>OU026081.1:3995981-4612271 GCA_907269065.1 Crocallis elinguaria | reverse complement strand
TTCATCTTACTCGCTGTATACCTATGCGTACCTAATACGCCATGCATGTAGCAACCTGTTGAGGTTGTCCTATAATAATAATATGAAACGAACCGGAAGGTAACATTTTAACTATATAAGTTAAGTTCTAATGTTCACGTTTCAACAATTCGAGTTGCCACTTACCGATAATAATGTATAAGAGGTTTCACGTTCCAACGATTCGAGTTGTTACTTAACCTATTTTTTACTCGAGTTCACGATGCAACGCCACGAGTTCATCTTACTCGCTGTATACCTATGCGTACCTAATACGCCATGCATATAGCAACTTGTTGAGGTTATCCTATGATAATAATATGAAGGTATACGTATAATTACGTATATTAGACACAAATTTGCAATTTGCTGTTAATGTTGAAAACGAAAATCAAGAGCTACGCGAACCAAGACCGTCGACTAGCGCGTTACACGCGAGTTCCGATCGTTTGCTGGATATAGCCAACGTGACAATACTGGAGGATGTATCTCCACCACCAGTGATTAAAGGTGCTTCCAGCAGTGAGGATGTTCCACGAACAGAACCAAGCTAAGGCAAAATTAGCAGCGGTATTGCTTGTCTTGACGAGCCTATAAGACTCTTCTTAGTAAGGATAATAAAGATCCAACTGTTCTAAAGCTGCTGATTGATGCTGGGCGCATCATCTGTGACACACAACTCAGTGAGTCAATAACGAGGCGAAATTTCATATTGGCTGTACTAAAGAAGGACTTGAAAGATCAGATGCTGCTCACGATAATAGATAGTTTTCTTGTAGCCAAGAACTAGCCGAAACTTTAAAGACCGCAAAAGCGATCAATAAAACAGGTGTGGATCTCAAAGCTTCCACCTCTAACAAGACTACTGCTACAAAACCAAAGCATCAAGTCGTTAACAGAAATTGAAACGGGAAGGCTCCGGTTCAAAACCACAGACAGCAGCCATCGGCGCCCTCAAAGATGAAGGAGTCTGCACCTCAGAGGCAACAGCACTCGCCATCATCGAGGACATCGCGACTGAACTTCAGTCGCGGCCGCCGCTAGACAATACGGTAAATTACGCCGGTAGACTATCTGGTTTTTACAACCAATGGTCACAAATAACCGCAGATAAAATAATTTTATCGTGGATACGTGGTTATGAAATTCCGTTCACTGAAACTCCATATCAGCATTGTATACCTCAACCCCGAAATTATGCACACTCAGAAAAACTTGAATTTGATCAAGCTATACATAATTTAATTTCTATAGGTGCTATACCTCACTGTGAGCCCTGTGAGGATATCCAATATCTTTTTACCCAAACCGAACGGAAAAGCACGCTTTATCCTAAATTTGAAAAAGCTAAACGAGTTCATTCAACATGTTCATTTGAATTAGAAGATTTTAGAATAATGATCAAACTAATCTCAAGATGTTGTCTCAAGTCAACTATTGATCTCAAAGACGCATATTATTAAGTGAAAGTTCATGATAACTTTAAAAAATATTCAAGATTTAGTTTGAACGGTAACTTGTATGAATTTAATGCCCTACCGTTTGGTGTCAATACGGCACCTTTTGTCTTCACAAAAATAATGAAAACGGTGGTCAGAATGCCACGCTGTGCTGATTATTTATCGGCAATATATCTTAACGATACCTGTCTAATATCACATAACTATAGCGAATGTATGGATAACATTACAAAAATGAAAAGTACATACATGAATTTGCCTGTAAGTTTACAGTCGGATTTCGATTGGTGGATTAAATCTATCGAAAATCCAAAAAATCAAATTAAATTTGACGAATTCAGATGCTTCGACTATGGGGGGTTGGGGGATAGCCTGTGCGGGAAAAACGGCAAGCGGGAGCTGAAGTCGGGATGAAAGAAAACTTCACATTCATAAGATTAAAAATTTGTCTAGAGGATTTATCCAATTGTCATATTATCTTGCGAATAGATAATACAACTGCGATTTTTTACATTAATCGTATGGGAGGAATCCAATTCCCCCATCTCACAAACTGACCAAAGATATACGACAATGGTGTGAAGCGCGAATTCTATTTATAACAGCGCTATACATTCCATCTACAGAAAATACTATAGCAGATACTGAATCAAGGTGTATTCACCCGGATATTGAATGGGAACTATCTGATCTTGCCTTTCAGCAAATCATTAACAATTTCGGGCTACCAGAGATTGACATGATTGCTAGTTGAATAAATAAAAAATGTCCTGTATACATATCATGGCACAAAGACCCTGATGCTTGACGCTTTCTCTGTGAATTGGTCAAAATTGTATAAAAATACCATGAACCAGGAACCCGTAAAAACGGGTTCCCTTCCTTCTCAACAATTTTAAAAAAAACATTGATGAAAATTATTAGCGACAAAGCTAAGTGCATACTGGTCGGGCCAACATGGCCAGCTGAACCTTGGTATCCCCTATTTAACCAGTTTTTTACAAACTAAACCACTGGTTTTTTCAAACTTCTGAGGACCTAATAATCTCTCATTCCAGTTTCTGCCAGATCCAGCGGCACATTACCCTGGATGCCGGAGTATTGTGCGGGAGTCTCTAATAAGAAAACTCCCTCCCGGGTCTTTAGACACATTAATAGCGTCTCTGTCAGATAATTAAATTAAGTAATATGATACTTACACATTCCAGTTATTATTCATGTTTTAACAGAGTTATTTCAATCGGGAGCGCTATACGGCACTCTAAATGGGTTTAGATCTACACCTTCCTTAGTATTAGGAAGTCAGATAAGCACAGACGACTGTGTTTTAAGGGTATATTTAGGCTTCGCCCTCCCTTACCCAAGTATGAATCCACTGGGATACTACATTAGTAATTGAAACTCTAGCCACTTGGATTCCTAATTAATCTCATTCTTTAGAAAAAATCACTAAAGAAGCTAGTTACCCTGCTGGCGCTGGTAACAGCGTATAGAGTACAAACTATTTCAAAAATAGATATCCGAAATTTTCAAAATTGGCGGAATGATATTTCCATTAGGATCCCTGACTTAATAAAAACGTCAAGTGTAAACGCAACTCAGCCAACGCTGATGCTGCCAATTTTTCGAGACAGACCTGACATAGGTCCGGCTTAATTATTAACGGATTATCTAAAAGTAATGTAGCGGCATTACGTGATCATCACACCTCTATTTTTATTTCTATAAAAAACCATATAATAAAGTTTCTCCCCAAACACTTAGCAGATGGATAAAGAGTATACGTTGTGGGTCTGTGGAATAGATATCACACAGTACTCTGCACATAGTACTAGACACCTCAAAAGCTCATAAGCTCGGTGTGAATTTGGATGTTATCAGGAAGACTGCCGGTTGGTCCGGCGGCTCTACAATATTTGCCAAGTTTTATAACAGGCATATAACAGACAGCATATACAGAATCAAATCATTGTTTTGCTAGAAGTAAAATTGATTGATTTATGCTAAAATTTACTGTAGCTATTATGTTAATAGTTTATTTAAGAAACATTACCTTTTAATTGAGTGATTAAGTACATTTATTATGTCATTTATTGAAGAAATATTAAATATATTTACTTCTGTAATACTTTCAACTGAAATAGATATTTCACAACTTCTCTCAACATCTACAAGTGTATATATAAAATCTCTTCAAACTCAATACTGTAACATAATTTAATGATTAAACGAACTTACCTGTAAGTTAAGTTCTATCATAATTATGTGAAGTAGTGAGTTTGAAGAGATAGCATCCCGCCCACCCAGATTACCTATTTCACAGGTCCCGAATAGTGAAATATCTACTTGAACTGATAAGCTCTGAACTAAATGAAGAACCAGCCGACCGCACGAAATAATGAAATTGTGCGGTCTACCTACATATTTTTTTTTCTCTCTCTGAACTTAGTGCATAGACAAGGCGACATTATGCGTGCTACTACAAGTGTATATATAAAATCTCTTCAAACTCACTACTTCACATAATTATGATAGAACTTAACTTACAGGTAAGTTCGTTTAATCATTAAAGAAGTGTTCGAAAAAACTTTGACCAATTTTTGATATTTTTATCGCGACTTTTACTTCTTCCTGACATTATAATTTTTACTGAATGTTGGATTGATGAAAACTTTCAAGAAATTAACTTGCCTAACTACAACTGTCACTTGTCTACAATATTTAGGAACCAAAACGATGGCCTTATTATATATTCAAAAGTCGGGCTTAATATTGAAATACAAGAGCCTCAATTTGATGATGCCAACTGTCTCGTCATAAAACTAGGGTCAGTGTTAAGCATCATTGCACTATACCGTTCCCCATCAATACGTGATGCAACCAACTTTTTAAACTCATTGGAAACTACAATATTGTCGACTTCTAGTGATTCTTGTTTAATAATGGGTGACCTTAATTTTGACATTAAACCAAGTACTACTGACTCCAATTCCCTTGACTACCTTGAGCTTACAGCGCATCATGGATTTATTCCGGGACATGTTTTGCCCACGCGTGGACCCAACTGTTTGGATCATGCCCTGGTCCGAACTAAAAAAACTGGACGCGTAGTCGTATGTGACTCGGGTATTACAGATCATCATACTGTTCTTATAGGAATTGACAACAATATTGCAAGAATCCCTCCTAAGCCTAATTTAATAACTAAAATTAACTATGAGAACGTTATTGCTAGTCTTGAAAGTATAAACTGGGAAAGTTTTTACCTCGAAACAGATGTCACACTTGCTACCGAATCACTGATCAATGTCATTAGCCTTGCAATCAAAAATAATACGACCCAAAATAAAGTGCGCAGTTCTGAAGTCATCACAAAGCCCTGGATGACTACGAAACTTGTAAACCGCACAAGACGAAGAGATTCGCTACACATAGAGGCCAAAAAATGCCCTAACAATGGTTATTTACAAGCAAAATATAAAAATGTTCGTAATCACTGCCACTTCCTGCTTCATCAACAAAAGAACAAATATGATTCCGACCTCATAGCTTCCAGTGTAGGTAATAGCAAAAAGCTTTGGGATGCTGTGAAAGGCATTTGCAACATGAAATCCAGAAATTATAAACCTGATAATCTTCTAAAAATAAGACCCAACGCCATAGATTCTCTGAATGTAGTTAATAACTATTTCTCATCTGTAGGTTATGACCTTGCACAGAGTATTCTTGTGAAATTGAATACAACTGAGTCGCAGCTTGCTAATTCTATTACTGTCGACAACTCACCAGTTGAATCACTGTTCTTGGCACCCACAAATGAATTTGAAATCAGCAAAATTATCTCCGGTCTCAAATCTGCTTCTGCCCCAGGTAGTGATCGCATCAGCAACGACATTCTAAAGCGGGCCAGTCATGTATTGTCATCTCCGATTGCTTTCATATGCAATTTAAGCATGGAGCTAGGAATAGTTCCAAGCTGTCTCAAATCTGCTGACATCTGCCCTGTTTTTAAATCTGGTAGCGCGTCGACCGTTTCGAACTACCGTCCAATCTCTTTGTTACCCTCCTTATCTAAGATCTTAGAGAAAGTGGTCAACAAACGTCTTCTAGGGTTTTTTGAGAAGCATAACATTTTTTCACCTGACCAGTTCGGATTCAGACAGCATAAATCGACTGAGGATGCAGTTGTGGCTCTAGTTGACCGGGTGTCTGGAAAACTTGACTTGGGTAAAAATTGTTTAGGTGTGTTCCTCGATTTGGCCAAGGCATTTGACACCGTGTCGTGGCCGATGCTGCTTAGGAAGCTTGAGCTCCTTGGTGTGCGAGGTATATCACTGGACTGGTTTTGCTCTTATCTTTTCGATAGAAGACAAAGAGTACGTATTTCTAATCAGTTCAGTGACTACGCTTCTATCTCATTTGGCGTTCCGCAGGGGAGCGTGCTCGGCCCTACACTTTTCCTTGTATACATCAATGATCTTTTCCAACTTAAGATAAACCAGGCTAATGTATATGCTTTTGCTGATGACACTGCGTTAATTTTCCATGGAAGTAACTGGGAGGAGGTCTACGATATTGCCCAGCAGGGCTTATCCAAAGTTGCAAATTGGATGCAAAATAATTTGTTAACCCTGAATGCAAGCAAAACGAAGTATTTGACCTTCCGCATTTCGCGACGAACTCGCCCTAGTACTGAATTCGGCCTAAAACTACACTCATGTGCCCCATTCACTAACCAAACATGTACTTGCCCTGAACTGGAACGAGTCGATAAAATGAAATACCTAGGAGTCTCAATTGATCATCAATTAACTTGGGAATCTCAAATCACTACCCTATGTAGTCGCCTTCGGAAATTGACTCATGTATTCAAAAGGTTACGGTCTGTAGCCGATATAAATACCCTTAAGTTAGTATACCAGGCGTTGTGTCAATCGATACTTAATTACTGTATAGTGTGCTGGGGATCTGCTACTAAAACTTTGTTCCTAAAAATTGAAAGAGCTCAGCGGGCTCTTCTTAAAGTTGCGTATAAAAAGCCATACCGATACCCCACAGATCAGCTCTATGATGATACCAAACACCTTAGAGTCCGGCAATTATATATTCTGGCAGTAGCTTTGCGATTCCACAAAACCGCTCTTGAATCCCTTTCAACTAACACACGATCGTCACGCCGTAATGCCTGGATAGTTCCTCATTCAAAAACCTTACAAGCTAAGCGTGCCTTCTCATTCAGAGGTCCTCATTTGTACCAGCGTTTGGACAGAACCCTTAACATTCTACAAGCTTCACGTCACGTCTGTAAGCGCAAGATAACATCTTGGCTTCTAACGCTGGGTTACAATGAGTCTGAAACATTTATAAAAACGAACATATAACACTATGGGACCTGCTCCCACCCCTGATGATGCTTGGGTCAACTTGGAACGGAACATTTATCCACTAACGAAATGGTAGTTTCCAACTTATAACTAATGCTGTTCTGATTTGAGTTGACTGAAGAATCTGGTCAGAATGTGGGACCAGGTCCCTATTCATTCCTTATAAATTAATTTGACACTGTATACCATCCATGCATAATTTTATACTTAACTTCACGCATTTTATGTCCTAAATCAATTTCCTACACACCTACACCACACAAACTCATACAAAACACATAAACACAAACACACACATATCCACTCGCGCATAAACTTGGGACTACTTACTTAGTTTCGGGTCCTGTATTAAGTTCTTTTTAACTTCAATTCATTGTGATTACTCTATGTAATTGATGTTTTAGAATGTCTACGCCTAGTTCTCTTTTATTGTCTGTAAATACGGAAGAAACTGAATCTCACGACACAGGTCGTCCTAGTGTGAGGTTCAGGGATTCTTGTTACTAAACTACAACAAATTGTTTTTTACACTGCGATGATGATATTATGTTTCTATCTGTACTCTGTAGTGCTACCAATATCTTTAGTTGCAAATAAAGTTTATTATTATTATTATTATTATTATTATTATTATTAATGCAACAATTTAGCCGTCTTACTGGACGATAAAATAAACAGCTTACATAATGCAACAATTTAGCCGTCTTACTGGACGATGAAATAAACAGCTTACATAATGCAACAATTTAGCCGTATTACTGGACGATGAAATAAACAGCTGACATAATGCAACAATTTATTTTAATTCATGATTAATATGGAAAAAACAACAGAAGATAAGTTACTAATGATTCTGTTTAAACAAACGCAGTATTAAATTTTTCATTAAAAGTTAGCAAGAAGGAAGCTGTACATAGCTTTAGCATAGCGAGTCTCGAACAAGCTAAATAAGTGAGGTTGAATTGATACAGTTTGGCAATCATTTTAAAGCTGTTGCAGATTGTGTCAATTTTTATCAAAAGGATACATGAAATTTATAGTTGGGGTGTTCATGTTAGTGACACAAGAGTAAGACATGAAAGTTGAACATAGTCTGCGCCAGTGTTCCTTTAAGTAAATGTCGCTATACCGTTATTTATTTCAGTTGGGTGGTATGGTATGACCTTAAAATCAATATGAGACTTTTTATATTAAATTAAGTTGGATATGGGTAGCGAAATATTGGATAGTAAAACGGAAAAACGGATATTGGATAATGGTTTACATAATAATAGACTAAATTGTAAACAATAGCGAACAATAATTTAATGATTAAACGAACTTACCTGTAAGTTAAGTTCTATCATAATTATGTGAAGTAGTGAGTTTGAAGAGATTTTATATATACACTTGTAGTAGCACGCATAATGTCGCCTTGTCTATGCACTAAGTTCAGAGAGAGAAAAAAAAAATATGTAGGTAGACCACACAATTTCATTATTTCGTGCGGTCGGCTGGTTCTTCATTTAGTTCAGAGCTTATCAGTTCAAGTAGATATTTCACTATTCGGGACCTATGAAATAGGTAATCTGGGTGGGCGGGATGCTATCTCTTCAAACTCACTACTTCACATAATTATGATAGAACTTAACTTACAGGTAAGTTCGTTTAATCATTAAATTATGTTACAGTATTGAGTTTGAAGAGATTTTATATATACACTTGTAGATGTTGAGAGAAGTTGTGAAATATCTATTTCAGTTGAAAGTATTACAGAAGTAAATATATTTAATATTTCTTCAATAAATGACATAATAAATGTACTTAATCACTCAATTAAAAGGTAATGTTTCTTAAATAAACTATTAACATAATAGTTACAGTAAATTTTAGCATAAATCAATCAATTTTACTTCTAGCAAAACAATGATTTGATTCTGTATATGCTGTCTGTTATATGCCTGTTATAAAACTTGGCAAATATTGAGCCGCCGGACCAACCGGCAGTCTTCCTGATAACATCCAAATTCACACCGAGCTTATGAGCTTTTGAGGTGTCTAGTACTATGTGCAGAGTACTGTGTGATATCTATTCCACAGACCCACAACGTATACTCTTTATCCATCTGCTAAGTGTTTGGGGAGAAACTTTATTATATGGTTTTTTATAGAAATAAAAATAGAGGTGTGATGATCACGTAATGCCGCTACATTACTTTTAGATAATCCGTTAATAATTAAGCCGGACCTATGTCAGGTCTGTCTCGAAAAATTGGCAGCATCAGCGTTGGCTGAGTTGCGTTTACACTTGACGTTTTTATTAAGTCAGGGATCCTAATGGAAATATCATTCCGCCAATTTTGAAAATTTCGGATATCTATTTTTGAAATAGTTTGTACTCTATGCGCTGTTACCAGCGCCAGCAGGGTAACTAGCTTCTTTAGTGATTTTTTCTAAAGAATGAGATTAATTAGGAATCCAAGTGGCTAGAGTTTCAATTACTAATGTAGTATCCCAGTGGATTCATACTTGGGTAAGGGAGGGCGAAGCCTAAATATACCCTTAAAACACAGTCGTCTGTGCTTATCTGACTTCCTAATACTAAGGAAGGTGTAGATCTAAACCCATTTAGAGTGCCGTATAGCGCTCCCGATTGAAATAACTCTGTTAAAACATGAATAATAACTGGAATGTGTAAGTATCATATTACTTAATTTAATTATCTGACAGAGATGCTATTAATGTGTCTAAAGACCCGGGAGGGAGTTTTCTTATTAGAGACTCCCGCATAATACTCCGGCATCCAGGGTAATCTGCCGCTGGATCTGGCAGAAACTGGAATGAGAGATTATTAGGTCCTCAGAAGTTTGAAAAAAAAAAACCAGTGGTTTAATTTGTAAAAAACTGGTTAAATAGGGGATACCAAGGTTCAGCTGGCCATGTTGGCCCGACCAGTATGCACTTAGCTTTGTCGCTAATAATTTTCATCAATGTTTTTTTTTTTTTTTTTTTAAATTATTGAGAAGGAAGGGAACCCGTTTATACGGGTTCCTGGTTCATGGTATTTTTATACAATTTTGACCAATTCACAGAGAAAGCGTCAAGCATCAGGGTCTTTGTGCCATGATATGTATATTGTGTATACAGGACATTTTTTATTTATTCAACTAGCAATCATGTCAATCTCTGGTAGCCCGAAATTGTTAATTATTTGCTGAAAGGCAAGATCAGATAGTTCCCATTCAATATCAGGGTGAATACACCTTGATTTAGTATCTGCTATAGTATTTTCTGTAGATGGAATGTATAGCGCTGTTATAAATAGAATTCGCGCTTCACACCATTGTCGTATATCTTTGGTCAGTTTGTGAGATGGGGGAATTGGATTCCTCCCATACGATTAATGTAACAAATCGCAGTTGTATTATCTATTCGCAAGATAATATGACAATTGGATAAATCCTCTAGACAAATTTTTAATCTTATGAATGTGAAGTTTTCTTTCTTCCCGACTTCAGCTACCGCTTGCCGTTTTTCCCGCACAGGCTATCCCCCAACCCCCCATAGTCGAAGCATCTGAAT
The DNA here is from genome assembly GCA_907269065.1 of Crocallis elinguaria. Classification (NCBI taxonomy): domain Eukaryota; kingdom Metazoa; phylum Arthropoda; class Insecta; order Lepidoptera; family Geometridae; genus Crocallis; species Crocallis elinguaria. The sequence continues at coordinate 4,601,848 of OU026081.1, read as the reverse complement.
TCGTCAAATTTAATTTGATTTTTTGTATTTTCGATAGATTTAATCCACCAATCGAAATCTGACTGTAAACTTACAGGCAAATTCATGTACTTTTCATTTTTGTAATGTTATCCATACATTCACTATAGCTATGTGATATTAGACAGGTATCGTTAAGATATATTGCCGAAAAATAATCAGCACAGCGTGGCATTCTGACCACCGTTTTCATTATTTTTGTGAAGACAAAAGGTGCCGTATTGACACCAAACGGTAGGGCATTAAATTCATAAAAGTTACCGTTCAAACTAAATCTTGAATATTTTTTAGAGTTATCATGAACTTTCACTTAATAATATGCGTCTTTGAGATCAATAGTTGACCTGAGACAACATCTTGAGATTAGTTTGATCATTATTCTAAAATCTTCTAATTCAAATGAACATGTTGAATGAACTCGTTTAGCTTTTTCAAATTTAGGATAAAGCGTGCTTTTCCGTTCGGTTTGGGTAAAAAGATATTGGATATCCTCACAGGGCTCACAGTGAGGTATAGCACCTATAGAAATTAAATTATGTATAGCTTGATCAAATTCAAGTTTTTCTGAGTGTGCATAATTTCGGGGTTGAGGTATACAATGCTGATATGGAGTTTCAGTGAACGGAATTTTATAACCACGTATCCACGATAAAATTATTTTATCTGCGGTTATTTGTGACCATTGGTTGTAAAAAACAGATAGTCTACCGGCGTAATTTACCGTATTGTCTAGCGGCGGCCGCGACTGAATTTCAGTCGCGATGTCCTCGATGATGGCGAGTGCTGTTGCCTCTGAGGTGCAGACTCCTTCATCTTTGAGGGCGCCGATGGCTGCTGTCTGTGGTTTTGAACCGGAGCCTTCCCGTTTCAATTTCTGTTAACGACTTGATGCTTTGGTTTTGTAGCAGTAGTCTTGTTAAAGGTGGAAGCTTTGAGATCCACACCTGTTTTATTGATCGCTTTTGCGGTCTTTAAAGTTTCGGCTAGTTCTTGGCTACAAGAAAACTATCTATTATCGTGAGCAGCATCTGATCTTTCAAGTCCTTCTTTAGTACAGCCAATATGAAATTTCGCCTCGTTATTGACTCACTGAGTTGTGTGTCACAGATGATGCGCCCAGCATCAATCAGCAGCTTTAGAACAGTTGGATCTTTATTATCCTTACTAAGAAGAGTCTTATAGGCTCGTCAAGACAAGCAATACCGCTGCTAATTTTGCCTTAGCTTGGTTCTGTTCGTGGAACATCCTCACTGCTGGAAGCATCTTTAATCACTGGTGGTGGAGATACATCCTCCAGTATTGTCACGTTGGCTATATCCAGCGAACGATCGGAGCTCGCGTGTAACGCGCTAGTCGACGGTCTTGGTTCGCGTAGCTCTTGATTTTCGTTTTCAACATTAACAGCAAATTGCAAATTTGTGTCTAATATACGTAATTATACGTATACCTTCATATTATTATCATAGGATAACCTCAACAAGTTGCTATATGCATGGCGTATTAGGTACGCATAGGTATACAGCGAGTAAGATGAACTCGTGGCGTTGCATCGTGAACTCGAGTAAAAAATAGGTTAAGTAACAACTCGAATCGTTGGAACGTGAAACCTCGTATACATTATTATCGGTAAGTGGCAACTCGAATTGTTGAAACGTGAACATTAGAACTTAACTTATATAGTTAAAATGTTACCTTCCGGTTCGTTTCATATTATTATTATAGGACAACCTCAACAGGTTGCTACATGCATGGCGTATTAGGTACGCATAGGTATACAGCGAGTAAGATGAACTCGAGTAAAAAATAGGTTAAGTAACAACTTGAACCGTTGGAACGTTAAACATCGTATGTATTTAAGTGACAACTCAAACGTGAACCGAAGAAATTGCAAATTACTTAAATAGTTAAAATGTTACCTTTCGGGTCGTTTCATCTTTTTATTATTATAGATAACCTCAACAGGTTGCTATATGAATGGCGTATTAGGTACGCATAGTTATACAGCGAGTAAAATGAACTCGAGTAAGAAGTAGGTTAAGTAACAACTTGAATCGTTGGAACGTTAAACCTCGTATGCATTATTATCGTTAAGTGACAACTCCAATCGTTGAAACATGAACATTAGAACTTAACTTAAATAGTTAAAATGTTACGGGTCGTTTCATATTATTATTATAGAATAACCTCAACAGGTTGCTATATGCATGGCGTATTAGGTACGCATAGGTATACAGCGAGTAAGATGAACTCGAGTAAAAAATAGGTTAAGTAACAACTCGAATCGTTGGAACGTTAAACCTCGTATGCATTATTATCAGTAAGTGACAACTCAAACGTGGACCGAACAAATTGCAAATTACTTAATTAGTTAGAATGTTACCTTTCGGGTCGTTTCATATTATTATTATAGGATAACCTCAACAGGTTGCTATATGGATGGCGTATTAAGTACGCATAGGTATACAGCGAGTAAGATGAACTCGTGGCGTTGCATCGTGAACTCGAGTAAAAAAATGGGTTAAGTAAGAACTCGAATCGTTGGAACGTGAAACCTCATATGCAATCGATAGTTATCGGTAATTGTGCAAATTACTTACAAATATTCCCACTCGTCGTTATGTTTCCTCTTCGGCATCTTGATTTTGACGAAAAAACTTGTTAACACGGAGAAACTTAGAAAAACCAACTTTGTAGTGCGACGCGGCGGAGCACTGCAACGTGAAAATGAAGAACCAGCCGACCGCACGAAATAATGAAATTGTGTGGTCTACCTACATATTTTTTTTTTCTCTCTCTGAACTTAGTGCATAGACAAGGCGACATTATGCGTGCTACTACAAGTGTATATATAAAATCTCTTCAAACTCAATACTGTAACATAATAGTACTTAGTGGCTCTTTTCAATAGCTATACAAATAAATAAAATTGAAGTGTCTGTTTGTATCAAAATAACAGCTTTTTACTGAATTCATATGAAATTATATATGGTACCTATAACGAAACAACCATTATTTTAAAGTTTTGTCAGTCACAGTCTCGATACGGCACTCGTGCGAGGTGCTTGTGTGAGCCAGTAAATTGATTGCGTCGCGCGGGCATCGGCTGCGGTTTCTGCAGACGTGCCGGAGTAGGTACTCCCGTGCGTCGGGTTACCTGGCGGCCGCGCGGCCGATAACTATGAGAGTTATTTATTATCATTGAAATGGATAACCAGGATGATATTAACGTGAATGCGACTACGATGACGTGTAGCAGTTCTTTGAGTGAGCACGAGATGTTGGGTGTAGAAGCAGAACAATACCAAGAGGAGGGCATTAGCCAGATGGAGGATGTAAGTGAAAATTATTTAAGACCGGAGAAGAGAAAAGAAGTAGATGATGTTAGTCAGAGTGAATGGACCGTGGTAGAATCAAAAGAAAAGAAATATAAAACGGATATTGATAAAATAGAGATGTACATATCATACAATGAACAATTGCCGAAGCAGTTTGCTTTAGCTAGGATACTTAAAGAGAACGGTATTAGCGATGTTGAGAGGGTGAAATATCTCAGCCCATACAAAGTGCGTCTCGATATGCTGCATGAGGTTAGCGCAGAAAGACTAGAACAGTGTAAGGAATTACTTGATAAGGGGTGGCGCATACAAAGGGCCATGGAAAAAAATTTATCCTACGGTGTGATACGGGATGTGGACTTAGATATGAAAGACGAGGAGATATTTCGTAAAATATCGTGCACTAAACCAGCCCAGTTGGTATCTGTATTTCGTCTCAACCGTCGTAGTCCGAGCAAAGGATGGGCAAGAAGTGAGTCAGTGCGACTATGTTTTCAGGGCGCTTTTCTACCAACATATATATCAGTAGATGGTCTGAGAATCAGAGTAGACCCATACATTTTCCCAGTATCGCAATGTTCGCACTGTTGGAAGCTGGGACATATGGCTAAGAGGTGCCCTTCGAGCAAAGTTGTGTGTCCTAAGTGTGGGGACAATCACGCTAATTGCGAAACCACGTCCTTCAAATGCGTCAATTGTGATGGTGTTCATATGGCAATGTACAAAAACTGTCCGGCATTTATAAAGGAAAAAAAATTAAGAGAAATAATGGCAGAGTTCAATTGCACTTACAGGAAGGCACTCACTATTTACGTAGCCCCAAGTTCACCCACAGACTTCATGCCCAAAACATTGACATACAACCCATATTCGTCGGTGACGTTCCCCCCACTTGAAAGACGCGCACCACCACCGCCGCCGTCAGCGCTTTTAAACCCATATTCGTCGGTGACGTTCCCCCCGCTTGAAAGACGCGCGCCACGACCGCCGCCGTCAGCGCTGTTCCCTCAGCACGACGCTACAGCTCATGTTGACGTCATTCAAACAAAGGCCGTCATCCATAGAGAGGAGCAGGTAAAACATAGCTCGCGAACATCTCCAAAAAAGCAACGACGTCGTAAAGAAGCGGACCCGTTTGAATTTGACTCACATCCATATTGTACAGAACCCCAAAACGTCCCCCCCACACAGGAAGTTCCGGCTAAACAAAAGAGAGAAGTGAATTTTGAAGAATTATTGAATAGATTGAAAGAGATTATTTTTTTGAGAGATGCTTCGATTCAATCTAGGCTGAAGAAGATACTTAAGTGCTGCATCGAATGGTTGATTTTAGTTGCAGTAGATAATATAGCAGATTGGCCTATGTTAAAAACAGCGTTAGACTTTTTTATGAACAATGGCTAACAAGGTGAAAACTGTGAAACTAACTATACTACAATGGAATGCGCAAAGTTTTAGGCCAAAATTAGTTGCGTTTGAAAATATTTTATATAAGGAGAAAGTCCACATTGCTGCCGTCAGTGAAACTTGGTTAGAACCGAATAGTCATTTGAAGTTAACAAACTATACTGTTTATCGTAAGGATAGGGACGATGCCTACGGTGGGGTCGCCATTTTTGTGCATAAATCTGTTAACTCACACTTGTATGACATCCAAAGCCGTAATTCAGGTATAGAATTGCTGTGTATCAAAGTTCACAACTGTAATGAAATTGAAAATATTGTCGCTGTATACTGTGCGCCATCAGTAAGAACCAGCCAGCAAGATTGGGATTTTGTATTTTCTTTAGTTAACAAGAAAACTTTATTTGTTGGGGATTTTAATGGGCACCACACCAATTGGTCATGCAAAACGGATTTAAGAGGATCACAAATTTTTGATGCAATTTTAGATAACAGATTTATAACGTTAAATGATGGCCGATCAACTCGTTTAAGGTTAGTAAATAGCCAACTTCAACAATCTGCGCCTGATATATCTTTAGTTTCCTCCGATTTAGCTTTGATCTTTGATTGGAACATTATAAACGAATCTCTCGGAAGTGATCACCTCATGATTAAAATCACAACTAGTTATAAAGTATTACCTAGAAATATTATACGACGGAATTTTAAAAAAGCTGATTGGACTAGCTATCAAAACTTACTAGAAACACTGTTTACGAACTTTTACCGATTAGAAAACTCTCAACTTGCATATAACAATTTTGTTGAGTACATGAATATAGCAGCTGACGTTCATATTCCCTATATAAAATATAGTACGGATCCTGATAGTAATTTTAGCCCTAAACCTTATTGGAATGTAGATTTATCAAAATCAATAGCAAAACGTAGACTGGCCCTTTCAGTGTTTAGACGTAATCCGACTCCAGACAATTTAACGCTCCTCAATAACGAAATACGCGATTCACAAAAACTAGTGCGGAATGTGAGAGATAAAGCATGGCATGGAGTATGTACGTCGTTGAATGGAACAGTTTCGCAAAAGGAGATGTGGCAAAAGATGCGATGGTTTAAAGGACGTAGCAGTGTAAAACAACATGTTGATGATGAGAGGGCTAGTGCACTCCTTCGTAGCTTAGCACCCGATTACGTATCTCCACAGGAACCATCTTTCGTCTCATGTAATTCTCAGTTAGAAGCTCCAATAACCAGGCAAGAACTAGACCGTTGTATTCGCCCCAAGGACACGTCTCCCGGGTGTGACAACATATCGTATTCAATGATAAAATACTTGCCTGAGAACGCTAAATCTATATTGTTATTGCTTTATAATGATTTTTACTCAACCGGTTTTGTTCCTGATCAGTGGCGAGATATCGCGATCGCTCCAATACCTAAACCTGGACGTGATACACAATCTACTTCCGCGTTGAGACCAATATCGATGATATCTTGTTTGTGTAAGGTTTTTCATAGCATTTTAATTAATCGTATAGAGTGGTATATAGAAAAAAATGATATACTATCACCTTATACCACGGGGTTCCGTAAATGTCGATCTACATTGGATAATCTTGTTAGCTTAATAACCCACATTCAAACTGGTTTTACAGACAATAGAACTACTATTGGTTGTTTTATTGATTTAGACAATGCCTATAACTACGTAAATATTAATTATCTAATGAAGACTATGGACCAAATTGGGGTTGGCTCCAAAATATGTTATTATCTCTGGAACTTTTTAAAAGAGAGGAATTTAAAGATTTCCGTTGGTTGTTCATATATATGTCGGACTACTGGACGTGGTTTGGCTCAGGGGGACCCATTCTCACCGTTACTTTTTAACATAGCTACCATGAATATTTGCAAGAACATTGCAGACTATGGAGTGTTCATATCCCAGTACGCGGACGACTTTGTTTTGTACTCAGTGTGTAGGAACGTGGATGTAGGTGCTTACAATTTACAGAAAGCTTTAGATATTTTAGCTAAATTACTCATAGATATTGGTTTAGAAATTTCATCATCAAAAAGTAAAATTTGCATTTTTAAGAGAGGTTACAAAAGGGGACGTATCAATAATTTAATAATAAATGAAGTACCGTTACAAGTTGTAGATCATATTAGGTATTTAGGTTTGTGGTTAGATCGCTCGCTAAAATGGTCAATTCATATTGCAAAGTTGGTCGAAAAATGCTCTAAATCATTAAACATTTTTAAAGTTCTTGCTGGATCAGGGTGGGGTGTCCATCCTTGTCATTTGAGGCGACTATATATTTCTATTGTTCGTTCTAGGTTGGACTACGGTAATTTTCTTTACGATAATGGCCTTAAAAGTAAATTAGTTAAGTTAGACAAATTACAAAATCAATGTATGCGCGTTATTGGTGGTTTCGTGAGGAGCACTCCAATACATGTGATGGAGTGTGAGCTTCACCTACAGCCTTTACATGTACGTAGATACTATTTAGCAGGCAAATATTGGTTGAAAGCGAAATCATTTAAAGACAACGAAATAGTTTCCATAATAGATAACTTTTCTGAATTAAGCCAGAGCGGGTATTGGAGGAGCAGGAAAAAACCCCTGCTAGTAACAGTACAGGAGTCTTTTAGCACCTATTCTATTCACTCGACGCGTAAATTAGAACGTTATTCTTTAGACACGTGGGTAAGCAATGTGGATCTATCCAGCATAGTCAAGTCTAGCATAGATTACGTTAAAAAACCGAAACAAAAGTATAGATGCTCTAATTTGAAACAAATTTGTGATCAATATTTAATCGAATTGTACTCGGATTATTATTCAATTTATACTGATGGGTCACAGGAAGGAAGAGAGTCGGGATTGGCTGTGTTTGATGTGCAAACAAAGGCTTCAATAAAACTTAAATTAAACGGTAAAGTTTCTATCATGTATGTCGAACTTTTAGCCATCGCAGAAGCCATCTCCTATATTGAATCGTTTGAGTCAGGGAATTATGTTGTACTAACGGACTCTAAGAGTGCCTTGGAGCACCTGGCTCGGTGTACCTCGAATTTTCGAGGCGCACCGATAGCCTATAGAATCTTGGACTCCATTAGTAAGCTCCAAAATAAGAATGTAGTACTACAATGGGTACCGTCCCATATTGGCTTATATGGAAATGAGGAGGCTGACAGATTGGCGAAAGAAGCTGTCACAGATGGAATATTTGTCGAATTTTTACCATACTTTAGTGACTATATATATTTGATCCGCGAGCAAAGTCTACAGTTGTGGAAAGAATATTTCGATGAGAGGTCATTGAGTAAGGGGATATGGTACAGAACTGTACAACCCGGCCTTTCCCGTCTCCCTTGGTTTGCGGGTACAGATATGCCCCGAACTGATGTTGTGACTGCTTTTAGGCTTCGTTCTGGACACATCCCTTTGAATAGTTTTGCTTTTTTGATGCGAAAGTGTGAATCACCCAATTGTTCGGAATGTAACGTGGTTGAAGATGTTACTCATATCTTGTCGGAATGTGTTCGGAATGAGGCTGAGAGGGTAATGTTTATGTTAGGAACTAATTTTAATGTATGCGATGTCGGTAGGTATAATAGTATTTTGGCCGCCCCTCTGTCGAGGGAAGCCAAAATACTATATAAGATGGTTAAAATAGGTATTAGGCGAAGATAGTTATTAAGAGTGCCCCTATGAGGGTGACATGTTCTATTTGATCAAACCCTCCATAAATAAATAAAGATTATAAAAAAAAAAAAAAGTTTTGTCAGTCGTGTCTGGTCTGTCTGTTGTTCCGGGTAATCTCCGAAACATCTGGACCGGTTTTGGCGGGACTTTCCTAGGCAGATAGCTGATGTTACAAGGAGTAACTTAGGCTACGTGGGCAAAGCCGCGGCACAGCTAGTAGTATATAATATAATGTTTTGAGAAAGTATTTATATTAACCTTGATATTAAATTCTGGGTTCGAGCAAATAAATAAGAATAGCTTTCGGTTTGTTGGGATGACTAAGTTTGCCCTTAAACTTGTTTCTAAGTGCTTGTTTAGATTTCCTTTATGAAAATAGGGTAGACCTAAAAGGAACGATAACTTGAAGGGAAATGCTAAAGAGTGCTGAGGAAATAATAATTGGAAAAATAAAGTAAAGTAGTTAGACAGTCAGTATTCAAATTTTTGTGTTCAAATATCAGATTCTATTAATCTTGGTATACCACCTAATAATGATTAAAATATATGGAATTTTATTTAATGGAATTACATATAAAGTAAACTTAATGAAAAAACAAACAGTTGTTAATTGATAAATATGGAGAAGTCCTAAGGAAAATTAAAGATAAGATAGATACATTTTAATTGTTTAAAACATGAGTATTATGCCAACTTAAAATTATGTACGTAGGTACATTGATGTTATAGTCATTAGAGGATCATCATATTATGCCTAATATGTAGGCGTACAAATTGATAGGTGGAGCTACTTATCTGTTGTTATTAATTTACAAAATCTGTATTAAAATTCAAACTAACAGATAATTTCAAATTAAATATAGAAAATGAAAATCAGTTCAATAATAAAAATAAACTTGCCATTTAAATTAGTTATTTGACATCTTTATTACAAAAATAAAAATGTCAAAAAAAAAAGGAAAATTATAATGTCCAAAACAAAGACTTCCAATTAAAAAGTTAAAACAAAATGTCAGTGTTATGTGATAAAAAGACTGCATATCAACTTTAATCGTTGCTGCATACAATAATAACTAAAGTCATTGTTAAAATGTATCCTTGAGAAAATCTTTTTATAAGTTGGTACCTGAATCTGTAGCTATAAGGAATTTTATTAAATATAATGGGTTCTACTATATTACGAATAAGTGCAGTCAAATTTATTTATTATTAGCATTATGTTCTGATAAAGACAGCATTAGTTTTAGTCTGTGATTCGGGTAGTCGAATGTTGAAGAGGCCCGCTTTTAGTCATTTATTTTAACTTTCATAAGTGCTCCTTTGGGGCCTATTTGAATAAAGCATTTTGAATTTGAATTACATTTAAATAAATGTAACCTGGTCATTCTTAAAATTATTTATGAAATGAAAGACAAACATTAGGTAAACTAAATAGGTTTCATTAAACATTATTAACAAGTTAACAATTACAAAGGGACGCAATTTTGGAGAATACATAATTATATTTCGTCGCTTCATTCTTCAGATACAATTTACCAAGTAGTCCCTTTTGCCTACAAGGCATCATTCGCACGTTTAGAGAATCGATTTATAATCGATACTATATTTTTTTTTTTTTTTTGTTGCCTTCTCTATGGTCCGTTTGAACTGACAACTCATTCCTTTTTCGCGCGAGGCAGCGTTCGCACGTGCCTTACGTAAATAGTGTTAAAAACAGTTGCGCAACATCATCATCATGCCAAAAAGGAAGAACAAGGATAAAATTGAGCGTTATCAACAAAAAATAAGAAAATTGGAAGAAAGTCAACGCAAGTACAGGAGGATTATATATTCATCGTCAGAAGACTCAGATAAATCAGGTTAGTAAAGTCAATTTAATGTCAGTTCCTGATAGTGCTCTATTCTTACGCCTGGAGGTTGACCGTGTGTCATCACGACGGCAATTTTTTTATCCCAAGATGTTAACCGAGTGTTAACACGAGGGTAATATTCAAAATACGGTTACTTTGCTACAAATCTCAAATTAATCGTTGATAAAGACAACGTATGCAATGCCGAGAGGTGGATCGTGTATTCTCACAAAGGCAATGACAAATTATATAAGCTAATGGACTGTCGCAGTTCATTAGCAAAGGTTAACACGCTGTACTTAACCTAATCGATGAAATAATTTTTTCGTCTACCCTCAATAAACATTTTATTATTATCTATTTTAGATAACGAGGTTAACGACGCTGAACAGGGGATATTGGAAACAGTAACTGACTGCAACCAAGAGCTTGCTTTAATACCAGAGCTAGACCCGGACATATTGTCGGCCTTAGGTGAAACGACGGAAGAGACGTCGAAATTTGGCCCAAAAATACATGACAAGCTGACGTTACTTTGGGTGCCTATTCTTAGGAAAGGAATTAATAAGGAAGCAAAAGAGAAACTTTTAAAAGAGTATCTCATACCAGAAAATTGCTCACTGCTACAGGCACCCAAACTAAACCCAGAAATTTCAGCTGCCGTAACCGAGGGCACCCGAATCCGAGACAAAAGAGTGGAGACGGTGCAACAACAGTTAGGGCAAGGCATAGCTGCCCTTAATAAAGGCTTAGAACTTCTCCTAGATGAGGGGAAAGATAGACTTCAAGCTATTAAATTTCTGAGCGACAGCTGTCGTATATTATGTGATTTACATCATGTTGAAACAGAAGCCAGAAAGAAGTTTGTTACACCAGGACTGGATAAGTCCTTCTTGAATATTACGCAAGATGTTGAACGTGACGAAATGCTTTTCGGTAATAAGCTTTCTGAAAAAATAAAAGCCACGAAAGCTATAGAAAAACAGGGCTTGCAAATCAAGAAGCCAGCCCCAAACTCTAAGCCGCCGTCCACCTCTGCACCTCATCAACCATCAACGAGCCGATCGCGCTACCAGGGAAACTGGATGGGCCCTCCTCGCTTCTCGTCCAACAGGGGGGGGAGGGGAGGGCAGAAGCGGCAAGCAGCTCCAGCCAGCCGGAAGGCTCCGCCAGCAAACCCAGCTTACCAAAAATCATCGACCCAGAACAAGCAGCCACGTGCAACGGGTCAACAATAACAGAGGTACACGCAGGAAGAATCCAGCAGTTTTATGAATGCTGGCTTCACATAACCAATAACTCAGAAGTACTTAGATGGATCTCAGATGGTTACTCCATACCGTTCAGTAAAAAAGTGAGACAAGTCTCAGTTCCGCGAAATTCACTCTCGGATAGCGAACGTGTGGACATTTTACAATCTATCAATAAGTTAATAGAACTAGGTGCTATATCCTCATGCCATAGATCTAAAAATGATTTCGTGTCTAGCATATTTTTAGCTCCTAAGAGCAATGGGACTAAGAGATTTATTTTAAACTTAAAAGCTTTAAATAAATTTATTTCTTCAACCCATTTTAAAATGGAAGACCACAGAACCGCGTCTAGACTAGTGCCTAAATCGGGTTATATGGCAAATATAGATTTAAAAGAAGCATATCTCTTAGTCCCCATTGCAAAACAACATCGTAAGTACTTACGCTTTGTATTTGATGGAATTTGTTACGAGTTCAACGCGATGCCTTATGGCTTGTCTGTGGCACCGAGAACATTTACAAAGTTAATGAAAGAGGTCATAAACCATTTACGAAATATGGGCTATAGGTCGGTAGTGTATCTGGACGACATTTTGTGTATAGGGGATAATTACAAAGAATGCCAACTTAACGTTAACAAAACTTTAGACTTGCTTAAATGCTTAGGTTTCGTTGTAAATTTTGAAAAAAGTAACCTTGAACCTCGTCAGGTCTGTAGGTTTCTAGGTTTCGTATTTAATACCGTTGATATGTCTCTAAGCTTGCCGGATGAAAAACGGAAGGGTATTATGCAGCTTCTCAAAAAATTTATCCCCATGCCCAAATGTTCTATCAGAGAACTATCACAATTTATAGGTGTTCTTACTGCAGCGTGTCCAGCAGTGAGATACGGTTGGTTATATACCAAGACACTGGAACGCCAGAAATATTTAGCACTTCAAAAACATGGAGACTTTGATGCAAAAATTAGAGTACAGGACACCGTTTTACCGGATTTACGTTGGTGGGAACAAAACATAATGACAGTAGACAATTTAATGAGACCAGACAAACATTTTGACATGGTAATATACACTGACGCTTCCAAAACCGGATGGGGTGCCTTTTGTAATGGACAACGTGCACGCGGGGGTTGGAAAGTAAACGAGCTATCTTTTCACATTAATCGTTTGGAATTATTAGCAGTATTCCTAGGATTAAAATGCTTTGCAAACAAACATACAAATTGCTCCATACTGCTACGCGTAGACAACACAACGGCCCTATGCTATATTAACCGAATGGGGGGTGTCCGGTACCCTCACTTAAATAACTTGGCTAAAGAAATTTGGCAATGGTGCGAGACGCGGAATATTTCACTCTTTGCATCATACATCAACACACATGAAAACGTCGAAGCCGACGAGGAATCACGTAAAGTTAATGTAGACACAGAGTGGGAGCTATCAGATCGAGCATTCGTAAAGGTAGTTCAAACTCTAGGTGAACCAAAAGTTGATCTTTTCGCATCCCGTTCTAACGCTAAATGCCATCAATATATATCATGGAAACCGGATCCCGATGCAATATCTATTGACGCCTTTACAATCAATTGGCACCCTATCTTTTTCTACGCATTCCCACCATTTGCCCTTGTCTTGAAATGCTTGAGAAAAATAATTAACGACAAAGCTACTGGTATTCTGATATTCCCTTACTGGCCCGGTCAAGCTTGGTTTCCGTTACTTAAAAGAATGCTTATCTCAGATATAATTGTCTTCAAACCTAATGAGGGTCTTTTATGCTCAAATTACAGATTGCGTCACCGGTTACATCGCAGCCTTTCCCTGGGGGCCGCGAAGCTCTCAGGGCAGCATTTACCAGATTAGATACCCCTGTAACGGCACTGGATCTAATGCTAGCATCTATTTCGGATAATACAATGAAACAATATTCGGCTACATACAAGTTGTGGTGGTCGTTTTGCCTAGAAAACTCTGTAAACACCTTTAAAGCTTCATTATCATCAGTAATAGCCTTTTTAGTTGATCTCTTCAATAAAGGAGCTTCGTACGGTACCCTCAATAGTCATCGATCTGCCCTCTCACTACTTCTCGGGAATAATATCGGATCAGATGAACGTGTTAAACGATTGCTTAAAGGTATTTACAGACAAAAACCACCATGTCCTAAATATAACACCACCTGGGATCCAAAAATTGTATTAGACCACATTTCATCTTGGTACCCAAATAGCGATTTAAGCCTGGCACGGCTCACTAAAAAATTGACAATTTTATTAGCTTTATGCACATCTCATAGAGTACAAACCTTATCCCTTATTAAGGTTAGTAACATCAAAAAGACCCCGTCGGGTGCTCAGATCTTAATATCTGATATGATTAAAACCTCAGCAGCTACACGTGAGCAGCCTATGCTGTTCTTACCCTACTTTTTAGACAACCCAAGCATATGCCCAGCCAAGACACTAGATGATTATATTTTGGTAACATCACAATCACGACCTGAAGGTATAGATAATCTTCTATTAACCCACAAAAAACCATTCGCAAAAGCGTCTTCACAAACTATAAGTAGGTGGATAAAACAAACTCTAGCGGAGAGTGGCGTCGACGTTTCAGTATTTAGTGCACATAGCACGCGTCACGCCTCCACCTCGGCGGCGGCTACCGCGGGAGTTTGTATTGACACGATAAGGAAGACGGCTGGCTGGACTCAGTCGTCTCTCACGTTCGCAAGATTTTACAATCGTCCAGTGACGGACGAAGGAGTTTTTGCTCGATCGGTTTGTGGGATTAGTAGTTCTATAAATCTGACACAATAATATGATGATTATTATATAAGGATAAAATAATTAACAATAATAATCAGTGTGGAAAGTAATACTTACCTAAACGTATTTTTTGTTAACCCTACGAAATGTTAATCGGTTAAGATTATTTTTTTGTTTGTTACAAATAAAAGTTTGCTACTTGTTTATTATAACAAAAATTAAAAGTTTTCTACTTGTACTTATATGTTTTATTATTCTAAAAACACATTAATCACAATCCTCTGTCTCTGAACATCTACTTGGTAAATTGTATCTGAAGAATGAAGCGACGAAATATAATATAAGATCAAACGAACTTCTTGAAGTGAAGTTCGATCATTATTATATGAGTCGCTTCATTCGAAGATACAAAGATCCCTCCCACCCGAACCCACAGGATAGAAAACTTTTCTTCTCTATTAAATAACTAAATAATTATCTCTAAACAGGAATGAGTTGTCAGTTCAAACGGACCATAGAGAAGGCAACAAAAAAAAAAAAAAAAATATAGTATCGATTATAAATCGATTCTCTAAACGTGCGAATGATGCCTTGTAGGCAAAAGGGACTACTTGGTAAATTGTATCTTCGAATGAAGCGACTCATATAATAATGATCGAACTTCACTTCAAGAAGTTCGTTTGATCTTATATTAATATTGTTAGTTTAGTCCGTACCCAATAAATATTGGTTAATATTACTTTGAAGGAAATTTAATTTTGCTTACACTATTGGTTGCACTGTGGTTGCACTATTGGTTGCACTATTGTTGCACTACTGTTGCACTATGGTTGCACTTATTGGTTGTTTGCGTATTATGTGCTTATAATACTAATTATGTTTGATAAAAGGACTGACTAGATGTCACATTGGATATTAAATGGTTGACAAAATGGAACATAAGTAATGAATGGGTGACATGTTACATTGATAATAAATGGGTGACTAGATGTCATAATGGGTATTAAATGGGTTACAAAAGGTCACAAATGAGTAAAAGTAACTTTGGATTAATTAGTTGATCAAGTAATATTTTTTTCAATTGCATTTCACAGATGTTGACATTTTAAAATCTTGGGCAAAACATTTTTAAATTGTGATGAACATTTTATTGAATTTAATATTTTAATAGTTGTATAAAATGATGTAGTTTATGGATTTTGCTTTTTGATGAAGAAGTTAATAATTGGAATATGATTTAAGGTTATTAAATTATAGTTAGATAGCGTTATGGAACCTGTGATGCGCAGCAAACCGAGTCTAATAGAAAGAAATGCCATCATTTAGGTCTTGTGAAATATGTATTTCATGTGTCAAAGAATATAATACGTATTGCTATAGTAGGCAGATATTTATACGAAATAAAAGTAATAAAATATATTGTACTAATTTTTAAATATTTACTAACAATATAGTAATTTTATTGATGAGGATTTCAATTACATGTTTTCTTGAAAAAGGTTAAATATTTTTATGTACATATGGGGACTAGTTGAGTGTACTTTCAAGAGTTCGGTATTATTAACCGGTTCTGATGCCACACATACTTGTCACATTGGCTTGTAATTAAATAACAAGGTGTCACATTGGGTGACCGGTCATAATCTTGGCCTGTCATATTTTTGGTACATACATTTCTTTTAGGAGATGTTGATAATTAAAATGTACTGACATATCTGTTGCTGTTGACTAAGTAAAATGTTGCCTTAACTATATATAATGAATATATATATATATACACATAACTTTATCCTTTGCAGGGACGCAAAGCTTGTCAGGATGGACGAACTGTTATAAATATAAATAGTTAATTCAATGACTATGACGTTTTCCTGTGCCACGCATTGACAGGTGGCGCCGCCTGGTGGATATTGAGCTGAACAAATGTCGCTGGGAGCCAATGAGAGAAAAGGATGTTGCCGCCACTGAAGTGGCGTCATCGTGAACATAATTTGATGCCTTGCGAGTCGCCATTTTTAGGCTCAGGCAGTTCTTCTTTGAATTTAGAGTAAGCCAGATCGGCAAAGAAGTCTGTATGGTTTTTGGATTATATAAAGCTAAGTATTCTTCTAGTTAGGTAAAATTAATGTGCTAAATATCAAAAGTGTACCTATGTAATTATAATGTGTTATCGTGTATTGAATATAAATTAGAAAACAGTTCCGATGAGTTTCTTGCCCGTTCTTCTCAACCGGACTAAATCTTTGGAACGGGCACTTAGAATCAATTGCCTAATCAATTTGAAGTGAATTATTGGAAATACAACAATATTATGTGATTCAAGCTGTTTTATTTATTCTTGTAAGTAATGGTTGTAACAATATGGATTGAAAATGATGGCTACAACCATTCACTTTATTGATGGGAAGGATACAAGTTGGAGAGAACTGGTTTTTAGTATAGTCTGTCTGTTGAGACAATCAATCATTGAGTGCGACCAAGTTGAAGGAACCTGATCCACTCTTGGACAAAGGGATCTGCAGATTTATGAGACTTACATTACAAATTCTACAGTAGAGATGGAGGTAGTTAAATGGTTCAATGAAAATACAAATAACTGATATTGTATAATCTACATGTATATAAGTACATTGTACTTACAAGCTTTGGTTTGAATACTTTTAAATTATATTAGGATTAGCCTATGAACATTCAGTTCTTTACTTAAATGGATGGATTCCAAGACTTTATTTCGTATGATGACAAGCTAAAGGAACACCTATGAACGGGTATTATAGAGACGATTGGAAAGAATGGTAAATTACCTTGTCCATTACATATTTTCATTATGGAGTCATAATAATTGGATAGCCAATTTATACTGTTTATGATGTATCAATGAAGACAAAGAGTAATAAAATCCTGGATCAATTTCTTTAAAGTGGACCAATGATGTTGGAAGATTTAATATAATTACTCATTAACTTAAGATGTCAACGAATTGGTATACTTATCAGCTAATGTAGAGAAAGAAATTAGTACTGCAAGAATAAAACTAAGATGTAACTGTATTTGTATGACTCCAGGATACTACAAAGGCAATCATATAACATCATCTATTTTAATTCAAAAGGGACAAGCATTGGAAACCTAGTTCATGACATATTATATGAATATATTATATTATGTAGACTGAGTTAAACTCAAAACGCAATACCTGTGTATGAAAATTCAAAGGAAGCCTTTCAAGAGAGAATAGTCTTCAAATTCAAAGGGCTTCAAATACATGTGTGGATAAAGTAGTGAAATTATTAGGACATAATGGACATTTGGAAGAAGATACATTTCATTTAAGAATACAAGATTCAAATAACGAAAACACTAAACTTTACTCTTCATATTGAAAACAGTTTCCATTAATGACCTAGCGGGGTTGCAGTGCACTATCTAGTGACTGCTAAGATGTTACTACAAGCTTTATGGAAGATGAAATCATGAAAACAAAATGCGATGCACCAATTGACGGCTCCGTAGCTAAGTTGGTAGTAATGTGGTTATGTCCATGCCACCTGCAACACAGGGAATCCTAGTGCGGGGTATGAGTGTAAGCGTTTATTTATTATTTATTTATTCTCTAAGGAGGAGACTAAGAAATGGAGAACAATTAAGTTTAACAAATAACTTAGGAGAAATCAAAGGAATAACTTGCCAGTTTAGTTGTAAAAGTAAAACAGTAGAAGGGATGTCAAGTTCATTATTTTTCCAATTCTTTTAAAATTATATTATGTAGCTGTTTTGTGGTCATAGTTGTAGAGAATAACTAGCGTTTGCAATTGTAAAATCATGCCTGGTATGTAGAGTACCTATCTACTTATAAAGGGTAAAGCTAAAAGGCTCTAATATAAATTCAAATACATTCAATATGTATATTCATGTAATAATTTAATATGACTCATTAAATTCAGTAGACATATCTTTAGATTGTTATTGAGTGTTACAATTCCAATAAATTACTTAACCTGTTTGTATAAGGAGGAATTGGAGAGATAAAAACTTGACTGTACATTATGTTCCATCAGAACCGAAATAAGCAACCAAATCTATCTTTGCCAAAGAACTAGAAAAGTGGTTCATCAGATCGGAATTCATATTGAAATAACTAGCGAATGTTAGCTACTAGTATATCGAGTGTCATTTTTTCTTTCGGTTGGCGAAGGTCTCTCGAATATAGTAAGTAACAAGAACAAGAGATATCAGCCATGGAGCTTTATCAGCCTAGTAATAGTTGAGAACTGGAAAGAGAAGAAACCTAGGATTATCCAACAATATTGATAGCATACTGAGAGGTGTAAGGATTGTTAATTTACTAGAAAATTAGTACAGATATACATGGAAGAAAATTTTACATGGGAGTCAATCAAACAGAATAACTTGTCAATCATACTGGATACCACAAGGTGTGGATTACTCCATACCTGTCCTGGTCAGGACTGAAAAAGAAACAAGAAAGAGATGGATTTGTCTTTTCACAAGAGTCTTTTACAGATGTCAGAGCTATTGACATTTGAAAATGGTTTAAGATTTAACAGATGAAGAGGCTCTACTGGCTCTAAAAGGAGTGATAGCAACACCAGTTCTTATCTTATCAAGCAATGCATAAACTTCAAACTTTAGTAGAAGTTATATCAAAACCATATTGTGTGGAAAATAACATTCAAAGTAAATTGATACCAGAGCTATGGTAAAATATTGCACGGATTTACCGATAAGTATTTATCACAGAAAATACAATGGATAGATTGGAAGGAAGAAATATGGTGATAATTATTAGGTCATTGGAAGGAAATCTAAGAGCAAATGACAATGGAGTTGGGAGTACAGTTTTGGAAAATGAAAACAAAGATAATGAGAGCTAAACAGAGATGTCAGAAAAACAGTTGAACAAGTGTTACAACCTGCATTAATCACAAGAATAAATAAGACACAGTTTAAATCACTTAATATTTTTGTATTTCCAATTACTTCATTTTCAATTACTTCAAGATTACTAGGCAAATGACTCTAAGTGCCCATTCCAAAGATGTAGTCCTATCGAGAAGAATGGGCAAGAAACTCGATGGAACTCTTTTAAAATTCAATACACGACAATACAATCAGTAATTACATAAGTACACTTTTGATATTTAGCACATTAATTTTACTTAATTAGAAGAATACTTAGCTTTATATAATCCAAAAACTATACAGACTTCTTTGCCGATCTGGCTTACTCTAAATCCAAAGGAGAACTGAACGAGCAAAATGGCAAGGTATCAATTTATGTTCACGATGAGGTCACTTTTGTGGCGGCACAATACTTTTCTCTCATTGGCTGGATTTGCTTCAGTTAAATATCCACCAGGCGGCGCCACCTGTCGACGCGTGGAACAGGAAGACGTCACAGTATTTGAAGAACTATTTAGATTTATTACATTCGTCCATCCTGATAGCTTTGCGTCCCTGCAAAGGATAAAGTTATGTGTACATATATATATTCATAGTGATAACCTTTTATTTAGTCAACATCAACAGATATATCAGTACATTTTAACTATCAACATATTATGCCCAAAGCAATGTCAAAAATATGACGAGGCAAGATTATATGGTCACCCAATTTTGACAAGTATGTGACATCAAAACTGGTTAATACTACCGAACTCCTGGACTTGTGTACTCAACACTCAACTGGCCCTTATGTGCATAAAAATATCAAACCGACTACCTGTGCCCCACGGCTTCGCCCACGTAGCCTATTAAAAATTAGTATAACATATTTTTTTTATCGTATAATATCTTCCCACTATAACAATACGTATTATATTCGTTGACATATGAAATAAATATTTCACAAGGCCTAAATGATGGTATTCCTTTCTAATAGACCCGGTTTGCTGCGCACCACAGGTTTTATAACGCTACCGAACTATAGTTTAATAACCTAAAATCACATTCTAATTGTTAATTTCTTTATCAGAAAGCAAAATCCATTACAAAACAAACATCAGTAATAACATATTATTTTCGACAATTATTAAAATACAATATGCAATAAAATGTTGATCACAATTTATGAATGTTTGCCCAGGATTTTAAAACGTCAACACTTGTGAAACGCAATTTTAAGAATATTAATTGATCACTCCATTATTCCAAAGTGACTTACTCATATGTGACCTTTTGTTACCCATTTAATATATTGGAATCTCCCTGATTATTACCAATGTGTCATTTTATCAACCATTTAAAATATCCAATGTGACATCCAGTCACCCAACATAACGTGACATGTAGGCACCCATTTTATCCAATATGTATAATATAATTGGCAATATAAAGACATCATAATGAGCCCACAACCAATGGTGCAACAATAGTGCAACAATAGTGCAACAACAGTGCAACAATAGCGCAACAATAGTGCAACAATAGTGCAACAACAGTGCAACAATAGTGCAACAACAGTATAACAACAGCGCAACCAATGGTGCAACCGATAGTGCAGCCGTAGTACAACCGTAGTGCAACAGCAGTGCAACAGTAGTGCAACCATAGTGCAACAACATTGCAACCAAAAGTGCAACCAATAGTGTAAGCAAAATTATGTATCCCTCAAAGTAAGATAATCCAATATTATTTATCGGGTACGGATTGAACTAACAATATTAATTATTTTCTCCAAAATTGCGTCTCAAATGTTTAATGAAACCTGTTTAGTTATCAATGTTTGCCTTCCAATAAATAAATTTAAAAATGGTCAGGTTATATTTATGCTACTAGCTGCTGCCCCGCGGTTTCACCCGCGTGTAGATTCTGGACTACATGGTTTCCATCTTTTTGCGCGGAACCCTAATTCTTTTTCTAAAATTAAAGTAGTCTAAGTTGGAGTACCATCAGCTATCTGCCAGTGAAAGTCCCGTCAAAATCGGTCGAGCCGTTTCGGAGATTACCCGGAACAAACAGACAGACAGACAGACAGACAGACAAAATTTTAAATATGGTTGCTCCGCTACAGGCACCGCATATACTTTCATATGAACCCAATTTGTGTAAATGTGCAGTCTTAACGAAAACTACAGAGATCAGATATTTAGGAGTAATATTAGACAGAAGCTTATCATGGAACGAACATCTGAAAAACTTTCGAGACGTGCAAGAAAACTAGTGTTCAATTTCAAGTAACTTCGATATGTACTAAACCTTGATGCATTGATCTTAGTATATTACGCCCTTGCACAATCCAACCTGGCATACTGCATTACAGTTTGGGGGTCCGCTGCTCAGACCCACTTACTACAAGTAGAAAGATCACAAAGAGCACTATTAAAAGTAATAACGTTTAAGCTTAGACGCCATGCCATCCCTCCGTGAAATTGTACAGGGAATGCGCAGTACTTTCTATTAGTCAGCTATTTGTTAAAGCCATAGTAGGTAGGCAGCATTCCCTATAGGTAATGAACATGTGATGCAAGAGGTCGCTTATAAACGAAAAAGAGATATGGTGTTCAAAACACAGAACATGAAAACTAAATTTGGGAAAAATTAGCAAAGAAATAGAAATAGTGAAGTCAATACGTTATAAATGCAAATGACTAATAACTGATTACTAAGAAAGTCTTAATTATGCTGTTACTGAAAGATTGGTAGCATTAATTGAATAAAGTAACATCATATTAGAAAAATGAGTAAGGTTTGTAACCAAAGATACTCGTAAACACACATTATCATTCAAATATACTTCACACAATCAAACACATACACATATACACACTTATACTATCCACGCATCACCTATTTACTTATAAGAATCTTAACTGTACACTCTTATTTTATGTTTGTTTCCAATTATTAGTCCCTCAGCACTCTTTAGCATTTCCCCCTAGGTTATCTTTCTGTTTAGATCTACCCTATCGGCTAATTTAATAAAGGAAATCTAAACAAGCATTTAGATACGTACGATTTTAAGTTTAAGGGGCAAACTTAGTCATCCTAACAAACCGAAAGCTATTCTTATTTATTTGCTCGAACCTAGAATTTAACAGTTACCATAGATACTTTCTTAAAAACATTCTACAATATTGAAGGGCCACTATTATTTTTCGCTATTATTTACAATTTAATCTATTATTATGTGAACCCTTATGCAATAACCATTTTACGTTATAGTATCCCATATTTCACTACCCGTATTCAACTTAGTTTAAAAGAAAAAGTTCTCATATTGATTTTAAGGTCATACCATACCACCCAGCCGAAAAAATAAAGGTATAGCGGAATTTACATAAAGGAACACTGGCGCAGTCTATGTTCAACTTCAATGTCTTACTTTTGCGTCAATATGTTCTGTGGTTGCGTAAAGTCTTGAACAAATTTCCTAAAAGATCATTCATGCTAATTACTAAGCTAAATTACGTACGAACCTTTTTTTCGGTAATATATCTATAATTGCTGCTTTATGTACTGAAAACTTTATTTTTCTTAACAAGGTCTATCCCTAAAAATTGCTTTTCTGCCAATCATATTGTGCACTGGTGTGGGGTGGTGCTTGCAAAACAGTTTTTATAGAACTTGAAAGAGCCCAACGTGCGGTTTTGAAAGTGATGCTGGGAAAGTCTTTCTTGTACCCTACTGACACTCTTTATAAGGAAACTAATATTATAAGGAAACTAAAGTACTAATCGTGCGGTAGTTATTTATCTTAAAAGCCATAGTTTCAGTTCATAAAAATAGCAAGCCACAAGATCTTTTGGCATTATCACAAAAGAGTTTTGAGAGTTCCAGTACCGACAGTAAGATCAAGCCGTGCTTCTCGTCACCCATGCATTCTTCTCCCTCGCATCTACGACATTAAGTACGAACGCACTACTAAACTACTGGTACAGAAATTCTTACTGACCCAAGTCATATCTCGAGACTGAAAACAATTTATTAGTGAGCTGACACCAACATATACTCATATCCACTCATACATTCGTACACTACATTTACACTCATATTTCCACTTTCATACCATTTTCCCCATCACTCACACATACCTAATACTCACATGAACATACAATCAACATACAAATTCAAATACACCAACTTTTCATTATTAAATAATAGTCTGCAAGATTTGTAACAAATTAGTCCAATGTTAAGTTCTACATTCGTATGTTTTTAAATGTTTAAAACAAATTCTCGTTCTGACGATAAAGAAGGAATACGACGCTAGGAACCGTACCGTCCTTTTAAAAGCAATCTAATAATAATCAAATAAATAAGTACTAAAAATACCTAATTATTAACAAATTTGTTAACAAAATAATTAGGTCTATAATATACTCTTTTTATGTATGCTATGTTACGTCATGAATAATGAACACAGCTCATACTGCGAGATGCCCTGCCGTCATACAATTATCACGAGTTCGGAGGGTAATTGCAAATTTCTTTGGCTTTCTCTTTTTTTTTCGCTTAATTCGAAACATACAAGTGGGTACTGAAAAGTTGTTAATTTTTTAATTATAAAGAGGGTGGGTTGCAAAAGAGTTTTTACTTAATAATTACTTATACTGCGGCTCATAATGATATATCTACATAAGTTTTCTTTAAGTATAAAATGAGCTTGATGTGGTCAAATACAAACTTAAACATTTTAAATTTATTTCAATCTATTAAAAATAAATTCGAATCAATCGTTTCAATTACATGACTTTTAGATTGATTTTAAATAAATCATTGTAAAACACGAAAGAAAGAAGTTATTCAGTTATTACACGAATGCACAAAACAAAAAGGAGTGTATGTATGACTATCTGTATGCAAGTTTCTTTATTACGCTAGAACTTAAATGCTTGAACAAATGTCGATGCTTCGGATATCGTTAGAATCCTTACATTATCCACTTTTGTTACATCGACGCAACCTACCAAACTTAACAAAGAAAGAATAAAAACATAGGCCAATGTGACCCGAGATATACTTAAAATCAGTTTTGCCTATTACTTGTTACAACTTGAATTGATCCTACCAGATTATTCCAGCTTCTCCATGCAGGTATCCCGAAGCTCAGGCCGAAGCTCAGGCCGATGTCACGGTGCGCACTTGCTCGAAGTACAGCAAGATGTTGACTCCCAGGCAGATCTCACATTGGGGCTGCATGTCCGGGCAGAAATGGATGAGGTCATCCCACTTCTGAAAATGTTACAACCTGCATTAATCACAAGAATAAATAAGACACAGTTTAAATCACTTAATATTTTTGTATTTCCAATTACTTCATTTTCAATTACTTCAAGATTACTAGGCAAATGACTCTAAGTGCCCATTCCAAAGATGTAGTCCTATCGAGAAGAATGGGCAAGAAACTCGATGGAACTCTTTTAAAATTCAATACACGACAATACAATCAGTAATTACATAAGTACACTTTTGATATTTAGCACATTAATTTTACTTAATTAGAAGAATACTTAGCTTTATATAATCCAAAAACTATACAGACTTCTTTGCCGATCTGGCTTACTCTAAATCCAAAGGAGAACTGAACGAGCAAAATGGCAAGGTATCAATTTATGTTCACGATGAGGTCACTTTTGTGGCGGCACAATACTTTTCTCTCATTGGCTGGATTTGCTTCAGTTAAATATCCACCAGGCGGCGCCACCTGTCGACGCGTGGAACAGGAAGACGTCACAGTATTTGAAGAACTATTTAGATTTATTACACAAGATAAACAAAGCAGATAAAAGGCGTTATAGCATAGATTAGTCTGAGCCCTAGAACACTTCGTTAAGTTATTACCTACTATTACTATCATGCTTTAATTTTCCTTGTCGGGTGTGTCGTGACGTCTCACGAATGGTATCATTAGCAACACTACATTATCTATGGTAAACTTATAAGACTATTTGACATATGGCAACACACTGTATCTTATTCCGTTTCCTGTTATGAAAGTTTATGTCTATTCTAAGTTTGCTGTGCTTGAGAAATGGCGGGGACGCTTAGGAGAAGTTACAATACAATACAAAAACTCTTTATTGCATACCAATACATGAAACTTCATACAATGTATGATGAAAAATAGGAATAATTAAAAATATACGGTAAAACAATCGGCGGTCTTATCGCTATAAGCAATCTCTTACAGACAACCTTAGAATGGACTGGATAAACGCGAACATAAATGGACGGTGGTGTACAACAAATTAAATAATTACGGAGATTACACTATAACATATATGACGGGGCGGCGAGTCCAGGGGTCTTTTTAAAAACGGTGACGTCACCACCGGTGACGTCAACATCTTCAGAATCATGGTGACCGCTCACCCCTCGTAGAAAGAAAACACGAAGTAGCTCCATTTTATCTCAACCATTTATTGCGGCAAAGTTATATGGGAGATCTGAACGGTCCGACGGTAGGCGCAATACTGCTTTTTCCAACAGTCGGTCGCTCGTATTTATAGCAAAACAGATTGTGACAAAGAATCTTTATAAAACTTGTTAGATCTTGTCATTCTACTTTAGATTTTAACCTTCAATTGAAATTCATTACTTTTTATTAACATGGGGCCCAGGAGAGCACTCATGATAGTTAAAATAAATGACTCTAGGCGCCCATTCCAAGTAATAGGCCGTACAAGAAGAACGGGCAAGAAACTTGTCGGCAATCTTTTAAAAAATTGTGTTTACAGTGAATTTGTTCAGTTTAACAATCATTTGTCTAGTTTTAACAATTCAATGAGTAATTAATGGTTCACAAACATTAATTAGCTAATCAAAGTTTAAGTGAAATTATTAACAATCCAATGAGTAATTTATGGTTCTAAACGCTAATTAGTAAACCAAAGTTAACATGTTTTGATTGTTGTCATTTTACACCGTCCATGAAGCTCGCCTGTGACGTCGTTGCTCCGATATATACTATACTAACATAAATACAAATATAACCATAACCCTATTTATTATATACTCATAATATAATAAAATATATACAATACCTACATGTACATACAATATTACATAGATATATATAATATATATAAATATATAATACATATAAATAATATAGAAACCTGGCGTAGCAGTTTTAGCAGAGAGAGGACAAATAATGCTCCTTAACCAACCTTTTAAAGATATGAATAGATTTTGCCTGTCTGATGATTAAAGGCAACGCATTCCATAATCGGACAGCTTGCACAGTAAAAGATTTGTCGGAAAATTGTGAACAATGCAGAGGGGTCTTAAGCTGTAAAGTATCCGAGGAGCGCAAGGATCGAGTATTAGCAAGATGTAAGAACTCGAATCGCTCCTTAAGATACAGCGGAGTAGCAGGGAAAAACAGAATAGAGTAAAGAAAGGACAGGATATGAGTGTTCCGGCGAAGGCGAATTGGTAACCACTTAAGCTTATTCCGAAATTCAGACACATGATCGTACTTGCGCAGACCGAAGATGAAACGGATGCAGAAATTTTGTAAGCGCTCGAGCTTATTAAGCTGTTCCTGGGTTAAATCCAGATAGCAGGCGTCAGCATAATCGAGAATGGGGAGTAGAAGTGATTGTGCTAGAGTAATTTTGGTGTTTATTGGCAGAAAGTTGCGTAGTCTACGAAGCGAACCAGCTGAGGCAAACAGTTTTCGACTGACTTCTGCCAATTGAGGTCCCCATGATAGCTGCCTATCAATGAGTACCCCAAGATCTTTAACGGTATCGTTGATATTGATAATAGTTCCATCAAAAATCACTTGTGGGAGGCGAAACCAGTCAATTTTCGAAATCATCCTAGAACTGCCGACGACTATCATCTGAGTCTTTGCAGGGTTTATGCTAAGACCATGCCGTTTGCTCCAGTCAGAGATAATACCTAGATCGGAATTGATGGAGTTAATGGCTTCTGGCAGTTGCTCAGGAGATGAATGCCGATACACTTGGAGATCGTCTGCATAGAGGTGGTAAGAAGAAGTAAGTTGATGAGAAATAGAATTGATAAAGATAGCGAAGAGAAGAGGGGATAGCACGCCACCCTGTGGAACACCAGCAGTCGTATTACACCAGGATGAAAAGGTGTCATCAACTCGAATACGCTGCCGGCGACTAAACAGGTAACTACGAAACCAATCAACAACCGAAGGAGATATGTTAAGAGAGCGTAGGATCTCTAGTAGAATGTCAAAATCAACATTGTTAAAGGCATTGCTAAAATCAAGCAGTGATAGAACAGTCACTTGCCCATCAGCCATGTTAAACCGAATATCATCTGTGATTTTAACTAGAGCCGATACTGTGCTATGACCAGGGCGAAAACCGGATTGGAACGGATTAAGGAGATTATTTCTAATAAGGAAGTGACTGAGTTGACCATGGACGAGGCGTTCAAGGACTTTAGAGAGGAAAGGCAAGATAGAAATAGGGCGGAAATGTGAGAAGATGGATTGGATTTTTTTGGGAGAGGAATAATTTGAGCTTCTTTCCAAATTAATGGAAAGGAGCCACAGGTAATGGACTCATTAAGGATGTATTGGATTATTGGAGTGAGTTCGTCAAGTATAGGCATGATCATATTGCGACTGATACTGTCACTACCAATCGCATTTGATGAAATAGACGAAATGCTCTTCTTAACATCACTATCGGTAAATAGATGGAAAACAAAAGATGAATAATCAGGAGCTGGGATAGAAGAGAGTTGATTCAAAGTTATAGCTTTTGTGGTTGCATCGAGATTAAAAGATGTTGAGAAATGCTGATTTAGTGAATTTATATCGAAATTTTTAGGGAAATTATCTTGACGTTGTTTTCCAACTCCTAATGTTCTTAGAAATTTCCAGACCTTAGAGGGGTCTTCATTACCAACAGACTTGAGAATGTGCTGGCGTATTGCGTTTCTGCACACCCTATTGCAGCGATTCCGACTGTCAATGTAGCGCTTTTTATTCCGTTCAGTAGGCCGACACTCGAGTCGAGCTTTAGCTACAAATTTTTTCTGCATAATCGATTTAATGTCATTCGTAAGCCAAGGTGCAGGGAGATGCTTAATTTTGACAGGTCGCAGAGGAGCATGAACGTCATAAAGATTTATAAGAATTTTGTTGAATCTGTTAACCTTTTCATCAACAGAATTCGCATTAACTACATCAGACCAGTCCGTCTCTAAAGCATCTTTGCGCAAACGCTCGAGATCAATGGCACCAAAATTACGCTGCAGAAGAATCTTAGGCTTAGCTTTAGGTGGACGAATTTTGTAAGAAAGATAAATAAGATCATGATAGGAAAAGATATCCGCCGCACATTGACCATGTTTGCCAACATGATCTAAAGAAGACACGATTATAAGATCAAGAAGGGATGGTGCTGAATTTGGAAGACAATGTGTGGCATTTAAGGGAAGAATGGTCAAATTGCTAGCCTTGATGATGGACTCGAACTTAGATGAACGAGTGTCCTTCTTAAGAAGACATGTATTGAAATCACCCATTATAATTGAATGATCATATGAAGGTGAGGTGTCTTCCAAGAGTTTTTCAAAAGAGGTAAAGAAATCTATACGTAGGGAAGGGCAATAATACACTCCAAGAAGCAGTTTAGTATGAGAAAGACAAACTTCTACGAAGAGGTGCTCACCAGCATTGGCAGGAGGTGGTTGCGATGACACGTCTACAATGGTGAAAGGAAAATGGGCACGGAGATAAATGGCAACGCCGCCCCCAACCCTGCCAGTGCGATCATTACGAATTAAACGAAATCCAGGTAGAGAGTATGTAGTAGAAGGGAGGCAAGGTTTTAGCCAAGACTCTGAGACAAGTATGGCATGAATGTTATTACTATGCTCGAAAGACGCCAGCATATCGGGGTAGTGTGCCGGAATACTCTGTGCATTAATATGCACTACATTAAAATTTTTCGAAACATCACTATAGAGTGACTCGATTGTAGTAGAAAGCCTAGGAATACTACTAAAACTATCAACGCTACTACTCTCCGAATCATCACTAGAAGAGAATGATAAATATTCATTATCGCTGCTATTAATTGACATATAATATATAAGTTAAATATATAAAAAATATATATGACGGGGCGGCGAGTCCAGGGGTCTTTTTAAAAACGGTGACGTCACCACCGGTGACGTCAACATCTTCAGCATCATGGTGACCGCTCACCCCTCGTAGAAAGAAAACACGAAGTAGCTCCATTTATCTCAACCATTTATTGCGGCAAAGTTATATGGGAGATCTGAACGGTCCGACGGTAGGCGCAATACTGCTTTTCACAACAGTCGGTCGCTCGTATTTATAGCAAAACAGATCGTGACAAAGAATCTTTATAAAACTTGTTAGATCTTGTCATTCTACTTTAGATTTTAATCTTCAATTGAAATTCATTACTTTTTATTAACATGGGGCCCAGGAGAGCACTCATGATAGTTAAAATAAATGACTCTAGGCGCCCATTCCAAGTAATAGGCCGTACAAGAAGAACGGGCAAGAAACTTGCCGGCAATCTTTTAAAAAATGTGTTTACAGTGAATTTGTTCAGTTTAACAATCATTTGTCTAGTTTTAACAATTCAATGAGTAATTAATGGTTCACAAACATTAATTAGTTAATCAAAGTTTAAGTGAAATTATTACAATCCAAAGAGTAATTTATGGTTCTAAACGCTTATTAATAAACCAAAGTTAACATGTTTTGATTGTTGTCATTTTACACCGTCCATGAAGCTCGCCTGTGACGTCATTGCTCCGATACGGCCATTCTGATAGATGGTGCGTGCTCTGCACCAGTCCAGTTATGTTCTGAAACAATGAGACGTTTTCTTCTGAGTTTGGTATCTGTAAGCAACCACCGTTGCTTGCAGTTAAGTTTGCAAGAGTAACAGTTTGCATTCTTTAAGAGAAAAGAATTTTTTTTTTTTCTTCTTTTTCTTTTCTTTTTCTTTTCCTTTTCTTTTCTTTTTGCTTTCTTTTCTTTGATCAATTATCTTTACAGTGAAGTTATCTAGTTTCGACAATCTAATGAGCAAACTATTTAGCTAACCAAAGTAGGTAAACATTTAGTTAATCAAAGTAGGTAAACAAGTTTCGTTTCCTATTGCCCTGCTCAACACCCTAGACGTAGCCCGCTTCGCGCCGACTCGGCCATTCTGACAGGTGGTGCGCGCCCTGCACCAGGCACGGTGTTTCTGAAAACTAGAAATTTGGTTTTGAGGTAGGTACCCGTACACCGGTACACTAGCTGTTAATTTTGTTTCTCATCACTGCATAAATTAAGTTACAGTGCTTATTTTCCATATTGTCAAGATTTAAATGTTCGAGTGAAACAATATTCACGTAACAAAATTATCAGTCAACTTCTAGGACCTTAATAATATTCTGTAAACATAACAGTTCACATGCAAACATTCATAGTTAAACATAAATAAATTTGCTGTACAAGGGAATGTGAGTAGCAGTAGTTTTTTTTTTTTTGTTTTTTTTTTTTTTTTTTTTTGCCTTTGCTCCACGCATTATGGCTGTGATTTATTATTTGTTCAATGCAAATGCTCCACGCATAATTGCATGTTTTTAAATTCTCGAAGACAGGGATGTTGCTGTGGTTCTGAGCGGTCTTGTACGCCGTGGTCCACAGGGGCTCTAAAGGAAATGGGATACAGGTTGATGCTGCGGCCTGGGCCTTATTGTTATGACCGTGGTCCGCAGAGGCTCTGAAATACGTCAAGGAATTGATGCTGTGGTTCTGAGCGGTCTCGTACGCCGTGGTCCACAGGGGCTCTAAAGGATATGGGATACAGGTCGATGCTGCGGCCTGGGCCTTATTGTTATGACCGTGGTCCGCAGAGGCTCTGAAATAAAAATAAAAGAAAAACGAACAACAAACACGTTATTACGATAGTAATTATAAATAGCTCGCAAGTAATTGATGCTGTGGTTCTGAGCGGTCTTGTACGCCGTGGTCCACAGGAACAACTAACTTGAATTGACGCTGTGGTTCTGAGCGGTCTTGTACGCCGTGGTTCACAGAAAAATGAATCTGAACCGCTTTATTGCGATAGTAATTATAAATAGCTCACAGGTAATTGATGCTGTGGTTCTGAGCGGTCTTGTACGCCGTGGTCCACAGGGGCTCTAAAGGAAATAGGAAAGGACGATGCTGTGGCCTAGGCCTTTAAGTGACCGTGGTCCACAGAGGCTCTGAAAATGACAAAAATGGAGGGGACATAAGGAATAAAATGATTTGTACAGTCTTACAGACGATTCAAAATTATCAGGTTTTACAATTCGGACCCCGAATCATTAACCGAATATCACTTATCTGTAACATTCCTCGCGCTGTTTCTGGAGCACAGGTTCACTTGCTGATGACTAGTGGATGGGCCCACTTTCTTGATGACCGAAGAAGCCATGTGTCACCATCACATGTACAGCACCAGCCTTTTACCGCAGTCCTTGCGCTGTTGCTTAGGCATCAGATGATAGATGCAGTAGTCACATGAAACCATAATAAAAATGATTAGTAGGCGTAGTTTACTTATCAATTCCTGACTCGCACAGTACTAAATAAACACTACATGACATGAACCTTGTCAGGAATAATCTTAAGTACCACATCGCGCTGTTGCTAACGCCGCGAATCTAGTTCAATGAAACCTCAGTATCTTCAATGAATTTTTGTAACTACCACATCGCGCTTTTACGTACCAGAATAGAAACAACATTATGAACGCTAGTGGCAAACGCGTTTTCTAAGTAACTAGCATACACACTAGATTCACAGGAAAAACGGTAATCTTAAGTAACACATCGCACTGATGCTAACGCCGCGAATCTAGTTCAATGAAACCTCAGTATCTTCAATGAATTTTTGTAACTACCACATCGCGCATTTACGTATACCGGAATAGAAACAACAATATGAACGCTAGTGGCAAACGCGTTTTCGAAGTAACTAACATACACACTAGATTCATAGGAAAAACGGTAATAGTTTCCCAACACAAACATCGAAGTTCAACTTAAACCAAACAAATCAAACTTCACGCTCACCACACAAAGCTTAACCCGAATTAAGAGTTGTGATGTCGATTAAAGAGACTGCCATACTTGAAATGATTTGGCGGCCCTTTTATTTAGTTGGTCAAAATAAGTTGAAATTAAAATAGAATGCTTGTTGTCACTTATAACTCACTTTCACAAATTCAGAAGACCCTTGAGCAATAATTTCAAACACAATAATCAAAATCAATTAAAAGAAGCGACTTTGCTTAGAAGATCGTAGGTAGACCAGGTACCTCGCGGGTAACTCGTGATAAATAGTGGGTAGCACACAGATAACTCGTGGATTTTTGATATTTGTGGGTACCTCGTGAAAAACTTTTAAAAATAAAACTCAAGAAACTAAGAAATCTCGTGAAATTAGAAGTAATCTCTTGGATTATTTGTAAGTTGTAAGTTGCGTTTATGCGCATGCAAGTCTAAAGTTAAAATATGGTAGAAAAAGTTACGATTCACCTGTATTCTGATGTCATGTCTCCATCGCCTTTTTCTTGGTTTGGTTGCACGTGTTGGCCCGGACGTGGCTGGTGTGTCAGCATAATCTTCAGGAGCTGGTAGTGATGGGTCATCTGTCGCCAATACGGTGGTGTGTCAGCATAATCTTCAGGAGCTGGTAGTGATGGGTCATCTCTCGCCAATACGGTGGTGTGTCAGCATAATCTTCAGGAGCTGGTGTCTGATGTGGGGACCTCTGCTGCGACTGGGCTCGGCTGCATTGCCCATTTGTGCTGGTCCTTCAGGTGACAAGTTTTAGGATCAGAAGAGGAAGATTCAATACACCGTATCTTTTGACAATATTCCTTTTATTTTTCTTATTGTTCCATTTTTCACAATCACTTCACTTCACTTCGCTTCACAATTCCAAATTAACTAATCGTATGATTAAAAAGTATTTTCACTGATTGGTGTTATTCTCAACAGTATTTTACTTAAGTATCGACTACCCAGGTCGAGAGTTGCGATACGAATGCCACTAATAAGATTGGTGGCCGCCATCTTTGTTTTTATTACAAAACACAGATGGCGCCACCAATACCTGTTGCGAGTAACTTACAATTCATTACTAATTAACACATTAGAATAGCCTACTTTCTTCAATTAACAATTAACTATGGCAGAAAAATAAGTGAGTAATTAACATTGCCTTACAGCTCGGCCATCCTGTGGAGAGCGAGTCCTCTCGCTTCAAGTATAATACATTTATATCCAAAGAGTGCTTTATGATAAGATACATAATGAATGATAGGTAGATACAATGTAATGTAACCTAAAATTAATGTCTCATTCAAGGAAGATGTGATTATAGAATTTTTTTTTTTTTTTTTATTTTATGTGAATTATAAGCGTCACTTTAGCTATATTATGTTCACTTTATTGATTAACAAGCAAATTAATTAATATTACTTATACTTAGATTACACAAACTTATCATCATTCAACAATCATTCTCATTCGCACTATCGCTTCCAGAATCGTCGCTATCAAAATTTCTGTTAAACATCAACCAAGGTTGGATTTTATCAATAGCTACTATAGCTTCGTATCGCCCAGTTTTGCGAGTGATTGGGGTGTCTTCTATTACAATTCTATCATGAGGGAGCACTTTCATTACACGGTAAGGTCCTTGGTACTTATTAACTAATTTTTGTGATTTTCCGTCGTGAGGTACCTGACGCTCAACACGCACCAGATCGCCTTCCTTATATGTCGTACTAGGCTTTCTATGTTTGTTAAATCGTTCTGCGTCTTTAGATTGCTGTCGATTTATGTTTTGGCTGGCTTCTTCTCGTAAATCTTGAAGCTTTTCGACAGGTGTTCGGTTTAGAGTTTCATGGATAACGGTATTCATGATCCCATCAGCTCTACTGGTTATATTGAAGCCAAACAACAATTCCGATGGACTTTTTTGTGTTGTTTTATGCTTAGTCGTGTTAATACCTACTTGGACATCAACGATACAATCATCCCAGGATTTATCGTCTCTCCCATGGTTCGAAGCCGATAAAGCATCTAGTATTGTCCTATTAAACCGCTCGACTTGACCATTAGCCCTGGGCGTTGCTACGGCGTTTACAATGTGTTTGATACCATAAGCCGATACAAACGCCTTAAATGTTGCACTCGTGAAACTTGATCCCTTGTCGGTAATTAATCGCGTAGGAGCGCCGAAATAGCTAATGTGTTCACGAATGATCCTAACAGTAGTAACAGACTTAGTATTCCGTACCGGCGTTATATTGATGTATTTGGTGAACCCATCAATTAATACTAATAAATAACAGTTACCCTTTTTACTTTTCACGAACGGTCCCAGATGATCGGCGTGAACCGTATGGAAAGGTGTACTGACCTTCTCTATTGGGTGGAGTTCACCTTCCCGTCTGCCTCCAGGTACTTTGTGGTGTGCGCATTCAAGGCATGAAGAAACGTATTTTTTTACGAATTTTCTCATCTTACTAAACCAATAGTGTTCCCGAATACGTTGTAGTGTCTTCTCGAAACCATGATGACCAACTTCGTCGTGGTTCATTTTTAAGATTTGCCAGCGAACATTCTTCGGTACTAGCCATTTAAGACTGTCACCTACTACTCGATATACACGTCCATTTTTAACTTTGTAATTAGAAACGGTGTCAGCTGTTTTAGCGGACAGCGGATCTTCGAGGGTGTTTTTAATAGTTCTAACTTCTTCGTCCGCGGATTGAACTGTAGTAATCCAGTCTTCTGCTGAATTCCGAATTGATAACACATCTAGAATATGAGTTTCTACTTCGGGATCATCAACTGCGTTGCGACTCAATGCGTCTACATGTGACATACGTACTCCTGGTCTGTACTCTATACTACAATCGTACTCTTGGATCTGGACCCACCATCGAGCGATACGAGGTATTAAATCCCGTTTAGTTAATGTACTTCGTAATGCATTACAGTCGGTATATATCTTAAAGGGTACACCTGAGAGATATATTCTGAACCGATTCAGGGATGCAATGACGGCGAGAGTTTCTAACTCATAAGAGTGGAACTTCTGTTCATCTACGGTGGTTTTCCTGCTAAAATAAGATACTGGCTGTAATATCCCATTCGAATTTCGTTGCAGCAATATACCTGCTAGCCCATCCTTACTTGCATCGGTATGAAGTTGCAATTCAGCTTTAGGGTCATAAAGAGCAAGTATAGGGCGTTCTATAAGTTGAGTTTTTATTTTACAGAACGCTTCGTCTTGGCTGTCACCCCACACCCAACCAGAGTCTTTCTTAAGGAGGTTAGTTAAAGGTGTGGCTATGGATGCATAGTTTTTGATGAATCGTCTAAAAAACCCTGACAGGCCAAGAAACTGACGCAGTTCATGCTGATTTGTTGGAGTTGGGAATTTAGAGACTGCTTCTGTTTTTCGAGTGCCTGGCTTAATGCCATCTGCACTGACTTCGAAGCCCAGGAAATCAATCTTGTCTAAAAAGAAATTACATTTGCTGAGTTTCAGAGTCAGTCCACCCTTCTTCAACAGTTGTAAAACTTCCTCTAACCTCGCCATCCCTTCCTTAAAGTCTTTCGCCGGTATTAGTACATCATCCATGTATACGATAGCATATTTAATCTTTGCTTCCATTAATATTTTATTAATGGTTCTTTGGAACACGGACGGCGCATTCACGAGGCCAAAAGGCATACGATTATACTCGTATTGGCCGTCCGGTGTAACGAAAGCAGTCTTGTCACGGCAGGGTTCCGAGATGGGGATCTGATAGTAACCAGACGCCATGTCTAGCGACGTAAATAGAGAGTTACCTGCCAACATATCAAGCTGGTCCTCCACTCGTGGTAATGGATAGTGGTCTTTCTTGGTTTTTCTATTAAGAGCGCGATAGTCGACACACAGTCGTTTTTCACCTGTTTTTTTTTTGTACTAGAACAATAGGACTAGCGTAAGGTGATGAAGATTCCCGGACTATATCGCTATCCAACATCTCTTGAACCATGCTCCTAACTAAGGATCGGTCAGCATACGACATTCTATACGGTCTAAAAACTACGGGTTCGGAATTTTCTAATTCGATTACCATTTCATAAGCTTTGGTATAACCCAAGTCCTTCAAACCTTCTGAAAAACAGGTGTCATATTTAGACAACAATCTTTGAAGCTCAAGGCGCTGGTTATCCTCAAGGGTTTTGTTAACATTTAGTTCATGATCAATCTTATCTTCTTCAAAAGTTACACTGTACGACATCAAAACTCCACTAGAGGTACCGTCATTACTATAGTGAATTCCCGAATTTGTTTGTTTAGCGCGAGTTAAAAGAGCGTTCTTTTTTATGTGGAGCATATCAGGGGATATATTGTAAACTAATAGAGCCCCGCGACCATTAATGATTTCATATTGGCCAGGGCACAAATAATATTCTGCCCCTTCAACTCCCCTAAGAGACCCATTGACAGACACGTTGCAGCTAATTCGTGTAGCGGTGACGATTGGTACGACATGCATTATCCTACTTGGTATATTTATGTCAGAGTCAGCCAGCAGATGGATCTTTCCTTTATTAATTCTTTGGAACATTATTTTATCAGGGGTCTTAGTAATGCAAATGTCAGGTTTCTCAGTAAACGTATGGCCCAAAAGGGTTGGATGAGTAAGTACATAGTCATCAACTACGAATAAATCTATCATTTCTTTGAGCCCCTGCACTTCTACATCTGCTGTCACAACTCCTAATGGTTGGACCAGACTGCCACCGATTCCTCTGAGTGTAGGCAAGTTCTCTCTTGGTAAGATTTTTAGATCAAGAGCTTTTGCATAGGTTACTTTGATCAGAGAGCATTGGCTACCAAGATCAACGTGGCATGTAATCGGGGAATCATTTATCCGAATCTCAATGATATATTTATTGTTAGTATTATCATCGACTGAAAGTTCTGCTACCTGCTTCTCGTTAGTGTCTCTGTTTGTTAAAGTCTTATCATTGGATATCTTGCGTCGGAAACAATCCTTTGCCTGATGACCTATTCGTTCGCAATTTGTGCACTTTACGAGAGGCTTAGTGCACCTAAAACTGGGATGACCTACTTCGTTACAATTAAAACACCTTATACTGTCGTTCGCTGGTTTTGCTTGCCCTAATCGGTTACTAGTAAAGTATGGCTTCCGTTCTATTCTATTACGATTCAGCGCGTCGTGGGTTTCTCTAGTTTGACCTGATTTAACTGTCCTAAAATATTTGAGGACCTGTTCGGGTTCTTTGAACTGTGCGGCTTGAGCGCCAACTTTAATAGCTCTATCCTCGACTCCGTAGAGTAAGCAGTCAACTGCCTGTTTCCCAAAAATTTTGCATCGATTTAAAAGATTTATCTTCGCGTAATAATAGTGCTCTAAAGACTCCCCGTATTTAGCTCTTTTTGAAAGCATCTCAGTAAGAAGTTCGGCGTAATCCTCGCGGCAAGGAAACGACTCAATCATAATTTTCTTCCACTCACCCCAGGTGTGCAGAAGAGAAGGCAATCCCTGATACCACGTTTTAGCAACACCACTTAGCTTTGGCAGTGAGTAATGGATGATTTCCTTCTCTTCCCAACCATAAATTTCGGCGCACTCTTCGACTTTTGTCAACCAAGTAAGAATGGTTTGTTCCTTAGACATAGGGTCAAATTCGGGTATGACATTAGTGTTAAAAGTAAGCTTAGATTTATCCGAACCTCTTGCCTGAGTTAATATATCTAAAACCTTATCTAAAATATTATTAGATTCATTTACCTTACTGCTAGTTCTTTTGCTTCTTGGCGGCGAATATGGCTCCTCCGTGGAATCACCTGAAGACCGTCGGCGGCGCCTCTTTCCATGTCCTTTACTTGTTGTTCTCCTCCTCTTCCTTTCATATTCGTCCGATGAGCTGTCAGCGTCGTCCGATTCATCGTAGTCCCTTTTGCGCTTTGGCGGTCTTCTCCCTATTGGTGTCATCTTCCGAGTTCTCCTGTCCTTTCCAGCAGTAGTGGATGCCTGTGGCTGCTCTTTCGTCTTTTCTCGTCTTTCCAATCCGGCAGAACCAAGATCACTCGGCCGCATTCCTCGGGCCTTCCCGCAATCTTGGTCCCTTTTCAATCCTTTATAACCACGATCACTTGGCCGCGTTCTTTGGGCCTTCCCGCAATCGTGGTCATTTTGTTTCCTTATCATACGATCATGATCACTTGGCCACTTTCCTTGGGCCTTCCCGCAATCATCATCGTTTCCGTCATTATCCGTTATCATTGCCCTTTGGTCACGGTTACTCGGCCCAATTTCTTGGACCTCCCCGCAACTGTGACCATCGGAGCTGTATTCAATTATATCATCCTCCATTTATCCAAGTTTATCTGAAACTTTCCAAATTTCAGCTTTAAATCCAATCAATCATATCAATAAATATAGATCTAATCATTAAAATTGACATAATAAACAAGCATCAGCAGAAAAATTACAATATCTCTTTTTTCAAATATTGAGAGTATTAAGACCCTGCATGTCTTAATATAAAAATCATATTTTACTACCTCAAAACCTCTCCAGATGAGCATTAGCATAAAAAAAATTAACTCGGTAGGTATACGTAAAATTCTTTTGGCAGTAGTAAAATAAAACACAAAATATGTCCATTTAAATCCTACTTTACTATATCCTCTTCCCTCGATTTCGCAAAATAATAATCCCGTAAATAAAAGTCCTCAAGAGGGTAGGTTTGGGATTGGGATTGATATTACTCGTGGTGTAATTGCGAGCAAACTAAAGCTTACATGTCTAATTATTATCTGCCAAAGTAAGAGAAAAGTTTCACTTTTCGAACCATCAATCACTAGCGTCTCTTCATCTCGAGTCTCCTCCGTTCTCTTATGTAGTCTCAGTTTGATTGTTCGGTATTACAATATTACGTAACAAAACCACACAGAGGGAAAAGAAAAAAAAAAATGTACTTACGTTTTCATGGGCGTGGTGCGGGAAAATATCGGATTGTTCCCCGTCGATCCCACTTCTGACCTTTTAGGATCAGAAGAGGAAGATTCAATACACCGTATCTTTTGACAATATTCCTTTTATTTTTCTTATTGTTCCATTTTTCACAATCACTTCACTTCACTTCGCTTCACAATTCCAAATTAACTAATCGTATGATTAAAAAGTATTTTCACTGATTGGTGTTATTCTCAACAGTATTTTACTTAAGTATCGACTACCCAGGTCGAGAGTTGCGATACGAATGCCACTAATAAGATTGGTGGCCGCCATCTTTGTTTTTATTACAAAACACAGATGGCGCCACCAATACCTGTTGCGAGTAACTTACAATTCATTACTAATTAACACATTAGAATAGCCTACTTTCTTCAATTAACAATTAACTATGGCAGAAAAATAAGTGAGTAATTAACATTGCCTTACACAAGCGGGTGAGAAGGCTAGGATTGGAAAGCTAGGTTGTTCCGTTCCATCCCACTTCTGATGACGGGGCGGCGAGTCCAGGGGTCTTTTTAAAAACGGTGACGTCACCACTGGTGACGTCAACATCTTCAGCATCATGGTGACCGCTCACCCCTCGTAGAAAGAAAACACGAAGTAGCTCCATTTATCTCAACCATTTATTGCGGCAAAGTTATATGGGAGATCTGAACGGTCCGACGGTAGGCGCAATACTGCTTTTCACAACAGTCGGTCGCTCGTATTTATAGCAAAACAGATTGTGACAAAGAATCTTTATAAAACTTGTTAGATCTTGTCATTCTACTTTAGATTTTAATCTTCAATTGAAATTCATTACTTTTTATTAACATGGGGCCCAGGAGAGCACTCATGATAGTTAAAATAAATGACTCTAGGCGCCCATTCCAAGTAATAGGCCGTACAAGAAGAACGGGCAAGAAACTTGCCGGCAATCTTTTAAAAAATGTGTTTACAGTGAATTTGTTCAGTTTAACAATCATTTGTCTAGTTTTAACAATTCAATGAGTAATTAATGGTTCACAAACATTAATTAGTTAATCAAAGTTTAAGTGAAATTATTACAATCCAAAGAGTAATTTATGGTTCTAAACGCTTATTAATAAACCAAAGTTAACATGTTTTGATTGTTGTCATTTTACACCGTCCATGAAGCTCGCCTGTGACGTCATTGCTCCGATATATATATACTATAATATAATTATATAATACTTACTAATAGATAAAAACAATACCTATACCTAAACAATATTATTAGTCGCTACAAGATGTATTTTATACACCTGCCAGTAGTGCTAGTGAGATGAGATATAAAAAAAAAGCAAAAATTAACATAAAAAG
Organism: Crocallis elinguaria; assembly: GCA_907269065.1. NCBI lineage: Eukaryota > Metazoa > Arthropoda > Insecta > Lepidoptera > Geometridae > Crocallis > Crocallis elinguaria. Next base: position 4,561,134 of record OU026081.1, on the reverse strand, counting down.
GTAACAGATTAATGACAGTTATCACAACTATTTAAATATAATACAAGTCCAAAAAGGTGCCGACTGGGGTAAGTGGTTAGCTTTATTATACAATTAATATGATATGACGGGGCGGCGAGTCCAGGGGTCTTTTTAAAAACGGTGACGTCACCACCGGTGACGTCAACATCTTCAGCATCATGGTGACCGCTCACCCCTCGTAGAAAGAAAACACGAAGTAGCTCCATTTTATCTCAACCATTTATTTCGGCAAGGTTATATGGGAGATCTGAACGGTCCGACGTTAGGCGCAACACTGCTTGTTTCCAACAGTCGGTCGCTCGTATTTATAGCAAAACAGATTGTGACAAAGAATCTTTATAAAACTTGTTAGATCTTGTCATTCTACTTTAGATTTTAATCTTCAATTGAAATTAATTACTTTTTATTAACATGGGGCCCAGGAGAGCACTCATGATAGTTAAAATAAATGACTCTAGGCGCCCATTCCAAGTAATAGGCCGTACAAGAAGAACGGGCAAGAAACTTGCCGGCAATCTTTTAAAAAAATGTGTTTACAGTGAATTTGTTCAGTTTAACAATCATTTGTCTAGTTTTAACAATTCAATGAGTAATTAATGGTTCACAAACATTAATTAGTTAATCAAAGTTTAAGTGAAATTATTACAATCCAATGAGTAATTTATGGTTCTGAACGCTTATTAATAAACCAAAGTTAACATGTTTTGATTGTTGTCATTTTACACCGTCCATGAAGCTCGCCTGTGACGTCATTGCTCCGATACGGCCATTCTGATAGATGGTGCGTGCTCTGCACCAGTCCAGTTATGTTCTAAAACAATGAGACGTTTTCTTCTGAGTTTGGTATTTGTAAGCAACCACCGTTGCTTGCAGTTAAGTTTGCAAGAGTAATAGTTTGCATTCTTAAGAGAAAAGAAAAAAATTTTTTTTTTTTTTCTTTTTTTTTTTTTCTTTTTCTTTTTTTTTTCTTTTTGCTTTCTTTTCTTTGATCAATTATCTTTACAGTGAAGTTATCTAGTTTCGACAATCTAATGAGCAAACTATTTAGCTAACCAAAGTAGGTAAACACTTAGTTAATCAAAGTAGGTAAACATGTTATGTTTCCTATTGCCCTGCTCAACACCGTGGACGTAGCCCGCTTCGCGCCGACTCGGCCATTCTGACAGGTGGTGCGCGCCCTGCACCAGGCACGGTGTTTCTGAAAACTAGAAATTTGGTTTTGAGGTAGGTACCTGTACACCGGTACCTAATACGCCATTCATATAGCAACCTGTTGAGGTTATCTATAATAATAAAAAGATGAAACGACCCGAAAGGTAACATTTTAACTATTTAAGTAATTTGCAATTTCTTCGGTTCACGTTTGAGTTGTCACTTAAATACATACGATCTTTAACGTTCCAACGGTTCAAGTTGTTACTTAACCTATTTTTTTACTCGAGTTCATCTTACTCGCTGTATACCTATGCGTACCTAATACGCCATGCATGTAGCAACCTGTTGAGGTTGTCCTATAATAATAATATGAAACACGAACCGGAAGGTAACATTTTAACTATATAAGTTAAGTTCTAATGTTCACGTTTCAACAATTCGAGTTGCCACTTACCGATAATTTAATGATTAAACGAACTTACCTGTAAGTTAAGTTCTATCATAATTATGTGAAGTAGTGAGTTTGAAGAGATTTTATATATACACTTGTAGTAGCACGCATAATGTCGCCTTGTCTATGCACTAAGTTCAGAGAGAGAAAAAAAAATATGTAGGTAGACCGCACATTTTTATTATTTCGTGCGGTCGGCTGGTTCTTCATTTAGTTCAGAGCTTATCAGTTCAAGTAGATATTTCACTATTCGGGACCTATGAAATAGGTAATCTGGGTGGGCGGGATGCTATCTCTTCAAACTCACTACTTCACATAATTATGATAGAACTTAACTTACAGGTAAGTTCGTTTAATCATTAAATTATGTTACAGTATTGAGTTTGAAGAGATTTTATATATACACTTGTAGATGTTGAGAGAAGTTGTGAAATATCTATTTCAGTTGAAAGTATTACAGAAGTAAATATATTTAATATTTCTTCAATAAATGACATAATAAATGTACTTAATCACTCAATTAAAAGGTAATGTTTCTTAAATAAACTATTAACATAATAGCTACAGTAAATTTTAGCATAAATCAATCAATTTTACTTCTAGCAAAACAATGATTTGATTCTGTATATGCTGTCTGTTATATGCCTGTTATAAAACTTGGCAAATATTGTAGAGCCGCCGGACCAACCGGCAGTCTTCCTGATAACATCCAAATTCACACCGAGCTTATGAGCTTTTGAGGTGTCTAGTACTATGTGCAGAGTACTGTGTGATATCTATTCCACAGACCCACAACGTATACTCTTTATCCATCTGCTAAGTGTTTGGGGAGAAACTTTATTATATGGTTTTTTATAGAAATAAAAATAGAGGTGTGATGATCACGTAATGCCGCTACATTACTTTTAGATAATCCGTTAATAATTAAGCCGGACCTATGTCAGGTCTGTCTCGAAAAATTGGCAGCATCAGCGTTGGCTGAGTTGCGTTTACACTTGACGTTTTTATTAAGTCAGGGATCCTAATGGAAATATCATTCCGCCAATTTTGAAAATTTCGGATATCTATTTTTGAAATAGTTTGTACTCTATGCGCTGTTACCAGCGCCAGCAGGGTAACTAGCTTCTTTAGTGATTTTTTCTAAAGAATGAGATTAATTAGGAATCCAAGTGGCTAGAGTTTCAATTACTAATGTAGTATCCCGTTGGATTCATACTTGGGTAAGGGAGGGCGAAGCCTAAATATACCCTTAAAACACAGTCGTCTGTGCTTATCTGACTTCCTAATACTAAGGAAGGTGTAGATCTAAACCCATTTAGAGTGCCGTATAGCTTTCCCGATTGAAATAACTCTGTTAAAACATGAATAATAACTGGAATGTGTAAGTATCATATTACTTAATTTAATTATCTGACAGAGACGCTATGTGTCTAAAGACCCGGGAGGGAGTTTTCTTATTAGAGACTCCCGCACAATACTCCGGCATCCAGGGTAATCTGCCGCTGGATCTGGCAGAAACTGGAATGAGAGATTATTAGGTCCTCAGAAGTTTGAAAAAACCAGTGGTTTAGTTTGTAAAAAACTGGTTAAATAGGGGATACCAAGGTTCAGCTGGCCATGTTGGCCCGACCAGTATGCACTTAGCTTTGTCGCTAATAATTTTCATCAATGTTTTTTTTTTTTAAATTATTGAGAAGGAAGGGAACCCGTTTTTACGGGTTCCTGGTTCATGGTATTTTTATACAATTTTGACCAATTCACAGAGAAAGCGTCAAGCATCAGGGTCTTTGTGCCATGATATGTATACAGGACATTTTTTATTTATTCAACTAGCAATCATGTCAATCTCTGGTAGCCCGAAATTGTTAATGATTTGCTGAAAGGCAAGATCAGATAGTTCCCATTCAATATCCGGGTGAATACACCTTGATTCAGTATCTGCTATAGTATTTTCTGTAGATGGAATGTATAGCGCTGTTATAAATAGAATTCGCGCTTCACACCATTGTCGTATTTCTTTGGTCAGTTTGTGAGATGGGGGAATTGCATTCCTCCCATACGATTAATGTAAAAAATCGCAGTTGTATTATCTATTCGCAAGATAATATGACAATTGGATAAATCCTCTAGACAAATTTTTAATCTTATGAATGTGAAGTTTTCTTTCTTCCCGACTTCAGCTACCGCTTGCCGTTTTTCCCGCACAGGCTATCCCCCAACCCCCCATAGTCGAAGCATCTGAATTCGTCAAATTTAATTTGATTTTTTGGATTTTCGATAGATTTAATCCACAAATCGAAATCTGACTGTAAACTTACAGGCAAATTCATGTACTTTTCATTTTTGTAATGTTATCCATACATTCGCTATAGCTATGTAATATTAGACAGGTATCGTTAAGATATATTGTCGATAATAATCAGCACAGCGTGGCATTCTGACCACCGTTTTCATTATTTTTGTGAAGACAAAAGGTGCCGTATTGACACCAAACGGTAGGGCATTAAATTCATACAAGTTACCGTTCAAACTAAATCTTGAATATTTTTTAGAGTTATCATGAACTTTCACTTAATAATATGCGTCTTTGAGATCAATAGTTGACTTGAGACAACATCTTGAGATTAGTTTGATCATTATTCTAAAATCTTCTAATTCAAATGACCATGTTGAATGAACTCGTTTAGCTTTTTCAAATTTAGGATAAAGCGTGCTTTTCCGTTCGGTTTGGGTAAAAAGATATTGGATATCCTCACAGGGCTCACAGTGAGGTATAGCACTTATAGAAATTAAATTATGTATAGCTTGATCAAATTCAAGTTTTTCTGAGTGTGCATAATTTCGGGGTTGAGGTATACAATGCTGATATGGAGTTTCAGTGAGCGGAATTTCATAACCACGTATCCACGATAAAATTATTTTATCTGCGGTTATTTGTGACCATTGGTTGTAAAAAACAGATAGTCTACCGGCGTAATTTACCGTATTGTCTAGCGGCGGCCGCGACTGAAGTTCGGTCGCGATGTCCTCGATGATGGCGAGTGCTGTTGCCTCTGAGGTGCAGACTCCTTCATCTTTGAGGGCGCCGATGGCTGCTGTCTGTGGTTTTGAACCGGAGCCTTCCCGTTTCAATTTCTGTTAACGACTTGATGCTTTGGTTTTGTAGCAGTAGTCTTGTTAGAGGTGGAAGCTTTGAGATCCACACCTGTTTTATTGATCGCTTTTGCGGTCTTTAAAGTTTCGGCTAGTTCTTGGCTACAAGAAAACTATCTATTATCGTGAGCAGCATCTGATCTTTCAAGTCCTTCTTTAGTACAGCCATTATGAAATTGCGCCTCGTTATTGACTCACTGAGAGTTGTGTGTCACAGATGATGCGCCCAGCATCAATCAGCAGCTTTAGAACAGTTGGATCTTTATTATCCTTACTAGGAAGAGTCTTATAGGCTCGTCAAGACAAGCAATACCGCTGCTAATTTTGCCTTAGCTTGGTTCTGTTCGTGGAACATCCTCACTGCTGGAAGCACCTTTAATCACTGGTGGTGGAGATACATCCTCCAATATTGTCACGTTGGCTATATCCAGCGAACGATCGGAACTCGCGTGTAACGCGCTAGTCGACGGTCTTGGTTCGCGTAGCTCTTGATTTTCGTTTTCAACATTGACAGATTCATTGTTGTCATCTGAATTTTATAGTTATACTGCATTGACATACAGGAAGTGGTTGTAATACCTGCAGTATGAAGGTACGCGCCTAATAGGTGCAAATTTGTGTCTAATATACGTAATTATACGTATACCTTCATATTATTATCATAGGATAACCTCAACAAGTTGCTATATGCATGGCGTATTAGGTACGCATAGGTATACAGCGAGTAAGATGAACTCGTGGCGTTGCATCGTGAACTCGAGTAAAAAATAGGTTAAGTAACAACTCGAATCGTTGGAACGTGAAACCTCGTATACATTATTATCGGTAAGTGGCAACTCGAATAGATGAAACGTGAACATTAGAACTTAACTTAAATAGTTAAAATGTTACCTTCCGGTTCGTTTCATATTATTATTATAGGACAACCTCAACAGGTTGCTACATGCATGGCGTATTAGGTACGCATAGGTATACAGCGAGTAAGATGAACTCGAGTAAAAAATAGGTTAAGTAACAACTTGAACCGTTGAACGTTAAACATCGTATGTATTTAAGTGACAACTCAAACGTGAACCGAAGAAATTGCAAATTACTTAAATAGTTAAAATGTTACCTTTCGGGTCGTATCATCTTTTTATTATTATAGATAACCTCAACAGGTTGCTATATGAATGGCGTATTAGGTACGCATAGTTATACAGCGAGTAAAATGAACTCGAGTAAGAAGTAGGTTAAGTAACAACTTGAATCGTTGGAGCTTTAAACCTCGTATGCATTATTATCGTTAAGTGACAACTCCAATCGTTGAAACGTGAACATTAGAACTTAACTTAAATAGTTAAAATGTTACCTTCCGGTTCGTTTCATATTATTATTATAGGACAACCTCAACAGGTTGCTATATGCATGGCGTATTAGGTACGCATAGGTATACAGCGAGTAGGATGAACTCGAGTAAAAAGTAGGTTAAGTAACAACTCGAATCGTTGGAACGTTAAACCTCGTATGCATTATTATCAGTAAGTGACAACTCAAACGTGGACCGAACAAATTGCAAATTACTTAATATGTTACCTTTCGGGTCGTTTCATATTATTATTATAGGATAACCTCAACAGGTTGCTATATGGATGGCGTATTAAGTACGCATAGGTATACAGCGAGTAAGATGAACTCGTGGCGTTGCATCGTGAACTCGAGTAAAAAAATGGGTTAAGTAAGAACTCGAATCGTTGGAACGTGAAACCTCATATGCAATCGATAGTTATCGGTAATTGTGCAAATTACTTACAAATATTCCCACTCGTCGTTATGTTTCCTCTTCGGCATCTTGATTTTGACGAAAAAACTTGTTAACACGGAGAAACTTAGAAAAACCAACTTTGTAGTGCGACGCGGCGGAGCACTGCAACGTGAATGAAGAACCAGCCGACCGCACGAAATAATAAAAATGTGCGGTCTACCTACATATTTTTTTTTCTCTCTCTGAACTTAGTGCATAGACAAGGCGACATTATGCGTGCTACTACAAGTGTATATATAAAATCTCTTCAAACTCAATACTGTAACATAATAATGTATACGAGGTTTCACGTTCCAACGATTCGAGTTGTTACTTAACCTATTTTTTACTCGAGTTCACGATGCAACGCCACGAGTTCATCTTACTCGCTGTATACCTATGCGTACCTAATACGCCATGCATATAGCAACTTGTTGAGGTTATCCTATGATAACAATATGAAGGTATACGTATAATTACGTATATTAGACACAAATTTGCAATTTGCTGTTAATGTTGAAAACGAAAATCAAGAGCTACGCGAACCAAGACCGTCGACTAGCGCGTTACACGCGAGTTCCGATCGTTCGCTGGATATAGCCAACGTGACAATACTGGAGGATGTATCTCCACCACCAGTGATTAAAGGTGCTTCCAGCAGTGAGGATGTTCCACGAACAGAACCAAGCTAAGGCAAAATTAGCAGCGGTATTGCTTGTTTTGACGAGCCTATAAGACTCTTCTTAGTAAGGATAATAAAGATCCAACTGTTCTAAAGCTGCTGATTGATGCTGGGCGCATCATCTGTGACACACAACTCAGTGAGTCAATAACGAGGCGAAATTTCATATTGGCTGTACTAAAGAAGGACTTGAAAGATCAGATGCTGCTCACGATAATAGATAGTTTTCTTGTAGCCAAGAACTAGCCGAAACTTTAAAGACCGCAAAAGCGATCAATAAAACAGGTGTGGATCTCAAAGCTTCCACCTCTAATAAGACTACTGCTACAAAACCAAAGCATCAAGTCGTTAACAGAAATTGAAACGGGAAGGCTCCGGTTCAAAACCACAGACAGCAGCCATCGGCGCCCTCAAAGATGAAGGAGTCTGCACCTCAGAGGCAACAGCACTCCCCATCATCGAGGACATCGCGACTGAACTTCAGTCGCGGCCGCCGCTAGACAATACGGTAAATTACGCCGGTAGACTATTTGTTTTTTACAACCAATGGTCACAAATAACCGCAGATAAAATAATTTTATCGTGGATACGTGGTTATGAAATTCCGTTCACTGAAACTCCATATCAGCATTGTATACCTCAACCCCGAAATTATGCACACTCAGAAAAACTTGAATTTGATCAAGCTATACATAATTTAATTTCTATAGGTGCTATACCTCACTGTGAGCCCTGTGAGGATATCCAATATCTTTTTACCCAAACCGAACGGAAAAGCACGCTTTATCCTAAATTTGAAAAAGCTAAACGAGTTCATTCAACATGTTCATTTGAATTAGAAGATTTTAGAATAATGTTCAAACTAATCTCAAGATGTTGTCTCAAGTCAACTATTGATCTCAAAGACGCATATTATTAAGTGAAAGTTCATGATAACTCTAAAAAATATTCAAGATTTAGTTTGAACGGTAACTTGTATGAATTTAATGCCCTACCGTTTGGTGTCAATACGGCACCTTTTGTCTTCACAAAAATAATGAACACGGTGGTCAGAATGCCACGCTGTGCTGATTATTATCGACAATATATCTTAACGATACCTGTCTAATATCACATAGCTATAGCGAATGTATGGATAACATTACAAAAATGAAAAGTACATGAATTTGCCTGTAAGTTTACAGTCAGATTTCGATTGGTGGATTAAATCTATCGAAAATCCAAAAAATCAAATTAAATTTGACGAATTCAGATGCTTCGACTATGGGGGGTTGGGGGATAGCCTGTGCGGGAAAAACGGCAAGCGGTAGCTGAAGTCGGGAATAAAGAAAACTTCACATTCATAAGATTAAAAATTTGTCTAGAGGATTTATCCAATTGTCATATTATCTTGCGAATAGATAATACAACTGCGATTTTTTACATTAATCGTATGGGAGGAATCCAATTCCCCCATCTCACAAACTGACCAAAGATATACGACAATGGTGTGAAGCGCGAATTCTATTTATAACAGCGCTATACATTCCATCTACAGAAAATACTATAGCAGATACTGAATCAAGGTGTATTCACCCGGATATTGAATGGGAACTATCTGATCTTGCCTTTTAGCAAATAATTAACAATTTCTGGCTACCAGAGATTGACATGATTGCTAGTTGAATAAATAAAAAATGTCCTGTATACATATCATGGCACAAAGACCCTGATGCTTGACGCTTTCTCTGTGAATTGGTCAAAATTGTATAAAAATACCATGAACCAGGAACCCGTAAAAACGGGTTCCCTTCCTTCTCAATAATTTTAAAAAAGCATTGATGAAAATTATTAGCGACAAAGCTAAGTGCATACTGGTCGGGCCAACATGGCCAGCTGAACCTTGGTATCCCCTATTTAACCAGTTTTTTACAAACTAAACCACTGGTTTTTTCAAACTTCTGAGGACCTAATAATCTCTCATTCCAGTTTCTGCCAGATCCAGCGGCAGATTACCCTGGATGCCGGAGTATTGTGCGGGAGTCTCTAATAAGAAAACTCCCTCCCGGGTCTTTAGACACATTAATAGCGTCTCTGTCAGATAATTAAATTAAGTAATATGATACTTACACATTCCAGTTATTATTCATGTTTTAACAGAGTTATTTCAATCGGGAGCGCTATACGGCACTCTAAATGGGTTTAGATCTACACCTTCCTTAGTATTAGGAAGTCAGATAAGCACAGACGACTGTGTTTTAAGGGTATATTTAGGCTTCGCCCTCCCTTACCCAAGTATGAATCCACTGGGATACTACATTAGTAATTGAAACTCTAGCCACTTGGATTCCTAATTAATCTCATTCTTTAGAAAAAATCACTAAAGAAGCTAGTTACCCTGCTGGCGCTGGTAACAGCGCATAGAGTAAAAACTATTTCAAAAATAGATATCCGAAATTTTCAAAATTGGCGGAATGATATTTCCATTAGGATCCCTGACTTAATAAAAACATCAAGTGTAAACGCAACTCAGCCAACGCTGATGCTGCCAATTTTTCGAGACAGACCTGACATAGGTCCGGCTTAATTATTAACGAATTATCTAAAAGTAATGTAGCGGCATTACGTGATCATCACACCTCTATTTTTATTTCTATAAAAAACCATATAATAAAGTTTCTCCCCAAACACTTAGCAGATGGATAAAGAGTATACGTTGTGGGTCTGTGGAATAGATATCACACAGTACTCTGCACATAGTACTAGACACCTCAAAAGCTCATAAGCTCGGTGTGAATTTGGATGTTATCAGGAAGACTGCCGGTTGGTCCGGCGGCTCTACAATATTTGCCAAGTTTTATAACAGGCATATAACAGACAGCATATACAGAATCAAATCATTGTTTTGCTAGAAGTAAAATTAGTTGATTTATGCTAAAATTTACTGTAGCTATTAAGTTATAATTAAACTTATGTTAATAAACTATTAACATAAGTTAATAGTTTATTTAAGAAACATTACCTTTTAATTGAGTGATTGAGTACATTTATTATGTCATTTATTGAAGAAATATTAAATATATTTACTTCTGTAATACTTTCAACTGAAATAGATATTTCACAACTTCTCTCAACATCTACAAGTGTATATATAAAATCTCTTCAAACTCAATACTGTAACATAATTTAATGATTAAACGAACTTACCTGTAAGTTAAGTTCTATCATAATTATGTGAAGTAGTGAGTTTGAAGAGATAGCATCCCGCCCACCCAGATTACCTATTTCATAGGTCCCGAATAGTGAAATATCTACTTGAACTGATAAGCTCTGAACTAAATGAAGAACCAGCCGACCGCACGAAATAATGAAATTGTGCGGTCTACCTACATATTTTTTTTTTTCTCTCTCTGAACTTAGTGCATAGACAAGGCGACATTATGCGTGCTACTACAAGTGTATATATAAAATCTCTTCAAACTCACTACTTCACATAATTATGATAGAACTTAACTTACAGGTAAGTTCGTTTAATCATTAAATAATAGTGCAATGCGTATCTGACAGATACCTAAATATAATTAAAAAATGCACAACCGCAGCAGCGATGATAAGTTCTCTGGAAGAAATATTCGAAAGAAAAAGCGTTTTTAATAAGCTATTTTTAAGAAGAAAATTAATTGCTATGAAGTGCAGTAGGAGTCAAAACCTACAAGATCATTTTCTACACTTTGACAATCTTATCACTCAATTAGAAACGGCTGGAACTACCATGGAGGATAGTGATAAATTGACACATCTTTTCTTAACCTTACCAGAGGAGTACAACACTGTTATAACAACACTGGAAACAATGAGTATTGAAAAGGAACTAACTATTGATTTTGTGAAATCCAGACTTCTTGATGCGGAACTAAAATTAAAAGAAAAGAAAAATGAAGATAAAGATAAAGATAAAGATCATTTATTTGTAGATGTTGTATTTTAGATGTTGAAAGTAGTTTCTTTACATGCTACAGATGTGGAAAAGAAGGGCACATGGCGTACCAGTGTGATAAAAAGACTGAAAACACTCAGCCAATACATAGAGGAAGAGGAAGATCTAGAATGAGAAATAGAGGACTTTCGGGATTTAGAGGAAGATCAAGAGGACATGGACATACAGCCCAGGCAAGTGAGAATTCAAATAATGAAGAGGTGTTTGTTGCTTGTAGCACAGAATGCATGCTACAAACGGAATCATCTGACATTACTTTTGTGGTGGATTCAGGGGCTACTCATAATTTCATACAAGAGAAATACGAGAAATTTATGACAGACATTACTAAACTGAAGGAACCAATTCATATAAAGATAGCTAACGGAGATATACTATATGCAGAAAAAAGAGGTTATTTAAAAACATTTTATAAAGATACACCTATGTTAGGTTTTATTTAATTTAAAATACTTATTCATAAAAGAGTAATTGATTTGACTTGTCTGTTATTGGATGGGAGTTGGATCGGATTGGAGGGGGAAAAACATGGCCGGTGGTAGACGGGAGACAAAAATGAGATTAGTCTGAGTTATAGCGTGGCAAAGTGAAGTCGAGTGAAGAAGTGGATTCCGTGTTTTGGTAATCCTGTGGAATAAATATTGTGTTGGTAAGTGAAAAGGAGGTTGTATTATATTAGGTAAAATTAATGTGCTAAATATGTGTAATATGATAATACTATTTACTAAAAGAGTTCCGATGAGTTTCTTGCCCATTCTTCTCAACCGGACTACATCTTTGGAATGGGCACTTAGAGTCATTTTGAAGTATCTTATTGGAAATACAAAAATATTATGTGATTTAAACTGTGTCTTATTTATTATTATGTTACAGTATTGAGTTTGAAGAGATTTTATATATACACTTGTAGTAGCACGCATAATGTCGCCTTGTCTATGCACTAAGTTCAGAGAGAGAAAAAAAAAATATGTAGGTAGACCACACAATTTCATTATTTCGTGCGGTCGGCTGGTTCTTCATTCACGTTGCAGTGCTCCGCCGCGTCGCACTACAAAGTTGGTTTTTCTAAGTTTCTCCGTGTTAACAAGTTTTTTCGTCAAAATCAAGATGCCGAAGAGGAAACATAACGACGAGTGGGAATATTTGTAAGTAATTTGCACAATTACCGATAACTATCGATTGCATATGAGGTTTCACGTTCCAACGATTCGAGTTCTTACTTAACCCATTTTTTTACTCGAGTTCACGATGCAACGCCACGAGTTCATCTTACTCGCTGTATACCTATGCGTACTTAATACGCCATCCATATAGCAACCTGTTGAGGTTATCCTATAATAATAATATGAAACGACCCGAAAGGTAACATTCTAACTAATTAAGTAATTTGCAATTTGTTCGGTCCACGTTTGAGTTGTCACTTACTGATAATAATGCATACGAGGTTTAACGTTCCAACGATTCGAGTTGTTACTTAACCTATTTTTTACTCGAGTTCATCTTACTCGCTGTATACCTATGCGTACCTAATACGCCATGCATATAGCAACCTGTTGAGGTTATTCTATAATAATAATATGAAACGACCCGTAACATTTTAACTATTTAAGTTAAGTTCTAATGTTCATGTTTCAACGATTGGAGTTGTCACTTAACGATAATAATGCATACGAGGTTTAACGTTCCAACGATTCAAGTTGTTACTTAACCTACTTCTTACTCGAGTTCATTTTACTCGCTGTCTAACTATGCGTACCTAATACGCCATTCATATAGCAACCTGTTGAGGTTATCTATAATAATAAAAAGATGAAACGACCCGAAAGGTAACATTTTAACTATTTAAGTAATTTGCAATTTCTTCGGTTCACGTTTGAGTTGTCACTTAAATACATACGATGTTTAACGTTCCAACGGTTCAAGTTGTTACTTAACCTATTTTTTACTCGAGTTCATCTTACTCGCTGTATACCTATGCGTACCTAATACGCCATGCATGTAGCAACCTGTTGAGGTTGTCCTATAATAATAATATTAAACGAACCGGAAGGTAACATTTTAACTATATAAGTTAAGTTCTAATGTTCACGTTTCAACAATTCGAGTTGCCACTTACCGATAATAATGTATACGAGGTTTCACGTTCCAACGATTCGAGTTGTTACTTAACCTATTTTTTACTCGAGTTCACGATGCAACGCCACGAGTTCATCTTACTCGCTGTATACCTATGCGTACCTAATACGCCATGCATATAGCAACTTGTTGAGGTTATCCTATGATAATAATATGAAGGTATACGTATAATTACGTATATTAGACACAAATTTGCAATTTGCTGTTAATGTTGAAAACGAAAATCAAGAGCTACGCAAACCAAGACCGTCGACTAGCGCGTTACACGCGAGTTCCGATCGTTCGCTGGATATAGCCAACGTGACAATACTGGAGGATGTATCTCCACCACCAGTGATTAAAGGTGCTTCCAGCAGTGAGGATGTTCCACGAACAGAACCAAGCTAAGGCAAAATTAGCAGCGGTATTGCTTGTCTTGACGAGCCTATAAGACTCTTCTTAGTAAGGATAATAAAGATCCAACTGTTCTAAAGCTGCTGATTGATGCTGGGCGCATCATCTGTGACACACAACTCAGTGAGTCAATAACGAGGCGAAATTTCATATTGGCTGTACTAAAGAAGGACTTGAAAGATCAGATGCTGCTCACGATAATAGATAGTTTTCTTGTAGCCAAGAACTAGCCGAAACTTTAAAGACCGCAAAAGCGATCAATAAAACAGGTGTGGATCTCAAAGCTTCCACCTTTAACAAGACTACTGCTACAAAACCAAAGCATCAAGTCGTTAACAGAAATTGAAACGGGAAGGCTCCGGTTCAAAACCACAGACAGCAGCCATCGGCGCCCTCAAAGATGAAGGAGTCTGCACCTCAGAGGCAACAGCACTCGCCATCATCGAGGACATCGCGACTGAACTTCAGTCGCGGCCGCCGCTAGACAATACGGTAAATTACGCCGGTAGACTATCTGTTTTTTACAACCAATGGTCACAAATAACCGCAGATAAAATAATTTTATCGTGGATACGTGGTTATAAAATTCCGTTCACTGAAACTCCATATCAGCATTGTATACCTCAACCCCGAAATTATGCACACTCAGAAAAACTTGAATTTGATCAAGCTATACATAATTTAATTTCTATAGGTGCTATACCTCACTGTGAGCCCTGTGAGGATATCCAATATCTTTTTACCCAAACCGAACGGAAAAGCACGCTTTATCCTAAATTTGAAAAAGCTAAACGAGTTCATTCAACATGTTCATTTGAATTAGAAGATTTTAGAATAATGATCAAACTAATCTCAAGATGTTGTCTCAGGTCAACTATTGATCTCAAAGACGCATATTATTAAGTGAAAGTTCATGATAACTCTAAAAAATATTCAAGATTTAGTTTGAACGGTAACTTTTATGAATTTAATGCCCTACCGTTTGGTGTCAATACGGCACCTTTTGTCTTCACAAAAATAATGAAAACGGTGGTCAGAATGCCACGCTGTGCTGATTATTTTTCGGCAATATATCTTAACGATACCTGTCTAATATCACATAGCTATAGTGAATGTATGGATAACATTACAAAAATGAAAAGTACATGAATTTGCCTGTAAGTTTACAGTCAGATTTCGATTGGTGGATTAAATCTATCGAAAATACAAAAAATCAAATTAAATTTGACGAATTCAGATGCTTCGACTATGGGGGGTTGGGGGATAGCCTGTGCGGGAAAAACGGCAAGCGGTAGCTGAAGTCGGGAAGAAAGAAAACTTCACATTCATAAGATTAAAAATTTGTCTAGAGGATTTATCCAATTGTCATATTATCTTGCGAATAGATAATACAACTGCGATTTTTTACATTAATCGTATGGGAGGAATCCAATTCCCCCATCTCACAAACTGACCAAAGATATACGACAATGGTGTGAAGCGCGAATTCTATTTATAACAGCGCTATACATTCCATCTACAGAAAATACTATAGCAGATACTAAATCAAGGTGTATTCACCCTGATATTGAATGGGAACTATCTGATCTTGCCTTTCAGCAAATAATTAACAATTTCGGGCTACCAGAGATTGACATGATTGCTAGTTGAATAAATAAAAAATGTCCTGTATACACAATATACATATCATGGCACAAAGACCCTGATGCTTGACGCTTTCTCTGTGAATTGGTCAAAATTGTATAAAAATACCATGAACCAGGAACCCGTATAAACGGGTTCCCTTCCTTCTCAATAATTTAAAAAAAAAAAAAAAAAAAACATTGATGAAAATTATTAGCGACAAAGCTAAGTGCATACTGGTCGGGCCAACATGGCCAGCTGAACCTTGGTATCCCCTATTTAACCAGTTTTTTACAAATTAAACAACCACTGGTTTTTTTTTTCAAACTTCTGAGGACCTAATAATCTCTCATTCCAGTTTCTGCCAGATCCAGCGGCAGATTACCCTGGATGCCGGAGTATTATGCGGGAGTCTCTAATAAGAAAACTCCCTCCCGGGTCTTTAGACACATTAATAGCATCTCTGTCAGATAATTAAATTAAGTAATATGATACTTACACATTCCAGTTATTATTCATGTTTTAACAGAGTTATTTCAATCGGGAGCGCTATACGGCACTCTAAATGGGTTTAGATCTACACCTTCCTTAGTATTAGGAAGTCAGATAAGCACAGACGACTGTGTTTTAAGGGTATATTTAGGCTTCGCCCTCCCTTACCCAAGTATGAATCCACTGGGATACTACATTAGTAATTGAAACTCTAGCCACTTGGATTCCTAATTAATCTCATTCTTTAGAAAAAATCACTAAAGAAGCTAGTTACCCTGCTGGCGCTGGTAACAGCGCATAGAGTACAAACTATTTCAAAAATAGATATCCGAAATTTTCAAAATTGGCGGAATGATATTTCCATTAGGATCCCTGACTTAATAAAAACGTCAAGTGTAAACGCAACTCAGCCAACGCTGATGCTGCCAATTTTTCGAGACAGACCTGACATAGGTCCGGCTTAATTATTAACGGATTATCTAAAAGTAATGTAGCGGCATTACGTGATCATCACACCTCTATTTTTATTTCTATAAAAAAACCATATAATAAAGTTTCTCCCCAAACACTTAGCAGATGGATAAAGAGTATACGTTGTGGGTCTGTGGAATAGATATCACACAGTACTCTGCACATAGTACTAGACACCTCAAAAGCTCATAAGCTCGGTGTGAATTTGGATGTTATCAGGAAGACTGCCGGTTGGTCCGGCGGCTCAATATTTGCCAAGTTTTATAACAGGCATATAACAGACAGCATATACAGAATCAAATCATTGTTTTGCTAGAAGTAAAATTGATTGATTTATGCTAAAATTTACTGTAACTATTATGTTAATAGTTTATTTAAGAAACATTACCTTTTAATTGAGTGATTAAGTACATTTATTATGTCATTTATTGAAGAAATATTAAATATATTTACTTCTGTAATACTTTCAACTGAAATAGATATTTCACAACTTCTCTCAACATCTACAAGTGTATATATAAAATCTCTTCAAACTCAATACTGTAACATAATTTAATGATTAAACGAACTTACCTGTAAGTTAAGTTCTATCATAATTATGTGAAGTAGTGAGTTTGAAGAGATAGCATCCCGCCCACCCAGATTACCTATTTCATAGGTCCCGAATAGTGAAATATCTACTTGAACTGATAAGCTCTGAACTAAATGAAGAACCAGCCGACCGCACGAAATAATGAAATTGTGTGGTCTACCTACATATTTTTTTTTTCTCTCTCTGAACTTAGTGCATAGACAAGGCGACATTATGCGTGCTACTACAAGTGTATATATAAAATCTCTTCAAACTCACTACTTCACATAATTATGATAGAACTTAACTTACAGGTAAGTTCGTTTAATCATTAAATTGTAAGTAATGCAGGTTTACTTATATATCAGAAGTGGTAAGTACCTACTTACTTTGTTAAATATTGTTATATGTAGCTATTGCTACTGTTCTAAACAATCCAGCATGTTTTCGTAACATCTGGAAATCGTGATTTATGCTGTTTAGCGGCAAATAATATATATAACGACATGTAATAGTATACAGCCTAAAAGAACTTTTTTTTTTTTTTTTTTTTTTTGGTTCCCGGTGGAAAAACTCCTTTATGAGCTTACCCCTCCGTGCCTCGGGGGAGGTCACGGAGAGAGTGTGGGCTTCCCGCTCGCCCACTGCGCAGCGGACTACCCACCAAAAAACCACCGGGGCGTTATACGGCTCAGCTTCTGGACGGGGTTGCGGTGCCACTTTCGCACTACACGCGGAACCCCGTCAGCCGTCGTCCGCCCCCCTGGGGCGGACCCGCCTCGCGAGGAGCCTAGCTCCCCCGCTCAGCTCGGGCGGTGCGTCCACGCTAGACGTACCGCCCCCGCCTCGGGAGGACCCTACCTATAAGCAGGTGAGGGACGCCGAATGCCCCCGCACCCGACGCCCCAGGTCCTCCCGGTGGAGACGGAGGGGTTAGACCGCACCCCCGTCTCCGTGCTCATAGAGCACCGTCGTGTCCCTCGCCTACCACGGCGCTCGTGTTGCAAGCGCCGCTTAGGGCGCGGGCCATCTCAGTGGCGCGCGGTCGCAGAACACGGCCGCGCGCTCCGCCTCTTCTTAGTCAGGTGCAGAGGGGGGTATCAGACCCCCCCTCTGAGTCCAATCCAGTGTTGCCCCCACCCCGAATATGGCCAATCAGGGTGGGGGCCCTTCTCCTACTGTGTCTCGTCCGGTAAATTTAGCGCGCTGCCAGCGGGAGCAGGGGGAGCTCTCTTACCCAATAAGGTAACCCCCTGGTCCCACGCTGGTAGCCAGCGCGCTCCTCCCCGTCAGCCCCCCCAATAAGAGGGGCTGTCCGTCTCCTGTGTCTCGTCCGGTCGCGCGCTGCCAGCGGGAGCAGGGGGGGAATTATACCAGGGTATAATCCCTGGTCCCACGCTGGGAGACAGCGCGCCCCTCTCTATCACCACCGGTGCTGCGACGCCGGATGGTCGCACCGACGCGCCCGTCCCTCTCTGCGGCCTTCGGGTCCCGCTCAACCCCTCTGCCCCATCCGCTGTGCCCTCTGCTGACCCAATCAGAGGGACACGCGGAGGGGCCCACCTCGCCGGAGCATCAGCTACCCGTCAGCAACCCCTCCGGGACCGAAAGGTCAACCAGGAGATGTTGCTGACGGGTACCCAGGGTGCACCACGTGGAGGTTCCCCGGCATAGCACCCCAGCCTAAAAGAACTGAACTAATTTTGCTTAAATAAGGTAGCCTTAGACCCCTTTTAAAACCTAAGAGTGTAGACAGTGCTGATAGCGTTAGTTAATTTATACATTTTATTTTAACACTAGCTTTGATATCACATAATTTAATAATACCATGTACTAGGTATGCTAATGCTTCATGGTTTTGCTTACCTAAAATATAAGTGTAAACAAAAAAAAACATTGAGGTTAGGGTTTATTATATCAGCTTATTATTTTTATTTATATTTTAACTTTTACCCCATTGTTTAATCTTAAACTTACTTAACTTCCGTTGCTTCATTGACAATTTTAAGGTGCATAGGAAAATAAAAGAATATTTACATGTGAATTTTGTTTCTGAGTCGCAGATAATGGTGATCTACCACGACGCTCGGAGACTCCTGAGCAAGGGTCTTCGAGGCGTTTAGAAAATACGCGGCGCAGTCGCAGCCGTACGCGCAGTGGTATCAACGTGCACCGCTACAGAAGCCGGAGCCGGCTTCGTGACCGTAGCACCACGCGTGAGCGTGAATGCTTGCACGACTGCGAACGTGACCTTGCTGGAGCTGCTTTGCTGAGCTGGAAGGAGTGCGCCGACAACGGAGCCGCATGAACAGAAGAACGACGGCGACAACTGGACACTAATAACACCGGAGCAACAACACAGCGGTTGAAGAGATACGAATGAAGATCCTCGATCAGAATGCAGGTAAGATGGCATGCCGAAGAGCATAGATATTTCATTTAAATGCTTTATTACCCTCGTAGAAGTCATATCAGTGCACGGGAACGCAAACGGAAAACGTGAGTATTCATCGATCACCGTAAATATATATTTATTTCTTGTATTGGAAGGTACAGGACCTTTAAAGTCAATGCTCAATACTGGATCAGGCAGATCACATTTGTAGAATTTCGGTTTTATTTCCGAACATATCCGACAAGAATTAGTCATACTTCTAATTTCTTCTGTAGAATACGGTTAATTCTTTGACTTTACCCAGTGGTTCATCCGCATTATTTCTGGATGACACAGTTTCATGTAATGAAATTAGTTTTTTTAGTTCATTGTACTATCGAAGCACATACCCGCGAAAGCGCGTCAGCTACATTATTCTGTTTACCTGGACGGTACACAATGTCATACTTGAATGGCGCCAAGTCCAGTCGCCATCGCAGTATTTTCTCATTCTTTGTTTTGCTCGTCAGTTTATTATCGAAAATGAATGATACAGATCGTTGGTCAGTAAAGAGACGAAACGGTTTGCCAATAAGAAAATGACACCATGTCCCTAAATACTTTGCTATAGCGTAAGCTTCCTTTTCTATAGCTGAGTGGTTAAGCTCGCTATTTTTCAACATTCTTGAGAAAAATGCGACTGGTCGATCAGATTGTGATAAAGTTGCTGAGATTGAATGGCATGCATCCGTTTCCACGGTGAATGGTGCATTGTAGTCAATAGAATTGTCGCGAAGTTCACTCTTTCGTGACCAAGGTTCAGGTATATTATTTCGTACTAAGGCGACAAAGTTAATTCGGGCATGCATCGAGAAGTCATTCTTTCGTCATTCTATGAGAGCCGCTACTAGTTCCATTGGCCTGTCCGAGAGCCACTTGACGTGGTAGGTTCCTCTCAACTACGGACAGGCTAATAACCAAAGCGTACCTCTCCTGCGCATAAGAGCCGCATCAGTTCCGTTGACCTGTCCGAGAGCCACTTGACGTGGTAGGTTCCTCTCAAATACGGACAGGCCGACAACCAATGCTCCCTCAATCAACAAACAATCGGAACCAAAGGTCCCTGGATGGTCCTACTGCCTTCCCCATAGACCTCCCATCATGCCTCCAAAGTTACACTCTTTGACTCTGTAACTTCTAGATACATTCCTTCACCATTTCGTTAATTACTAGACAATGCAACTCACTCTGGGACGTCTGTTTCGTTACTTTTTTCTCTTACTTCGTCCCGCCAACTCTCACCGTTTTTTCGCCAAGAATAAAGTCTACCTTCACTTTTTGTTTTCTTTTTTAATAAACCCTTGACCACTAAAATGTTGCTAGCGCACAAAAAAGTTTTCCTTACTACTCTATGGTTGGAAATCGCACAGATTCGCGACATTCCCAACGGCAGCGAGAGCTCCTATAGTGAGGCAAAGAGCTGACGAGTCCACTCTGCAATTTTCTCGCTTGCTTTGACTGCTGCAACTCGCCTAACCCTATTCTCACCTATTTAAGTCTCGTTTTGTTCTAAACTTGGTGACTCTACCAACGCAGGAGTGTCCTTGCTCGTTTCATCAGGAAGACTGCTCTCCCTCACCTCAACTTCGTTCTCTTGTAATACGTACTCATTGGTTTCGATTCCATTTAATTACTCGAGAACCTCATTGGTCACGTCTATATCCATTGGTGTCTCAGTCTTGGACTCTGAATCACTAGTTCCCTACTTATTGTACAACATCGGGAATTTGTTCTGATAGCACGACATTACCAATGTCGTGTCAGCTTTCAGTGGATATAGGTGCCCAATCGATTCTATGAACTCGGTACTTCCTACTCTCCCTCTAATATTTGCATCGGCATTGACAATGTTTGCATCGGCTCCGTATTTAATAATTTACGATCTTAAAACTGTTCTTGAAATAAGTTTAAAAACCGGATAAATGTACTGAGAACGTTTCAATTCGTGAGTGTGAGTGTTATCTAAAAAAAGCAACCATTATTTAACGATAAAAACCCAGTGACAAAAGTGAACAACGAAAGAGACGAATCCATTGTACAACTAAATATTAAAATAACTACAACTAAAGTTTCATACAACGAACAGTGAATATGCGTGAAGTTTTGCGAAGATATGTGCAATATAATACGTAAAATTTGCAAAAAACAACAAACGAGCAACCGTTTGTTTGTTTTGTACTAAGTTGAACTTTGGACCCGTCCATCGTACGAGAGTTGAGACCGGTTTCACCGACGAATGCCAGTTAAGACTCACAGCACAAACATTCTACAAATTTCACCCACTGCGCTAAGCGTCACTGTGGCCTAGTGGTGATCAACGTCAACTGCCGGTTCATATATCACGCCGAAACGAGTATCGAATCCAGTTGAGCGTTATTTTTGCACTAAAAAATTTTTTTTTTATTTTTTTATTTTTATTTGTGTTGTATCACAATGGAAGCCATGGACACCGATAACGTGACATTTAGATATCGTCAACGAGAGAGAGCTAGCTCTGTAGGAAACCTTTCAGAGTCGTCCTTATTTGAGTCAACTAGAATAAGCTTGATGCATCCTAATCTGGACAAGAGTGATACAGAATTCATCCTACAGCAAAGGATTAGTGATTTAGAAAACCAACTTCTGGCCGCAAATCGCAGAATTGATAACTTAATATTAGAAAAGGAAAGTATGGGGGAAGAATTAGACAAAACCTTAAAGTTGTTAGATATTTACAAAAAGATTGAGTCTACTGGTATCCACAGCACACCTTCAATCGGCAGAAAGAGAAAAAGACAAAGAATCTCGATTGGCATTGATGAGTTATCAAATTTTGCGAAAAGAACGCCGACGCCGACGAAGACGGATCGCCTTAACCTCGAAAACGAGAGGCAACCCGAAATAATTAAACTAGAGACACAAATAAAACAGCTACAAGATTGGTTGGAACATGAAAGAAGTAAAAATAAAAATAATAAGGATAAAAATATATTGAAGTTAAATAATAGAAATTTAGGCGTACTTACTAACCAAAAATATACAGTTAGAGAATCTATATTAAAGAAACTAAAAATGTATATAAAAAGGTCCAAAAAACTACAAAAAAAATGTATGAAAGTGAAATACGAAAATGTACAACTAAATCACAAAATTTTAGAATTAAAAACACAACAAGACCTGAATTTACAAAAAAACAATAATTTTGAGTATGAGGGAGCGGACGATACCCAGAACCAGAATGAACTTAACAATTACGTCAGAAAAAGAAGTGTCGATAGCGCCAAACCAGACCAAACAAAAACATTCATTCCCAAAATGCGGACTAGGCAAAAAATGAATGATGGTGTCAAAAACTCCAAGAATATAATGATCTTCTCAGATAGTATAGGACAAGGCTTAGCATCTAAAATATTGGAACAAGTAGACAATAACACCACAGTACTAAACTATTGCAAACCGGGAGCCAGCTGCCAAAATATTCTAGAGAGCTTTAATGAAAAGACTAAAACACTTAAAAAAGAAGATACAGTAGCTATATTAATCAGTAAATTTGAAGAAACGTCCCACCATATGTCAAAGAAAAAAAATTACGTTAAGTTGTTAAATGAGATAATATACGAACCGAATAGAGCATTTAATATTATAGTAAGTGGTGTTCGCTATAATAATGTGAATGATTATGTAATATATAATATTAACACAGCAATAGCACGACTAGCAGCAATTGCAGAGAACGTTAAGTATGTTGACCCTAACATAAAAGACAACGGTAAAACCCGAAGTCTTAGTAAAATGAAGGTTCGCATGATACAAACAATAGTTTCAGCTACAACGCAAAGATTCCAAGGATCATCTACTCTTCAATTTATTAAATGCCAGTTCGAAATGAAAGATTTGACAAAGGACAGTACAAATTTTCCAATAACTATGCAAGTCATCAAGAAAGGATAATATTACACGCCAACATACAAAGTATACACAACAAATACTTGGAAATTGAAGATTTACTGAACGATTGCAAGTGCGATGTCTTGTGTTTATCAGAAACATGGGGAAAGGACCACCAAATGCAATCCATGAATATTGAAAACTTTGAACTGGCATCATACTACAATAGAAAGTTATTTAAGCACGGCGGTACGGCTATCTTTGTCAGAAATAATATAGAATTTAAAATTAGAAAAGACATTAATAAAATATCATTTGAGATGAATTTTGAACTAACAGCAATTGAGTTAAGACTGTCTAAAATAGTAATTGTAGCAATATATAGACCAGACAAAGATATATCTCTATTTTTTGACTTATTGACGAAACTTCTACATAAACTATGTCGGGAGGGTAAACGGACCGTAATTGCTGGGGATTTTAACATTAATGTATTAAAAATGGATAGTAAGACAAAAAAATTTGTAAGAATTATGAATAATTTCAATTGTAAATGGGTCTGTAATGAACCTACCAGAGTGCAAGGAACAAGTGCTAGTTGCATTGACAACTTCATAGTAAATTTTGACTCCTATAAAGGATTTGTGCTAGACCGTCAACTCTCTGATCATAAAGTAATTAAATTGATCATTTACGATAGTTTGGATAAAAAAAGATGCAACAAACATTTTCGCTTAACTAGAAGCATGTCATCTAACAATTACAACTACTTTCATTATTTACTAGGAAAAGATTATGTAAATTTAAAAAATCAAATTCTAAAATGTGAAGACCCAAATGCAGGAATGAAAATTTTACAAGATGCTATTAATTTTTACTACAACGTAGCTTTTCCAAAGAAAAAAATTTATTTAAATAATGGTACTAAAAAGTGGACGTCGAAAGGCATCGAAGTATCTAAAAAAAAGTTAGCAGAAATGATTTCAATACAAGAACAACAACCAAACGAGCAGACGAAGTTACAAATAAGAAAATATAGAAAGGTTTTAAGAAAAGTTTTTCTCTCGGCTAAAAAACAACATTATGGTCACAGAATAAAGAATTCGAAGAATAGAATAAAAGAAACATGGAAAATTGTAAACGAACAAATAAGAAATAGCAAAAAAAAGAATAAGAAAGCGAATATACAGTCAATTAAAGATGAAAACGGTAAAGAAGTAACTGACGGTAAAATTATAGCCAATTTATTTAATAATTTCTTTGCCAAAATTGCGCATAGGATGACATATAATGACCAAGTTGACACAAATCAATGTACGAAATATTTAGATACGGATCCCAAACCATTACTGACAATAAAATTTGACGCAGTAGATTTCAAAGAATTAAGAACGATTGTTAGTAACATGAAACAAAAAACCACTCCAGACATCTACGATATGAACACAAAGACATTAAGAGAACTAATTTTAAGAAATGAATATTTAATGGAATTATTATTTATTGTAATTAATTATGTTACAGTATTGAGTTTGAAGAGATTTTATATATACACTTGTAGTAGCACGCATAATGTCGCCTTGTCTATGCACTAAGTTCAGAGAGAGAAAAAAAAAAAAATGTAGGTAGACCGCACAATTTCATTATTTCGTGCGGTCGGCTGGTTCTTCATTCACGTTGCAGTGCTCCGCCGCGTCGCACTACAAAGTTGGTTTTTCTAAGTTTCTCCGTGTTAACAAGTTTTTTCGTCAAAATCAAGATGCCGAAGAGGAAACATAACGACGAGTGGGAATATTTGTAAGTAATTTACACAATTACCGATAACTATCGATTGCATATGAGGTTTCACGTTCCAACGATTCGAGTTCTTACTTAACCCATTTTTTTACTCGAGTTCACGATGCAACGCCACGAGTTCATCTTACTCGCTGTATACCTATGCGTACTTAATACGCCATCCATATAGCAACCTGTTGAGGTTATCCTATAATAATAATATGAAACGACCCGAAAGGTAACATTTTAACTATTTAAGTTAAGTTCTAATGTTCACGTTTCAACGATTGGAGTTGTCACTTAACGATAATAATGCATACGAGGTTTAACGTTCCAACGATTCGAGTTGTTACTTAACCTACTTTTTACTCGAGTTCATCTTACTCGCTGTATACCTATGCGTACCTAATACGCCATGCATATAGCAACCTGTTGAGGTTATCCTATAATAATAATATGAAACGACCCGAAAGGTAACATTTTAACTATTTAAGTTAAGTTCTAATGTTCACGTTTCAACGATTGGAGTTGTCACTTAACGATAATAATGCATACGAGGTTTAACGTTCCAACGATTCAAGTTGTTACTTAACCTACTTCTTACTCGAGTTCATTTTACTCGCTGTATAACTATGCGTACCTAATACGCCATTCATATAGCAACCTGTTGAGGTTATCTATAATAATAAAAAGATGAAACGACCCGAAAGGTAACATTTTAACTATTTAAGTAATTTGCAATTTCTTCGGTTCACGTTTGAGTTGTCACTTAAATACATACGATCTTTAACGTTCCAACGGTTCAAGTTGTTACTTAACCTATTTTTTTACTCGAGTTCATCTTACTCGCTGTATACCTATGCGTACCTAATACGCCATGCATGTAGCAACCTGTTGAGGTTGTCCTATAATAATAATATGAAACACGAACCGGAAGGTAACATTTTAACTATATAAGTTAAGTTCTAATGTTCACGTTTCAACAATTCGAGTTGCCACTTACCGATAATAATGTATACGAGGTTTCACGTTCCAACGATTCGAGTTGTTACTTAACCTATTTTTTACTCGAGTTCACGATGCAACGCCACGAGTTCATCTTACTCGCTGTATACCTATGCGTACCTAATACGCCATGCATATAGCAACTTTTTGAGGTTATCCTATGATAATAATATGAAGGTATACGTATAATTACGTATATTAGACACAAATTTGCAATTTGCTGTTAATGTTGAAAACGAAAATCAAGAGCTACGCGAACCAAGACTGTCGACTAGCGCGTTACACGCGAGTTCCGATCGTTCGCTGGATATAGCCAACGTGACAATACTGGAAGATGTATCTCCACCACCAGTGATTAAAGGTGCTTCCAGCAGTGAGGATGTTCCACGAACAGAACCAAGCTAAGGCAAAATTAGCAGCGGTATTGCTTGTCTTGACGAGCCTATAAGACTCTTCTTAGCAAGGATAATAAAGATCCAACTGTTCTAAAGCTGCTGATTGATGCTGGGCGCATCATCTGTGACACACAACTCAGTGAGTCAATAACGAGGCGAAATTTCATATTGGCTGTACTAAAGAAGGACTTGAAAGATCAGATGCTGCTCACGATAATAGATAGTTTTCTTGTAGCCAAGAACTAGCCGAAATTTTAAAGACCGCAAAAGCGATCAATAAAACAGGTGTGGATCTCAAAGCTTCCACCTCTAACAAGACTACTGCTACAAAACCAAAGCATCAAGTCGTTAACAGAAATTGAAACGGGAAGGCTCCGGTTCAAAACCACAGACAGCAGCCATCGGCGCCCTCAAAGATGAAGGAGTCTGCACCTCAGAGGCAACAGCACTCGCCATCATCGAGGACATCGCGACTGAACTTCAGTCGCGGCCGCCGCTAAACAATACGGTAAATTACGCCGGTAGACTATTTGTTTTTTACAACCAATGGTCACAAATAACCACAGATAAAATAATTTTATCGTGGATACGTGGTTATGAAATTCCGTTCACTGAAACTCCATATCAGCATTGTATACCTCAACCCCGAAATTATGCACACTCAGAAAAACTTGAATTTGATCAAGCTATACATAATTTAATTTCTATAGGTGCTATACCTCACTGTGAGCCCTGTGAGGATATCCAATATCTTTTTACCCAAACCGAACGGAAAAGCACGCTTTATCCTAAATTTGAAAAAGCTAAACGAGTTCATTCAACATGTTCATTTGAATTAGAAGATTTTAAAATAATGATCAAACTAATCTCAAGATGTTGTCTCAAGTCAACTATTGATCTCAAAGACGCATATTATTAAGTGAAAGTTCATGATAACTCTAAAAAATATTCAAGATTTAGTTTGAACGGTAACTTGTATGAATTTAATGCCCTACCGTTTGGTGTCAATGCGACACCTTTTGTCTTCACAAAAATAATGAAAACGGTGGTCAGAATGCCACGCTGTGCTGATTATTTATCGACAATATATCTTAACGATACCTGTCTAATATCACATAGCTATAGCGAATGTATGGATAACATTACAAAAATGAAAAGTACATACATGAATTTGCCTGTAAGTTTACAATCAGATTTCGATTGGTGGATTAAATCTATCGAAAATCCAAAAAATCAAATTAAATTTGACGAATTCAGATGCTTCGACTATGGGGGGTTGGGGGATAGCCTGTGCGGGAAAAACGGCAAGCGGTAGCTGAAGTCGGGAAGAAAGAAAACTTCACATTCATAAGATTAAAAATTTGTCTAGAGGATTTATCCAATTGTCATATTATCTTGCGAATAGATAATACAACTGCGATTTTTTACATTAATCGTATGGGAGGAATCCGATTCCCCCATCTCACAAACTGACCAAAGATATACGACAATGGTATGAAGCGCGAATTCTATTTATAACAGCGCTATACATTCCATCTACAGAAAATACTATAGCAGATACTGAATCAAGGTGTATTCACCCGGATATTGAATGGGAACTATCTGATCTTGCCTTTCAGCAAATAATTAACAATTTCTGGCTACCAGAGATTGACATGATTGCTAGTTGAATAAATAAAAAATGTCCTGTATACATATCATGGCACAAAGACCCTGATGCTTGACGCTTTCTCTGTGAATTGGTCAAAATTGTATAAAAATACCAAGAACCAGGAACCCGTAAAAACGGGTTCCCTTCCTTCTCAATAATTTTAAAAAAGCATTGATGAAAATTATTAGCGACAAAGCTAAGTGCATACTGGTCGGGCCAACATGGCCAGCTGAACCTTGGTATCCCCTATTTAACCAGTTTTTTACAAACTAAACCACTGGTTTTTTCAAACTTCTGAGGAACTAATAATCTCTCATTCCAGTTTCTGCCAGATCCAGCGGCAGATTACCCTGGATGCCGGAGTATTGTGCGGGAGTCTCTAATAAGAAAACTCCCTCCCGGGTCTTTAGACACATTAATAGCGTCTCTGTCAGATAATTAAATTAAGTAATATGATACTTACACATTCCAGTTATTATTCATGTTTTAACAGAGTTATTTCAATCGGGAGCGCTATACGGCACTCTAAATGGGTTTAGATCTACACCTTCCTTAGTATTAGGAAGTCAGATAAGCACAGACGACTGTGTTTTAAGGGTATATTTAGGCTTCGCCCTCCCTTACCCAAGTATGAATCCACTGGGATACTACATTAGTAATTGAAACTCTAGCCACTTGGATTCCTAATTAATCTCATTCTTTAGAAAAAATCACTAAAGAAGCTAGTTACCCTGCTGGCGCTGGTAACAGCGCATAGAGTACAAACTATTTCAAAAATAGATATCCGAAATTTTCAAAATTGGCGGAATGATATTTCCATTAGGATCCCTGACTTAATAAAAACGTCAAGTGTAAACGCAACTCAGCCAACGCTGATGCTGCCAATTTTTCGAGACAGACCTGACATAGGTCCGGCTTAATTATTAACGGATTATCTAAAAGTAATGTAGCGGCATTACGTGATCATCACACCTCTATTTTTATTTCTATAAAAAACCATATAATAAAGTTTCTCCCCAAACACTTAGCAGATGGATAAAGAGTATACGTTGTGGGTCTGTGGAATAGATATCACACAGTACTCTGCACATAGTACTAGACACCTCAAAAGCTCATAAGCTCGGTGTGAATTTGGATGTTATCAGGAAGACTGCCGGTTGGTCCGGCGGCTCTACAATATTTGCCAAGTTTTATAACAGGCATATAACAGACAGCATATACAGAATCAAATCATTGTTTTGCTAGAAGTAAAATTGATTGATTTATGCTAAAATTTACTGTAGCTATTATGTTAATAGTTTATTTAAGAAACATTACCTTTTAATTGAGTGATTAAGTACATTTATTATGTCATTTATTGAAGAAATATTAAATATATTTACTTCTGTAATACTTTCAACTGAAATAGATATTTCACAACTTCTCTCAACATCTACAAGTGTATATATAAAATCTCTTCAAACTCAATACTGTAACATAATTTAATGATTAAACGAACTTACCTGTAAGTTAAGTTCTATCATAATTATGTGAAGTAGTGAGTTTGAAGAGATAGCATCCCGCCCACCCAGATTACCTATTTCATAGGTCCCGAATAGTGAAATATCTACTTGAACTGATAAGCTCTGAACTAAATGAAGAACCAGCCGACCGCACGAAATAATGAAATTGTGCGGTCTACCTACATATTTTTTTTTTTCTCTCTCTGAACTTAGTGCATAGACAAGGCGACATTATGCGTGCTACTACAAGTGTATATATAAAATCTCTTCAAACTCACTACTTCACATAATTATGATAGAACTTAACTTACAGGTAAGTTCGTTTAATCATTAAATTATTGTCTTGAAAAAGGAATATTTCCAGATAGCCTTAAACTCGGTAGAACAATACCTTTATACAAAAAAGGGGACTGCTCTGAACTTGGAAATTATAGACCCGTTTGCATTCTTCCCACAATATCAAAAATACTAGAATACGTCATAAAAATGAGGATAGTTAAATATTTCGAAGAAAATAATCTTTTTACTGTATCACAATTTGGATTTCGTAAAGGACGATCGACAGAAATGGCCATTAGAAAAGTTGTTTATTATGTTCTTGAGTCATTGGATAAGTCACGAAAATGCGCAAGTATTTACTGTGATTTGTCTAAGGCATTCGATTGTCTGAGACACGACATACTTATCGTGAAACTACAGCACTACGGATTTGAAGGACCCGAGCTTAATATGATACGTACATATCTGCAAAATCGTATTCAAGTTGTGTCTATAAATGAAATAAATTCGACAACCTGCAATGTGGATATTGGAGTGCCTCAGGGGTCGATATTAGGACCAGTTTTGTTTTTGATATATGTAAATGACCTTGTAAATTCTATGCCAGACTGGAACTATACTAGTTTATTTGCGGACGATACCCATGTAGGAATAAGTGACAAATGCAAAGTGAAATTAGAGATAAAAATTAAGGAAGCTATGAGTGTCCTTAAAGGTTGGTTTAACGCAAATGGAATAATTCTCAACGCTGAGAAGAGCGTCATTATGCAATACAAAGCACGGAAAGGTACAGAGAGAAATAGTTCTTTAAATGAAAATGTCTTTCTAGGGTATACAGTTGACTATACAGTTAGTCACTCCGCTCATATTGAAAAAATTTGTAAAAAAATAGCAAGTGCGAATTATGCACTACTTAAGCTCAAGCCTTTATTGGACCAAACAACAATGTTATCGGTATACTATGCTTACATACAGTCAATTATTAGATATGTCATTACTGTTTGGGGAAATGCCACAGATATAAGCAAAGTGTTGAAAGCCCAAAAGAGGGCATTAAGAATAATGTTTGGATTGCGAAAACGTACTTCAGTCAGAGAATATTTTAAGAAACATAGGATAATGACAGTAATATCTCTATACATTTTTAATAGCCTATTAGAAATTTTTGATCAAAAAGACATCCTTAGTAAAAATAAAGATATACACGCTTATAACCTACGTAATAGAGAAAAACTG
This sequence comes from Crocallis elinguaria, assembly GCA_907269065.1. NCBI lineage: Eukaryota > Metazoa > Arthropoda > Insecta > Lepidoptera > Geometridae > Crocallis > Crocallis elinguaria. The sequence continues at coordinate 4,530,082 of OU026081.1, read as the reverse complement.
TTTATACCTAAGACCAGACTGAAAAAGGTTCAAAAGCAGGGAATCTGCAATAAAATATCGTTATTTAACAAGTTACCATTAACATTAATACAATTGAACGCAAATAATTTTAAAAAAGTCCTAAAAAAATTCTTTGAAAACCATCCGTTTTATTCTATTAATGAATTTATAGACATGCGTCTCACTGAATCTTCATTCCTGTATGAATAAGAATTGATATTGTATGATTATGCTTATTTTGTTTTGTATAAGAAGTTATTACTTACTGGTTTTTTTGTTTAGTGGTTATTTTCTGTCTTGACATAATTTCAATTGAATTGTTTGGAACAATAGCTGAATTGGAATGATATTGTGATAGCTTTATAAATATACTAAACTATTTTGATGTAATGAATTGACTTGCCCAGTGTAACACACATTGTTATAAGGCCAATAAATAATTCTATTCTATTCTATTCTAATAACTCTACACTTACTTCTTATGAGGGATGACATTTTGCCAACCTTCCAGTTCTGTCGGTTCTTAGACTCGTTTTTAATTTGTACTACAGCGCCCAAAGAGAGCATCTCGTCTGACTTCACTCTGGGCTCTGACTATGTCTGTATCTTTCTCCTGAGGTTCACAAATACTGACCTAGGATGATCTTCTTAAGCTTGTTTATGATAGTCTGACCTCGTCTCCATTCTTCAACAAGGTCTTGCTTCATCAATGTACAAGTAAGGTCTAGTCTGTTAATGCACCCATAGTCATGCATTTGCTCCTTGACAAGAAACCTGCTGGTTTCGAAACATAGTCAAGGTCTGCGCTTACACAAGTCAATGATCTTGAACTCACTACAGCTTCGACTTCTTTCATTACAGTCTGTAGCTGGCTGTCATTCAGCAAATGTTTGCCCAGCAACCGTTTTAAGCAGTTTTACCACCGATACCAGTCTTTCTTAAACGCCACCGTGCCACAGTGCTAGCTAGGGAATAAACCTCCATTAATTAATCTTGTTTTGTACACAATATATGCCAGTCAACATTTCAAATGTAAGTCGAAATTGATTGCAATTTCGTAATCGGACAGAATCAGGGTTGGCACTCCTCTGGAAGCAATAAATCTTCTGAGCAAGCACTTCTGGGCAGCCAACTCTTTTACTACCTCAAGATGAATAGTACATACTATTAAGAATGTAAATAAACAAATCCATCTCTTTTCCGTTGTCAGTTTTCTTAATCTTTGGGCCAAAATAGTTCAACCCAACACATGTACACTTGGAGCACTATATTTCACGCTCTGATGGTACAGCTGGAGTTGATGGTATGTATAAGTTCCCACTCTGTACTTATCACATTGAGGGCATCGTCTCGCTACCTTCCGAAATATTTTCTCTGTGGAATCCAGTATCTTTAACGTATTATACTCTGAGTATGTGATACTCCAACATGATAATTCTATTCATATGTCGCTCTGGTAACTTTTGTAGTGTACTCACAGTCTCTTGGTAGATGCTTCATATCATACGAGCAGCCAGTGTGCCTCATACGACCTTCACATCTCAAGAGGCCATCAACATCTACAAATAATGCTAAGTTTCTTGTTAGGTGGGTTTCTATTCCTTTAGTCTGTTCAGAAAAATATCTAGATCGAAGATATTTTATCTCTTATACCTCAGAGTCTACGTTATCTTCTTGACTTGTTATGCTCTCAACATCCATCTCTTTTGGTCTTTAAGGTAATTTCAGCAGATGGACTCAGTTTGTCCGTACGTTTCTCAGATCTCAATGTAAAAATTATTACCAAATCTCCACTGAATTTTGCAGCCTTCCAGTTTTGGAAGTCTTGCTGATACCTCCACACAATCCGGAGTTTGTATTGCAAGCTGGCAGGTTGCCTCTAAATCCACCAAGGTGTCTTCTGCTTCCATTTTCAAGGCAATTAATTCAGTCGTCCTGCAACTGGAAGAATCTTCTTTAGCAATCTGGGTAAGCCGATCTCTACTCCCATACCTTCTCTGCAGAGTTTGAGTTCCTACTTCTTGTGCTTATACATGAAACTACCAAGGATTTCCTTGCTTGATCATCACTTGGTTGTGTTGTACCACCTCAATCGTCAGCGCCGATTTAAATGCTTCGGTGACCAGCTAGGCGGCTCACCAAGCAATTACATCGACCAATGCACACTTAGGTAGATAGGTGAACTGTGGATATACGCTGCAGTCTGCACTGACTGCACCTCAACTCGTAGATGTAGCAGAGCGAAACAGAGGATTTGGTAATGAAACTGTACCTACCATTGGACAAGTCTCGGTGAATTTAGTGGTCGATGGCATAAATGCCACAGTCTCACGTCAAATAGTAGACGACAAGTTTCTCGATGTCCCTCTACTAATAGGTCAATCGTTTACTGAACTGCCTCATGTTTTGGAGTACAAAAATTTAGATAAACTGCAGTTCTTCAATATTGGCAATGAAGTGCCAGTATCTCAGTCCAAGGTAAGTGACACTCGCTCAGTTAAAGTATGAAAGTTATGGACCAGCCTCAATTAGAGCTTTTGTGGAGCCCCATCATTATGGTAGCGTATTGTTGGACAGCAAGGTAAGCCCACTCAACAAATTACCGTCTCTGGAGGCGTATATGAAGTTAGGAAAGAAAGAGCTAACGTCAGAGTATCACCTCTCTCTTTTTTTATTTTGTGTATAAAATTGTTAATGTATAAATTATCTTGACTAACATAATTATTGTATAGATAAATGTAATAATGTAAAAGGAAATAGAATGGTACAACTCATTAATTTTAGTAATAGGATTGTGCTGAACTAGATACCAATTTGTAATTAAAAGTAATTGACATCAAAAGTGTTAAGAATAATAATGTATCGTAATATTATGATTGGTTAGAAATTGAAATATTTTAGTGCTATATTTCTTCCGTAAGAAGTGATTGGTTTACGGTAAGAAGATAGTATTAAATTGTAGTGTTGTGCTCGCAATACCGACAGATTCCATCCGTAAGAATTGATTGGTTTACGGATTGGAAAATGTGTTTTGTGAGAAATGAATGGTTCACAACACAACAAATAATGTAGGTATGAATGATCCGTAAGAAGTGATTGGTTTACGGATCGGAAAATGTGTTCTGTGAGAAATGAATGGTTCACAACACAATAAATAATGTAGTTATGAATGATCCATAAGAAGTGATTGGTTTACGGATCGGAAAATGTGTTCTGTGAGAAATGATTGGTTCACAGATTATAAATACCTAAAATCGATTATCTTGATGTATACAAAATATAATTATTTACAAAATGTATGATGTCTAGCAGAAAAAAAATTCAGTTTTAAGATTTATTACTTGATAATGTATAAGTACATAACTGTAAGTTCTTTTTTTTTTTCTCTCTCTCTTTCGCATTGTTTAATTAAAAACTACGACTGGCCATGTGTTAGGTAATCCTGTCAACGTGCATGAGGACATGCACGAGGTCAGGACGGACGAGTGTTAGGTTTTATTTAATTTAAAATACTTATTCATAAAAGAGTAATTGATTTGACTTGTCGGATATTGGATGTTTTATATTTAATTTCATTTAAAATAATTAATCGCTAAAGAGTACTTGATTTGACTTGTCTGTTATTGGATGGGAGTTGGATCGGATTGGAGGGGGAAAAACATGGCCGGTGGTAGACGGGAGACAAAAATGAGATTAGTCTGAGTTATAGCGTGGCAAAGTGAAGTCGAGTGAAGAAGTGGATTCCGTGTTTTGGTAATCCTGTGGAATAAATATTGTGTTGGTAAGTGAAAAGGAGGTTGTATTATATTAGGTAAAATTAATGTGCTAAATATGTGTAATATGATAATACTATTTACTAAAAGAGTTCCGATGAGTTTCTTGCCCATTCTTCTCAACCGGACTACATCTTTGGAATGGGCACTTAGAGTCATTTTGAAGTATCTTATTGGAAATACAAAAATATTATGTGATTTAAACTGTGTCTTATTTATTATTGTAAGTAATGCAGGTTTACTTATACCTATAACAATTGAAGGTCTAATAGTACAAGGTATTGCGCACAACCTCCTATCTGTTAATGAGCTGATGAACAAAGATAAAATCGTTACATTCAAAAATGGAGAAATAATCATTAAATCAAAAAGTGGAGTATACTATGGAGAGAAGAAAGGTAAACTGTATGTATTGATGCTAAAACTAAACAAAGAATTTGAATGTTACTATAACAAGGTGAACAGTGATGACCTCTGGCATATTAAACTTGGTCATGTCAATCGTAAAGGATTACAATTAATGAACTTGCCTTACAGTAAAACGATATGTGACGTTTGCATGAAAAATAAAAGCACAAGATTACCTTTCAAGACCATCACTAAACCTCAATCAAAAGCTATAGGAGAGTTGATTCACTCAGACGTTGCAGGGCCTATGAAAACTTTAACTAAAGAGGGGTACAGGTACTATCAAACCATATTGGATGATTTCTCACATTTTACCCAAGTTTATCTTCTAGCAAACAAATCGGAAGCCGCAGACAACCTAATAAGATATGTTAGAGATACTGAGACAGAGAAAGGTATAAAAATTAAAAGAATACGGTGTGATAATGGCGGCGAGTATTCATCACATAATCTCAGAAGATTTTGTGAAGAAAAGGGAATTAAAATTGAATATACTATACCATACAGCCCTCAAATGAATGGGAAAAGTGAGCGTCTAAATAGAACTATATATGAAAAAGCCCGAACTATACTTGATGAGTCAAACTTACCTAGACACTTGTGGGGTCATGCCGTTTTGACTGCCACATTTATGATCAACCGATGCCCATTAAGCGCAGTAAATTTTGAAATACCAGCAATATTATTTGGGAGAGAATTACAGCTTAATAAACTGAAGCCATTTGGCTGTAAAGGATGGATGGTCATTCTACCAAGAAGAGATAAACTAGATCCAAGAGCAAAAGAAGTAAGAATGATAGGTTATGCAAGAAATGGATACAAAGTATGGGACCCTATCACAGATACTGTTATTATAACAAGAGATGTTCGGTTTAATGAAAGAGATTTTCAATACCAGCCTATACAAAACAAAAATCAAGAAGAGGATCAGTGTAATAATAATGACTTTGAAAATAAGGAAGAGGAAAGAAAGACCATTGAAAAAGAACAAAGAAAGAAAATGGAAGATGAAAGAAAGAGAGTTGAAAAGGAAAATAATAATGAAGAAGGAAAAGGATTTGAAGAAGAAGAAATGGAAAGAGGAAGAAATAATGAAAGTACTAACAAAATTACAAGAAGTGGGCGAGTAGTGAAAACACCACAATACCTAAGAGAACATGAGTTATATGAAGCATACTGCTTAATAAACAATGAAGAGGACCCTAAAGAATATGAGGAAGCTGTGAAAAATGGTTGGGACAAAGCTATTGAAACAGAAATACAAGCTTTAGAAAAAATGAATACATGGACTGAAATGGACCTACCGGAAAATAGGAAAGCCATAGACACTAAATGGATTTTTAAAACAAAAGAAAATAATATTAAAAAAGCTCGACTTGTGGTGAAGGGATTTCAGTTAAAAGACGAATCTGATTTTGGTAAAAATTACGCTCCAGTAGCAAGAATATCGTCAGATCGAACACTACTAGCTCATGCAATACAAAAAGGATGGAATGTCAGACAACTTGATGTACCTACTGCATTCTTGAATGGGATGCTCGAGTCGGAGGTATACATCAAACCACCTGAAGGTGTGAATGTTACAAAAGGCAAAGTCTTGAAGTTAAATAGAGGTCTATATGGCTTAAGAGAAAGTCCCAAATGTTGGAACCAAAGATTTAATAGCTATGCAGAAGAAAAAGGTTTCAAAAGATCTCAACATGATGTTTGTCTTTATATAGGAGAAACTATGAATGTTGGATGTTAATATATGTCGATGACATTATTCTGACTGGACTTGAAGAAAATATAGAGAGAGTTGTAAAGTATTTGAAAAAGGAGTTTCAAGTTAAAGATTTTGGTTTTCCCAAAACATTTCTGGGAATGGAAATACAGAAGAAAGAAGATGGTATAAAGATAACACAGAAAAGGCAAATAGAAAACATGCTCATAAAGTTCAATATGGGTGATTGCAAAACTTCAACCACACCTTTGACAAAAGGATATCAAGTAGATGAAAATGAGCAAACTGTGACTGATATACCTTACCGTCAACTAATTGGAAGCCTTATGTTTGTATCAACTGTTTCACGCCCAGATATTGCCTATGCAACATCCTATTTAAGTCAATACTTGGATAAACCTACAAAGAGTCTTTGGATACAAGGCAAGAGAGTACTAAGATACCTCAAAGGTACACAGGACACTGGACTTTACTACAGAAAATCAGATGCAACATCTATAGAGTCATATTCTGATGCAGACTGGGCAGGATCACACACAGATAGAAAAAGTGTATCCGGGTCTGTGACATTGTATAATGGATGTGCTGTTGCTTGGTTTTCACGAAAACAAGCCTGCGTTGCCCTGTCTACAGTCGAGGCAGAATATGTGGCAGCCGCAACCAGTGCATGCGATTTACTTTATATAAAAGGACTGTATAGTGATTTAAATGGACCAAAAAGTGATGTGTTGTGTATATTATATATGGACAATAGAGGTGCCATTCAGATTTCTAAATCTTTTGAGAACAGTAAACGTGCCAAACACATAGACATTAAGCACCATTTCTTAAAGGACATAATTAGTAGAAAAATTATAAATATTGAATATGTATCAACCCATGATAACATTGCAGACATGTTCACTAAGACATTGACTCATGATAAACTCTCTAATATGAAACAAATCTTAAATATTTTATGTTAACTTGCTTGTAACTACCTAATATGAAACGAATATGTTCTTAGATTATTATGTGCTACATTATTTTTCTTGTCAAGTATGTACAATGTTAATATGATTAATGTGTTATGCATTCTTTTCATGTAGCGATTTCAATCTGTGTAAGAATTTTCAATCGAGAGGGGGTGTTAAATTGTTAAAAGAATTATTAGTCTATGTAAACTGGAACGCACCTTGTCTAATCTATTTTTGTTATCTGTCAATGTCATGTCACTTCACTTTTCCCTCGTACTAAGAAAAAAATGTTTTCTGTTAAATTGTGTTTTCCTAAATAAAGAAGTTAAGTGGCTAATGGTGTTTATATCGGCCTTTGATAAATAACTCTAACAGTTTAACCTGTACTACTCTGTCAAGAAACTACCGGGAAACGATCAAAACGATACACAAAACATTAGTTATTCATCCAAAGTTATTTTATCGCCTTCAAAATATGCTCCTTCAGAAACGTGACAGTGTGCTTGTAGGTCTGTGGTTCTCGCAGTGAGTCTTATCACCCGATTTGAGAATGGGAATGGTGCGAGCTACTTTCCAAAGAGTGGGAAACCTATCAAACCGAAAGGATTTATTGAATAAAATTTCGGTGGGTGAGCATAGTTCTTTGGCACATGTTTCGACATGTACGATAGAAATTTCGTCTGGGCCGGATTCTTTGGCAGTATCCAGGTTTTTGATTTTTGAGAAGAATCGTTTCTTTTGCGAAATATATATCGCTTAAGGTGTTTTTGTGATTGTAAATATTATCTGATATATTACGATTTACAACGCTAGTTGTGTTTTCAAAAACAACTAAAATATCTGGAAAATAGTCTCGTATACGTCGTGTTTAAAGGAATAGAGTTCACGGTTTTTTTTTTTTTTTGCTACTAACAAACCGCCAAAGTGCTTTAGCATTGACTTGCAAAGAATTCTCAGTTAATTTTGTGGAACCATTGTAGCAGCTATCGAGAGGGATTTTGCCTTTCAGACTATAGTATGAGAAACTGTCGTATTCAAGAGGGTTAACAATTTAAAGGTATATGATATTTGTACTTCCGCTCTAGGCAGCGTAACATGAATGCCATAGGAACCTCTTCTGGACGCGTTCTATTCTGAGAGCGTGAGTGGCATGGTGGGGTCTCCAAACTACAGGGCAATTGAATTGTTTGTATTCTATTAAATTGTTTGAGCTGTCAGATGACCACGGTATCGCATAATAAATGGGACTTCTGATTGTAAGCGGGCTAGTCTTCATAACTAATGAATTAAGGTCTTTAAACCTAGTTAATCCAAGAGTGTTGAAATCTCCAATATAAATAAATTCCTTTGAGTCACTGGTATTCAAAATATTTTCATAGCAATTGTCATAGAAAGATTGAAGAAGATCGTGCAGTATGTCCAGAGAAAACCATGTCGAGCGCGACATGGGGCAGGATGGCCACGTCAGGATGGGGAAGTTACACGAGTAGCGGGTCAAGCGGGCTGACGTCACGCGTCGACACCGAACCAGTGAGACTGGTAGTTGCTGGTAGAGTCACGGGTAAATTAATTAGATTAACACACGAGGGCGTGTGTCATTGCAGAATGGCCGTGTCGGGGTAGTCGCAGTCTGAGAATTGGTATAAAGCGCCATCTAGGGAAAATCTGAGAAACAAGTGAAATTTGTAATGTTGACGGTATCGAAATATCTAGTCTTTGGGTGTCGATCGATTTAGTGAAATGGTAACACAGTGACATTTGACAATCGAACTGTCATGTTGGGGTGCTGTCAGAAGTTGTCTTAGTCGGTAGCGTTATATTCCCTGGCAGTTGACTCTCGGCTCTCGAGTCGAGCGGACGTCTCCTACAACTAAAGGTCGCGAGGCGCGTGGAGCGCCGCGCACTGCGTGTTCGCTGTTCGGTGTGCTTGTGGACTACAGAGGCAACGAGTCTACGTGTCACAGCTGAGTGTATCCTTTCTATTTTCTTTAAGATGTTGAGCAAGCCTGTATTGCTAGGCTTATGGTGGCTTGGGCAGGACTATAAGGGGTGTTGGGAGGTCCTGTGGGCGAGTGCCCAAAAACTGTTGTTAAGTAACAATAACTGAGTGCTTGAGTAAACGAGCGAAGCTAACAGTACGAAGTTAATGAAAGTACACTCTGGTTATTTCCGACAAGTATGATTTTGACTATGGACAACATAAAAATATAAGAGACGTCGTTTTAACGTTAAAACATCTGATAAATCCATAACATTTGTAGAAATGTTTTAAAATGTTTTTAAAAATCATTTCATATATTTTTGTTCGATATTTCTTACCAACATGTACCGTTATTTTTAAGTGACAGCCAAACAAACGATGACTTTGTATTTAAGGCAACATTTTCTGTAAAAAGGGACATTCTTGTCTCGGCAGCGAAAGTATACGGACATAGTCTAGTTATTAAACTAAAATATAGGAAGAAGTGTGAAATTGCAGTTTTGTTTTATTCTGCCACCCTAATAGATTTTATACTTATGTACAATTTGTACCCATAAAACCATATTTGGATAAAATCGAAACGTCTATTCGAAGCATTTCTACATTTTGCGAGAAGGCGCAAAACTTAGCTATTTTAAATATTGACTGTAAAGATACTATTAATCCATTGGAAATTTTAACTAACGCTAATAATTTAAAATACGAGTCACTCTCACACCTTATTGCGGATAATCCGTCAAACCGAGCTAGACGAGCTCTTGAGTTCGGTGGAGAGATTCTTAAGGGGCTAGGATCGCCAAAACGACTACTTTCTCCTCCTAAAACTCCCACACGGCTTGGTTTAACGACTTGAAAAAAATACTACCTGAATGATCAATTCAAGGGCATTAATTTCACTGATTGATTTTTTTGTGTTACCATTACTTATGGCTTGAAAAAATATTTAACAGCATGCTGTTTTAAAACTATTTTCCCTAAAACTTCTAAATGACTTAGACGTTTGGGATTAATTTTACACCAAAAAATAAGGAAGAAAATTTTCTATAAACTGGCCGTTTCATTTGTGCATAGAGCAATATTTCGCAAAGAAATGATCAAAAAACTGAATTCCAAATGTACAAGTCTCAGAGGTGCTCTGCGCGGGCGCGCGCGGCAGTCATGCACTGGCATTCAGACGGGGAGGTTGTGTCGCTCGTTGCTCTGCAAACGCTGTCCGCCGACGTTACATATTTGTGTGCGTGAATGATATACAATACAAGTATTTGTTTTCGTGTGGGTTTGAAGCTTGCTCAAAGAGTAGCGTCTAGAGCGGTGAAATGTGATTCATTCCGTGATTTGCGCGTGGACGCTCCTCGTATACATATTGAATGGGTTACATTTTTGATTACAATTTCTTGTTTACGTACTTACATCATTTTTACGAGTGGAAAATATATGTATTGGTAAACAAATTGTTAGCGGCAGCTACAGGAATATCGGGAGGTTTAGAACTGTTTAAGAAAGACTGGAAATGAAATTGAAAAGTAAAATTACTCAGGTTAACGAGCACAATGCGGTACTGCATCTTTTTGTTTCAAAGTATTTATTGGCACTGCAATTGTTATGGGCCGGCGTTATCTTTATCATCAGGCAAACGACCACCAAACGATCAGGGCCATCTACAGTAAAAATGATATCGAAAATGATAACAATTTTAAAATCCAAGATATCGGACATTTTTATTTTTCAATAAAATGGTATGGGTATCATTTTCGAGATTTCTCGGGGTGCTGATTACAGAAATGACAACCATTTTTAAATTCAAGATGACATTTTTTTAGGAAATCGATAATATGGGTGCCATTTTCTAGGTTTCTCGGGGTGCTGATATCGAAAATGACAACGATTTAAAATCCTACATAGCGGACAATATTTTTTTTTCAATAAAATGCTATGGGTGTAAGTTTCGAGATTTCTCGGGGTACTGTGTACAAAAATGAAAAATTCTTTTATAATCCAAGATGGTGGACAATTCTTTTGTAAAATGATATGGGTGTCGTGTTGGAGGTTTCTCAGGGTGCTGATTTTGAAAATGACTACTATTTTAAAATCCAAGATGGCGGACAATTTTTTTTAGTAAAAGGATATGGGTGTCTTTTTCGAGGTTTCTCAGGGTACTGATAATGAAAATGACAACGATTTTAAAATCCAAGATGGCGGACACGTTTTTTTTTTTTCAATTAAATGGTATGGGTGTCATTTTCGAGATTTCTAGGGGTGGTGATTACGGAAATGACAACCATTTTTAAATCCAAGATGGCGGAAATTTTTTTAGGAAATCGATAATATGGGTGCCATTTTCTAGGTTTCTCGGGGTGCTGATATCGAAAATGATAACGATTTAAAATCCATTCAAGACCTATAGGGTGGTTCACGGAGACCTAGAGCAATAGACCAAGAGACTAGAATCATTAAATTTGGCAAGAAGTATTGTCTTATACCACAAGTAAAGCGAAAAATCCGAAAACTAATTATGTATAACACACATACGCGCACGCGCATGCACACGCTCGCGCAAGCGCACGCACGCACGCATGCACACACATGCTCACGCACACGCTCGCACACGCGCACACGTGCACACGCGCAAACGCACGCACGTACGCAAGCAAGCACGCACGCACGCACGTACGCAAGCAAGCACGCACACAAGCAAGCACGCACACAAGCAAGCACGCACACAAGCAAGCACGCACGCAAGCAAGCACGCATGCACGCACGCACGCACTCACACACACGCACATTATCAATGAGTGTATTGTGTACAATTTTTTAGGGTTAATTATTTTGTTGAATGTAGCTGTAAAAGGACCTAACGATTCCAGTCTTGAACGAACTATTTACATGCTTACAAGTCTTTTCGGAATCCTCGGCGCGCGAGTCCAACCCACACTTGTCTATTTTTTCTATTGTATTGGTTAACGAGACGAGCTGGACGTTTGCCTGATAGGAGTCATAATGCCGGCCCATAAAAATTGCAGTGCCATTCAGAACTTTGAAACACAAAAGCCTGCGCGGCACCGCAGTGTGCTCATAACTAAGTCTCATATCTTAGTAATTTCGCTGGCTACTTTGCTCAACAAACCGGAACACAATAATGCTTGCACATTACTGTTTGCCGGCAGACTTCATGAACAAAACGGAAACCCAGACGGACACTCGCAGATGACTCGATACCTCGTAAATGACATCAATATAAAAAACATGACTACAAAAGTAAAAAATAAAAAATAACCCGAAAATCATTTATTTACGTACACGTTCGTTTTTGGGTCAAAAGGTGTAACAAATTTCAACGTTACGGAGCAAATTGGCTGTCTGTAATTTTATTATAGTCCACAGCGATGTTTTGAGATAAATCTCAACGTTGTATGATCTCATGTGCGTCCGTCCCGTTTATTTACGAACTAGCTTCTGCCCGCGGTTTTCACCCACGTTCCCATAGGAACCGTGCATTGTTCCGGGACAAAAAGTAGCTTATGTTATTCTCCGGTCCATAAACTATATCTATGCCAAAAACCACGTCGATCCGTTGATTCGTTACTGCGTGAAAGAAGGACAAACCAACAAATCAACAAACACACTTTCGCATTAATAATATAACTAGCTTCTGTCCGCGGTTTTCACCCGCGTTCCCACAGGAAACATGCATTTTCCGGATACAAAGAACCCTATGTTACTCTCCGGTCCATAAACTATTACTATGCCAAAAATCACGTCGATCCGTCGCTCCGTTACTGCGTGAAAGAAGGACAAACCAACAAATTAACAAACCAACAAACAAACTTTCGCATTTATAATAGAGTAGGATATAGGATATATTTAGTATGGAAGTATGGATAGTATGGATAATGATGATCAAACTTCACTTTCAATGAAGAACTTTCCACTAAATGAATTCAAAGAATTATAGGCAAAGAAGATGCCGTGCGCGCTACTCGCACGCGCGTTCGTTCATCCGCGTATTCTATGACGTTAGGTTTTGCGATGTTCTTGAAAGACGAAGTGTGGACCGCGCGGGTGAAGTGGGATTGACTCCACCCATTCGAGCAAGGCCATTGGCGCCTAGTAGGGTCTTAAGTTCTTTTTTGGAACTCTGGACGCAGATGACGCCAGAAAATATGATGACGCAATCTCAACGTGTCAGCATAACGAAAATGAAATGTTTTCTTTAATGAAAGACAATATACACATTGTACAATCGACCATTAACAATTTTAACGTCTCTATTTTAAAATTAAATAATAATGAAATTAGATTACCTAAATAAGCAAATCGAAAAGTTAGACTACATATTTACAGAAAACTCAAAAGTGCAAACAAAATTATTTAATATCGATAAAATAATTTCGATTTTTAATGTTATCGAAGGTTCACTATTGTCTATTTCTAATATTTTAGATACTATTTTAAATTCGATTCTATTTGCTAAGGCTAATATTTTGCATCCTTATGTTATTACTCCTACTAAATTGTACGAGGCACTCTCGGATAGTATTCAAACTAAAAGAAACTCTGAGTTCCCGGTTACTCTCTCGCTGCAAAATATTCATACAATAATAGATTTATCGACGCTAACGTCATATTTTTATAATAATAAGTTAATATTAGTAATTAAAATACTTTTGATTAACCCTATTAAGTTTAGCATTTATAAGAATTTACCGTTGCCTACACCACGCGAAGAAAATCATTTCCAAACTTATGTTCTGATTCATCCTTCGAGGTTGTACGTGGCTGTAACGGATGATAGCTATGCTTTAATAGACAGCATACTAGATTGTAAGCATGTTAACAACGAATATATCATATGTCCTTTAACTTCTATTTTGTCAACAATCGATAATCCTACCTGTGAAACAAAGCTTTTAACGGAAGTAACTTTATCACTTCCCGAATTGTGTGATTATAAATTAATATATGGCAATATTAATGTATGGCAGAAACTTAGTGATGGCAGATATATTTTTGTGCAATCTAAGCCTAATAAATTAACTATGAAATGTAATAACGAAATTACTGATTGTTACGGATTGTTTAAATATTGTTATAAATAGTTAATTCAATGACTATGACGTTTTCCTGTGCCACGCATTGACAGGTGGCGCCGCCTGGTGGATATTGAGCTGAACAAATGTCGCTGGGAGCCAATGAGAGAAAAGGATGTTGCCGCCACTGAAGTGGCGTCATCGTGAACATAATTTGATGCCTTGCGAGTCGCCATTTTAGGCTCAGGGAGTTCTTCTTTGAATTTAGAGTAAGCCAGATCGGCAAAGAAGTCTGTATGGTTTTTGGATTATATAAAGCTAAGTATTCTTCTAGTTAGGTAAAATTAATGTGCTAAATATCAAAAGTGTACCTATGTAATTATAATGTGTTATCGTGTATTGAATATAAATTAGAAAACAGTTCCGATGAGTTTCTTGCCCGTTCTTCTCAACCGGACTAAATCTTTGGAACGGGCACTTAGAATCAATTGCCTAATCAATTTGAAGTGAATTATTGGAAATACAACAATATTATGTGATTCAAGCTGTTTTATTTATTCTTGTAAGTAATGGTTGTAACAATTTTCAGAAGTGGGATGAGCTCATCCATTTCTGCCCGCACATGCAGCCCCATAATGTGAGAGCTGCCTGGGAGTTTTAACACATCTTGCTGTACTTCGAGCAAGTACGCACCGTGGCATCCGCTGGAATCTGCGCTTCGGGATACCTGCCTGCATAGAGAAGCTGGAATAATCTGGTAGGATCTATTCATGTTATATCAAGTAATGGGTAAAGATGATTTTAAGTATATCTATGGTCACATTAGACTGAGTTTAATCCGGCAAATATAATTGGATGTGATACATGGTTGGAAAACTTTGAATAATAGTGTGAAAAGTAACGTATACAGGCAAGGTTGTTTAGGTTACAAATAGGCACAATACTTTACATGGCTATGAATTCACGTGGTTTAAATGGAAGCAGAAAATTTAAGGTTATTTTGGTACATGTTTGTCATGTTTGGTACATGCAAAGAATGTTTCTTTTTTTCTTTCTTTGCTGAGTTTTCTAAGTGTTGGCTCGTACTTAATGTTAATAAGTCGATGTAACAATAATGTAAGGATTCTGACGATACACCGTGCATCGATATTTGTTCCGGTAATTAAGTTCTGGTGTAATAAAGAAACGTGCATACAGACATTCATATATATATCGGAGCAATGACGTCACAGGCGAGCTTCATGGACGGTGTAAAATGACAACAATCAAAACATGTTAACTTTGGTTTATTAATAAGCGTTTAGAACCATAAATTACTCATTGGATTGTAATAATTTCACTTAAACTTTGATTAACTAATTAATGTTTGTGAACCATTAATTACTCATTGAATTGTTAAAACTAGACAAATGATTGTTAAACTGAACAAATTCACTGTAAACACATTTTTTAAAAGATTGCCGGCAAGTTTCTTGCCCGTTCTTCTTGTACGGCCTATTACTTGGAATGGGCGCCTAGAGTCATTTATTTTAACTATCATGAGTGCTCTCCTGGGCCCCATGTTAATAAAAAGTAATGAATTTCAATTGAAGATTAAAATCTAAAGTAGAATGACAAGATCTAACAAGTTTTATAAAGATTCTTTGTCACAATCTGTTTTGCTATAAATACGAGCGACCGACTGTTGGAAAAAGCAGTATTACGCCTACCGTCGGACCGTTCAGATCTCCCATATAACTTTGCCGCAATAAATGGTTGAGATAAATCGAGCTACTTCGTGTTTTCTTTCTACGAGGGGTGAGCGGTCACCATGATGCTGAAGATGTTGACGTCACCGGTGGTGACGTCACCGTTTTTAAAAAGACCCCTGGACTCGCCGCCCCGTCATCAGAAGTGGGATTGGAACGGAACAACCTAGCTTTCCAATCCTAGCCTTCTCAACCGCTTGTCACCTGAAGTACCAGCACAGATGGAGTGGGATTGGAACGGAACAACCTAGCTTTCCAATCCTAGCCTTCTCACCCGCTTGTCACCTGAAGTACCAGCACAGATGGAGTGGGATTGGAACGGAACAACCTAGCTTTCCAATCCTAGCCTTCTCACCCGCTTGTCACCTGAAGGACCAGCACAAATGGGCAATGCAGCCGAGCCCAGACGCAGCAGAGGTCCCCACATCACTACCAGCTCCTGAAGATTATCCTGGCACACCACCGTATTGGCGAGAGATGACCCATCACTACCAACTCCTGAAGATTATGCTGACACACAAGCCGCGTCCGTGGTATCTACACGAACGGGCCAACACGTGCAACCAAACCAAGAAAAAGGCGATGGACACATGACATCAGAATACAGGTGAATCGTAACTTTTTCTACCATATTTTAACTAGACTTGCATGCGCATAAACGCAACTTACAACTTACAAATAATCCAAGAGATTACTTCTAATTTTTCATGAGATTTCTCAGTTTCTTGAGTTTTATTTTTAAAAGTTTTTCACGAGATACCCACAAATTCAAAAATCTACGAGTTATCTGTGTGCTACCCACTATTTATCACGAGTTACCCGCGAGGTACCTACCTACGATCTAAGCAAAGTCGCTTCTTTTAATTGATTTTGATTATGGTGTTTGAAATTATTGCTCATGGGTCTTGTGAATTTGTGGAAGTGAGTTGTAAGTGACAATAAGCATTCTAATTTAAACTTATTTTGACCAACTAAATAAAAGGGCCGCCAAATCATTTCTAGTATGGCAGTCTCTTTAACCGACATCACAACTCTTAATTCGGGTAAAGCTTTGTGTGGTGAGCGTGAAGTTTGTTTTGTTTGGTTTAAGTTGAACTTCGATGTTTGTGTTGGGAAACTATTACCGTTTTTCCTATGAATCTAGTGTGTATGTTAGTTACTTCGAAAACGCGTTTGCCACTAGCGTTCATATTGTTGTTTCTATTCCGGTATACGTAAATGCGCGATGTGGTAGTTACAAAAATTCATTGAAGATACTGAGGTTTCATTGAACTAGATTCGTGGCGTTAGCATCAGTGCGATGTGTTACTTAAGATTACCGTTTTTCCTGTGAATCTAGTGTGTATGCTAATTACTTAGAAAACGCGTTTGCCACTAGCGTTCATAATGTTGTTTCTATTCTGGTACGTAAAAGCGCGATGTGGTAGTCACAAAAATTCATTGAAGATACTGAGGTTTCATTGAACTAGATTCGCGGCGTTAGCAACAGCGCGATGTGGTACTTAAGATTATTCCTGACAAGGTTCATGTCATGTAGTGTTCATTTAGTACTGTGCGAGTCAGGAATTGATAAGTAAACTACGCCTACTAATCATTTTTTATTATGGTTTCATGTGACTACTGCATCTATCATCTGATGCCTAAGCAACAGCGCAAGGACTGCGGTAAAAGGCTGGTGCTGTACATGTGATGGTGACACATGGCTTCTTCGGTCATCAAGAAAGTGGGCCCATCCACTAGTCATCAGCAAGTGAACCTGTGCTCCAGAAACAGCGCGAGGAATGTTACAGATAAGTGATATTCGGTTAATGATTCGGGGTCCGAATTGTAAAACCTGATAATTTAGAATCGTCTGTAAGACTGTACAAATCATTTTATTCCTTATGTCCCCTCCATTTTTGTCATTTTCAGAGCCTCTGTGGACCACGGTCACTTAAAGGCCTAGGCCACAACATCGTCCTTTCCCATTTCCTTTAGAGCCCCTGTGGACCACGGCGTACAAGACCGCTCAGAACCACAGCATCAATTACCTGTGAGCTATTTATAATTACTATCGCAATAAAGCGGTTGAAGTTCGTTTTTCTGTGGACCACGGCGTACAAGACCGCTCAGAACCACAGCGTCAATTCAAGTTAGTTGTTCCTGTGGACCACGGCGTACAAGACCGCTCAGAACCACAGCATCAATTACTTGCGAGCTATTTATAATTACTATCGTAATAACCTGTTTGTTGTTCGTTTTTCTTTTATTTTTATTTCAGAGCCTCTGCGGACCACGGTCATAACAATAAGGCCCAGGCCGCAGCATCGACCTGTATCCCATATCCTTTAGAGCCCCTGTGGACCACGGCGTACGAGACCGCTCAGAACCACAGCATCAATTCCTTGACGTATTTCAGAGCCTCTGCGGACCACGGTCATAACAATAAGGCCCAGGCCGCAGCATCAACCTGTATCCCATTTCCTTTAGAGCCCCTGTGGACCACGGCGTACAAGACCGCTCAGAACCACAGCAACATCCCTGTCTTCGAGAATTTAAAAACATGCAATTATGCGTGGAGCATTTGCATTGAACAAATAATAAATCACAGCCATAATGCGTGGAGCAAAGGCAAAAAAAAAAAAAAAAAAACAAAAAAAAAAAAACTACTGCTACTCACATTCCCTTGTACAGCAAATTTATTTATGTTTAACTATGAATGTTTGCATGTGAACTGTTATGTTTACAGAATATTATTAAGGTCCTAGAAGTTGACTGATAATTTTGTTACGTGAATATTGTTTCACTCGAACATTTAAATCTTGACAATATGGAAAATAAGCACTGTAACTTAATTTATGCAGTGATGAGAAACAAAATTAACAGCTAGTGTACCGGTGTACGGGTACCTACCTCAAAACCAAATTTCTAGTTTTCAGAAACACCGTGCCTGGTGCAGGGCGCGCACCACCTGTCAGAATGGCCGAGTCGGCGCGAAGCAGGCTACGTCTAGGGTGTTGAGCAGGGCAATAGGAAACGAAACTTGTTTACCTACTTTGATTAACTAAATGTTTACCTACTTTGGTTAGCTAAATAGTTTGCTCATTAGATTGTCGAAACTAGATAACTTCACTGTAAAGATAATTGATCAAAGAAAAGAAAGCAAAAAGAAAAGAAAAGGAAAAGAAAAAGAAAAGAAAAAGAACAAAAAAAAAAAATTTCTTTTCTCTTAAAGAATGCAAACTGTTACTCTTGCAAACTTAACTGCAAGCAACGGTGGTTGCTTACAGATACCAAACTCAGAAGAAAACGTCTCATTGTTTCAGAACATAACTGGACTGGTGCAGAGCACGCACCATCTATCAGAATGGCCGTATCGGAGCAATGACGTCACAGGCGAGCTTCATGGACGGTGTAAAATGACAACAATCAAAACATGTTAACTTTGGTTTATTAATAAGCGTTTAGAACCATTAATTACTCATTGAATTGTTAAAACTAGACAAATGATTGTTAAACTGAACAAATTCAGTGTAAACACAATTTTTTAAAAGATTGCCGACAAGTTTCTTGCCCGTTCTTCTTGTACGGCCTATTACTTGGAACGGGCGCCTAGAGTCATTTATTTTAACTATCATGAGTGCTCTCCTGGGCCCCATGTTAATAAAAAGTAATGAATTTCAATTGAAGATTAAAATCTAAAGTAGAATGACAAGATCTAACAAGTTTTATGAAGATTCTTCGTCACAATCTGTTTTGCTATAAATACGAGCGACCGACTGTTGGAAACAACCAGTATTACGCCTACCGTCGGACCGGTCGGATCTCCCATATAACTTTGCCGCAATAAATGGTTGAGATAAATGGAGCTACTTCGTGTTTTCTTTCTACGAGGGGTGAGCGGTCACCATGATGCTGAAGATGTTGACGTCACCGGTGGTGACGTCACCGTTTTTAAAAAGACCCCTGGACTCGCCGACCCGTCATATACACTAATTTTTATTTTGAGCAGTTGTGTAAAAAAATAATTGAATAACTTTTCCGTGATTTACATTGATTTGACTTTATTGTAAATGGATTGAAATGAAATTAAAATGTTTTACTACAAAATTGTATTTTACCACATCAGGCTCATTTTATACTTAAAGAAAACTTATGTAGATGTATCATTATGAGCTGCAGTATAGGTAATTACCTATTAAGCAAAAACTCTGTTGCAACCTACCCACTTCAATTATACAATTAAAATATAACAACTTTTCAGTACCTAGTTTACAATTCTTCGAATTGAGTTTAAAACAAAAAGAAAAGAAGACCAAAGTTAGTCATACTGGCCAAATAAATTTACAATTACCTTCCAAAGTAGTGATAACTATGAAAAGTACTCTGTGGTGATAACTGTATGACGGCAGGGCGTCTCGCTGTACTTACGTACAGAGCTTGTTATTTTCTGTTAACAAATTTGTTAATAATTAAGTATTTTTAGTACTTGTTTCATTATTATTAGATTAGTTTTAAAAGAGATGTAGGGT
Source organism: Crocallis elinguaria (assembly GCA_907269065.1). Classification (NCBI taxonomy): domain Eukaryota; kingdom Metazoa; phylum Arthropoda; class Insecta; order Lepidoptera; family Geometridae; genus Crocallis; species Crocallis elinguaria. The sequence goes on along the minus strand of OU026081.1, from coordinate 4,509,955 downwards.
AGGAAAAAGGCGTCCTATTCCTTCCTTTTCGTCAAGACGAGAAAGCACATAGCTAACCCTGGTGTCAGAATTTTAAATCATCCCAGGGCTTTCTAATTTCTAGCTCTCCATTATAACAACAACTACGGGAAAGCCAATAACAAAACGAAGTATTAGTAGAATGAAGTATTGTTGTTATTGCGTATATATTAAAGTTCATGTGAACCCTTTGACTTAGGACTGTGGTTGACTAAGTTTGGGTTGGTGTGTATTTTGTTTTCTATTTATGGGTTTCAACAGTACTCCCAATAAAGACTTAGACAAAGGTCAGTGTCAGTTGTCTCGTTAAGTTCAAAATAGTTACATATGCAGTTATTAATACACTGTAACATTGAACTAGTCTCAACACCAATTTCTCGAGCTTCACGAGTAGGATGAGAATTTTATTTAAACATTTAAAAACAAACGAAAGTAGAACTTGACACGGAAATCGTGGTGATGAGGACCGCCTGAGGGGCGATGGAGCAAATAAAGAGTCACCACGGAAATCGTGCCGATGAGGGCCGCCTGATGGGCGATGAAATAAACAAGGGCCACCATGGAAAACGTGGTGATGTGGGCCGCCTGATGGGCGATGAAATAAACAAGGGCCACCACGGAAATCGTGGTGATGTGGGCCGCCTGATGGGCGATGAAATAAACAAGGGCCATCACGGAAATCGTGGTGATGAATCAGGGCCGCCTGAGGGGCGATGAAATAAACAAAGAGTCATCACGGGAATCGTGGTGATGGAGGCCGCCTAATGGGCGATGAATAAACAAAGGTCACTACTGAAATTGTGGTAATGATGAATATGATATAGGAAATGAAATAAACTTAGGTCATTATGGAAATGACCGGATGTACATTTTGTTAATAAAAATCTTTTTAATTATGGTAACAGACCGTCTTACTGGACGATGAAATAAACAGCTTACATGTGGTTTAAGAATTTTATTTCTCAAAAGAATATACATTCACTTAGAGAAACACAATTTTCAACTAAAATTAAATTAAATGGCGGTGAGCAGTGAGCACCGTGTTATAAAAGTGAGTAGCTACTATAATTTAGTAGCTGCATCATAGTTATTTATAATAGTTTACATTAGTTACAATTGTTTACTACAATATTTATTTATTTTTATTTTACATCGCAAAATTATAATTTATCTAGGCAGGCAGAAGTTATAGTTTCAAATGTAGTTGTTTTTATAGTTTTATGACTGAAGCATACTTTAGCAATTACATTTACAATATTGATATGATTATACAATTTAAATTGTTTCAATGTATTACATTATCATCCATGCATTTTAATTTTATTCGATTAAACAATTTATTACTTATTTTAAAATGAGATGCAACATACACAGCAATGAAATTTCTTATACCTGCCGATATTGTTAGTTTATAATAATAAATTCAATTTACCATACCGTCACTTATCATGCATACATTTCAATATTTTCAACAAGTATGGAATACAAAAACGGAACCAATTTAGCTGTCTTACTGGACGATGAAATAAACAGCTTACATAATGCAACAATTTAGCCGTCTTACTGGACGATAAAATAAACAGCTTACATAATGCAACAATTTAGCCGTCTTACTGGACGATGAAATAAACAGCTTACATAATGCAACAATTTAGCCGTATTACTGGACGATGAAATAAACAGCTTACATAATGCAACAATTTAGCCGTCTTACTGGACGATAAAATAAACAGCTTACATAATGCAACAATTTAGCCGTCTTACTGGACGATGGAATAAACAGCTGACATAATGCAACAATTTATTTTAATTCATGATTAATATGGAAAAAACAACAGAAGATAAGTTACTAATGATTCTGTTTAAACAAACGCAGTATTAAATTTTTCATTAAAAGTTAGCAAGAAGGAAGCTGTACATAGCTTTAGCATAGCGAGTCTCGAACAAGCTAATGTTATACATCTAAATAGTTATTCAATGACTATGACGTTCTCCTGTTCCACGCATTGACAGGTGGCGCCGCCTGGTGGAAATAGAACTGAAGCAAAATGTCGCTAAGAACCAGCCAATGAGAGAAAAGGATGTTGCCGCCACAAAAGTGACGTCATCGTAAACATAATTCGATACCTCGCCAGTCGCCATTTTGCTCAGGTAGTTCTTCTATGGATTTAGAGTAAGCCAGATCGGCAAAGGAGTCTGTATTGTTTTTGGATTATATAAAGCTAAGTATTCTTCTAGTTAGGTAAAAGTAATGTGCTAAATATCAAAAGTGTACTTATGTAATTACAGAATGAGTTGTCGTGTATTGAATATCAATAATAAAAAAACAGTTCCGATGAGTTTCTTGCCCGTTCTTCTCAACCGGACTAAATCTTTGGAACGGGCACTTAGAGTCAATTGCCTAGTCAACTTAAAGTGAATTATTGGAAATACAACAATATTATGTGATTTAAGCTGTTTTATTTATTCTTGTAAGTAATGGTTGTAACAATTTTCAGAAGTGGGATGAGCTCATCCATTTCTGCCCGCACATGCAGCCCCATAATGTGAGAGCTGCCTGGGAGTTTTAACACATCTTGCTGTACTTCGAGCAAGTACGCACCGTGGCATCCGCTGCAATATGCGCTTCGGGATACCTGCCTGCATGGAGAAGCTGGAATAATCTGGTAGGATCTATTCATGTTATATCAAGTAATGGGTAAAGAATAATTTAAGTATATCTATGGTCACATTAGACTGAGTTTAATCCGGCAAATATAATTGGATGTGATACATGGTTGGAAAACTTTGAATAATAGTGGGAATAGTAACGTATACAGGCAAGGTTGTTTAGGTTACAAAAAGGCACAATACTTTACATGGCTAAGAATTAACGTGGTTTAAATGGAAGCAGAAAATTTAAGGTTATTTTTGGTACATAACAAAGAATGTTTCTTTTTCTTTCTTTGCTGAGTTTTCTAAGTCTTGGCTTACTTAATGTTAGTAAGTCGATGTAACAATAGTGGGTAATGTAAGGATTCTGATGATACACCATGCATCGATATTTGTTCCGACATTTAAGTTATGGTGTAATAAAGAAACTTGCATACAGACATTCATATATACGCATTTTTATTTTGAGCAGTCGTGTAAAACAAAAAACTGGATAACTTTTCCGTGATTTATATTGATTTGACTTTATTGTAAATGGATTGATATGAAATTAAAATGTTTTACTACAAAGTTTGTATTTTACCACATCTGGCTCATTTTATACTTAAAGAAAACTTACGTACTTACATATATCATTATGAGCTGCAGTATAGGTAATTACCGATTAAGTAAAAACTCTGTTGCAACCTACCCACTTCAATACAATAGAATTAAAATATAACAACTTTTCAGTACCTAGTTTACAATTCTTCGAATTGAGTCGGCCGGTACCACGTAGTACCGGCGGCAAAAAATAAAACACATAGACCTTATTCAGTGGTGATAAGGTTCAAAATAGATTAACCGTTATGAACGAATAAAATTGCTAACTATATTGGACCTTAAGTCGGCCGGAACCACGTAGGTAAATAGAAACAGTTAGACCTTATTCAGTGGTGATAAGGTTCAAAATAGCTTGAACTAATAAAATTGCTATTTTAAAAGAAAAAGAAAAGAAGACCTAAGTTAGTCATACTGGCCAAATAAATTTACAGTTACCTTCCAAACTAGTGATAACTATAAAAAAGTACTCTGTGGTAATAACTGTATGACGGCAGGGCGTCTCGCAGTACTTACGTACAGAGCTTGTTATTTTCTGTTAACAAATTTGTTAATAAAGGTATTTCTAGTACTTGTTTGATTATTATTAGATTTGTTTTAAACGAGATGTAGGGTAGGAAGAAGGCGTCCTATTCCTTCCTTTTTCGTCAAGACGAGAAAGCATACAGCCAACCCTGGTGTCAGAATTTTAAATCGTCCCAGGGCTTTCTAATTTCTTGCACTCTATTATAACCACATCTACGGGAAAGCCAATAACAAAACGAAGTATTAGTAGAACGAAGTATTGTTGTTATTGCGTATATATTAAAGTTCATGTGAACCCTTTGACTTAGGACTGTGGTTGGCTAAGTTTGAGTTGATGTAGATTTTTTTTTCTATTTATGGGTTTCAACAGTACTCCCAATAAAGACTTGGACAAAGGTCAGTGTCAGTTGTCTCGTTAAGTTCTAAATAGTTACATATACAGTTATTAATACACTGTAACATTGAACCAGTCTCAACACCAATTTCTCGAGCTTCACGAGTAGGACGAGAATTGGATTTAAACATTTAAAAACAAACCAAAGTAGAACTTGACACGGAAATCGTGGTGATGAGGACCGCCTGAGGGGCGATGGAGCAAATAAAAAGTCACCACGGAAATCGTAGCGATGAGGGCCGCCTGATGGGCGATGAAATAAACAAGGGCCACCACGGAAATCGTGGTGATGTTGGCCGCCTGATGGGCGATGAAATAAACAAGGGCCACCACGGCAATCGTGGTGATGAATGAAGGCCGCCTGAGGGGCGATGAAATAAACAAAGAGTCAACACAGGAATCGTGGTGTTGGAGGCCGCCTAATGGGCGATGAATAAACAAAGGTCACCACTGATATTGTGTTAATGATGAGTATGATATAGGAAATGAAATAAACTTAGGTCATTATGGAAATGAAAGGATGTAAATGTACATTTTGTTGATAAAAATATTTTGAATTATGGTAACTGGTCGTCTTACTGGACGATGAAATAAACAGCTTACATAATGCAACAATTTATTTTAATTCATAATTAATATGAAATAAACAACAGAAGATAAGTTACTAATGATTCTGTTTAAACAAACGCAGTATTAAATTTTTCATTAAAAGTTAGCAAGAAGGAAGCTATGTACCACTCGACCAAGCTAAATAAGTGAGGTCGAATTGATATTGATACAGTTTGGCTATCATTTTAAAGCTGTTGCAGATTGTGCAGCTGGTAGGTCATATTTTATCAAAAGTATACATGAAATTTATAGTTGGGGTGTTCATGATAGTGACACAAGAGTAAGACATGGAAGTTGAACATAGATTGCGCCAGTGTTCCTTTATGTAAATGTCGCTATATCGTTATTTATTTCGGCTGGGTGGTATGGTATGACTTTAAACTCAATATGAGATTTTTATATTAAAATAAGTTGGATATGGGTAGTGAAATATGGGATAGTAAAACGGAAAAACAGATATTGGATAATGGTTTACATAATAATAGACTAAATTGTAAACAATAGCGAATAATAATAGTTAGTGGCTCTTTTCAATATCTATACAAATAAATAAAATTGAAGTGTCTGTTTGTATAAAAATAACAGCTTTTTACTAAATTCATATGAAATTATATATGGTACCTATAACAAAACAACCATTATTTTAAATTTTGTCAGTCTGTCTGGTCTGTCTGTTGTTCCGGGTAATCTCCGAAACATCTGGACCGATTTTGACGGGACTTTCCTAGGCAGATAGCTGATGTTACAAGGAGTAACTTAGGCTACGTGGACAAAGCCTCGGTGCACAGCTAGTAGTATATAATATAATGTTTTTGAGAAAGTATTTATAGTAACCTTTGTATTAAATTCTGGGTTCGAGCAAATAAATAAGAATAGCTTTCGGTTTGTTGGGATGACTAAGTTTGCCCATAAACTTGTTTCGAAGTGCTTGTTTAGATTTCCTTTATGAAACTAGCCTATAGGGTAGACCTAAAAAAAAAATAACTTAAAGGGAAATGCTAAAGAGTGCTGAGGAATAATAATAGGAAAAAATAAAGTAAAGTAGTTAGACAGTCACTATTTAAATTTTTGGGTTCAAATATCAGGTTCTATTAACCTTGGCATACACCTAATAATGATTAAAATATATGGAATTTAATTTAATGGAATTATATATAAAGTAAACTTAATGAAAAAGAAAAACAGTTATTAATTGATAAATATGGAGAAGTTCTAAGGAAAATTAAAGATAAGATAAGATACATTTTAATTGTTTAAAACATGAGTATTATGCCAACTTAAAATTATATACGTAGGTACATTGATGTTATAATCATTAGAGGATCATCATGTTATGCCTAATATGTAGGCGTACAAATTGATAGGTGGAGCTACTTATCTGTTATTAATTTACAAAATCTGTATTAAAATATTAACAAACTGATAATTTCAAATTAAATATAGAAAATGAAAATCTTCAATTCTTAAGTTATTTGACATTTTTTACAAAAATAAAAATGAAAAAAAAAGGAAAATTATAATGTCCAAAAGAAAGACTTCCAATTAAAAACTTAAAACAAAATGTCAGTGTTATGCAATAAAAAGACTGCATATCAACTTTAATCACTGTTGTATATATCGGAGCACTGACGTCACAGGCGAGCTTCATGGACGGTGTAAAATGACAACAATCAAAACATGTTAACTTTGGTTTACTAATTAGCGTTTAGAACCGTAAATTACTCATTGGATTGTTAATAATTGCACTTAAACTTTGATTAGCTAATTAATGTTTGTGAACCATTAATTACTCATTGAATTGTTAAAACTAGACAAATGATTGTTAAACTGAACAAATTCAGTGTAAACACAATTTTTTAAAAGATTGCCGACAAGTTTCTTGCCCGTTCTTCTTGTACGGCCTATTACTTGGAACGGGCGCCTAGAGTCATTTATTTTAACTATCATGAGTGCTCTCCTGGGCCCCATGTTAATAAAAAGTAATGAATTTCAATTGAAGATTAAAATCTAAAGTAGAATGACAAGATCTAACAAGTTTTATGAAGATTCTTCGTCACAATCTGTTTTGCTATAAATACGAGCGACCGACTGTTGGAAACAACCAGTATTACGCCTACCGTCGGACCGGTCGGATCTCCCATATAACTTTGCCGCAATAAATGGTTGAGATAAATGGAGCTACTTCGTGTTTTCTTTCTACGAGGGGTGAGCGGTCACCATGATGCTGAAGATGTTGACGTCACCGGTGGTGACGTCACCGTTTTTAAAAAGACCCCTGGACTCGCCGCCCCGTCATCAGAAGTGGGATTGGAACGGAACAACTTAGCTTTCCAATCCTAGCCTTCTCACCCGCTTGTCACCTGAAGGACCAGCACAAATGGGCAATGCAGCCGAGCCCAGTCGCAGCAGAGGTCCCTACATCAGACACCAGCTCCTGAAGATTATGCTGACACACCACCGTATTGGCGAGAGATGACCCATCACTACCAGCTCCTGAAGATTATGCTGACACACCACCGTATTGGCGACAGATGACCCATCACTACCAGCTCCTGAAGATTATGCTGACACACCAGCCACGTCCGTGGTATACGTGGTACGTACACGAACGGGCCAACACGTGCAACCAAACCAAGAAAAAGGCGATGGAGACATGACATCAGAATACAGGTGAATCGTAACTTTTTCTACCATATTTTAACTAGACTTGCATGCGCATAAACGCAACTTACAACTTACAAATAATCCAAGAGATTACTTCTGATTTTACGAGATTTCGTAGTTTCTTGAGTTTTATTTTAAAAGTTTTTCACGAGATACCCACAAATACCAAAAATCTACGAGTTATCTGTGTGCTACCCACTATTTATCACGAGTTACCCGCGAGGTACCTACCTACGATTTTCTAAGAAAAGTCGCTTCTTTTAATTGATTTTGATTATTGTGTTTGAAATTATTGCTCATCGGTCTTGTGAATTTGTGAAAGTGAGTTGTAAGTCACAACAAGCATTCTAATTTAATTTAAACTTATTTTGACCAACTAAATAAAAGGGCCGCCAAATCATTTCAAGTATGGCAGTCTCTTTAATCGACATCACAACTCTTAATTTGGGTTAAGCTTTGTGTGGTGAGTGTGAAGTTTGATTTGTTTGGTTTAAGTTGAACTTCGATGTTTGGGTTGGAAAACTATTACCGTTTTTCCTGTGAATCTGTGTGTATGCTAGTTAATTCTAAAACGCGTTTGCCACTAGCGTTTGCGTTCATAGTGTTACTTCTATTCCGGTATACGTAAATGTGCGATGTGATAGTTACAAAAATTCATTGAATATACTGAGCTTTCATTGTTTGATTGTTTCATAAATTCGCGGCGTTAGCAACAGCGCGATGTGTTCATTTAGTACTGTGTGAGTCGGGAATTGATAAGTCAACTACGCCTATTAATCATTTTTATTATGGTTTCATGTGACTGCTGCATCTATCATCTGATGCCTAAGCAACAGCGCAAGGAGTGCGGTAAAAGGCTGGCGCTTCACATGTGATGGTGACACATGGCTTCTTCGGTCATCAAGAAAGTGGGCTCATCAACTAGTCATCAGCAAGTGAACCTGTGCTCCAAAACTGCGCGAGGAATGTTACAGATAAGTGATATTCGGTTAATGATTCGGGATCCGAATTGTTAAACCTGATAATTTTGAATCGTCTTTAAGACTGTACAAATCATTTTATTCCTTATATCCCCTCCATTTTTGTCATTTTCAGAGCCTCTGTGGACCACGGTCATTTAAAGGCCTAGACCACAGCATCGTCCTTTCCAATTTCCTTTAGAGCCCCTGTGGACCACGGCGTAGAAGATCGCCCAGACCACAGCATCGATTACTTGTGAGCTATTTATAATTACTATCGTAACAACGTGTTTGTTGTTCGTTATTGTTTTATTATTTCAGAGCCTCTGTGGACCACGGTCATAATTTAAAGGCCTAGACCACAGCATCGTCCTTTCCAATTTCCTTTAGAGCCCCTGTGGACCACGGCGTACAAGACCGCCCAGACCACAGCATCAATTACCTGTGAGCTATTTATAATTACTATAACGTGTTTGTTGTTCGTTTTTCTTTTATTACTTTTTTCAGAGCCTCTGCGGACCACGGTCATAACATTAAGGCCCAGACCGCAGCATCAACCTGTATCCCATTTCCTTTAGAGCCTCTGTGGACCACGGCGTACAAGACCGCCCAGACCACAGCATCAATTCCTAGATTTCAGAGCCTCTGTGGACCACGGCCATTTAAAGGCCTAGACCACAGCATCGTCCTTTCCCATTTCCCTTAGAGCCTCTGTGGACCACGGCGTACAAGACCGCCCAGACCACAGCAACATCCCTGTCTACGAGAATTTAAAAATAATGCAATGATGCGTGGAGCATTTGCATTGAACCTATAATAAATCTATTCATGCAATGATGCGTGGAGCATTTGCATTGAACCAATAATAAATCAAAGCCATAATGCGTGGAGCATTGGCAAACTACTGCTACTCACATTCCCTTGTACAGCAAATTTATTTAAGTTTAACTATGAATGTTTGCATGTGAACTGTTGTGTTTACAGAATATTATTAAGAAAGTACCTACTAAAAGTTGGCTGATAATTTTGTTACGTGAATATTGTTTCACTCTAACATAAAATTAAATCTTCGCAATTTGAAAAATAAGCAATGCAGCTTAATTTATGCAGTGATGAGAAACAAAGTTAACAGCTAGTGTACCGGTGTACGGGTACCTACCTCAAAACCAAATTTCTAGTTTTAAGAAACACCGTGCCTGGTGCAGGGCGCGCACCACCTGTCAGAATGGCCGAGTCGGCGCGAAGCGGGCTACGTCCACGGTGTTGAGCAGGGCAATAGGAAACATAACATGTTTACCTACTTTGGTTAGCTAAATAGTTTGCTCATTAGATTGTCGAAACTAGATAACTTCACTGTAAAGATAATTGATCAAAGAAAAGAAAGCAAAAAGAAAAAGAAAAGAAAAAGAACAAAAAAAAAAAAAAAAAAATTTCTTTTTCTTAAGAATGCAAACTATTACTCTTTCAAACTTAACTGCAAGCAACGGTGGTTGCTTACAGATACCAAACTCAGAAGAAAACGTCTCATTGTTTCAGAACATAACTGGACTGGTGCAGAGCACGCACCATCTATCAGAATGGCCGTATCGGAGCACTGACGTCACAGGCGAGCTTCATGGACGGTGTAAAATGACAACAATCAAAACATGTTAACTTTGGTTTACTAATTAGCGTTTAGAACCGTAAATTACTCATTGGATTGTTAATAATTTCACTTAAACTTTGATTAGCTAATTAATGTTTGTGAACCATTAATTACTCATTGAATTGTTAAAACTAGACAAATGATTGTTAAACTGAACAAATTCAGTGTAAACACAATTTTTTAAAAGATTGCCGACAAGTTTCTTGCCCGTTCTTCTTGTACGGCCTATTACTTGGAACGGGCGCCTAGAGTCATTTATTTTAACTATCATGAGTGCTCTCCTGGGCCCCATGTTAATAAAAAGTAATGAATTTCAATTGAAGATTAAAATCTAAAGTAGAATGACAAGATCTAACAAGTTTTATGAAGATTCTTCGTCACAATCTGTTTTGCTATAAATACGAGCGACCGACTGTTGGAAACAACCAGTATTACGCCTACCGTCGGACCGGTCGGATCTCCCATATAACTTTGCCGCAATAAATGGTTGAGATAAATGGAGCTACTTCGTGTTTTCTTTCTACGAGGGGTGAGCGGTCACCATGATGCTGAAGATGTTGACGTCACCGGTGGTGACGTCACCGTTTTTAAAAAGACCCCTGGACTCGCCGCCCCGTCATATACAATAATAACTAAAGTCATTGTTAAAATGTATCCTTGAGAAAGTAAAAAATGACATTTTGTTTAGTTGTAAGCTTTCTAAATCTTTTTATAAGTTGGTACCTAAATCTGTAGCTACAAGGAATTTGATTAAATATATAATGGGTTCCACTCTATTACGAATAAGTGCAGTCAAATTTATTTATTATTAGTATTATGTTCTGATAAAGACAGCATTAGTTCTAGTCTGTGATTCGGGTAGTCGAATGTTGAAGAGGCCCGCTGTTAGAGTCATTTATTTTAACTTTTATAAGTGCTCCTTTGGGGCCTATTTGAATAAAGCATTTTGAATTTGAATTACATATAAGTAAATGTAACCTGGTCATTTTAAAAATTATTTATGAAATGAAAGACAAACATTACCAAACTAAAAAGGTTTCATTAAACATTATTAACAAGTTAACAATTACAAAAGGACGCAATTTTGGAGAATACATAATTAATATTGTTAGTTCAGTCCGTACCCAATAAATATTGGTTAATATTAGTTTGAAGGAAATTTAATTTTGCTTACACTATTGGTTGCACTGTGGTTGCACTATGATTGCACTATGGTTGCACTATGGTTGCACTATGGTTGCACTATGGTTGCACTATTGGTTGTACTTATTGGTTGTCTACGTATTATGTGCTTATATTACTAATTATGTTACAGTATTGAGTTTGAAGAGATTTTATAAATACACTTGTAGTAGCACGCATAATGTCGCCTTGTCTATGCACTAAGTTCAGAGAGAGAAAAAAAAAATATGTAGGTAGACCACACAATTTCATTATTTCGTGCGGTCGGCTGGTTCTTCATTCACGTTGCAGTGCTCCGCCGCGTCGCACTACAAAGTTGGTTTTTCTAAGTTTCTCCGTGTTAACAAGTTTTTTCGTCAAAATCAAGATGCCGAAGAGGAAACATAACGACGAGTGGGAATATTTGTAAGTAATTTGCACAATTACCGATAACTATCGATTGCATATGAGGTTTCACGTTCCAACGATTCGAGTTCTTACTTAACCCATTTTTTTACTCGAGTTCACGATGCAACGCCACGAGTTCATCTTACTCGCTGTATACCTATGCGTACTTAATACGCCATCCATATAGCAACCTGTTGAGGTTATCCTATAATAATAATATGAAACGACCCGAAAGGTAACATTCTAACTAATTAAGTAATTTGCAATTTGTTCGGTCCACGTTTGAGTTGTCACTTACTGATAATAATGCATACGAGGTTTAACGTTCCAACGATTCGAGTTGTTACTTAACCTATTTTTTACTCGAGTTCATCTTACTCGCTGTATACCTATGCGTACCTAATACGCCATGCATATAGCAACCTGTTGAGGTTATTCTATAATAATAATATGAAACGACCCGTAACATTTTAACTATTTAAGTTAAGTTCTAATGTTCATGTTTCAACGATTGGAGTTGTCACTTAACGATAATAATGCATACGAGGTTTAACGTTCCAACGATTCAAGTTGTTACTTAACCTACTTCTTACTCGAGTTCATTTTACTCGCTGTATAACTATGCGTACCTAATACGCCATTCATATAGCAACCTGTTGAGGTTATCTATAATAATAAAAAGATGAAACGACCCGAAAGGTAACATTTTAACTATTTAAGTAATTTGCAATTTCTTCGGTTCACGTTTGAGTTGTCACTTAAATACATACGATGTTTAACGTTCCAACGGTTCAAGTTGTTACTTAACCTATTTTTTACTCGAGTTCATCTTACTCGCTGTATACCTATGCGTACCTAATACGCCATGCATGTAGCAACCTGTTGAGGTTGTCCTATAATAATAATATTAAACGAACCGGAAGGTAACATTTTAACTATATAAGTTAAGTTCTAATGTTCACGTTTCAACAATTCGAGTTGCCACTTACCGATAATAATGTATACGAGGTTTCACGTTCCAACGATTCGAGTTGTTACTTAACCTATTTTTTACTCGAGTTCACGATGCAACGCCACGAGTTCATCTTACTCGCTGTATACCTATGCGTACCTAATACGCCATGCATATAGCAACTTGTTGAGGTTATCCTATGATAATAATATGAAGGTATACGTATAATTACGTATATTAGACACAAATTTGCAATTTGCTGTTAATGTTGAAAACGAAAATCAAGAGCTACGCGAACCAAGACCGTCGACTAGCGCGTTACACGCGAGTTCCGATCGTTCGCTGGATATAGCCAACGTGACAATACTGGAGGATGTATCTCCACCACCAGTGATTAAAGGTGCTTCCAGCAGTGAGGATGTTCCACGAACAGAACCAAGCTAAGGCAAAATTAGCAGCGGTATTGCTTGTCTTGACGAGCCTATAAGACTCTTCTTAGTAAGGATAATAAAGATCCAACTGTTCTAAAGCTGCTGATTGATGCTGGGCGCATCATCTGTGACACACAACTCAGTGAGTCAATAACGAGGCGAAATTTCATATTGGCTGTACTAAAGAAGGACTTGAAAGATCAGATGCTGCTCACGATAATAGATAGTTTTCTTGTAGCCAAGAAAGAACTAGCCGAAACTTTAAAGACCGCAAAAGCGATCAATAAAACAGGTGTGGATCTCAAAGCTTCCACCTTTAACAAGACTACTGCTACAAAACCAAAGCATCAAGTCGTTAACAGAAATTGAAACGGGAAGGCTCCGGTTCAAAACCACAGACAGCAGCCATCGGCGCCCTCAAAGATGAAGGAGTCTGCACCTCAGAGGCAACAGCACTCGCCATCATCGAGGACATCGCGACTGAACTTCAGTCGCGGCCGCCGCTAGACAATACGGTAAATTACGCCGGTAGACTATCTGTTTTTTACAACCAATGGTCACAAATAACCGCAGATAAAATAATTTTATCGTGGATACGTGGTTATAAAATTCCGTTCACTGAAACTCCATATCAGCATTGTATACCTCAACCCCGAAATTATGCACACTCAGAAAAACTTGAATTTGATCAAGCTATACATAATTTAATTTCTATAGGTGCTATACCTCACTGTGAGCCCTGTGAGGATATCCAATATCTTTTTACCCAAACCGAACGGAAAAGCACGCTTTATCCTAAATTTGAAAAAGCTAAACGAGTTCATTCAACATGTTCATTTGAATTAGAAGATTTTAGAATAATGATCAAACTAATCTCAAGATGTTGTCTCAGGTCAACTATTGATCTCAAAGACGCATATTATTAAGTGAAAGTTCATGATAACTCTAAAAAATATTCAAGATTTAGTTTGAACGGTAACTTTTATGAATTTAATGCCCTACCGTTTGGTGTCAATACGGCACCTTTTGTCTTCACAAAAATAATGAAAACGGTGGTCAGAATGCCACGCTGTGCTGATTATTTTTCGGCAATATATCTTAACGATACCTGTCTAATATCACATAGCTATAGTGAATGTATGGATAACATTACAAAAATGAAAAGTACATGAATTTGCCTGTAAGTTTACAGTCAGATTTCGATTGGTGGATTAAATCTATCGAAAATACAAAAAATCAAATTAAATTTGACGAATTCAGATGCTTCGACTATGGGGGGTTGGGGGATAGCCTGTGCGGGAAAAACGGCAAGCGGTAGCTGAAGTCGGGAAGAAAGAAAACTTCACATTCATAAGATTAAAAATTTGTCTAGAGGATTTATCCAATTGTCATATTATCTTGCGAATAGATAATACAACTGCGATTTTTTACATTAATCGTATGGGAGGAATCCAATTCCCCCATCTCACAAACTGACCAAAGATATACGACAATGGTGTGAAGCGCGAATTCTATTTATAACAGCGCTATACATTCCATCTACAGAAAATACTATAGCAGATACTAAATCAAGGTGTATTCACCCTGATATTGAATGGGAACTATCTGATCTTGCCTTTCAGCAAATAATTAACAATTTCGGGCTACCAGAGATTGACATGATTGCTAGTTGAATAAATAAAAAATGTCCTGTATACACAATATACATATCATGGCACAAAGACCCTGATGCTTGACGCTTTCTCTGTGAATTGGTCAAAATTGTATAAAAATACCATGAACCAGGAACCCGTATAAACGGGTTCCCTTCCTTCTCAATAATTTAAAAAAAAAAAAAAAAAAACATTGATGAAAATTATTAGCGACAAAGCTAAGTGCATACTGGTCGGGCCAACATGGCCAGCTGAACCTTGGTATCCCCTATTTAACCAGTTTTTTACAAATTAAACAACCACTGGTTTTTTTTTTCAAACTTCTGAGGACCTAATAATCTCTCATTCCAGTTTCTGCCAGATCCAGCGGCAGATTACCCTGGATGCCGGAGTATTATGCGGGAGTCTCTAATAAGAAAACTCCCTCCCGGGTCTTTAGACACATTAATAGCATCTCTGTCAGATAATTAAATTAAGTAATATGATACTTACACATTCCAGTTATTATTCATGTTTTAACAGAGTTATTTC
Source organism: Crocallis elinguaria (assembly GCA_907269065.1). Taxonomy (NCBI): domain Eukaryota; kingdom Metazoa; phylum Arthropoda; class Insecta; order Lepidoptera; family Geometridae; genus Crocallis; species Crocallis elinguaria. The sequence goes on along the minus strand of OU026081.1, from coordinate 4,494,754 downwards.
AATCGGGAGCGCTATACGGCACTCTAAATGGGTTTAGATCTACACCTTCCTTAGTATTAGGAAGTCAGATAAGCACAGACGACTGTGTTTTAAGGGTATATTTAGGCTTCGCCCTCCCTTACCCAAGTATGAATCCACTGGGATACTACATTAGTAATTGAAACTCTAGCCACTTGGATTCCTAATTAATCTCATTCTTTAGAAAAAATCACTAAAGAAGCTAGTTACCCTGCTGGCGCTGGTAACAGCGCATAGAGTACAAACTATTTCAAAAATAGATATCCGAAATTTTCAAAATTGGCGGAATGATATTTCCATTAGGATCCCTGACTTAATAAAAACGTCAAGTGTAAACGCAACTCAGCCAACGCTGATGCTGCCAATTTTTCGAGACAGACCTGACATAGGTCCGGCTTAATTATTAACGGATTATCTAAAAGTAATGTAGCGGCATTACGTGATCATCACACCTCTATTTTTATTTCTATAAAAAAACCATATAATAAAGTTTCTCCCCAAACACTTAGCAGATGGATAAAGAGTATACGTTGTGGGTCTGTGGAATAGATATCACACAGTACTCTGCACATAGTACTAGACACCTCAAAAGCTCATAAGCTCGGTGTGAATTTGGATGTTATCAGGAAGACTGCCGGTTGGTCCGGCGGCTCAATATTTGCCAAGTTTTATAACAGGCATATAACAGACAGCATATACAGAATCAAATCATTGTTTTGCTAGAAGTAAAATTGATTGATTTATGCTAAAATTTACTGTAACTATTATGTTAATAGTTTATTTAAGAAACATTACCTTTTAATTGAGTGATTAAGTACATTTATTATGTCATTTATTGAAGAAATATTAAATATATTTACTTCTGTAATACTTTCAACTGAAATAGATATTTCACAACTTCTCTCAACATCTACAAGTGTATATATAAAATCTCTTCAAACTCAATACTGTAACATAATTTAATGATTAAACGAACTTACCTGTAAGTTAAGTTCTATCATAATTATGTGAAGTAGTGAGTTTGAAGAGATAGCATCCCGCCCACCCAGATTACCTATTTCATAGGTCCCGAATAGTGAAATATCTACTTGAACTGATAAGCTCTGAACTAAATGAAGAACCAGCCGACCGCACGAAATAATGAAATTGTGTGGTCTACCTACATATTTTTTTTTTCTCTCTCTGAACTTAGTGCATAGACAAGGCGACATTATGCGTGCTACTACAAGTGTATATATAAAATCTCTTCAAACTCACTACTTCACATAATTATGATAGAACTTAACTTACAGGTAAGTTCGTTTAATCATTAAATTATGTTTGATAAAATGGGTGACAAAATGTCACATTGGTTATAAATGGGTGACAAAATGTCACATTGGTTATAAATGGGTGACTAGATGTCACATTGGAAATTAAATGGTTGACAAAATGGAACATAAGTAATAAATGGGTAATTAGATGTTATAATGGGTATTAAATGGGTTACAAAAGGTCGCAAACGAGTAAAAGTCACTTTGGATTAATTGGGTGATCAAGTAATATTCTTTCAATTGCATTTCACAGATGTTGACAATTTAAAATCCTGGGCAAAATATTTCTAAATTGTGATGAACATTTTATTGCATTTAGTATTTTAATACATAGTGGTATAAAATAATGTAGTTTATGGATTTTGCTTGTTGATGAAGAAGTTAATAATTGGAATATGATTTTAGGTTATTAAATTATAGTTAGATAGCGTTATGAAACCTGAGATGCGCAGTAAACAGAGCAGTAGAAAGAAATGCCATCATTTAGGTCTTGTGAAATATGTATTTCATGTGTCAAAGAATATAATACGTATTGTTATAGTAGGCAGATATTTAAACGAAAAAAAAAAGTATAAAAATATATTGCACTAATTTTTAAATATTTACTAACAATATAGTATGTACTTTATTGATGAGGATTTCGGTTACATGTTTTCTTGAAAAAGTAATCTATTAAATATTTTTACGTACATATGGGGGCTAAGTTGAGTGTATTTCCAAGAGTTCGGTATTATTAACTATATTATTGGTTCTGATGCCACACATACTCGTCACATTGGCTTGTAATTAAATAACAAGGTGTCACATTGGGTGACCGATCATAATCCTGGCTCGTCATAATTTTGGTACATAAATTTCTTTTAGGAGATATTGATAATTAAAATGTGCTGACATATCTGTTGATGTTGACTAAGTAAAATGTTGCCTTAAACTATGAATATATATATGTACACCTAACTTTATCCTTTGCAGGGACGCAAAGCTTGTCAGGATGGACGAACTGTTATACATCTAAATAGTTATTCAATGACTATGACGTTCTCCTGTTCCACGCATTGACAGGTGGCGCCGCCTGGTGGAAATAGAACTGAAGCAAAATGTCGCTAAGAACCAGCCAATGAGAGAAAAGGATGTTGCCGCCACAAAAGTGACGTCATCGTAAACATAATTCGATACCTCGCCAGTCGCCATTTTGCTCAGGTAGTTCTTCTATGGATTTAGAGTAAGCCAGATCGGCAAAGGAGTCTGTATTGTTTTTGGATTATATAAAGCTAAGTATTCTTCTAGTTAGGTAAAAGTAATGTGCTAAATATCAAAAGTGTACTTATGTAATTACAGAATGAGTTGTCGTGTATTGAATATCAATAATAAAAAAACAGTTCCGATGAGTTTCTTGCCCGTTCTTCTCAACCGGACTAAATCTTTGGAACGGGCACTTAGAGTCAATTGCCTAGTCAACTTAAAGTGAATTATTGGAAATACAACAATATTATGTGATTTAAGCTGTTTTATTTATTCTTGTAAGTAATGGTTGTAACACTAAATAAGTGAGGTTGAATTGATACAGTTTGGCAATCATTTTAAAGCTGTTGCAGATTGTGTCAATTTTTATCAAAAGGATACATGAAATTTATAGTTGGGGTGTTCATGTTAGTGACACAAGAGTAAGACATGAAAGTTGAACATAGTCTGCGCCAGTGTTCCTTTAAGTAAATGTCGCTATACCGTTATTTATTTCAGTTGGGTGGTATGGTATGACCTTAAAATCAATATGAGACTTTTTATATTAAATTAAGTTGGATATGGGTAGCGAAATATTGGATAGTAAAACGGAAAAACGGATATTGGATAATGGTTTACATAATAATAGACTAAATTGTAAACAATAGCGAACAATAATAGTACTTAGTGGCTCTTTTCAATAGCTATACAAATAAATAAAATTGAAGTGTCTGTTTGTATCAAAATAACAGCTTTTTACTGAATTCATATGAAATTATATATGGTACCTATAACGAAACAACCATTATTTTAAAGTTTTGTCAGTCGTGTCTGGTCTGTCTGTTGTTCCGGGTAATCTCCGAAACATCTGGACCGGTTTTGGCGGGACTTTCCTAGGCAGATAGCTGATGTTACAAGGAGTAACTTAGGCTACGTGGGCAAAGCCGCGGCACAGCTAGTAGTATATAATATAATGTTTTGAGAAAGTATTTATATTAACCTTGATATTAAATTCTGGGTTCGAGCAAATAAATAAGAATAGCTTTCGGTTTGTTGGGATGACTAAGTTTGCCCTTAAACTTGTTTCTAAGTGCTTGTTTAGATTTCCTTTATGAAAATAGGGTAGACCTAAAAGGAACGATAACTTGAAGGGAAATGCTAAAGAGTGCTGAGGAAATAATAATTGGAAAAATAAAGTAAAGTAGTTAGACAGTCAGTATTCAAATTTTTGTGTTCAAATATCAGATTCTATTAATCTTGGTATATCACCTAATAATGATTAAAATATATGGAATTTTATTTAATGGAATTACATATAAAGTAAACTTAATGAAAAAACAAACAGTTGTTAATTGATAAATATGGAGAAGTCCTAAGGAAAATTAAAGATAAGATAGATACATTTTAATTGTTTAAAACATGAGTATTATGCCAACTTAAAATTATGTACGTAGGTACATTGATGTTATAGTCATTAGAGGATCATCATATTATGCCTAATATGTAGGCGTACAAATTGATAGGTGGAGCTACTTATCTGTTGTTATTAATTTACAAAATCTGTATTATAATTCAAACTAACAGATAATTTCAAATATAGAAAATGAAAATCAGTTCAATAATAAAAATAAACTTGCCATTTAAATTAGTTATTTGACATCTTTATTACAAAAATAAAAATGTCAAAAAAAAAGGAAAATTATAATGTCCAAAACAAAGACTTCCAATTAAAAAGTTAAAACAAAATGTCAGTGTTATGTGATAAAAAGACTGCATATCAACTTTAATCGTTGCTGCATACAATAATAACTAAAGTCATTGTTAAAATGTATCCTTGAGAAAATCTTTTTATAAGTTGGTACCTGAATCTGTAGCTATAAGGAATTTTATTAAATATAATGGGTTCTACTATATTACGAATAAGTGCAGTCAAATTTATTTATTATTAGCATTATGTTCTGATAAAGACAGCATTAGTTTTAGTCTGTGATTCGGGTAGTCGAATGTTGAAGAGGCCCGCTTTTAGTCATTTATTTTAACTTTCATAAGTGCTCCTTTGGGGCCTATTTGAATAAAGCATTTTGAATTTGAATTACATTTAAATAAATGTAACCTGGTCATTCTTAAAATTATTTATGAAATGAAAGACAAACATTAGGTAAACTAAATAGGTTTCATTAAACATTATTAACAAGTTAACAATTACAAAGGGACGCAATTTTGGAGAATACATAATTAATATTGTTAGTTTAGTCCGTACCCAATAAATATTGGTTAATATTACTTTGAAGGAAATTTAATTTTGCTTACACTATTGGTTGCACTGTGGTTGCACTATTGGTTGCACTATTGTTGCACTACTGTTGCACTATGGTTGCACTTATTGGTTGTTTGCGTATTATGTGCTTATAAAATACTAATTATGTTTGATAAAAGGAGTGACTAGATGTCACATTGGATATTAAATGGTTGACAAAATGGAACATAAGTAATGAATGGGTGACATGTTACATTGATAATAAATGGGTGACTAGATGTCATAATGGGTATTAAATGGGTTACAAAAGGTCACAAATGAGTAAAAGTAACTTTGGATTAATTAGTTGATCAAGTAATATTTTTTTCAATTGCATTTCACAGATGTTGACATTTTAAAATCTTGGGCAAAACATTTTTAAATTGTGATGAACATTTTATTGAATTTAATATTTTAATAGTTGTATAAAATGATGTAGTTTATGGATTTTGCTTTTTGATGAAGAAGTTAATAATTGGAATATGATTTAAGGTTATTAAATTATAGTTAGATAGCGTTATGGAACCTGTGATACGCAGCAAACCGAGTCTAATAGAAAGAAATGCCATCATTTAGGTCTTGTGAAATATGTATTTCATGTGTCAAAGAATATAATACGTATTGCTATAGTAGGCAGATATTTATACGAAATAAAAGTAATAAAATATATTGTACTAATTTTTAAATATTTACTAACAATATAGTAATTTTATTGATGAGGATTTCAATTACATGTTTTCTTGAAAAAGGTTAAATATTTTTATGTACATATGGGGACTAGTTGAGTGTACTTTCAAGAGTTCGGTATTATTAACCGGTTCTGATGCCACACATACTTGTCACATTGGCTTGTAATTAAATAACAAGGTGTCACATTGGGTGACCGGTCATAATCTTGGCCTGTCATATTTTTGGTACATACATTTCTTTTAGGAGATGTTGATAATTAAAATGTACTGACATATCTGTTGCTGTTGACTAAGTAAAATGTTGCCTTAACTATATATAATGAATATATATATATATACACATAACTTTATCCTTTGCAGGGACGCAAAGCTTGTCAGGATGGACGAACTGTTATAAATATAAATAGTTAATTCAATGACTATGACGTTTTCCTGTGCCACGCATTGACAGGTGGCGCCGCCTGGTGGATATTGAGCTGAACAAATGTCGCTGGGAGCCAATGAGAGAAAAGGATGTTGCCGCCACTGAAGTGGCGTCATCGTGAACATAATTTGATGCCTTGCGAGTCGCCATTTCAGGCTCAGGGAGTTCTTCTTTGAATTTAGAGTAAGCCAGATCGGCAAAGAAGTCTGTATGGTTTTTGGATTATATAAAGCTAAGTATTCTTCTAGTTAGGTAAAATTAATGTGCTAAATATCAAAAGTGTACCTATGTAATTATAATGTGTTATCGTGTATTGAATATAAATTAGAAAACAGTTCCGATGAGTTTCTTGCCCGTTCTTCTCAACCGGACTAAATCTTTGGAACGGGCACTTAGAATCAATTGCCTAATCAATTTGAAGGGAATTATTGGAAATACAACAATATTATGTGATTCAAGCTGTTTTATTTATTCTTGTAAGTAATGGTTGTAACAATTTACATAATATAGCCTATGGTTAAAATTAGAACTAAAAAAAAGTGGCTTGACATCTCGTATGACATCTGTCATCTGTACCTTTTTTTTGTGTTGTGTCATGTGTGCCATCTGAAGAAAAATAAAACTGAAGAGAAAAATAAAATCAACGTTTTCTTTAATCATCCAAATTTATATGACGGAGATATAGACACAGACCCACGTTGGGTGGGTACTTCAAACCTGCATAAAACAATAATTAACAAGAAGTGGGTATTCATTTTACCATTATCATCAGACATAGCCAAGCAATTCCACGTGGGCGTTACCATGGGAAATGTCGGTTACAACCAAAGTGTACTTTTATTACTTAGTAGTCTACTCTTAGCTTCGTTCGTGTACTCAATCACTCAATCGCAATCGATCCGCCACTCAACAAGTTTTTGGGCACTCGCCCACAGGACCTCCCAACGCCCCTTATAGTCCTGCCCAAGCCACCACAAACAATTGAAAGTAAATGAAAGGTTATACTTAGCAGCGACACCCTCGTCGCCTCGTCTCTTCCACAACCACACCGAATAGCGAACACGCAGCTCGCGGCGCTCCACGCACCTCTCGCCCAGCAAATCCCAGCACTCCATCACGTGGGACTAACCGCGCAGCATAGTGGCCAGCACAGCAGGAGACGTCCGTTGCACTAAAGAGCCAACTCAAGACAACACAACATTACCAAACACCTCAAGCTATAGGAGAGGTCTGTTCGGCTTGAGAGCCGAGAGCTAAGAGACCTAGGCACTTTTTTTTTTTTGAAGGACCGTGCTGTTGGTCTCGCGACCTCTACAGCGTCACCGAACGTCGGGAGAGCGCAGAAGGCGCTCAGCCCTAGCAAAGTGGTGGTTGGCGACTAGCTCAAGGGCACCGCGTGAGGTGAATCACGCGGTACGAACCTCGGCTTGGGCCGTCGCCGGGAGAGGGGGGTCGGAGAGAACGGCCCCGGTGCACGAGTGCGACCGTTTGAGATGGGCCCTAATCTAGCTAAAGCTAAATTCTCGCGAGTTGGACGCTCGCGGAATTCGTAGTGATTCTAGTTGCCTCGTTCCAAAACCTACACCATCGAGAAGAAGGGCAAGAAACTCGACGGCGGAGTGAAGCTCGGTCCCTACAACCCTAATCTAACTAGCAAAGAATCGACCTCGCCGGCGAGGTCGATGCCTATTGCGTCTAATTCGGTATCCGATACCGCAACTGAGAGCTGGACGCCTTCCTGCACCAGCATTCGGGCTGGTGCTAGGATTGGACTGATCGTCCGGATCGCCCAAGATGTGCCGAGGACGGCGACGACGGGGAGAGACCTAGGCACTATAACGCTACCGACTATATAGCTCGTAACTTCGATAACCTCCCACCGCTTACCAACTTGACAGTTAGATTTGCCAAACGTCAGCGTGTCACCATTTCATAGACAACCTCTGACAGCCAGTTCGACTGTCAAATGTCACAGTGTTACCATTTTACTAAATCAATCTACAACCAAACGCTAGCACAGATTATCAAAATCCGGCTGTCGCCGTCACGGCCATCCTGCGAAAACACACGTCCTCGTGGGTTAATCTGAAGAACAAGAAACAGCACAGTTTCCGTTCGGCTAATCCTGACTATGATGTTCGCTACAAGATTCAATTACACCACAACGTGTAAAATCGAGTAAAAACTACCTCAGTTACAGCAGCAGCTGTGTTATCATATCACACGTGATACTAAAAACTTCCGATCTCAAGTACCGTTGAGCGACATTATTTTCAGAGAACTAAATACTTTCACATAGAAGCAATCCCAGTCAAACAAAACCCGATACCTGGGGGTTCATTCGTGTTCAACAGCTATTGCTATAGCTACAGCAAACACAATTCCTACACACGCGTTTCCCTAAGCCCAGTGTTGAAACCATAAATAATATTAGGTACAATGGAGATTTAAGTTAGTATAGTGGCAACCTTATGTTGTCTGTGGTGTTCTATCTCTCTTCCCTGTTTGCCTATGGACGTGTAACATTATTAAAGCCTTGCCTAAAGAAATATAGTTTTGAAGTGTATTTAGTGAGTTTCTATTACTAATACCTCAACATTGGTGCCGAAAATAAACAAATCTCCGTCTGAAATAAAAATAAAAGTGCAGTTCGGTGAATTTGCAACGAGAAGTGAATCTGCCGGCTGCGCGAGCGTCTCGTTGCGCAACGAGTCAATCCGTGCGTACAGGCGTTTAAAAGTGCTATTTCGCGAGTTTAACATAAAAGGAAGGCAAGGCATACAGTTACATTACAAAATCTATACAAAAATTGCAAATCCAGCAATCGAAAATTCTACACCACGCGGTGTAATTAAGAAAAATTGGCAGCCATATTTGCAATATTGGCGCTTCCGTCGTGCAGTGCATTCCAGCGTGACAAGACTGACAAGTACTTTCATATCGTGCGCTCTGTCATACCTACGAGTTTATTCAGTAAAGAAGCGTTCTGTCTCGCTCTTTCATGCTCAAACGCAAGCTTTGGACGCTTGCATGACAGATGTCATTATCTATATCTCCGGCAAGTAGCGAATCTGATATTCGGACTGATTCTGATTCTGATTCTGCACAAGAAATACCAGAAACCGCAAACATGGCCACTGAAGAACTCAAAAAATTACGTGCCGCGCGTGGGCAATGTAAATCTTATATTACAAGGCTTGAAGGCTATTTCACGGAGAAACAAGAAGATTACAAAGATGTTGACCAAGATGAGCTTGACATTAGGGAACGCAGTCTTCATGAGCAGTATGCTAAGTTCCAGGAGATCCAGCTTGACATAATATGCCTGGACAGTAAAGACGACGAGTCGCCTGCGCTAGAAGAGCGCTATTTTCGCCTGTGTGCTAGAATACAAAAATGTAAACAATCGTTCAGTGCTACAAAATGCAAGTCAACAAGTGTGGCTAGGAGCCTACCATTACCGGCAATAAGTATACAACCATATGATGGCAAGGATATTGGTGCTTTCCAACCCTTTATAGACTTATTTATAGCAGTCATTGACAATGATGGTAAGCTTACTGCAGTTGAAAAACTCCATTATTTGAGAACTTTGCTCAAAGGGGAACCTCTCCAAATAATCGAAGGATTACCGGTAAGCAATGAATCATATAGCTCTGCAATTCAGCTCTTAAAAAAAAGGTATAGCAATCCATCTTTGTTAATTTCAATGCATATTAGTATACTACTTGACATGCCATCCATTCAGCGTGGAACAGCCCAACAGTTAAGGGAAATTACAACTAAAATTAGGCAGCAGCTGACTGTATTACACAACTTAAAGCAACCTGTTGATAAGTGGGATGCCATTCTAATGTGCATTATAATGAGAAAGCTTGACCCCTTGACTGTTCGATTGTTTCGCTCTGAAAATGATAATGCCACAATTATGCCCTCTTTAGAAAACTTGTTAGAATTTTTAGATAAACGTGCAATTGCAATTGAAGTCAGTCCAATGGCTAGTGACAAACCAAAGCCAAAGAGTATTACCTTGGCTGGGGTACATAGCCCTCAGCAGTCGACAAATGTTTCTAAAACCTGCAATGTATGCAATGATACACATAAATTATTCAAATGCCCTAAGTTTGTGCTTATGTCAGTTGACAAACGGCTTGATCATGTCAATAAATTTAAACATTGTGTTATATGCTTAGGATTACATTCTCAGAAGTGTCGCTATCAGTTTAAATGCACGGTTTGCAAATCAAAAGACCACAATACTCTGCTTCATGTAGATGGCAAGAAGTGTGACAGCAATGAAGAAAAGTCGGTGAGTTTGCTTTCATTCAAAAATCCCCAGACTAAAGTTTTATTGCCAACAGTAAAATTATTGGTACCAGATGCTGATGGTAACAGCATCATTGTGAAGGGACTGTTGGACTCGGGTAGTCAAACTTCATTCTGCACTAGCAATTTAGCTGACAGATTAGGTATTCAGCAGTTTAAGGATGAAAGGCAGATACTTACATTAGGGGAAAAGGTGAATAAAATTAATAAAGCCATAAATATAACCGCACATTCATTGACACAACAATATAAAATAAATGTAACATGTGCTATTGTTGACCAAATAACTACTCCTTTGCCACAGAGAAAATTTGACATTTCCAAGATCATGATTCCAAAAAATATTACATTAGCTGATAATGAATTTAACATTCCAGGAGAGATTTCTGTGCTGCTGGGAGCGGACATCTTCTTTCAAGTAATTCAGGATGGAAAGATCGAAGGAGGTCCATCAGATCCAATCATGCTCAACACAAAGTTTGGATACATCATCTCAGGTGATACCTTTCCTTGTTGTAATGTAGCGACTACTTTGCATGCGGTAGTTAGTTCTGATTTGGATCACATTGTCAAAAAATTTTGGGAGACTGAAAAGGTGCCAGAAGTCATCCTAGAATCATTACCTGAACACGCTCAAAGCGAGAGGGTGTTTCAAGAGTCTGTCACTCTACAAAATAATCGTTTTGAAGTAATGCTTCCACTCAAAATGAGTCCAAGTGACATTAATACATCAAATTCGTTTGCTATTGCCTTGCAGCGATTTTACAGTTTAGAAAGGCGTTTTTCTAAAGATCCATTATACAAACAATTATACATTGAATTTATACAAGAGTACTTGAAGTTACACCATGCAAAAATAATAAATATGGATGATGACTCACCTGATACTCAGCCTTTATATTTAATTCCTCATCATGCAGTCATACGACTTGACAAACATACAAATAAATTACGAGTAGTATTTGATGCTAGTGCCACAACTCACAACTGTCCTAGTCTGAATGACATACAATGCAATGGACCAGTTGTTCAAGGCCAATTATTTGATATCTTGATTAGATTTCGTACATTTAAATTCATTTTGATGTGTGACATTCGACATATGTTCCGTCAAATTAATGTAAACCCACAACATAGGGTGCTTCAGAATATTTTGTGGAGGGACAATACAGACCACCCTCTCCAATGTTTACAGCTTCAAACAGTTAGTTATGGATTAAAGAGCTCTGCCTTTCTAGCGACAAGATGTCTCATTGAGTTAGCTAGACGGCATGAACAGACTTTCCCTTTAGCAAGCAAAGCTATTATATCATCAAGTTATATTGATGACATAATATGTGGGGCTTCGACATATGACCAAGCTGTACAATTAAAAAAGGAGCTGGTTCAGCTAATGAGACTAGGAAGCTTTAAACTACATAAGTGGTGTTCCAATAATATTCAATTGCTATCTGATATACCCACTAAAGAATTAGGCTTTGTACAACGTGATCTAAATCAGGACAAGTTAGAAGTAAAAACTTTAGGGCTATCATATGATGCCAGAGATGATGTATTAAAAATGAGTGGTGGCATGGTCACATCTCCTGAAATACCTACGAAAAGAGGTGTCCTCAGCTCCATCAGTCAGTATTTTGATCCAATCGGTTATGCAGGACCAATTGTAGTTAGGGCAAAAATTATACTACAGCAAATTTGGCAATCTAACTTAGACTGGGACACTCCCTTGCCAGCTACATTAAGCAAAGTATGGTCAAACTTTCATAATGAAATTTCTAGTATGCCTGATATAATAGTTCCACGTAACTTGCAGTTTTCAGAAGCAAATGAGATTGCTATATATGCCTATTGTGACGCCTCAACTGAGGCCATGGGTTTTGTTGTGCTTATGTAAAAACAGATGTGGCAGGAGAATGCCAGACATACCTACTGTGCTCTAAATCTAGAGTTGCCCCTTTAAACTCTAAATTAACAATACCAAAACTTGAACTAAATGGTGCATTACTTTTAGCTAAATTATCATTCAAAATTTCTAAAATATTACCTAATATCAAAATATTCAATTTATTCACAGATTCAAAAATTGTTTTAGGATGGTTGAGCTCAAATTTAAATAAATTACCACCCTATGTAGCTAATAGAGTTAAGGAAATAAAAGAAAAAACAGTAGGTATGATCTGGTATCACACACCTGGTATATTTAACCCATGTGACATTTTATCAAGAGGCACCAGCCCTCTTGAACTACATAATATTAAAATATGGTGGCACGGCCCAGATTATATATGTAATAACAATAATAATTGTAACTTTTACACTTCAATCATTGAATTGCCAATTCAATGTGACAGTAGCATTGAGCTTGTACAGCACACTGTTAGTAACTGTAATGATGATAAGGTTTTCTCCTTATTTACCAAAATATCAAGTCTTCTTAAAATGCAAAGAGTAATTTGTTTTGTTATAAGATTCATAAACAAATGCAGACACATTGTCACAAATTCTGGGAATTTTACTGCAAAAGAATTAAAATATGCTCTAAACATTGCAGTGTCCAAAGAGTTCACTTTTGCAATGAGATACATTTTCTACAACAAGATAAACAAATTAATACAAATTTAAAATCATTAAATCCATTCATTGATGCAGATGGACTGCTGAGAGTTGGAGGCAGACTCCACAATTCGAATCTTTCTTTTGCAAGAAAATTTCCAGTTATACTGCCAAAAGCGTGTCATTTAACTACAATTATAATAAAAAATATGCATCTGTCATTATTACATGCTGGATTAAAACTTATGTTCAGTAGCTTATCACAAACATACCACATTGTAAATGGTATAAGAGAAATTAAAAGTGTATTGCATAAATGTGTTATTTGTGTAAGACACAAAGCTGAAGGTGCAAAACAGCTTATGGGTTCATTACCCCGTGATAGAGTCACACCAGCTAGAGCATTTCAGGTGGTGGGTTTGGATTACTGTGGACCTTTCTCTGTCAAACAATCAACGCAAAGACGAAGTGTAGTATCAAAGGGATATGTTGTCGTATTTGTTTGCTTCACCACGAAGGCTCTGCACTTAGAAATAGTTTCAGATTTATCCACAGAGGCCTTCCTAGCAGCTCTGAAAAGATTTATATCACGAAGGGGTATTCCATCCATTATAAATTGCGATAATGCTTCAACATTTAAAGGAGCCAACAACAAATTAAATGAGCTCTACAAATTACACAAAATTAAAAACTTTCAAGATACAGTGCAAAATTTTGCAGCAGTTAAAGGTATTCAATTCAAATTTATACCAGCATACAGTCCTCATCATGGTGGCTTGTGGGAAGCAGCTGTTAAGTCTGCTAAATCTATTCTAAAGAAAACTGCTGGAACTAAGCTTTTTACTTACGAACAATTTAATACAATTTTATGCCAAATAGAGTCAATTTTAAATTCAAGACCATTAATTCCTTTCTCTCAAGATACTTCTGACTACTCATATTTAACCCCAGGACACTTCATTATTGGTTGTGCTCCAACTACTTACCCAGAACATGATTTAACAGATATTCCATCAAATAGGCTACGGTTTTGGAGGAGTTGTGAACTGCGGGGCTAAAAAGGCCACATTGAGCAATTCCTCTGCAAGTAATTCATTTCCTGATTCACCAGCAGATCCGTAGCAATTCCTCTAATTTTTTGTAAATGGGTCAATTAATTTGGTGAATCTTATTTCAATTCAATTCATATGCAGAATTGCAGATTCATGTAGATGTTAACATTGCCAGACCAAAATAAACAAAAACGTGACTTTCTGGTAATATTTTCTATAATATATGATATAATCTAATCTTATTACACGTTTTACTTACTAGAAATATTGTCTGAATTTTAAGATGACAACTGGAGGAGCGTGTAAATAGCTCCTCCGGGATGTAGGATTACTACGTGATATTTTTTTTTATAATTTAGCGGAGAATGTAAAATACAAATGCCGGTCGATAACAATAAACTCGAAGGCTGCACTTACCTCTGAATGTCCTCGTACCAACCCCAGGTCCTCCTGAGGGAACAGCGGCAGCCAGCACTTCAAGATGAAAGCTGGGAAGAATCTTTCTCCAACAATCAGGCGGATCCAACCGACGATTTCACAATTCACAAGCACAGTGTCAGGGAACTTATAAATTGTCCAGAAAACACTATATTGAGCCTCCATCAAACTTAAAAATATACAGAAAGCGTAGCGTGGAAAAATACGTTCTCCTGATATGAATTTTCGCGAACCAACAAATCTTAGGGAGCAGTTCCCAAGACGCGGACACCCATTTTTTTTCTTTTCAAATCCACCAATAGGTAATCCTTATTTTCTTCAAAATTAGATGCGCGCGCAGGTGACGGCGCACGCGATGCGCCAATCACGAACGATATTCTATCGTTCATTACAGACAGCTAACGCCATCTAGCGGATTTCCTTAGGGTCTTTCTCAGACATCATTGGCTCATACAGCACTAAGAATCTAAGTATCGACCGGCGAAAGAAAGCGGGAAATTTAAATCTAAATTAGAATTTATATAAATATAATTGGGTTGTTGACTGTATTCAAATAAAAATATAATTTTGCCGCGAATCGGTAGTTTTTGTGACAGAAATCCTATTAAACACAATATTTTTGTTTATTTTTAAGGAATTTAATTTAAATTAAATAATCAAAATGTAATCACATCAATCCGAAGTCACGTGACCTAAAACGCCCGTGACGTCACGGTTTCAATCGGAATGAGTATATATATTTTTTTTGTTTTGTTTTTGGCTCCACGTGATTTGTGCATTTAACTAGTGTCAAGTTATATAAATAATAATATAAATAAATCTCTAGTTTTGGTGCATGAAAGTCGTCAAAGTCACGTTAAAGTTTAGTCTAGGCGCAGTCGAGTCGAAGTGACGCTTCAGTAAATTGGTGGATAGTTTACTGAAGCTTCTATGGAGTTTTGGATAGAATACGAAAATACACGTTTTTCGTCTTTGTACTATTTGCCTTTCACTCATGCAAGTTTACGAACACTTAATGGTTAATAATCCACTATTATTACACATTAACACTCTATAAAACAAAGGTTTTAGTAAATAACACAAAATCAACAACAGCACATTTTCGCATTCCCGCCAAAACTCCAATGAGTATATAGCTCGTTGCGCTTAACTGCTTAGTATTTTAGAGTGATTTCTGTGATTATTTATCTGTGCTGTGAATTCCGCGCCTATTTTTCTAAATTTATTTCGACTCTTGAATATTCTCCTATGATGGAAAGTGGCTTCATAAAGGCAAATAATTCCAATTTGCCGAGAATTGATTGTTTTACGGTGGCCAATTTCTTCTCGACAAACGATAATTTCTGCTCTGCTGAATTTAGAAATGTGAAGACCTCCGTGTAAGTACCTACTTATTATACCAAAAATCATTATTTCTATAACCAACAATGAATATATAACAGTAATCGTAGATTCTAAGATCCAAAGTGTATTAATTAACCAAAGCATATATATAAATCAATAAGCTCAAAAAAGTTTAGAACTCATATTTTAATACATAACAATACATACACAGAAAGCATCGAATGAACTTGTCACTAAACGTAGCACAGACTAGGTAGTAGTGGTTATATTCTCTTTGCTTGTCACTTTACAGTGTTATAGAAAATTACTCTGTGGTAATTGAACACGTGACGTCACTGCCGTTTTGGAGCAAAATTTAAAACGGCATTTTAAATATATGATAATTAAAATATTAGTTGTTTTAAAGAGTAAATTTAAATATTTTGGGTTATATTAGGCCCATACGCATCGTTTTAAACACTTTCCCAAAATCAGTCAACATCCCAATTGTGCTTCACCAACAACTGTAAAAGATATTACAGCTAAAATACCCTAAAATAAAAAGCTTATAAATTAATTTGGTCTTTACCCTAGCAACAGACTGTATATCATTCAGGATTCCCAACATATGGGGAAAGTGTGGGATTTCCCCTAAATTTATGGCGAAAATAGGGGAAAATAAGTGGGAAAGTGTGGGTTTCCCCCCTAATTTTAGGGGAAAAATATGTAGGTTGGGATCAGGGGGGACTTACTTGGAAGAAGGCCCAATTTCAAATATTGTAGCGCCATCTAACAATCTTATTCTGGAAACTGCAAATTAGAATGACAAGTGACAGTTCTTTCTGCGTGACAACCACACCAAAAAATTCAAAATATTGCAAAACGGTTTTTGCATGTTGTTACTTGTTTTGTTGATGATGATCAGTGATCACAGTTTGTGCTGCTTGACTTGGTGAGTGGTGGTTTTACTTTTGGGCGGCACCACACTTTGTCTTCCCGAGAGTACATTCGTTGAGTTGAGCAGTAGCTCCTCCGTTTTGTCGTTGAAGTTTACGCGAATTTGGACGCTATTAGTTAAGTGTGCGACTGGACGCTATTAGTTAAGTGTTTTCAATCATGCCTTCAAACAGACGATGTGTATTTGGCTGTACGACAACGGGTAAGTTAGCGAAAATATTAACAAAAGTTTATTTATACTTGCTTCCGCCCGGCGCTTCGCCTGGGTGGTATATGTCTTTATAAACTGTAGTTTATGTGTTATTCTGATGTATAAATATTACTGTAAATTTTCATCAAAATCCGTTCAATAGTTTTTGCGTGAAAGAGTAACAAACATCCATCCATACAATCATCCTCACAAACTCTCGCGTTTAATAATAATGATCCTTTATTTTCAGGCATAAAAAACCCATGCATTGGTTAAACTTTCCTTTGTTGACCATCGATTTTGGGGGGAGGGGGGGTGAGAGGGGAGGGGGGGGGGAGGAGGGATACCCCCCTGTACCATCCCCACCCCGCGGAGCCCCATGGTTATGGAGATATCCATGGTTAAAGTTTTGAGGTTAGACTACATTTTTCCATAAATATCTATCGATTTATGGGGCGGGGAGAGGAGGGAGGGGGTAGGGAGAGGAGAACTACCCCCCCCCTGTACCATCCCCAACCCGCGGAGCCCCATGGTTATAAAGATACCCATGATTAAAGTTTTGAGGTTAGAATACAGTTTGACTCCGCCCTAGCTTCGGCGCTGCGTGAAGAGCAGCCCTTCCGCCCTTGCGTGACGAAGCACGGTCACTCGTGCTCGGCTCCGCAGCTCCGGCTTTGGTCGCCTTCGGCGACCAGCCTCCGCCGCTCCACCTCGCACGGTTCCCGTGCTTCGTCACGGCGGGCGAGGGCTGCTCTTCCTTGCGCGCCTCCGCGTTTTTATATACACTCTAGGGGTAGGGCAGACAAGACCACGTGGAAAGTGGGGTGCTCTGATTCGGTTTTGGGTATTTTTCGGATATTCATGTAGTGAGAATAAAACACAACAACAAACGATGACTGACACTGACAACTAACAGAAACAGATAAAAAGACGCTACAAAACAAAATGGCGTCGCTTCTCGTTCCATTCCGCAGTATAAACATAAATTCGTTATTTTTTGTGTAAAAAAAAAGTCAATGTAATTGTGTAATAAAGCAAGGTTATTGTGCACATTAATTACACACCAAATTTAATAAATGAAAATAAAATTATATTTTAGAAAATATAAGAAATAAAATTTAATAAAATACACCTCTAGCATCAACGGAACGTAAATGTCAACTTTGACGTCTACCATGACAGTTTATCCATAAAAATCTTGCAAATGGCGTGTTATTTTCCAATTTATATCGAAACTTTAAAAAATTATATCTCGTAAACCGTGAATCTCCGCACCTTGAGATATTTGTAAAAAGCTTTCTATTTAAGAGTACTAACTACTATAAAAACGTGAGTTTCCAAATCGATGGTCAACAAAGGAAAGTTTAGCCCATGCATTTCCTAAATAGCAAAAGAAATTACAATAGGTACCTACAAATTAAGAAGAATAATAAAATACATAAAAATGCATGCACCTATATGTCAACTTATTTGCGGTTCTCGCACTGGTGAACAGACGCCCAACATCTAAAAATAAGACAACACAGGTTATCTGACAGACATTGTAAATTGTGCTATTTACGTATCGAATCCAAAAAGGTAGCGGTACGAGACCGCACAATTGCAACGGCAACCCGTGCAACAGAGACCATGCCCGACGCGCTGCAAAATCGTGGCTTTGTCATAAGGATGCGAAATGCGTCATTATATTGCACCCTCAAGGTTGTAATATTAGTAGCGTTAACCATTTTGAACCTACCAGCTACTTACCCATTAAGTATAGTTTTTTTATACTATTTGGTAACAAGATGAGTGTATCGTTTACCTGATTGTAAACATAACGCCAGCCCATAACATTGCAGTGCCTCTCAGAACATAGAAACGCAAAGGCCTGTGTGGCACTGCATTGTGCTTTTTACCCTGAGGCATTGTCTCATAGGCCCAGTAATTTCATTGGCTACTTAGGCTACGTAGCTTCTGCTGTCCTCAATTTCCAGTGTGATGAGCAGAGTAGCCAGTGAATTTACTAGGCTTATAAGACTTAATACATAATGTCTCTGGGTAAAGAGCACAATGCAGTTCCGCACAGACCTTTGTGTGTCAAAGTGCTGAGTTTATATGAGGCGGAATTGGCAGGTGCCGGAGTCTCATTTCGTAGATAGATTTAAAGTTATCAAACATGTATTATAATATTCCAGGCTTTTTAACCATATTTTACAACTAGCTTCTGCCCGCAGTTTTCACCCGCGTTTCAACAAGAGCAGTGTATTTTTCCTGGATAAAACGTATGATTCTTAGCATAGATATAGTTTATGGACCGGAGATTAACATAGGCTACTTTTTATCCCGGAAAATGCACTTCCCACAATCCATTGGGAGAAGGGATGAAAGTCAAAATAGGAATTTGGGTGTAATTCATTAAAGACGACGTCTGTTTTCATTCATTCTTTTTTGGTTAGAAATTTAGTTTATGGAGCGGAGAGTAAGATAGGCTACTTTTTATTCCGGAAAATGCACGTTTCCCTTGGGAGAAGGGATGAAAGTCAAAATAGGAACTTGGTTGTAACTAATTAAAGCGTCGTCCGATTTCATTCATTCTTTTTTAGTTAGAAAGGTGGTACTTTAATCATTGTACCGTAAATATTTTAAGGTCAGGGGTTGAGCCGATCAACACCTGGGGGCGTTAAACAGGGTGGTAAATTTTATATAGAAAATTATATTCCTTGGTTCGATTCACTCAAAACTGTATATATTATACTACATAATCTATATTATTTGGATTGTCAATGAATAAGTTTTTTTTATGCTATTTGGTAACGGGACGAGCTGGTCGTTTGCCTGATGGTAAGCATAACGCCGTCCCATAACAATTGCAGTGCCACTCAGAACTTTGATACACAAAGGCCTGCGCGGCACTGCAGTACGCTCGATACCCTGAGACATTAGGTATTAAGTCTCATAAGTCCAGTAATTTCACTGGCTACTCTGCTCGTCAAACCGGAACACAGTAATGCTTGCACACTACTGCTTGGTGGCAGACTTCACAAGCAAAGCGGCTGTAACAACCCCGACGGACACTCGTATAAGAGTTAGTCCTACCACTAACTATAATGTATTATTATTTTCTTTCAGGGTGTTTGGTTGACGTCATGAAGGACCATGACTACTGTAAACAGAGTCATCTCCTGACCTCCGATACAGAACATGGTCCCTCAAAAGAAATCAGTCCAATTCAGTCTCCAACTTCAAATACTCTATCCACTGGGCTGAGACGTGTCTATGGACACGTAAATCATACATCGGAGAAACTAAGTTTAGGTAACTACCTACCTACTTACCTACATTGTACTGGAAAAGTGATACTATAAGAATTTAGAGGTACAAGTTCCTAGTATGCCAAGACTATGTTGTTTTAAAAATGAGCGTGGATGCAAAACAAATAACAAAAATGTTAGGCATATTATATTAATTTTTCATACATACATTGTCAGACTTGCAATAGTCGTCTAAATGCTTTAGCAGTCCCAACATTAAATTTACTCAGTGAGTACTTATACATACGTAGAGAGACGGTTACTAGTATTATTATTTCAGTTTGGTCCATTGTATTACATATATTATCAACCCAGCCTGTCCGTGTCAATCTAAAGCAGATTGTTAATTCTCCCACTGATTTATCTGTTACAATATTGCATGTTACTGGTATCTGACTGGTTTTTAAAAATGATGGTTGAAATATTATTTAATGGAAATACATGTTCTCATTACTGATTTTTTGTTTCAGAATCGTCAGACTTGCCTGTCAGTGACAACCCAGAGCAGAGTGTTGGTCCCACTGAATTGCATTCAACATCATTGCCTCTACCAGGTAAAATATTTACAAATATATGTTTGGCACCAGCCATGCTACTGCCCGCATTATCTATGCCTTACTTATTCATCATAAATCATACCATGTGGGCGTCAATGCCACTTCTATACAACCTATTCTTTATTCTTCTCCCTTACTGCCGTTGTCACATTTTACACGCGATAGGCGCAGTACCTCTTTACAGGCATACTACTTTTATGTTTTTGGCAGTTTTTTACAGTCGGCTGCCTGCCCAACCCCCCATCGTCCCTGGGAATTCTAAAAGTGTAGGCCATAATCCACCACACGGGCTCAATGCGTCTTTATGATTCTTGAGCATGGGGTTTTCCTCACAATGTTTTCCTTCACTGTTTGAGTGAGTGTACTAAAACTATTTTGAAATCAAGGCTACTCTTTTAGTATGCCATCTATCTCGGCTCTTTCTTTTATGTACTGTGGGGCCACTGGATATTCTGTCAAAGGTCTAGGACTCTGCTCCACCTTGCCATTACTTTGCTCACATAATATATAATATACTACATAGTATATAGCTTATTTGATTTGTTAATGAATGAGTTCTGAATTATTATTTTTTCTTTCAGGGTGTTCGGTTGAGGTCAAGAAGGACCATGACTACTGTGAACAGAATCCTCTCCTGAGCTTCGATACAGAACATGGTCCTTCACAAGAACTCAGTCCAATCGAGCCTCCAAATTCAAATACTCTATCTACCAGGCTGAGACATGTAAATCATACATCGGAGAAACTTCGTATAGGTAACTACCTAACTACTTACCTACATTTTACTAGAAAAGAGATACTAAGAATTTAGAGGTACAAGTTCCTAGTATACTAAGTCTATGTTGTTTTAAAAATGAGTGTGGAAGCAAAACTAATAGAAAAATTTAAGCAAATTATACTCATTTTTCATAGTCAGACTTTCAACGGGCTAAATACCTTTATTAACTAGCTAAATACAAAAAGAAACACTACATCTAACCTAGCTAGCTAAAAAAACAGTTGGATAATCTACAAGCCCAAGTATAGTATAGTTAGTGGGAGGACTAACTCTTCTGCGAGTGTCCGTCTGGGTTAGTACCACCGCTTTGCTCGTGAAGTCTGCCGCCAAGCAGTAATGTGCAAGCATTACTGTGTTCCGGTTTAATGAGCAAAGTAGCTAGTGAAATTACTGGGCTTATGAGACTTAATACCTAATGTCTCAAGGTAACGAGCGCACTGCAGTGCAGCGCAGGCCTTTGTGTTTCAAAATTCTGAGTGGCACTGCAATTGTTATGGGCCGGCGTTATGCTTACCATCAGGCAAACGACCAGCTCGTCCCGTTACCAATAACATAACAAAAATATATATATAATCCAATTGTCAGACTTGCATGGAAAATATATTTTTTTTAGTTTATAATCATTTTATATATAATTTACAGATCCAAAGAAGAGCAAGGCCAGCCTAAACTTGAACCAGTACAGAACCCATCAACGACAAATTAAAAATTTGAAACATGAAATACTGAGGTTGAGGAAAAGAGGAAGCAATTTCAAAAATAGATTAGCAATAGCAACGAAAATATCAAATAGAAAATCGCTCGAAATTGTTACCAAAAAAATGACTGGGCCTGCAAAAATATTCACGAATATGCAGTTTCGAGAAACTCATAAGAAAGCAAAAGGTCATCGTTTTACAACTGAAGAAAAAATATTGTCTCTATCTTTATATAAAAGGAGCCCCAAATGTTATACTCTCCTATCGAAATGCTTTACATTGCCGTCAGCAAAAACACTGAAAAACCTACTTGCTAAAATTAAAATAACGCCAGGCATAAATAAATTGGTATTTGAAAAATTAAAAAAGTCTGTGGAGGAAATGAATGAAGATGATCGCCTGTGTACACTCATATTTGATGAGATGTCAGTCACTCCACAACTTCATTATAATGCAGCTACTGACGAATTGAAAGGCTTAACATCCACTGGGACAGAAAAAATAGCAGACCATGCTCTAGCTTTTATGATAAGAGGGGTAAGAAAAAATTATAAACAGCCAGTGGCATTTTATTTTACTCAATGCCTGAACAAAACAGATTTAAAAAAAATAGTAAAGGAAGTAATACTACATGTGCAAGCCACTGGTTTAAGAATTGTGGCTACTGTGTGTGATCAAAGCACGGTAAATGTTGGTGCCATCGATGACCTTGTTACAGATGCCAAAGCAGTGTTCCTTAGAAAAGGGTTAGCCTGGCGAAATGAAATAATGATCATTGGGAATAAAAAAATCATACCCCTGTATGATGTGCCACACATCTTCAAAGGCATAAGAAATAATCTAATAACCAAAGACTTAAAGTATATCGACTTTAATGACAATAAAAGAGAAAAAAATATAAAATGGAAATATTATCAACAGCTGTATGAAGCAGATAAATCATACGGAGAGTTACGAATTCTCCATAAGATTACCGAAGAACATGTGAATCCTCAAAAAATTAACAAAATGAAAGTTAAATCTGCTACTCAATTATTTAGCCACAGCGTCGCAGTAGCAGCTAAACATCTGGTCGATGGAGGGAAGCTAGATTCTGAATGTCTACAACTAACGCCATTCAGTATAATGATGGACAAATTATTTGACAGTTTAAATTGTAGTACGTTTCATCCAATTAATGGGAAAATTTATAGGGCAGGTGTCAGAAGAAATTCTCCTCATCACAAACTTTGGGAAGAAGGTATCATTTTTTTGAAAAATGTAAAATTTTTAGAATCAAAGAAAACTGGTCCTAAAATACGGTTGATTGAAAAGGTTGTTCCATCATTGAAAAATTTAATAAAAACTATAGAGGGAATGCAGGTCATTTGGAAATTTTTAAACACGAAACACTCATTTGATGTGCTTCTGTGTCGTAATTTCAATCAGGATGCAATTGAAAATTTTTTCGGCAATATTAGAAGTCTTGGGATTAGAAATGTGTCTCCCAATACAGTTGGATTTGAGGGAGCCTATAAAGCCCTACTCCTAAATAATTTTTGTTCTTCACAATCAGTGAAAGCAAATTGTGAGGATGATGGAAGCATGTTTATGCAATCCCTTGACTTCTTATTGAAATGTGAGAAAAATGAAATAAAGGAAGGTACGGAAGAAATCATTGTAACTAATGATATATTATTCTCTAGTAATGATATTAATAATTTCACGGAAGGGACCGATTCAAAAACATATGTGTGCGGTTGGGTCATTAGAAAATGTTTAAAAAAAATGATTAAATCATGTAAAACATGCAGAGAATATTTAATTGCATCTAACGAAACTGCAATACATTCGTTAATAAAAGCAAAAGAATATAATAGTATAAAATGGCTCTGTTATCCCTCTGTTGGAGTTATAAAATGTTTTAATGATATACAAAACAATGTTACAAATGCTTTAAAAACAAATGTTAAAACAAAAAATATCAAAGCAAACATAAAATTAATAAATGAAATTTTTGTTAATTATGATATACTTAGCCATTGCACAAAGCATAAAGCAGAATTAAGGGTTTTCTTCGAAGATATATCTATAAATGTCATTCTTTATAGTTGGTGCCGTTCAATCAACCGTATTTTATGCGGAAAATTGGTTTATAGTGGCGATGATGAGATGAAAATATCAGCTCAATCTTATTATAATAAGCACAAACACAACAAAAATAAAAAGTAAGGTATTATAATAAAATTTGTGTTTTATTTCAGTTCATAAATTAAATGATGGATGTTATCTAATTTACTAAACTTAGATTTCATGAGAAATTTCTAGCTACACAGTAAATTAACAAACATTTATCATTTAATTTAAGAATGCCAACTGCATTTTGAATGAAGAAAGTGTAGATATGCCGCAATAGCTATAGCACAGTAGATGTATGTATGTATATATATAGGTAGGTGGTATACAATATATGGATACCTAGATATATATATTATTGAATGTATAGCTTTTAGTTATGAACAAGATTACTAGATGGCGCTATTGCCAACGAGTCATGGGTGGCAGAAAAATCTAGTGAGATGGCACTCTATTTCCGAGTATATTATTTTTCTCTATGGTTGGGATTTTTTTTAAATTTTTGGGGATATATTAGAGGTTTTTTTGTATTTTAGAATCCAGACTTCTCTCTATGGCTTCTAACTTTCTTTGATTGAAAGATAGTTTATGAATGCATTTATTTATTTTGGGGATTTCTAAGAAATTGTGGTGATTTTAGGAGTTTTTGACCATAGCTTAGGGCGAAATATTTTTGGGAGTTGGCAACACTGATATCATTTTTTTTTTTCGGCATCACGCCTTTTGTTTTTTTAGCCAGTATCAAGTTATATCTGTATTGTTAGGAACGTCTCTTTTACATCACAACGGACCTACCGTCATCTATAAAAGCCGAGCGCCTCGATAAGAACGGGCACTTATCTTTCTGCGCTCGAAGCGAACGGACGGCTGCTAGAATCCTTGTCGATCGTTATAAAAGGTCACGTCAGTCATTTTATCGTGATTAGTGTTGGTTTTACAAGTGTGCAATCGTTATTTGAATTATGTGAACTGTGAGTACTTTTCCTTGGTTTAAATGTTTGATTTAATTCGTGTAATAAACGGAATTCTTGTTCTAACTTGTTTTTTCTTAAGCAAATTCCATTTCTGATTCTAACATCAGAAGTGGGATAAAGGACTAGTTCGCCCACTTAAAACAAAACAAGGAAACTTGTTGAATTTTCGAGGGAACAAGAAAACCGTTGTTTTTAAATTACGTAACGATTGCTAACCTTGTTATTCGATCTTGTGATTCTTATTATGGGGCGTACGTCACGTAGTCCTAAAAGACAAACCACTCGAGATGGTCGCGTAACCAAGAGTGACGTAAATCTCGGAGTAGGAGAGATACGTGAAGTAGATCGCATGGTCATGGTGATTCGCGGCGCATCTTGAGCGATAAAAGTCGTGCCTCGCGAATAGTGTCATGTGTCCGGGATCGACGGGATTCTCGCAGTACTGAAGGGCGTCGACTGCGTGATAGGATTAGGCGTAACTATTCTCATCAGCGTAGTCGCTCGCGAAACAATAGGTCACGGTCCCGTCTGCGTAGGGATTCGCCTAGTTGGGGGCATCCTACCCTCATCGTATACGAGCCCGCACCCGTGACTCCAATTGCTGTACTTCTTGGTGCCAGTACACAGTATTCTGTGGAGTCGGGTACTCCCTGTTCTGAGTTACTTGTGTTTGTCCAGGTATTCTAATGAGCGATGACTGTTAGGCATTTGTGAGCATGTCCAGGGTCTCTTAACGCGTGGACAACAGTGGATGCAGCCAGCGGGCGCGAGGTGCGCGATGTGCGGCGTGCCTCACGGCGCGTAGCAACGTGCCGGAGAGCACACGTAAAGCGTACAGCGTGCCTGGCGGCATGTCCGGCATGCCAGACCGCGTGCAGCGCCCCAGAGTGCGTGCAGCGCGCCAAGCAGCGTGCAGACGCGCGCCAGACCGCGTGCAGCGCGGCATACCGCGTGCAGACGCGCGCCACACTGCGTGCAGCGCGCCAGGCAGCGTGTAGACGCGCGCCAGACCGCGTGCAGCGCGCCAGGCAGCGTGCAGCGCGCCAAGCAGCGTGCAGACGCGCGCCAGACCGCGTGCAGCGCGGCATACCGCGTGCAGACGCGCGGCAGACCGCGTGCAGCGCGCGACAGACGGCGTGCAGACGCGCAACAGACTTCGTGCAGTGCGCGACAGACTTCGTGCAGCGCGCGCCAGAGTGCGTGCAGCGCGCGCCAGACAGCACGCCTGCAGCGGGTCAGCAGCGCGCGCACCAGGCCACGAAGTCAAAACACGAGTGTTTATCTCGCGCGGCTTCTTGCTTAAAGGGTTAAGGTTCTTCTGCGCATTTTAGTGACTGAGGTTGAGTATGTGGGAAATTAGTAAGTCAGGGTCAGGTTAGACCGAGTCCGTGAAAAGTAGTCTTAGTAGCCTTAGTGAACACTTCATCTCCAGAAAATGTGAATCAGGTACCCCAACTTCTGGGCTTAGCTAGCTACTTTAGGAGATGCATAAAAGATTACGCCACAAAAACTACCCCATTGCTCATCCGACCCACAATGATGTAAAATTCAATCGGACTAGTAAACCAGTTCCTGCCATTTTTGATCCAAGTCTTCCCACCGAGGTTCATACAGACGCTAGTAGTGCCGGCTATGGTGCTGTCCCTTTTCATGTCTACCCCGATTCTTTAGTCTTACTCGAGAGTTTCTAGAGTTCCTAGAGTTTTGGTTGACTAACGTTGCTTTGATGTGAGAGTATTTGGTTTTCTGAAAATAATCGTTCTATGGTACTTGGACTCTGAGCTTTTTAGTTTGATGCGCGGTGCCTTCCAGTACTTGGACTGTGAAGTTTTTAGTTTGACGCGTGGTACCTTACAGTACTTGAACTCTGAGCTTTTTAGTTTGATGCGCGGTACCTTCCAGTACTTGGACTGTGAAGTTTTTAGTTTGACGCGTGGTACCTTACAGTACTTGAACTCTGAGGTTTTTAGTCTGACGTGTGGTATCTTGTGACACAGTCGAATCTTTGCGTTCCTGTAGGGAAGCGCGCGTGCAGCAATTGTATTTGCTGTAGCTATAGCAATAGCTGTTGAAGACGAATGATGTAGCTGGGGTTTTGTTAGACTAAAATTATTTTGATGTGAAACTTATTTTGTTCTTTAACGATAGTCAATGGTACTTGAGTTCGGAAGTTTTGAGTTTCATGCGTGATATGGTAACACAGCTGCTGCTGTAACTGAGGTAGTTTATACTCTGCTTTTCACGTTGTGGTACAATTGGATCTTATAGCTAAGACCATAGTCAGGTTTAGCCGAGCGGAAACTGTGCTGTGTTTTCATGTTTTTCATATACGAGGACGTGTGTCATCGTAGAATAGCCGTGTCGTAGACAGCCATATTTAGATAGTCTGTGGTAGTGGTTGGTTGTCTATTAATTTAATGAAATGGCAACTCAGTGACATTAGAGAGTAAATGTCATGTTAGCTAGCTGTCAGAAGCGATCTGTTATGTTTACAAGCTGTCTTAGTGGCGAGGTACATAGTCGGTGGCATTATGGTGTCGAGCTCTCTTGGCGCTCGGTTCTCAAGCTGAGCGGACCTCTCCTACAACTGCTCTTAGCTCTCGGCTCTCAAACCGAACAGACCTCTCCTATAGCTGGAGGTATTTGTAATGTTGTGTTGTCTTGAGTTGGCTCTTTAGTGCAACGGACGTCTCCTGCTGTGCTGGTCGCTATTGTTACAACCATTACTTACAAGAATAAATGAAACAGCTTAAATCACATAATATTGTTGTATTTCCAATAATTCACTTCAAGTTGACTAGGCAATTGACTCTAAGTGCCCATTCCAAAGATTTAGTCCGGTTGAGAAGAATGGGCAAGAAACTCATCGGAACTTGTTTTGTAATTCATATTCAATACACGACAACACATTCAGTAGGTAATTACATAAGTACACTTTTGATATATTTTAGCACATTAATTTTACCTAACTAGAAGAATACTTAGCTTTATATAATCCAAAAACCATACAGACTCCTTTGCCGATCTGGCTTACTCTAAATCCAAAGAAGAACTGCCGAGCAAAATGGCGACTGGCCAGGTATCAAATTATGTTCACGATGACGTCACTTTTGTGGCGGCAACATCCTTTTCTCTCATTGGCTGGTTCTTAGCGACATTTGCTCCAGTTCTATTTCCACCAGGCGGCGCCACCTGTCAATGCGTGGAACAGGAGAACGTCATAGTCATTGAATAACTATTTAGATGTATAACAGTTCGTCCATCCTGACAAGCTTTGCGTCCCTGCAAAGGATAAAGTTAGGTGTACATATATATATTCATAGTTAAGGCAACATTTTACTTAGTCAACATCAACAGATATGTCAGTACATTTTAATTATCAATATCTCCTAAAAGAAATTTATGTACCCAAAATATAACGAGCCAAGATTATGATCGGTCACCCAATGTGACACCTTGTTATTTAATCACAAGCCAATGTGACGAGTATGTGTGGCATCAGAACCAATAATATAGTTAATAATACCGAACTCTTGGAAATACACTCAACTTAGCCCCCATATGTACATAAAAATATTTAACAGATTACTTTTTCAAGAAAACATGTAACCGAAATCCTCATCAATAAAAGTACTATATTGTTAGTAAATATTTAAAAATTAGTGCAATATATTTTTATACTTTTTTTTTCGTATGAATATCTGCCTACTATAACAATATGTATTATATTCTTTGACACATGAAATACATATTTCACAAGACCTAAATGATGGCATTTCTTTCTACTGCTCTGTTTACTGCGCATCTCAGGTTTCATAACGCTATCTAACTATAATTTAATAACCTAAAATCATATTCCAATTATTAGCTTCTTCATCAACAAGCAAAATCCATAAACTAAATCATTTTATACAACTATGTATTAAAATACTAAATGCAATAAAATGTTCATCACAATTTAGAAATATTTTGCCCAGGATTTTAAATTGTCAACATCTGTGAAATGCAATTGCAAGAATATTACTTGATCACCCAATTAATCCAAAGTGACTTTTACTCATTTGCGACCTTTTGTAACCCATTTAATACCCATTATAACATCTAGTCACCCATTTATTACTTATGTTCCATTTTGTCAACCATTTAATATCCAATGTGACATCTAGTCACCCATTTATAACCAATGTCACATTTTGTCACCCATTTATAACCAATGTGACATTTTGTCACCCATTTTATCAAACATAATTAGTAATATAAGCACATAATACGCAGACAACCAATAAGTACAACCAATAGTGCAACCAATATTGTAAGCAAAATTAAATTTCCTTCAAAGTAATATTAACCAATATTTATTGGGTACGGACTGAACTAATAATATTACTCATGTATTCTCCAAAATTGCGTCCTTTTGTAATTGTTAACTTGTTAATAATGTTTAATGAAACCTATTTAGTTTGGTAATGTTTGTCTTTCATTTCATAAATAATTATAAAAATGACCAGGTTACATTTATTTATATGTAATTCAAATTCAAAATGCTTTATTCAAATAGGCCCCAAAGGAGCACTTATAAAAGTTAAAATAAATGACTAACAGCGGGCCTCTTCAACGTTCGACTACCCGAATCACAGACTAGAACTAATGCTGTCTTTATCAGAACATAATACTAATAATAAATAAATTTGACTGCACTTATTCGTAATAGAGTGGAACCCATTATATATTTAATCAAATTCCTTATAGATACAGATTTAGGTACCAACTTATAAAAAGATTTAGAAAGCTTTTAACTAAAAAAAATGTCATTATAATATTAATGACTTTCTCAAGGATAAATTTTAACAATGACTTTAGTTATTATTGTATATGACGGGGCGGCGAGTCCAGGGGTCTTTTTAAAAACGGTGACGTCACCACCGGTGACGTCAACATCTTCAGCATCATGGTGACCGCTCACCCCTCGTAGAAAGAAAACACGAAGTAGCTCGATTTATCTCAACCATTTATTGCGGCAAAGTTATATGGGAGATCTGAACGGTCCGACGGTAGGCGCAATACTGCTTTTTCCAACAGTCGGTCGCTCGTATTTATAGCAAAACAGATTGTGACAAAGAATCTTTATAAAACTTGTTAGATCTTGTCATTCTACTTTAGATTTTAATCTTCAATTGAAATTCATTACTTTTTATTAACATGGGGCCCAGGAGAGCACTCATGATAGTTAAAATAAATGACTCTAGGCGCCCATTCCAAGTAATAGGCCGTACAAGAAGAACGGGCAAGAAACTTGCCGGCAATCTTTTAAAAAAATGTGTTTACAGTGAATTTGTTCAGTTTAACAATCATTTGTCTAGTTTTAACAATTCAATGAGTAATTAATGGTTCACAAACATTAATTAGTTAATCAAAGTTTAAGTGAAATTATTACAATCCAATGAGTAATTTATGGTTCTAAACGCTTATTAATAAACCAAAGTTAACATGTTTTGATTGTTGTCATTTTACACCGTCCATGAAGCTCGCCTGTGACGTCATTGCTCCGATACGGCCATTCTGATAGATGGTGCGTGCTCTGCACCAGTCCAGTTATGTTCTGAAACAATGAGACGTTTTCTTCTGAGTTTGGTATCTGTAAGCAACCACCGTTGCTTGCAGTTAAGTTTGCAAGAGTAACAGTTTGCATTCTTTAAGAGAAAAGAAAAAAAATTTTTTTTTTTTGTTCTTTTTCTTTTCTTTTTCTTTTCCTTTTCTTTTCTTTTTGCTTTCTTTTCTTTGATCAATTATCTTTACAGTGAAGTTATCTAGTTTCGACAATCTAATGAGCAAACTATTTAGCTAACCAAAGTAGGTAAACATTTAGTTAATCAAAGTAGGTAAACAAGTTTCGTTTCCTATTGCCCTGCTCAACACCCTAGACGTAGCCTGCTTCGCGCCGACTCGGCCATTCTGACAGGTGGTGCGCGCCCTGCACCAGGCACGGTGTTTCTTAAAACTAGAAATTTGGTTTTGAGGTAGGTACCCGTACACCGGTACACTAGCTGTTAACTTTGTTTCTCATCACTGCATAAATTAAGCTGCATTGCTTATTTTTCAAATTGCGAAGATTTAATTTTATGTTAGAGTGAAACAATATTCACGTAACAAAATTATCAGCCAACTTTTAGTAGGTACTTTCTTAATAATATTCTGTAAACACAACAGTTCACATGCAAACATTCACAGTTAAACTTAAATAAATTTGCTGTACAAGGGAATGTGAGTAGCAGTAGTTTGCCAATGCTCCACGCATTATGGCTTTGATTTATTATTGGTTCAATGCAAATGCTCCACGCATCATTGCATGAATAGATTTATTATAGGTTCAATGCAAATGCTCCACGCATCATTGCATTATTTTTAAATTCTCGTAGACAGGGATGTTGCTGTGGTCTGGGCGGTCTTGTACGCCGTGGTCCACAGAGGCTCTAAGGGAAATGGGAAAGGACGATGCTGTGGTCTAGGCCTTTAAATGGCCGTGGTCCACAGAGGCTCTGAAATCTAGGAATTGATGCTGTGGTCTGGGCGGTCTTGTACGCCGTGGTCCACAGAGGCTCTAAAGGAAATGGGATACAGGTTGATGCTGCGGTCTGGGCCTTATTGTTATGACCGTGGTCCGCAGAGGCTCTGAAAAAAGTAATAAAAGAAAAACGAACAACAAACACGTTATAGTAATTATAAATAGGTCACAGGTAATTGATGCTGTGGTCTGGGCGGTCTTGTACGCCGTGGTCCACAGGGGCTCTAAAGGAAATTGGAAAGGACGATGCTGTGGTCTAGGCCTTTAAATTATGACCGTGGTCCACAGAGGCTCTGAAATAATAAAACAATAACGAACAACAAACACGTTGTTACGATAGTAATTATAAATAGCTCACAAGTAATCGATGCTGTGGTCTGGGCGATCTACGCCGTGGTCCACAGGGGCTCTAAAGGAAATTGGAAAGGACGATGCTGTGGTCTAGGCCTTTAAATGACCGTGGTCCATAGAGGCTCTGAAAATGACAAAAATGGAGGGGATATAAGGAATAAAATGATTTGTACAGTCTTAAAGACGATTCAAAATTATCAGGTTTAACAATTCGGATCCCGAATCATTAACCGAATATCACTTATCTGTAACATTCCTCGCGCAGTTTTGGAGCACAGGTTCACTTGCTGATGACTAGTGGATGAGCCCACTTTCTTGATGACCGAAGAAGCCATGTGTCATCATCACATGTAAAGCGCCAGCCTTTTACCGCACTCCTTGCGCTGTTGCTTAGGCATCAGATGATAGATGCAGCAGTCACATGAAACCATAATAAAAATGATTAGTAGGCGTAGTTGACTTATCAATTCCCGACTCACACAGTACTAAATGAACACATCGCGCTGTTGCTAACGCCGCGAATTTATGAAACAATCAAACAATGAAAGCTCAGTATATTCAATGAATTTTTGTAACTACCACATCGCGCATTTACGTATACCGGAATAGAAGTAACACTATGAACGCAAACGCTAGTGGCAAACGCGTTTTAGAATTAACTAGCATACACACAGATTCACAGGAAAAACGGTAATAGTTTTCCAACACAAACATCGAAGTTCAACTTAAACCAAACAAATCAAACTTCACACTCACTACACAAAGCTTAACCCGAATTAAGAGTTGTGATGTCGATTAAAGAGACTGCCATACTTGAAATGATTTGGCGGCCCTTTTATTTAGTTGGTCAAAATAAGTTTAAATTAAATTAGAATGCTTGTTGTGACTTACAACTCACTTTCACAAATTCACAAGACCGATGAGCAATAATTTCAAACACAATTATCAAAATCAATTAAAAGAAGCGACTTTTCTTAGAAAATCGTAGGTAGGTACCTCGCGGGTAACTCGTGATAAATAGTGGGTAGCACACAGATAACTCGTAGATTTTTGGTATTTGTGGGTATCTCGTGAAAAACTTTTAAAATAAAACTCAAGAAACTACGAAATCTCGTAAAATTAGAAGTAATCTCTTGGATTATTTGTAAGTTGTAAGTTGCGTTTATGCGCATGCAAGTCTAAAGTTAAAATATGGTAGAAAAAGTTACGATTCACCTGTATTCTGATGTCATGTCTCCATCGCCTTTTTCTTGGTTTGGTTGCACGTGTTGGCCCGTTCGTGTTGATACCACGGACGTGGCTGGTGTGTCAGCATAATCTTCAGGAGCTGGTAGTGATGGGTCATCTGTCGCCAATACGGTGGTGTGTCAGCATAATCTTCAGGAGCTGGTAGTGATGGGTCATCTCTCGCCAATACGGTGGTGTGTCAGCATAATCTTCAGGAGCTGGTGTCTGATGTGGGGACCTCTGCTGCGACTGGGCTCGGCTGCATTGCCCATTTGTGCTGGTCCTTCAGGTGACAAGCGGGTGAGAAGGCTAGGATTGGAAAGCTAAGTTGTTCCGTTCCAATCCCACTTCTGATGACGGGGCGGCGAGTCCAGGGGTCTTTTTAAAAACGGTGACGTCACCACCGGTGACGTCAACATCTTCAGCATCATGGTGACCGCTCACCCCTCGTAGAAAGAAAACACGAAGTAGCTCGATTTATCTCAACCATTTATTGCGGCAAAGTTATATGGGAGATCTGAACGGTCCGACGGTAGGCGCAATACTGCTTTTTCCAACAGTCGGTCGCTCGTATTTATAGCAAAACAGATTGTGACAAAGAATCTTTATAAAACTTGTTAGATCTTGTCATTCTACTTTAGATTTTAATCTTCAATTGAAATTCATTACTTTTTATTAACATGGGGCCCAGGAGAGCACTCATGATAGTTAAAATAAATGACTCTAGGCGCCCATTCCAAGTAATAGGCCGTACAAGAAGAACGGGCAAGAAACTTGCCGGCAATCTTTTAAAAAAATGTGTTTACAGTGAATTTGTTCAGTTTAACAATCATTTGTCTAGTTTTAACAATTCAATGAGTAATTAATGGTTCACAAACATTAATTAGTTAATCAAAGTTTAAGTGAAATTATTACAATCCAATGAGTAATTTATGGTTCTAAACGCTTATTAATAAACCAAAGTTAACATGTTTTGATTGTTGTCATTTTACACCGTCCATGAAGCTCGCCTGTGACGTCATTGCTCCGATATATACAACAATGATTAAAGTTGATATGCAGTCTTTTTATTACATAACGTTGACATTTTGTTTTAACTTTTTAATTGGAAGTCTTTCTTTTGGGCATTATAATTTTCCTTTTTTTTTTTTACATTTTTTTATTTTTGTCAAAAATGTCAAATAACTTAAGAATTGAAGATTTTCATTTTCTATATTTAATTTGAAATTATCAGTTTGTTAATATTTTTATACAGATTTTGTAAATTAATAACAGATAAGTAGCTCCACCTATCAATTTGTACGCCTACATATTAGGCATAACATGATGATCCTCTAATGATTATAACATCAATGTACCTACGTACATAATTTTAAGTTGGCATAATACTCATGTTTTAAACAATTAAAATGTATCTTATCTTATCTTTAATTTTCCTTAGAACTTCTCCATATTTATCAATTAATAACTGTTTTTCTTTTTCATTAAGTTTACTTTATATATAATTCCATTATATTAGATTCCATATATTTTAATCATTATTAGGTGTATACCAAGATTAATAGAACCTGATATTTGAACCCAAAAATTTAAATACTGACTGTCTAACTACTTTACTTTATTTTTCCTATTATTATTCCTCAGCACTCTTTAGCATTTCCCTTTAAGTTATTGTTTCTTTTAGGTCTACCCTATAGGCTAGTTTCATAAAGGAAATCTAAATAAGCACTTAGAAACAAGTTTAAGGGCAAACTTAGTCATCCCAACAAACCGAAAGCTATTCTTATTTATTTGCTTGAACCCAGAATTTAATGCAAAGGTTACTATAAATACTTTCTCAAAAACATTATATTATATACTACTAGCTGTGCACCGAGGCTTTGTCCACGTAGCCGAAGTTACTCCTTGTAACATCAGCTATCTGCCTAGGAAAGTCCCGTCAAAATCGGTCCAGATGTTTCGGAGATTACCCGGAACAACAGACAGACCAGACAGACTGACAAAATTTAAAATAATGGTTGTTTTGTTATAGGTACCATATATTATTTCATATGAATTTAGTAAAAAGCTGTTATTTTTATACAAACAGACACTTCAATTTTATTTATTTGTATAGATATTGAAAAGAGCCACTAAATACTATTATTATTCGGTATTGTTTACAATTTAGTCTATTATTATGTAAACCATTATCCAATATCTGTTTTTCCGTTTTACTATCCCATATTTCACTACCCATATCCAACTTATTTTAATATAAAAAAGTCTCATATTGATTTTAAGGTCATACCATACCACCCAGCCGAAATAAATAACGGTATAGCGACATTTACATAAAGGAACACTGGCGCAATCTATGTTCAACTTCCATGTCTTACTCTTGTGTCACTAACATGAACACCCCAACTATAAATTTCATGTATACTTTTGATAAAATATGACCTACCAGCTGCACAATCTGCAACAGCTTTAAAATGGTAGCCAAACTATCAATATCAATTCAACCTCACTTATTTAGCTTGGTCGAGTGGTACATAGCTTCCTTCTTGCTAACTTTTAATGAAAAATTTAATACTGCGTTTGTTTAAACAGAATCATTAGTAACTTATCTTCTGTTGTTTATTTCATATTAATCATGAATTAAAATAAATTGTTGCATTATGTAAGCTGTTTATTTCATCGTCCAGTAAGACGGCCAGTTACCATAATTCAAAAGATTTTTATCAACAAAATGTACATTTACATCCTTTCATTTCCATAATTACCTAAGTTTATTTCATTTCCTATATCATACTCATCATTAACACAATATCAGTGGTGACCTTCGTTTATTCATCGCCCATTAGGCGGCCTCCAACACCACGATTCACGTGTTGACTCTTTGTTTATTTCATCGCCCCTCAGGCGGCCTTCATTCATCACCACGATTGCCGTGGTGGCCCTTGTTTATTTCATCGCCCATCAGGCGGCCAACATCACCACGATTTCCGTGGTGGCCCTTGTTTATTTCATCGCCCATCAGGCGGCCCTCATCGCCACGATTTCCGTGTCAAGTTCTACTTTGGTTTGTTTTTAAATGTTTAAATCCAATTCTCGTCCTACTCGTGAAGCTCGAGAAATTAGTGTTGAGACTGGTTCAATGTTACAGTGTATTAATAACTGCATATGTAACTATTTTGAACTTAACGAGACAACTGACACTGACCTTTGTCCAAGTCTTTATTGGGAGTACTGTTGAAACCCATAAATAGAAAAAAAATCTAAACCAACTCAAACTTAGCCAACCACAGTCCTAAGTCAAAGGGTTCACATGAACTTTAATATATACGCAATAACAACAATACTTCGTTCTACTAATACTTCGTTTTGTTATTGGCTTTCCCGTAGATGTGGTTATAATAGAGTGCAAGAAATTAGAAAGCCCTGGGACGATTTAAAATTCTGACACCAGGGTTGGCTATATGATTTCTCGTCTTGACGAAAAAGGAAGGAATAGGACGCCTTCTTCCTACCCTACATCTCGTTTAAAACAAATCTAATAATAATCAAACAAGTACTAAAAATACCTAATTATTAACAAATTTGTTAACAGAAAATAACAAGCTCTGTACGTAAGTACTGCGAGACGCCCTGCCGTCATACAGTTATCACCACAGAGTACTTTTCTATAGTTATCACTAGTTTGGAAGGTAACTGTAAATTTATTTGGCCAGTATGACTAACTTAGGTCTTCTTTTCTTTTTCTTTTAAAATAGCAATTTTATGAATTCAAGCTATTTTGAACCTTATCACCACTGAATAAGGTCTAACTGTTTCTATTTACCTACGTGGTTCCGGCCGACTTAGGGTCCAATATAGTTAGCAATTTTATTCGTTCATAACGGTTAATCTATTTTGAACCTTATCACCACTGAATAAGGTCTATGTGGTTTTTTTTTACCGCCGGTACTACGTGGTACCGGCCGACTCAGTTCGAAGAATTGTAAACTAGGTACTGAAAATTTGTTATATTTTAATTGTATTGTATTGAAGTGGGTAGGTTGCAACAGAGTTTTTACTTAATCGGTAATTACCTATACTGCAGCTCATAATGATATATGTACGTAAGTTTTCTTTAAGTATAAAATGAGCCAGATGTGGTAAAATACAAACTTTGTAGTAAAACATTTTAATTTCATATCAATCCATTTACAATAAAGTCAAATCAATATAAATCACGGAAAACATTCAGTTTTTTTTTTACACGACTGCTCAAAATAAAAATGCGTATATATGAATGCCTGTATGCAAGTTTCTTTATTACACCATAACTTAAATGTCGGAACAAATATTGATGTATGGTGTATCATCAGAATCCTTACATTACCCACTATTGTTACATCGACTTACTAACATTAGGTACGAGCCAAGACTTAGAAAACTCAGCAAAGAAAGAAAAAAGAAACATTCTTTGTTATGTACCAAAAATAACCTTAAATTTTCTGCTTCCATTTAAACCACGTGAATTCTTAGCCATGTAAAGTATTGTGCCTTTTTGTAACCTAAACAACCTTGCCTGTATACGTTACTTTTCCCACTATTATTCAAAGTTTTCCAACCATGTATCACATCCAATTATATTTGTCGGATTAAACTCAGTCTAATGTGACCATAGATATACTTAAATTCTTCTTTACCCATTACTTGATACAACATGAATAGATCCTACCAGATTATTCCAACTTCTCCATGCAGGTAGGTATCCCGAAGCGCATATTGCAGCGGATGCCACGGTGCGTACTTTCTCGAAGTACAGCAAGATGTGTTAAAACTCCCAGGCAGCTCTCACATTATGGGGCTGCATGTGCGGGCAGAAATGGATGAGCTCATCCCACTTCTGAAAATTGTTACAACCATTACTTACAAGAATAAATGAAACAGCTTAAATCACATAATATTGTTGTATTTCCAATAATTCACTTCAAGTTGACTAGGCAATTGACTCTAAGTGCCCATTCCAAAGATTTAGTCCGGTTGAGAAGAATGGGCAAGAAACTCATCGGAACTTGTTTTGTAATTCATATTCAATACACGACAACACATTCAGTAGGTAATTACATAAGTACACTTTTGATATATTTTAGCACATTAATTTTACCTAACTAGAAGAATACTTAGCTTTATATAATCCAAAAACCATACAGACTCCTTTGCCGATCTGGCTTACTCTAAATCCAAAGAAGAACTGCCGAGCAAAATGGCGACTGGCCAGGTATCAAATTATGTTCACGATGACGTCACTTTTGTGGCGGCAACATCCTTTTCTCTCATTGGCTGGTTCTTAGCGACATTTGCTCCAGTTCTATTTCCACCAGGCGGCGCCACCTGTCAATGCGTGGAACAGGAGAACGTCATAGTCATTGAATAACTATTTAGATGTATAACACTATGCTGCGCCGTTAGTCCCACGTGATGAGTGCTGGGATCTGCTGGGCGAGAGGCGCGTGGTGCGCCGCGAGCTGCGTGTTCGCTGTTCAGTGTGGTTGTGGAAGAGACGAGGCGACGAGGGTGTCGCTGCTAAGAAAACTATACTCTTCGCCTGCTTAGCCGTGGCTATGGCAAGACCATGCAGGCCACAGCCCAGTGTACGGTGCCGCCGAAGGGAAAGTGGTGTCCCGATACTTGCGCTGCATTCTTTGAGCGTGAGTATTACTTACATGTAAAGGACGGACTGCGGGACGATCCTTTTGGCAGCAGACTGCGGGATGCTTGCCTTACATGTTTACTGATAATGTTATGTGAGATGAACTGCGGGGCATCTTAAGGACGGACTGCGGGACGATCCTAGTGGCAGCAGACTGCGGGATGCTTGCCTTACATGTTTACTGATAATGTTATGTGAGATGAACTGCGGGGCATCTTAAGGACGGACTGCGGGACGATCCTAGTGGCAGCAGACTGCGGGATGCTTGCCTTACATGTTTACTGATAATGTTATGTGAGATGAACTGCGGGGCATCTCAAGGACGGACTGCGGGACGATCCTAGTGGCAGCAGACTGCGGGATGCTTGCCTTACATGTTTACTGATAATGTTGTGTCATGTGTGTGATAAACTAAAAATGGTGAAAGTATGAAGACGGTCTGCGTCAAGTGTCTGTGTTTCAGATCATGCTACTGGTGGTGGACGGACTGCGGGACGTTCCTATGGCAAACAGACTGCGGGATGTTTGCCCTACATGATGTGTGATGATGAATGTCACTTAGTAGACGAACTGCGGGACGCTCTACGAAGTGAGTGGTGGACGGACTGCGGGACGTTCCACGTCGGGTTGCCAGCATCAAGGGAGGACGGACTGCGGGACGCTCCTATGGCAGACAGACTGCGGGATGTTTGCCCTACATGATGTGTGAAGATGAATGATTGATGTGAGGACCTGTGCAAGTGATGAAGTATGTGCAAAAAATCTATGAAAAGTTAAGATTATGTCCTAGCGTTTCATGGAATCAACCTATCGGGTGTGTTTGTTTAAGTGAAAGAGGAGCATGAAACATTGTCTAGACCAAGACGGTGCTGAAGCATCAACGTCATGTCGCGGTGACGTCACGGTGCCCCCTTCGTGTCGTGGAGATGTCACGCCGCGCCGTGCCAGCGACGTCGCGGTGCCCTGTGAAGAGGATGTTGCTGCCGGTGCTGCTCCGTCGGTCTTCGAGTTGGCTGCGAGGACGCCGCCGTGTCAGGAGAGGCCGTGTTAGGAACGTCTCTTTTACATCACAACGGACCTACCGTCATCTATAAAAGCCGAGCGCCTCGATAAGAACGGGCACTTATCTTTCTGCGCTCGAAGCGAACGGACGGCTGCTAGAATCCTTGTCGATCGTTATAAAAGGTCACGTCAGTCATTTTATCGTGATTAGTGTTGGTTTTACAAGTGTGCAATCGTTATTTGAATTATGTGAACTGTGAGTACTTTTCCTTGGTTTAAATGTTTGATTTAATTCGTGTAATAAACGGAATTCTTGTTCTAACTTGTTTTTTCTTAAGCAAATTCCATTTCTGATTCTAACAGTATCATTATCAAAAACTAATACTTAATACAGCTGTAAAAGTAACAAGAAATTGTGTATCCGTATGTATTCGTTACTTCAGTCAGTATTCGTTACTTTCGTAACGTTACTCGTTAGTTCTGATACAATTGAGTACGGGCACGAAGTATCGTATCGAGTCGCACTTTCGTATCGTTACGTTACTTCTGATACAATTGAGTATTGGCATGAAGTATAGTATCGAGTCGCATCGCGTACCGAACTTACGTTTACCTGACTTAAATATTAGTTTTGTATAATTTATGAACTATTTTCGTCTTATTACATTTAGATGTAGTGAATGATATGATTAGCACAGAAACACCATAAAAATCCTTATTGAACTAATGAAATCCAAAAGTTGAGAATAACAATATTTTATATTAAGGAAAGCAATGCCTTGTTCATAATATTGTATAAAAATGTGTTAATATCATCACCTAATTTTTCACCCTTGAATAAGGTATTCTTTCATTAAATTTATGAAACCCTACTTATGAAAAAAATAATCATTCGAATCGGTCGACAAATGGCGGAGATATCGAGTAACATCGCCCCACAAAAAAAATACAGGCGAATTGAGAACCCTCCTCCTCAGTCGGATAAAAATATGAACAATACGAAACCACGATGCTTATCTCTCACTCGGATACATTTTATCGCTGGACAAATAGTTTCAGTTCACGCATCATGCGTTGTATCCATTCGGATAACGAATCTAACTAGCATCATACGAAACGTACAAGTAACGAAGTGAGTTTGAAAGTAACGATTCGTTACTTCGGGTCTGGCGATGTACCTGTTACTCGGTAACAAATACATACGGTTTGCTACAGTTCTAGTTTTATTCATTAATCATTGGTTATATAAATAAGCCTACTTAAACGTTTATGAATAAGAAATAGTTATGCACTATTTAAGATTTTAAGCAGTAGTTTGCTATTCACCGAATTAAGCAGTGATTAGCTGTTTTTATGAATAAGACTGCTAATATTTAACCTCGAAACTAACACTCGGAAAACGAAACGAAACCAGTAAATACTTTGTTTCGTTCAAACATACGAGAAACGAATTAAATTTGTAAGTAACGATTCGTTACTTCGAATCTGGCACTCGTTACCCGTTAACTAGTTACTCGATAACGAATACGCGAAATAAGATTTGTTACAGCTCTATTCGTTGGCCCTAATGATAATTGATAATACAATAAATAAAGTAATTGTAATACCTATAATTATGTAATAAGAAGTAAAACGAACGTTAACATCAGCCTCTCGACTCTGAAACACTAGAATTGGTCAATTAGGCCCCATAGCTAGCAGTGGTTCGTTTACAAGGGCCGTAAAATTGGAACTATGTGTATTTCCAATGAAAAAATGTGATATTTGAGTCGCAGACCTACATTTCAACATTTCCATTATGTAAATAAATAAAAATAGGTAAGTGTTGGCTCTCATAAATTTTTATTTACGAAATGAATTCTTGTGCAAATATAAAGTTTACTTATTTTATAGGAAAGGAAAGGCGTTCATCGAGGATTTCCAAGGAGCAATGGAATAAATAAATGTTGCTCGAGTTTTTTGAGCAAAACTCCAGCCTTGGTCAGCGTTATAACAACTGCTGCACCTACAGGGATGGAAAGAGCCTGCATTTCTTTCTAGGAGATGGCTGGATTGCTTAATTCCACAGTATCTAGTATGACCAAAATACAAAAAAAGAACATTCTGTTATAAGTAAGTACTTTGTAGTATCAATGGTTGACAGTTTGGCAAGTTTTACTTAAAATTCAGTAGTAGGCACATAATAAACTAAGAATAAGTTAACTCCATAGAAACGGCCCGATTTCACATAACATACCTAAGTGGTATAACATGCATGTTCCACACAATAGCTTATACTTAGTTGAAAGCCAATAATGATCCAATTGTTAACATTAATCGAATTTGAATTTCTCCATATGTAAAAAGATGCAATAAAATTCATTCCGATACTAAAAATGTCATTGGTAGGTGAGCCATCAAGTTTATATATTTGGCCAACTAATAAAAACTCCATACACTAACATCTGAAATACTGCTTCTTCCTAGACCTCCATAATTTTAGTACCACTACCTCCACAACTTAGTAAAATTTAATTCCTAACAACATGAGAAATATGACTAATTGCAACAAAACAAGTCTTGATTGAGATGATAAAATAGTGAAGATAATAATTATCTAGATATTTAATTATCTTCCATTTGAATCATTATCATTTACTAGTCATACTACTAATTTACTTGGTGGTAGGACTAACTCTCCCACGAGTGACCATCCTGGGTTGGTACCGCCGCGTTGCTCATGAAGTCTGCCGCCAAGCATTAATGTGTTCCGGTTTGATGAGCAGAGTAACCAGTGAAATTACTGGGCTTTTGGAACTCTACCTAATGTCGCAGAGTAATGAGCGCACTGCAGTGTTGCAAAGCCATTAGGTTTCAAAGCTCTGAGTAGCACTGCAATTATTATGGGCTGGCGTTATGCTTACCATCAGGCAAATAACCAGCTTGTTTCATTATCAAATAAAATAAAAGAAAGTACTAATTGCAATAATTATGTTACAGTATTGAGTTTGAAGAGATTTTATATATACACTTGTAGTAGCACGCATAATGTCGCCTTGTCTATGCACTAAGTTCAGAGAGAGAAAAAAAAAAAATATGTAGGTAGACCGCACAATTTCATTATTTCGTGCGGTCGGCTGGTTCTTCATTCACGTTGCAGTGCTCCGCCGCGTCGCACTACAAAGTTGGTTTTTCTAAGTTTCTCCGTGTTAACAAGTTTTTTCGTCAAAATCAAGATGCCGAAGAGGAAACATAACGACGAGTGGGAATAATTGTAAGTAATTTGCACAATTACCGATAACTATCGATTGCATATGAGGTTTCACGTTCCAACGATTCGAGTTCTTACTTAACCCATTTTTTTACTCGAGTTCACGATGCAACGCCACGAGTTCATCTTACTCGCTGTATACCTATGCGTACTTA
Organism: Crocallis elinguaria; assembly: GCA_907269065.1. Classification (NCBI taxonomy): domain Eukaryota; kingdom Metazoa; phylum Arthropoda; class Insecta; order Lepidoptera; family Geometridae; genus Crocallis; species Crocallis elinguaria. The sequence continues at coordinate 4,451,309 of OU026081.1, read as the reverse complement.
ATACGCCATCCATATAGCAACCTGTTGAGGTTATCCTATAATAATAATATGAAACGACCCGAAAGGTAACATTCTAACTAATTAAGTAATTTGCAATTTGTTCGGTCCACGTTTGAGTTGTCACTTACTGATAATAATGCATACGAGGTTTAACGTTCCAACGATTCGAGTTGTTACTTAACCTACTTTTTACTCGAGTTCATCTTACTCGCTGTATACCTATGCGTACCTAATACGCCATGCATATAGCAACCTGTTGAGGTTATTCTATAATAATAATATGAAACGACCCGAAAGGTAACATTTTAACTATGTAAGTTAAGTTCTAATGTTCACGTTTCAACGATTGGAGTTGTCACTTAACGATAATAATGCATACGAGGTTTAACGTTCCAACGATTCAAGTTGTTACTTAACCTACTTCTTGCTCGAGTTCATTTTACTCGCTGTATAACTATGCGTATCTAATACGCCATTCATATAGCAACCTGTTGAGGTTATCTATAATAATAAAAAGATGAAACGACCTGAAAGGTAACATTTTAACTATTTAAGTAATTTGCAATTTCTTCGGTTCACGTTTGAGTTGTCACTTAAATACATACATACGTTGTTTAACGTTCCAACGGCTCAAGTTGTTACTTAACCTATTTTTTACTCGAGTTCATCTTACTCGCTGTATACCTATGCGTACCTAATACGCCATGCATGTAGCAACCTGTTGAGGTTGTCCTATAATAATAATATGAAACGAACCGGAAGGTAACATTTTAACTATATAAGTTAAGTTCTAATGTTCACGTTTCAACAATTCGAGTTGCCACTTACCGATAATAATGTATAAGAGGTTTCACGTTCCAACGATTCGAGTTGTTACTTAACCTATTTTTTACTCGAGTTCACGATGCAACGCCACGAGTTCATCTTACTCGCTGTATACCTATGCGTACCTAATACGCCATGCATATAGCAACTTGTTGAGGTTATCCTATGATAATAATATTATGAAGGTATACGTATAATTACGTATATTAGACACAAATTTGCAATTTGCTGTTAATGTTGAAAACGAAAATCAAGAGCTACGCGAACCAAGACCGTCGACTAGCGCGTTACACGCGAGTTCCGATCGTTCGCTGGATATAGCCAACGTGACAATACTGGAGGATGTATCTTCACCACCAGTGATTAAAGGTGCTTCCAGCAGTGAGGATGTTCCACGAACAGAACCAAGCTAAGGCAAAATTAGCAGCGGTATTGCTTGTCTTGACGAGCCTATAAGACTCTTCTTAGTAAGGATAATAAAGATCCAACTGTTCTAAAGCTGCTGATTGATGCTGGGCGCATCATCTGTGACACACAACTCAGTGAGTCAATAACGAGGCGAAATTTCATATTGGCTGTACTAAAGAAGGACTTGAAAGATCAGATGCTGCTCACGATAATAGATAGTTTTCTTGTAGCCAAGAGCTAGCCGAAACTTTAAAGACCGCAAAAGCGATCAATAAAACAGGTGTGGATCTCAAAGCTTCCACCTCTAACAAGACTATTGCTACAAAACCAAAGCATCAAGTCGTTAACAGAAATTGAAACGGGAAGGCTCCGGTTCAAAACCACAGACAGCAGCCGTCGGCGCCCTCAAAGATGAAGGAGTCTGCACCTCAGAGGCAACAGCACTCGCCATCATCGAGGACATCGCGACCGAACTTCAGTCGCGGCCGCCGCTAGACAATACGGTAAATTACGCCGGTAGACTATCTGTTTTTTACAACCAATGGTCACAAATAACCGCAGATAAAATAATTTTATCGTGGATACGTGGTTATGAAATTCCGTTCACTGAAACTCCATATCAGCATTGTATACCTCAACCCCGAAATTATGCACACTCAGAAAAACTTGAATTTGATCAAGCTATACATAATTTAATTTCTATAGGTGCTATACCTCACTGTGAGCCCTGTGAGGATATCCAATATCTTTTTACCCAAACCGAACGGAAAAGCACGCTTTATCCTAAATTTGAAAAAGCTAAACGAGTTCATTCAACATGTTCATTTGAATTAGAAGATTTTAGAATAATGATCAAACTAATCTCAAGATGTTGTCTCAGGTCAACTATTGACCTCAAAGACGCATATTATTAAGTGAAAGTTCATGATAACTCTAAAAAATATTCAAGACTTAGTTTGAACGGTAACTTGTATGAATTTAATGCCCTACCGTTTGGTGTCAATACGGCACCTTTTGTCTTCACAAAAATAATGAAAACGGTGGTCAGAATGCCACGCTGTGCTGATTATTTATCGGCAATATATCTTAACGATACCTGTCTAATATCACATAGCTATAGCGAATGTATGGATAACATTACAAAAATGAAAAGTACATACATGAATTTGCCTGTAAGTTTACAGTCAGATTTCGATTGGTGGATTAAATCTATCGAAAATCCAAAAAATCAAATTAAATTTGAAGAATTCAGATGCTTCGACTATGGGGGGTTGGGGGATAGCCTGTGCGGGAAAAACGGCAAGCGGTAGCTGAAGTCGGGAAGAAAGAAAACTTCACATTCATAAGATTAAAAATGTGTCTAGAGGATTTATCCAATTGTCATATTATCTTTCGAATAGATAATACAACTGCGATTTTTTACATTAATCGTATGGGAGGAATCCAATTCCCCCATCTCACAAACTGACCAAAGATATACGACAATGGTGTGAAGCGCGAATTCTATTTATAACAGCGCTATACATTCCATCTACAGAAAATACTATAGCAGATACTGAATCAAGGTGTATTCACCCGGATATTGAATGGGAACTATCTGATCTTGCCTTTCAGCAAACAATTAACAATTTCTGGCTACCAGAGATTGACATGATTGCTAGTTGAATAAATAAAAAATGTCCTGTATACATATCATGGCACAAAGACCCTGATGCTTGACGCTTTCTCTGTGAATTGGTCAAAATTGTATAAAAATACCATGAACCAGGAACCCGTAAAAACGGGTTCCCTTCCTTCTCAATAATTTTAAAAAAGCATTGATGAAAATTATTAGCGACAAAGCTAAGTGCATACTGGTCGGACCAACATGGCCAGCTGAACCTTGGTATCCCCTATTTAACCAGTTTTTTACAAACTAAACCACTGGTTTTTTCAAACTTCTGAGGACCTAATAATCTCTCATTCCAGTTTCTGCCAGATCCAGCGGCAGATTACCCTGGATGCCGGAGTATTGTGCGGGAGTCTCTAATAAGAAAACTCCCTCCCGGGTCTTTAGACACATTAATAGCGTCGCTGTCAGATAATTAAATTAAGTAATATGATACTTACACATTCCAGTTATTATTCATGTTTTAAAAGAGTTATTTCAATCGGGAGCGCTATACGGTACTCTAAATGGGTTTAGATCTACACCTTCCTTAGTATTAGGAAGTCAGATAAGCACAGACGACTGTGTTTTAAGGGTATATTTAGGCTTCGCCCTACCTTACCCAAGTATGAATCCACTGGGATACTACATTAGTAATTGAAACTCTAGCCACTTGGATTCCTAATTAATCTCATTCTTTAGAAATAATCACTAAAGAAGCTAGTTACCCTGCTGGCGCTGGTAACAGCGCATAGAGTACAAACTATTTCAAAAATAGATATCCGAAATTTTCAAAATTGGCGGAATGATATTTCCATTAGGATCCCTGACTTAATAAAAACGTCAAGTGTAAACGCAACTCAGCCAACGCTGATGCTGCCAATTTTTCGAGACAGACCTGACATAGGTCCGGCTTAATTATTAACGGATTATCTAAAAGTAATGTAGCGGCATTACGTGATCATCACACCTCTATTTTTATTTCTATAAAAAACCATATAATAAAGTTTCTCCCCAAACACTTAGCAGATGGATAAAGAGTATACGTTGTGGGTCTGTGGAATAGATATCACACAGTACTCTGCACATAGTACTAGACACCTCAAAAGCTCATAAGCTCGGTGTGAATTTGGATGTTATCAGGAAGACTGCCGGTTGGTCCGGCGGCTCTACAATATTTGCCAAGTTTTATAACAGGCATATAACAGACAGCATATACAGAATCAAATCATTGTTTTGCTAGAAGTAAAATTGATTGATTTATGCTAAAATTTACTGTAGCTATTATGTTAATAGTTTATTTAAGAAACATTACCTTTTAATTGAGTGATTAAGTACATTTATTATGTCATTTATTGAAGAAATATTAAATATATTTACTTCTGTAATACTTTCAACTGAAATAGATATTTCACAACTTCTCTCAACATCTACAAGTGTATATATAAAATCTCTTCAAACTCAATACTGTAACATAATTTAATGATTAAACGAACTTACCTGTAAGTTAAGTTCTATCATAATTATGTGAAGTAGTGAGTTTGAAGAGATAGCATCCCGCCCACCCAGATTACCTATTTCATAGGTCCCGAATAGTGAAATATCTACTTGAACTGATAAGCTCTGAACTAAATGAAGAACCAGCCGACCGCACGAAATAATGAAATTGTGCGGTCTACCTACATATTTTTTTTTTTTCTCTCTCTGAACTTAGTGCATAGACAAGGCGACATTATGCGTGCTACTACAAGTGTATATATAAAATCTCTTCAAACTCACTACTTCACATAATTATGATAGAACTTAACTTACAGGTAAGTTCGTTTAATCATTAAATTTAATACAAAAATTTTTTTTAGGGGGTTTTACTTCCTGGGAGATTTTGTTATAAGGAGTAACTTAGGCTACTTTTAATGTGGGCAAAGCCGCGGGCATAGCTAGTTCCTAATAAAATTAATATAGAGTACACATGCATCATCTTTAATATTATATTACATATAAAATATTTACACAATTAACTAATAAAGTAAATAAATTAAAGCTATGTTAGATCAGCTTTCGTCAGCAAGTCAATGATCTATCATAGCCTTTAGGGCTTGCTGCTTCTTCTTCTTCTGAATATCCTCATGTTAATCGTAGGTATTATGATACTGAACCTAAAAACCATATTGCTTCATTTTCAGGCTGGTGTTCAAGGTGGTGCTTGAGGGAGTGCCCGGAATCACGGTTGTCTTCACAGCATCACTTGCTCAAAATATTGATGTCTATTGCATATGTCTATACAAAAATTCTACTGTAAATTTGCTAGTATTATTTTATGTTTTAATTATTGTAAAAAAATAGTGCATAGTTATTATAATTTTAGTAATAGCATAACATGTTTTTTATTTTTCTCTTTGTTTTATTACTGTCTTTGCAATTTCTCAGGTATTACACTGAGTAGCTGCGCCAGCAACCTCCCTTGTTTGAGCATTTTTGGTCCCGGTGACATTATTAAGTGGTCATTATTTAGAGCTTGCATCATGGCCCTCTTAAAGTCAGTTGGATACACTTGGTGCATCTTGTTAAGTGCAATGACTCCAATTTATCTCTGGTACGAACCTGAGGCATAAAAGCCCAGTGTACTTAATACCTAAAACGAAAATATATGTTATTTTAATTATAAATATAATATCTAGGTAAGTAGTTAATTTATTAGTTTTGTTATTGAGAGGAACAGTTAAGATAGATGGAACTTAGAACATTAATTGTAACCACTGGGAATCGAATTCGATTGGAGGATATACATTAATAAATGTGTATGTGTATGTTTGTTGGTTTGTTCTTCTTTCACGGATCGATGTGATTTTTCATTTAGATATAGTTTGTAGACCCGGAGAGTAACATATTGTTATACATCTAAATAGTTATTCAATGACTATGACGTTCTCCTGTTCCACGCATTGACAGGTGGCGCCGCCTGGTGCAAATAGAACTGGAGCAAATGTCGCTAAGAACCAGCCAATGAGAGAAAAGGATGTTGCCGCCACAAAAGTGACGTCATCGTGAACATAATTTGATACCTGGCCAGTCGCCATTTTGCTCGGCAGTTCTTCTTTGGATTTAGAGTAAGCCAGATCGGCAAAGGAGTCTGTATGGTTTTTGGATTATATAAAGCTAAGTATTCTTCTAGTTAGGTAAAATTAATGTGCTAAAATATATCAAAAGTGTACTTATGTAATTACCTACTGAATGTGTTGTCGTGTATTGAATATGAATTACAAAACAAGTTCCGATGAGTTTCTTGCCCATTCTTCTCAACCGGACTAAATCTTTGGAATGGGCACTTAGAGTCAATTGCCTAGTCAACTTGAAGTGAATTATTGGAAATACAACAATATTATGTGATTTAAGCTGTTTCATTTATTCTTGTAAGTAATGGTTGTAACAATTTTCAGAAGTGGGATGAGCTCATCCATTTCTGCCCGCACATGCAGCCCCATAATGTGAGAGCTGCCTGGGAGTTTTAACACATCTTGCTGTACTTCGAGAAAGTACGCACCGTGGCATCCGCTGCAATATGCGCTTCGGGATACCTACCTGCATGGAGAAGTTGGAATAATCTGGTAGGATCTATTCATGTTGTATCAAGTAATGGGTAAAGAAGAATTTAAGTATATCTATGGTCACATTAGACTGAGTTTAATCCGGCAAATATAATTGGATGTGATACATGGTTGGAAAACCTTGAATAATAGTGGGAAAAGTAACGTATACAGGCAAGGTTGTTTAGGTTACAAAAAGGCACAATACTTTACATGGCTAAGAATTCACGTGGTTTAAATGGAAGCAGAAAATTTAAGGTTATTTTTGGTACATAACAAAGAATGTTTCTTTTTTCTTTCTTTGCTGAGTTTTCTAAGTCTTGGCTCGTACCTAATGTTAGTAAGTCGATGTAACAATAGTGGGTAATGTAAGGATTCAGATGATACACCATACATCGATATTTGTTCCGACATTTAAGTTATGGTGTAATAAAGAAACTTGCATACAGGCATTCATATATACGCATTTTTATTTTGAGCAGTCGTGTAAAAAAAAAAACTGAATGTTTTCCGTGATTTATATTGATTTGACTTTATTGTAAATGGATTGATATGAAATTAAAATGTTTTACTACAAAGTTTGTATTTTACCACATCTGGCTCATTTTATACTTAAAGAAAACTTACGTACATATATCATTATGAGCTGCAGTATAGGTAATTACCGATTAAGTAAAAACTCTGTTGCAACCTACCCACTTCAATACAATACAATTAAAATATAACAAATTTTCAGTACCTAGTTTACAATTCTTCGAATTGAGTCGGCCGGTACCACGTAGTACCGGCGGTAAAAAAAAAACACATAGACCTTATTCAGTGGTGATAAGGTTCAAAATAGATTAACCGTTATGAACGAATAAAATTGCTAACTATATTGGACACTAAGTCGGCCGGAACCACGTAGGTAAATAGAAACAGTTAGACCTTATTCAGTGGTGATAAGGTTCAAAATAGCTTGAACTAATAAAATTGCTATTTTAAAAGAAAAAGAAAAGAAGACCTAAGTTAGTCATATTGGCCAAATAAATTTACAGTTACCTTCCAAACTAGTGATAACTATAGAAAAGTACTCTGTGGTGATAACTGTATGACGGCAGGGCGTCTCGCAGTACTTACGTACAGAGCTTGTTATTTTCTGTTAACAAATTTGTTAATAATTAGGTATTTTTAGTACTTGTTTGATTATTATTAGATTTGTTTTAAACGAGATGTAGGGTAGGAAGAAGGCGTCCTATTCCTTCCTTTTTCGTCAAGACGAGAAATCATATAGCCAACCCTGGTGTCAGAATTTTAAATCGTCCCAGGGCTTTCTAATTTCTTGCACTCTATTATAACCACATCTACGGGAAAGCCAATAACAAAACGAAGTATTAGTAGAACGAAGTATTGTTGTTATTGCGTATATATTAAAGTTCATGTGAACCCTTTGACTTAGGACTGTGGTTGGCTAAGTTTGAGTTGGTTTAGATTTTTTTTTTCTATTTATGGGTTTCAACAGTAATCCCAATAAAGACTTGGACAAAGGTCAGTGTCAGTTGTCTCGTTAAGTTCAAAATAGTTACATATGCAGTTATTAATACACTGTAACATTGAACCAGTCTCAACACTAATTTCTCGAGCTTCACGAGTAGGACGAGAATTGGATTTAAACATTTAAAAACAAACCAAAGTAGAACTTGACACGGAAATCGTGGTGATGAGGACCGCCTGAGGGGCGATGGAGCAAATAAAGAGTCACCACGGAAATCGTGGCGATGAGGGCCGCCTGATGGGCGATGAAATAAACAAGGGCCACCACGGAAATCGTGGTCATGTTGGCCGCCTGATGGGCGATGAAATAAACAAGGGCCACCACGGCAATCGTGGTGATGAATGAAGGCCGCCTGAGGGGCGATGAAATAAACAAAGAGTCAACACGTGAATCGTGGTGTTGGAGGCCGCCTAATGGGCGATGAATAAACGAAGGTCACCACTGATATTGTGTTAATGATGAGTATGATATAGGAAATGAAATAAACTTATGTAATTATGGAAATGAAAGGATGTAAATGTACATTTTGTTGATAAAAATCTTTTGAATTATGGTAACTGGCCGTCTTACTGGACGATGAAATAAACAGCTTACATAATGCAACAATTTATTTTAATTCATGATTAATATGAAATAAACAACAGAAGATAAGTTACTAATGATTCTGTTTAAACAAACGCAGTATTAAATTTTTCATTAAAAGTTAGCAAGAAGGAAGCTATGTACCACTCTACCAAGCTAAATAAGTGAGGTTGAATTGATATTGATAGTTTGGCTACCATTTTAAAGCTGTTGCAGATTGTGCAGCTGGTAGGTCATATTTTATCAAAAGTATACATGAAATTTATAGTTGGGGTGTTCATGTTAGTGACACAAGAGTAAGACATGGAAGTTCAACATAGATTGCGCCAGTGTTCCTTTATGTAAATGTCGCTATACCGTTATTTATTTCGGCTGGGTGGTATGGTATGACCTTAAAATCAATATGAGACTTTTTTATATTAAGATCAGTTGGATATGGGTAGTGAAATATGGGATAGTAAAACGGAAAAACAGATATTGGATAATGGTTTACATAATAATAGACTAAATTGTAAACAATACCGAATAATAATAGTATTTAGTGGCTCTTTTCAATATCTATACAAATAAATAAAATTGAAGTGTCTGTTTGTATAAAAATAACAGCTTTTTACTAAATTCATATGAAATAATATATGGTACCCATAACAAAACAACCATTATTTTAAATTTTGTCAGTCTGTCTGGTCCGATTTTGACGGGACTTTCCTAGGCAGATAGCTGATGTTACAAGGAGTAACTTAGGCTACGTGGACAAAGCCTCGGTGCACAGCTAGTAGTATATAATATAATGTTTTTGAGAAAGTATTTATAGTAACCTTTGTATTCAATTCTGGGTTCAAGCAAATAAATAAGAATAGCTTTCGGTTTGTTGGGATGACTAAGTTTGCCCTTAAACTTGTTTCGAAGTGCTTGTTTAGATTTCCTTTATGAAACTAGCCTATAGGGTAGACCTAAAAGAAACAATAACTTAAAGGGAAATGCTAAAGAGTGCTGAGGAATAATAATAGGAAAAATAAAGTAAAGTAGTTAGACAGTCAGTATTTAAATTTTTGGGTTCAAATATCAGGTTCTATTAATCTTGGTATACACCTAATAATGATTAAAATATATGGAATCTAATATAATGGAATTATATATAAAGTAAACTTAATGAAAAAGAAAAACAGTTATTAATTGATAAATATGGAGAAGTTCTAAGGAAAATTAAAGATAAGATAAGATACATTTTAATTGTTTAAAACATGAGTATTATGCCAACTTAAAATTATGTACGTAGGTACATTGATGTTATAATCATTAGAGGATCATCATGTTATGCCTAATATGTAGGCGTACAAATTGATAGGTGGAGCTACTTATCTGTTATTAATTTACAAAATCTGTATTAAAATATTAACAAACTGATAATTTCAAATTAAATATAGAAAATGAAAATCTTCAATTCTTAAGTTATTTGACATTTTTGACAAAAATAAAAAAAATGTAAAAAAAAAGGAAAATTATAATGCCCAAAAGAAAGACTTCCAATTAAAAAGTTAAAACAAAATGTCAACGTTATGTAATAAAAAGACTGCATATCAACTTTAATTATGTTACAGTATTGAGTTTGAAGAGATTTTATGTATACACTTGTAGTAGCACGCACAATGTCGCCTTGTCTATGCACTAAGTTCAGAGAGAGAAAAAAAAAATATGTAGGTAGACCACACAATTTCATTATTTCGTGCGGTCGGCTGGTTCTCCATTCACGTTGCAGTGCTCCGCCGCGTCGCACTACAAAGTTGGTTTTTCTAAGTTTCTCCGTGTTAACAAGTTTTTTCGTCAAAATCAAGATGCCGAAGAGGAAACATAACGAGGAGTGGGAATATTTGTAAGTAAATTGCACATTTACCGATAACTATCGATTGCATATGAGGTTTCACGTTCCAACGATTCGAGTTCTTACTTAACCTACTTTTTTACTCGAGTTCACGATGCAACGCCACGAGTTCATCTTACTCGCTGTATACCTATGCGTACTTAATACGCCATCCATATAGCAACCTGTTGAGGTTATCCTATAATAATAATATGAAACGACCCGAAAGGTAACATTCTAACTAATTAAGTAATTTGCAATTTGTTCGGTCCACGTTTGAGTTGTCACTTACTGATAATAATGCATACGAGGTTTAACGTTCCAACGATTCGAGTTGTTACTTAACCTACTTTTTACTCGAGTTCATCTTACTCGCTGTATACCTATGCGTACCTAATACGCCATGCATATAGCAACCTGTTGAGGTTATTCTATAATAATAATATCAAACGACCCGAAAGGTAACATTTTAACTATTTAAGTTAAGTTCTAATGTTCACGTTTCAACGATTGGAGTTGTCAATTAACGATAATAATGCATACGAGGTTTAACGTTCCAACGATTCAAGTTGTTACTTAACCTACTTCTTACTCGAGTTCATTTTACTCGCTGTATAACTATGCGTACCTAATACGCCATTCATATAGCAACCTGTTGAGGTTATCTATAATAATAAAAAGATGAAACGACCCGAAAGGTAACATTTTAACTATTTAAGTAATTTGCAATTTCTTCGGTTCACGTTTGAGTTGTCACTTAAATACATACGATGTTTAACGTTCCAACGGTTCAAGTTGTTACTTAACCTATTTTTTACTCGAGTTCATCTTACTCGCTGTATACCTATGCGTACCTAATACGCCATGCATGTAGCAACCTGTTGAGGTTGTCCTATAATAATAATATGAAACGAACCAGAAGGTAACATTTTAACTATATAAGTTAAGTTCTAATGTTCACGTTTCAACAATTCGAGTTGCCACTTACCGATAATAATGTATACGAGGTTTCACGTTCCAACGATTCGAGTTGTTACTTAACCTATTTTTTACTCGAGTTCACGATGCAACGCCACGAGTTCATCTTACTCGCTGTATACCTATGCGTACCTAATACGCCATGCATATAGCAACTTGTTGAGATTATCCTATGATAATAATATGAAGGTATACGTATAATTACGTATATTAGACACAAATTTGCAATTTGCTGTTAATGTTGAAAACGAAAATCAAGAGCTACGCGAACCAAGACCGTCGACTAGCGCGTTACACGCGAGTTCCGATCGTTCGCTGGATATAGCCAACGTGACAATACTGGAGGATGTATCTCCACCACCAGTGATTAAAGGTGCTTCCAGCAGTGAGGATGTTCCACGAACAGAACCAAGCTAAGGCAAAATTAGCAGCGGTATTGCTTGTCTTGACGAGCCTATAAGACTCTTCTTAGTAAGGATAATAAAGATCCAACTGTTCTAAAGCTGCTGATTGATGCTGGGCGCATCATCTGTGACACACAACTCAGTGAGTCAATAACGAGGCGAAATTTCATATTGGCTGTACTAAAGAAAGACTTGAAAGATCAGATGCTGCTCACGATAATAGATAGTTTTCTTGTAGCCAAGAACTAGCCGAAACTTTAAAGACCGCAAAAGCGATCAATAAAACAGGTGTGGATCTCAAAGCTTCCACCTCTAACAAGACTACTGCTACAAAACCAAAGCATCAAGTCGTTAACAGAAATTGAAACGGGAAGGCTCCGGTTCAAAACCACAGACAGCAGCCATCGGCGCCCTCAAAGATGAAGGAGTCTGCACCTCAGAGGCAACAGCACTCGCCATCATCGAGGACATCGCGATTGAACTTCAGTCGCGGCCGCCGCTAGACAATACGGTAAATTACGCCGGTAGACTATCTGTTTTTTACAACCAATGGTCACAAATAACCGCAGATAAAATAATTTTATCGTGGATACGTGGTTATGAAATTCCGTTCACTGAAACTCCATATCAGCATTGTATACCTCAACCCCGAAATTATGCACACTCAGAAAAACTTGAATTTGATCAAGCTATACATAATTTAATATCTATAGGTGCTATACCTCACTGTGAGCCCTGTGAGGATATCCAATATCTTTTTACCCAAACCGAACGGAAAAGCACGCTTTATCCTAAATTTGAAAAAGCTAAACGAGTTCATTCAACATGTTCATTTGAATTAGAAGATTTTAGAATAATGATCAAACTAATCTCAAGATGTTGTCTCAAGTCAACTATTGATCTCAAAGACGCATATTATTAAGTGAAAGTTCATGATAACTCTAAAAAATATTCAAGATTTAGTTTGAACGGTAACTTGTATGAATTTAATGCCCTACCGTTTGGTGTCAATACGGCACCTTTTGTCTTCACAAAAATAATGAAAACGGTGGTCAGAATGCCACGCTGTGCTGATTATTATCGACAATATATCTTAACGATACCTGTCTAATATCACATAGCTATAGCGAATGTATGGATAACATTACAAAAATGAAAAGTACATGAATTTGCCTGTAAGTTTACAGTCAGATTTCGATTGGTGGATTAAATCTATCGAAAATCCAAAAAATCAAATTAAATTTGACGAATTCAGATGCTTCGACTATGGGGGGTTGGGGGATAGCCTGTGCGGGAAAAACGGCAAGCGGTAGCTGAAGTCGGGAAGGAAGAAAACTTCACATTCATAAGATTAAAAATTTGTCTAGAGGATTTATCCAATTATCATATTATCTTGCGAATAGATAATACAACTGCGATTTTTTACATTAATCGTATGGGAGGAATCCAATTCCCCCATCTTACAAACTGACCAAAGATATACGACAATGGTGTGAAGCGCGAATTCTATTTATAACAGCGCTATACATTCCATCTACAGAAAATACTATAGCAGATACTGAATCAAGGTGTATTCACCCGGATATTGAATGGGAACTATCTGATCTTGCCTTTCAGCAAATCATTAACAATTTCGGGCTACCAGAGATTGACATGATTGCTAGTTGAATAAATAAAAAATGTCCTGTATACATATCATGGCACAAAGACCCTGATGCTTGACGCTTTCTCTGTGAATTGGTCAAAATTGTATAAAAATACCATGAACCAGGAACCCGTTTTTACGGGTTCCCTTCCTTCTCAATAATTTAAAAAAAACATTGATAAAAATTATTAGCGACAAAGCTAAGTGCATACTGGTCGGGCCAACATGGCCAGCTGAACCTTGGTATCCCCTATTTAACCAGTTTTTTACAAACTAAACCACTGGTTTTTTCAAACTTCTGAGGACCTAATAATCTCTCATTCCAGTTTCTGCCAGATCCAACGGCAGACTACCCTGCGGAGTATTGTGCGGGAGTATCTAATAAGAAAACTCCCTCCCGGGTCTTTAGACACATTAATAGCGTCTCTGTCAGATAATTAAATTAAGTAATATGATACTTACACATTCCAGTTATTATTCATGTTTTAACAGAGTTATTCCAATCGGGAGCGCTATACGGCACTCTAAATGGGTTTAGATCTACACCTTCCTTAGTATTAGGAAGTCAGATAAGCACAGACGACTGTGTTAAAAGGTTTTTAAGGGTATATTTAGGCTTCGCCCTCCCTTACCTAAGTATGAATCCACTGGGATACTACATTAGTAATTGAAACTCTAGCCACTTGGATTCCTAATTAATCTCATTCTTTAGAAAAAATCACTAAAGAAGCTAGTTACCCTGCTGGCGCTGGTAACAGCGCATAGAGTACAAACTATTTCAAAAATAGATATCCGAAATTTTCAAAATTGGCGGAATGATATTTCCATTAGGATCCCTGACTTAATAAAAACGTCAAGTGTAAACGCAACTCAGCCAACGCTGATGCTGCCAATTTTTCGAGACAGACCTGACATAGGTCCGGCTTAATTATTAACGGATTATTTAAAAGTAATGTAGCGGCATTACGTGATCATCACACCTCTATTTTTATTTCTATAAAAAACCATATAATAAAGTTTCTCCCCAAACACTTAGCAGATGGATAAAGAGTATACGTTGTGGGTCTGTGGAATAGATATCACACAGTACTCTGCACATAGTACTAGACACCTCAAAAGCTCATAAGCTCGGTGTGAATTTGGATGTTATCAGGAAGACTGCCGGTTGGTCCGGCGGCTCTACAATATTTGCCAAGTTTTATAACAGGCATATAACAGACAGCATATACAGAATCAAATCATTGTTTTGCTAGAAGTAAAATTGATTGATTTATGCTAAAATTTACTGTAGCTATTATGTTAATAGTTTATTTAAGAAACATTACCTTTTAATTGAGTGATTAAGTACATTTATTATGTCAATTATTGAAGAAATATTAAATATATTTACTTCTGTAATACTTTCAACTGAAATAGATATTTCACAACTTCTCTCAACATCTACAAGTGTATACATAAAATCTCTTCAAACTCAATACTGTAACATAATTTAATGATTAAACGAACTTACCTGTAAGTTAAGTTCTATCATAATTATGTGAAGTAGTGAGTTTGAAGAGATAGCATCCCGCCCACCCAGATTACCTATTTCATAGGTCCCGAATAGTGAAATATCTACTTGAACTGATAAGCTCTGAACTAAATGAAGAACCAGCCGACCGCACGAAATAATGAAATTGTGTGGTCTACCTACATATTTTTTTTTTCTCTCTCTGAACTTAGTGCATAGACAAGGCGACATTGTGCGTGCTACTACAAGTGTATACATAAAATCTCTTCAAACTCACTACTTCACATAATTATGATAGAACTTAACTTACAGGTAAGTTCGTTTAATCATTAAATCATTGTTGTATACAATAATAACTAAAGTCATTGTTAAAATTTATCCTTGAGAAAGTCATTAATATTATAATGACATTTTTTTTAGCTAAAAGCTTTCTAAATCTTTTTATAAGTTGGTACCTAAATCTGTATCTATAAGGAATTTGATTAAATATATAATGGGTTCCACTCTATTACGAATAAGTGCAGTCAAATTTATTTATTATTAGTATTATGTTCTGATAAAGACAGCATTAGTTCTAGTCTGTGATTCGGGTAGTCGAACGTTGAAGAGGCCCGCTGTTAGTCATTTATTTTAACTTTTATAAGTGCTCCTTTGGGGCCTATTTGAATAAAGCATTTTGAATTTGAATTACATACAAATAAATGTAACCTGGTCATTTTTATAATTATTTATGAAATGAAAGACAAACATTACCAAACTAAATAGGTTTCATTAAACATTATTAACAAGTTAACAATTACAAAAGGACGCAATTTTGGAGAATACATGAGTAATATTATTAGTTCAGTCCGTACCCAATAAATATTGGTTAATATTACTTTGAAGGAAATTTAATTTTGCTTACAATATTGGTTGCACTATTGGTTGTACTTATTGTTTGTCTGCGTATTATGTGCTTATATTACTAATTATGTTACAGTATTGAGTTTGAAGAGATTTTATATATACACTTGTAGTAGCACGCATAATGTCGCCTTGTCTATGCACTAAGTTCAGAGAGAGAAAAAAAAAATATGTGGGTAGACCGCACAATTTCATTATTTCGTGCGGTCGGCTGGTTCTCCATTCACGTTGCAGTGCTCCGCCGCGTCGCACTACAAAGTTGGTTTTTCTAAGTTTCTCCGTGTTAACAAGTTTTTTCGTCAAAATCAAGATGCCGAAGAGGAAACATAACGACGAGTGGGAATATTTGTAAGTAATTTGCACATTTATAACTATCAATCAAATCATCGATAACTATCGATTGCATATGAGGTTTCACGTTCCAACGATTCGAGTTCTTACTTAACCTACTTTTTTACTCGAGTTCACGATGCAACGCCACGAGTTCATCTTACTCGCTGTATACCTATGCGTACTTAATACGCCATCCATATAGCAACCTGTTGAGGTTATCCTATAATAATAATATGAAACGACCCGAAAGGTAACATATTAAGTAATTTGCAATTTGTTCGGTCCACGTGTGAGTTGTCACTTACTGATAATAATGCATACGAGGTTTAACGTTCCAACGATTCGAGTTGTTACTTAACCTACTTTTTACTCGAGTTCATCCTACTCGCTGTATACCTATGCGTACCTAATACGTCATGCATATAGCAACCTGTTGAGGGTATTCTATAATAATAATATGAAACGACCCGAAAGGTAACATTTCAACTATTTAAGTTAAGTTCTAATGTTCACGTTTCAACGATTGGAGTTGTCACTTAACGATAATAATGCATACGAGGTTTAAAGTTCCAACGATTCAAGTTGTTACTTAACCTACTTCTTACTCGAGTTCATTTTACTCGCTGTATAACTATGCGTACCTAATACGCCATTCATATAGCAACCTGTTGAGGTTATCTATAATAATAAAAAGATGAAACGACCCGAAAGGTAACATTTTAACTATTTAAGTAATTTGCAATTTCTTCGGTTCACGTTTGAGTTGTCACTTAAATACATACGATGTTTAACGTTCCAACGGTTCAAGTTGTTACTTAACCTAATTTTTACTCGAGTTCATCTTACTCGCTGTATACCTATGCGTACCTAATACGCCATGCATGTAGCAACCTGTTGAGGTTGTCCTATAATAATAATATGAAACGAACCGGAAGGTAACATTTTAACTATATAAGTTAAGTTCTAATGTTCACGTTTCAACAATTCGAGTTGCCACTTACCGATAATAATGTATACGAGGTTTCACGTTCCAACGATTCGAGTTGTTACTTAACCTATTTTTTACTCGAGTTCACGATGCAACGCCACGAGTTCATCTTACTCGCTGTATACCTATGCGTACCTAATACGCCATGCATATAGCAACTTGTTGAGGTTATCCTATGATAATAATATGAAGGTATACGTATAATTACGTATATTAGACACAAATTTGCAATTTGCTGTTAATGTTGAAAACGAAAATCAAGAGCTACGCGAACCAAGACCGTCGACTAGCGCGTTACACGCGAGTTCCGATCGTTCGCTGGATATAGCCAACGTGACAATACTGGAGGATGTATCTCCACCACCAGTGATTAAAGGTGCTTCCAGCAGTGAGGATGTTCCACGAACAGAACCAAGCTAAGGCAAAATTAGCAGCGGTATTGCTTGTCTTGACGAGCCTATAAGACTCTTCTTAGTAAGGATAATAAAGATCCAACTGTTCTAAAGCTGCTGAATGATGCTGGGCGCATCATCTGTGACACACAACTCAGTGAGTCAATAACGAGGCGAAATTTCATATTGGCTGTACTAAAGAAGGACTTGAAAGATCAGATGCTGCTCACGATAATAGATAGTTTTCTTGTAGCCAAGAACTTGCCGAAACTTTAAAGACCGCAAAAGCGATCAATAAAACAAGTGTGGATCTCAAAGCTTCCACCTCTAACAAGACTATTGCTACAAAACCAAAGCATCAAGTCGTTAACAGAAATTGGAACGGGAAGGCTCCTGTTCAAAACCACAGACAGCAGCCGTCGGCGCCCTCAAAGATGAAGGAGTCTGCACCTCAGAGGCAACAGCACTCGCCATCATCGAGGACATCGCGACCGAACTTCAGTCGCGGCCGCCGCTAGACAATACGGTAAATTACGCCGGTAGACTATCTGTTTTTTACAACCAATGGTCACAAATAACCGCAGATAAAATAATTTTATCGTGGATACGTGGTTATGAAATTCCGTTCACTGAAACTCCATATCAGCATTGTATACCTCAACCCCGAAATTATGCACACTCAGAAAAACTTGAATTTGATCAAGCTATACATAATTTAATTTCTATAGGTGCTATACCTCATTGTGAGCCCTGTGAGAATATCCAATATCTTTTTACCCAAACCGAACGGAAAAGCACGCTTTATCCTAAATTTGAAAAAGCTAAACGAGTTCATTCAACATGTTCATTTGAATTAGAAGATTTTAGAATAATGATCAAACTAATCTCAAGATGTTGTCTCAGGTCAACTATTGATCTCAAAGACGCATATTATTAAGTGAAAGTTCATGATAACTCTAAAAAATATTCAAGATTTAGTTTGAACGGTAACTTGTATGAATTTAATGCCCTACCGTTTGGTGTCAATACGGCACCTTTTGTCTTCACAAAAATAATGAAAACGGTGGTCAGAATACCACGCTGTGCTGATTATTTATTGGCAAAATATATCTTAACGATACCTGTCTAATATCACATAGCTATAGCGAATGTATGGATAACATTACAAAAATGAAAAGTACATGAATTTGCCTGTAAGTTTACAGTCAGATTTCGATTGGTGGATTAAATCTATCGAAAATCCAAAAATCAAATTAAATTTGACGAATTCAGATGCTTCGACTATGGGGGGTTGGGGGATAGCCTGTGCGGGAAAAACGGCAAGCGGTAGCTGAAGTCGGGAAGAAAGAAAACTTCACATTCATAAGATTAAAAATTTGTCTAGAGGATTTATCCAATTGTCATATTATCTTGCGAATAGATAATACAACTGCGATTTTTTACATTAATCGTATGGGAGGAATCCAATTCCCCCATCTCACAAACTGACCAAAGATATACGACAATGGTGTGAAGCGCGAATTCTATTTATAACAGCGCTATACATTCCATCTACAGAAAATACTATAGCAGATACTGAATCAAGGTGTATTCACCCGGATATTGAATGGGAACTATCTGATCTTGCCTTTCAGCAAATCATTAACAATTTCGGGCTACCAGAGATTGACATGATTGCTAGTTGAATAAATAAAAAATGTCCTGTATACATATCATGGCACAAAGACCCTGATGCTTGACGCTTTCTCTGTGAATTGGTCAAAATTGTATAAAAATACCATGAACCAGGAACCCGTTTTTACGGGTTCCCTTCCTTCTCAATAATTTAAAAAAAACATTGATAAAAATTATTAGCGACAAAGCTAAGTGCATACTGGTCGGGCCAACATGGCCAGCTGAACCTTGGTATCCCCTATTTAACCAGTTTTTTACAAACTAAACCACTGGTTTTTTCAAACTTCTGAGGACCTAATAATCTCTCATTCCAGTTTCTGCCAGATCCAGCGGCAGATTACCCTGGATGCCGGAGTATTGTGCGGGAGTCTCTAATAAGAAAACTCCCTCCCGGGTCTTTAGACACATTAATAGCGTCTCTGTCAGATAATTAAATTAAGTAATATGATACTTACACATTCCAGTTATTATTCATGTTTTAACAGAGTTATTTCAATCGGGAGCGCTATACGGCACTCTAAATGGGTTTAGATCTACACCTTCCTTAGTATTAGGAAGTCAGATAAGCACAGACGACTGTGTTTTAAGGGTATATTTAGGCTTCGCCCTCCCTTACCCAAGTATGAATCCACTGGGATACTACATTAGTAATTGAAACTCTAGCCACTTGGATTCCTAATTAATCTCATTCTTTAGAAAAAATCACTAAAGAAGCTAGTTACCCTGCTGGCGCTGGTAACAGCGTATAGAGTACAAACTATTTCAAAAATAGATATCCGAAATTTTCAAAATTGGCGGAATGATATTTCCATTAGGATCCCTGACTTAATAAAAACGTCAAGTGTAAACGCAACTCAGCCAACGCTGATGCTGCCAATTTTTCGAGACAGACCTGACATAGGTCCGGCTTAATTATTAACGGATTATCTAAAAGTAATGTAGCGGCATTACGTGATCATCACACCTCTATTTTTATTTCTATAAAAAACCATATAATAAAGTTTCTCCCCAAACACTTAGCAGATGGATAAAGAGTATACGTTGTGGGTCTGTGGAATAGATATCACACAGTACTCTGCACATAGTACTAGACACCTCAAAAGCTCATAAGCTCGGTGTGAATTTGGATGTTATCAGGAAGACTGCCGGTTGGTCCGGCGGCTCTACAATATTTGCCAAGTTTTATAACAGGCATATAACAGACAGCATATACAGAATCAAATCATTGTTTTGCTAGAAGTAAAATTGATTGATTTATGCTAAAATTTACTGTAGCTATTATGTTAATAGTTTATTTAAGAAACATTACCTTTTAATTGAGTGATTAAGTACATTTATTATGTCAATTATTGAAGAAATATTAAATATATTTACTTCTGTAATACTTTCAACTGAAATAGATATTTCACAACTTCTCTCAACATCTACAAGTGTATATATAAAATCTCTTCAAACTCAATACTGTAACATAATTTAATGATTAAACGAACTTACCTGTAAGTTAAGTTCTATCATAATTATGTGAAGTAGTGAGTTTGAAGAGATAGCATCCCGCCCACCCAGATTACCTATTTCATAGGTCCCGAATAGTGAAATATCTACTTGAACTGATAAGCTCTGAACTAAATGAAGAACCAGCCGACCGCACGAAATAATGAAATTGTGCGGTCTACCCACATATTTTTTTTTTCTCTCTCTGAACTTAGTGCATAGACAAGGCGACATTATGCGTGCTACTACAAGTGTATATATAAAATCTCTTCAAACTCACTACTTCACATAATTATGATAGAACTTAACTTACAGGTAAGTTCGTTTAATCATTAAATTATGTTTGATAAAATGGTTTGATAAAATGTCACATTGGTTATAAATGGGTGACAAAATGTCACATTGGTTATAAATGGGTGACTAGATGTCACATTGGATATTAAATGGTTGACAAAATGGAACATAAGTAATAAATGGGTGACTAGATGTTATAATGGGTATTAAATGGGTTACAAAAGGTCGCAAATGAGTAAAAGTCACTTTGGATTAATTGGGTGATCAAGTAATATTCTTGCAATTGCATTTCACAGATGTTGACAATTTAAAATCCTGGGCAAAATATTTCTAAATTGTGATGAACATTTTATTGCATTTAGTATTTTAATACATAGTTGTATAAAATGATGTAGTTTATGGATTTTGCTTGTTGATGAAGAAGTTAATAATTGGAATATGATTCTAGGTTATTAAATTATAGTTAGATAGCGTTATGAAACCTGAGATGCGCAGTAAACAGAGCAGTAGAAAGAAATGCCATCATTTAGGTCTTGTGAAATATGTATTTCATGTGTCAAAGAATATAATACATATTGTTATAGTAGGCAGATATTCATACGGAAAAAAAAGTATAAAAATATATTGCACTAATTTTTAAATATTTACTAACAATATAGTACTTTTATTGATGAGGATTTCGGTTACATGTTTTCTTGAAAAAGTAATCTGTTAAATATTTTTATGTACATATGGGGGCTAAGTTGAGTGTATTTCCAAGAGTTCGGTATTATTAACTATATTATTGGTTCTGATGCCACACATACTCGTCACATTGGCTTGTGATTAAATAACAAGGTGTCACATTGGGTGACCGATCATAATCTTGGCTCGTTATATTTTGGGTACATAAATTTCTTTTAGGAGATATTGATAATTAAAATGTACTGACATATCTGTTGATGTTGACTAAGTAAAATGTTGCCTTAACTATGAATATATATATGTATACCTAACTTTATCCTTTGCAGGGACGCAAAGCTTGTCAGGATGTTTACCATGTACTTTATTTCTTTTGAGCACTCGATATTTCGGCACTGTTGCAAGCGCCATGTTCACGAGGAAACATGGCGCTTGCAACAGTGCCGAAATATCGAGTGCTCAAAAGAAATAAAGTACATGGTAAATATCCCGTTACTAAAGTTAACTCTTGTGTTAGTGACCATGAAAGTTTAAAAACTTATATTGTCAGGATGGACGAACTGTTATACATCTAAATAGTTATTCAATGACTATGACGTTCTCCTGTTCCACGCATTGACAGGTGGCGCCGCCTGGTGGAAATAGAACTGGAGCAAATGTCGCTAAGAACCAGCCAATGAGAGAAAAGGATGTTGCCGCCACAAAAGTGACGTCATCGTGAACATAATTTGATACCTGGCCAGTCGCCATTTTGCTCGGCAGTTCTTCTTTGGATTTAGAGTAAGCCAGATCGGCAAAGGAGTCTGTATGGTTTTTGGATTATATAAAGCTAAGTATTCTTCTAGTTAGGTAAAATTAATGTGCTAAAATATATCAAAAGTGTACTTATGTAATTACCTACTGAATGTGTTGTCGTGTATTGAATATGAATTACAAAACAAGTTCCGATGAGTTTCTTGCCCATTCTTCTCAACCGGACTAAATCTTTGGAATGGGCACTTAGAGTCAATTGCCTAGTCAACTTGAAGTGAATTATTGGAAATACAACAATATTATGTGATTTAAGCTGTTTCATTTATTCTTGTAAGTAATGGTTGTAACAATATATTGACATGCCTTTTCATCCCAAAAAAATGCACGGTTCCTGTGGGAACGCGTGTGAAACAGCGGGCAGAAGCTAATATAGATAATATGTCTTATTATTCACTCACCATGGATATAAAACCGATTCCATTTTGACGACGAGTGGTTAAATAAAGCTCCAGCTTTAATATAAGTAACATATTTACAAGCACTTTGTTGAGTCTGTATAACCCAACAAATTCAGAGTCGGAGATTTCGAAAGCTAATTCCATTTTTCGAAGAGCTACGCTTTGTTGGCGATATAAAACGCTTTGTGTAACAAACAAGTAAATTCATTTAAAAAAAAAACATAGTCTTATAACTGCCATGATTTATTATTTGTTTCAACAACATGGACGAAATGAATTGAAAAAAGTTCCTCTCGAGTAACTTCTTACGATTCTCCTATTTGACGTTTATCGCTGCCTATTTTGCGAGCTATTTCATAGAAAACTGTCAAATATAGCAATTCTTAGTATAATTCGGCATGTGAATCACATTATGAATTGCCTTACTACGATTTATGAAAAATGAATCATAATATTTTTCACCCTGGCTAATAATTTCATATGATTCTGCTATTTGACGTTTAAGCAATTCGTATTTCGTGAGCCATTTTACGATTTTTCATAGACAACTGTCAAATATATGAATTCTTGCAATGATTCGGCAAGTGAATCACTTTATGAATTGCATTTCGGTGACAACTTTTAGCAATTCACGAAATGAATCATAATATGATTCGGCCAAAGTGGCCTTTTTAGCCCCGCAGGTACGACAGCATTTCTGGAGGGCATGGTCAAATGAGTATTTGTCACTTTTAAACAAGCGTACCAAGTGGCATAAAGAGCACCCTAACCTTAAAACAGGGATGTTAGTATTGCTGCGTAATCCAAACACACCACCTGTGCAATGGCCTATAGGTAGAGTCTCAAAAGTGTATTTAGGGTTAGATAATAAAGTACGTGTCATAGAGATAACAACTGCTGATGGTAAGTTACATACAAGATCTATTGCTAAAGTTGTTGTTTTGCCAATTGAAGATTAATTAAAAAATTTAAGTCAAATAAGTATTAAAATTCATAATTTAAATTCATTCATTATGTAATAAATTTAAATAGTCCTTCAATTACTGTGACGTCTTCCTGTTCCACGCGACGACAGGTGGCGCCGCCTGGTGGATATCAAACTGAAGCAAAGAACCAGCCAATGAGAGAAAAGTATTTTGCCGCCACAAAAGTGACGCCATCATAAACATAATTTGATACCTCGCCATTTTGCTCAGTTCAGTTCTCCTTTGGATTTAGAGTAAGCCAGATCGGCAAAGATATATGGATATAACTGTATGGTTTTGGATTATATAAAGCTAAGTATTCTTCTAGTTAGGTAAAATTAATGTGCTAAATATCAAAAGTGTACTTATGTAATTACTGAATGTGTTGTCGTGTATTGAATAATAATAAGAAAAGAGTTCCGATGAGTTTCTTGCCCATTCTTCTCAACCGGACTAAAACTTTGGAATGGGCACTTAGAGTCATTTTGCCTAGTAATTTTGAAGTATCTGGAAATACTGGAAGTACTGGAAATACAACAATATTATGTGATTTAAACTGTGTCTTATTTATTCTTGTAAGTAATGCAGGTTGTAACATTTTCAGAAGTGGGATGAGCTCATCCATTTCTGCCCGGATACGCAGCCCCATAATGTGAGATCCACCTGGGAGTCAACATCTGGCTGTTGTACTTCGATGGTGCGCACCGTGGCATCGGCTGGAATCTGAGCTTCGGGATACCGGCCTGCATGGAGAAGCTGGAATAATCTGGTAGGATCAATTCAAGTTATATCGAGTAATAGATAAAGGTGATTTTAAATACATCTCGGGGCACATTGGCCTGAATTGAATCCGGATAACAAATAATGTTTCTTTTCTTTGCAAAGTTTTGAAAGTGTTGGCTCGTACTTAATAATGTAAGGATTATAACGATACCCTATGCATCTACATTTGTTCAGGCATTTAAAAGTTCTAGTTGAATAATAAAAATTTGCATACAGACATTCATCTATACACTCCTTTTTTTTGGACAGTCATTAAAAACTGATTAGCTGTTCCGAGTTTTACAATGATTTATTTAAAATCGATGAAAAATTTATGTAATTGGAATGATTGTTTCGAATTTATTTTAAATGGAT
The DNA here is from genome assembly GCA_907269065.1 of Crocallis elinguaria. Taxonomy (NCBI): domain Eukaryota; kingdom Metazoa; phylum Arthropoda; class Insecta; order Lepidoptera; family Geometridae; genus Crocallis; species Crocallis elinguaria. Next base: position 4,426,261 of record OU026081.1, on the reverse strand, counting down.
TGAAATGAAATTAAAATGTTCTTCTACAAAGTTAATATTTGGCCACATCAGGCTCATTATATACTTAAAGAAAACTTTTGTAGTTGTATCATTATGAGCTGCTGTATAGGTAATTATTAAGTAAAAAGTCTGTTCCAACCTACCCACTTTAATCATACAATTAAAATATCACAACTTTTCAATATCTAGTTTACAATGCTTCGAATTAAGCGGAAAAAAGAAAAGTATTTTGTTTTTCTTGAAAAGGCCAAAGTTAGTCGTACTGGCCAAAGGTATTTACAATTACCCTCCGAACTAGTGATACCTGTACGACGGCAGGGCATCTCGCAGTAGGAGCTGGTGTCATTCATTATACATGACATAACATAATATACGCAAAAAGATAATAGCGAGGTTCTGATTGAGTAGTCGTTGGCATTGCGCGAAATGGTGATTACTGTTCGCAACAGTAGGAATTGGTTGATGAGTTTACCCTTATTTTGTTGGTATGAAAACTAAATGAGCCGTTGGTGCGGTGCTAATCGATATTGTTTTAACTGTGTGGTATTCGCCTGTGTGGCATTCTCCTGTGTGATATCTATGTTCAAGTTTACTGACGCTCATGACTTACGAAAAATGCTTAAAGGTTAAGTTGTGGTAGAACAATTTAATGACGAAGTGGTAGTTGAGGCTGATGAGCTTAGTGAAAGTCAATACGTTGCATTGTAGTTGCGTTGGAGGTTCAATGTTGTGATGTGATGAGCAACGTGGCGATTTTGTTTATTGGCGGGTTGATACCATTGGCAACCATGTTTTGATGTCGCAAAATAGACCTTCAGCCATATTTGAACTTGTGAATTGTTATTGTTGTAGTAGATATTCACTATTAGTAAAGTAACCACTGGTAGGCACTGGTAGGCACTGGTAGGCACTGGTAGAGGCACTGGTAGAGGCACTGGTAGAGGCACTGGCAGAGTCACTGGTAGAGTTACTGGCAGTCACTGGCGTAATCGCTGGTAGAATCACTGGTACTCACTGGTAGAATCTCTGGTAGAATCACTGGTACTCACTGGTAGAATCACTGGTACGCACTGGTACGCACTGGTAGAATCGCTGGTAGAATCGCTGGTAGAATCACTGGTAGTCATCGATAGAGTTGGTAGGTATAACGACAGCCAAATTTTGAAAAAACATTGTAGAGGTTGAATCAGTAGGCGAGGTGGCCACTGAAAGGCGAGGTAGCCATTTAGATATTGTAACTGCGAGGTGGCTGTTTCGGTAGTACTGACATTCTTGATGAATTAGAGTATTGCATACTGACATGGAACGCTGACGGGTGAAGCTGACTTTATTGATGAATACTGACTATTGAGAATTTTGAGAGTAACTCGTGATGTAGTCGAATCTTGGCTTAGGGAGGCGCCTGGGAAAGGATGGTGCGCTCAGTAAAAACAGCGCTGGGAGCAACCCTGCACGAGCGACATCCTACTGAAGAAGTTCTCTCCACCCTGCTAACGGAAGCGGAGTACACGGTCAACAGTAGACCACTGACACACGTATCGGTCAGTGACGAAGACCCGGAGGCCCTAACGCCGAATCACTTCCTGTTGGGAGGGCCCGGTCACGTGTCGACACCAGGAACCTTCGATGAAAAGGACACAATCACGAAATCAAGTTGGCGCGCTGCACAGAGATTGGAAGACATCTTCTGGACTAGATGGATCAGAGAATACCTGCCTGAGCTTCAAAACCGGCGCACAGTGGACCGAAATCGCAAAGTAGGGACTTAAGGATTTCTATTTATATTTTTGGATTCTACATACTAATACAACATTTTTATGTTCCGTGACTTTTATCAGTAACCCATTAGTTTTAGAAATATATATGTTTTAATATTGTATGAAAAAAAGATAAATATTTCGATAAATAAAGCTTATTATTAGAATCATATTTTAAAAAATATTCAAATTAGACGTTGTAAATATGTGCAAGTGCATTCCACACCACTCCACTTCAATTGTTTTCGCCCAAGATACGGACAAACCGGTTTTCTTATCTGTAGACGAGTCGCCAATTGTGACGTGGGCCAATCAGAGGGCAGTAAATTTACAGATAACAGGAATCTGTTACCCGGGGGTATAAGGAAATGGAAAACAAATTGGCTTCAGTTCATTGTTACCACCCATTACACACGGGCTACCCTTACTAGATTGTTGTGAAATTTTATTTTTTGTGTTTTTGTGAAGGTTTATTTCTACGCTAATTTTGTGAAAATGTTTAGTGATTTAGTGACTAATCTTGATTTGGTTGTGAAATTGAAAGCAGGTACAAATCTTAAAGATGATAAGATTTTGTATAATGCTATTAAATTAAAATTATCTTATTTGAACAATGATAATGATAAAAAACTAAAGGAGTTCTGTGCAAAGTTCCGTTATAATAATAATAAAAAGTGGGAAAATGCTAATCGTAAAGAGCAAACGTTTAAAAGTAAATACAGTGAGTGGTTGGAATCACATATAGTTTGGCCAGAGTTTATGAAAGATCTTGTGAAAAATAACGACGAACCAGTTCCTACCACATCAACACAGTTAGAGAACACATCTCCAGAAAAAGTATCAGTTGGCACATCGACTAATGTAAGTCCTAGAAAACCTTTCACGGAATTGGGCCCTAAGCAAAAAAAGAGACGTACGGAACATACTATGCAAACTATTCAATCTGAAGAATTATCACATACACATGTTTTGAAATTGAAAGCAGGTGGAAATGAAGATATTGCTGACATTTTACAACACTTGCTCAAGAATCCCACAAGATGTGCAGAAAGTAAAATTAATACTAACCATGGTAGATGGTAAAGCAACAGCAATTCTTTGCAATTCATCATCACAGAGATGTGACATATTATTATGTAAAGCTACACCAAAGGAAATGAATGATTTGCCCTTGGTTTTGACAAAAGAAGTAGATGCCAACTTATACAGATATGATTTATCGTCGTTACTCACCTGGATACGATTCATGGAATGCATTCTTCACATAGCGTACAGATTAGATTTGAAGACATGGATAGTGAGGGGTGACAGTAAAGCTGTTATGGAAAGCAGAAAGAAAAATATTTAAGAAGCATTTCAATCTCAAACGGGTCTTTTAGTTGATGTTGTGAAACAGGGCCATGGTACGACAAATGATGGAAATACCGCTAGGAGATTCTTCGAACATTCCGATATTGCGGCTTCAATCACAGGAGTAAATGAAAAATTGATAAAAAGATTTAGAACCATACTAGAGGCAATTTCGGCTGGTCATCATATAGATACACTGAAGTTTAAAGAATATACCGATGCCACCATGAAATTATACGTTGATTTGTATAATTGGTTTTATATGCTTGCGAGCGTTTATAAGTTTCTTGCTCACGGAGCAGCTATTATTGAAAACTTGGGTATAGTGCCCATTGGAAAATTATCCGAAGAAGCCGCTGAAGCACGCAATAAAGATTTCCGTAGATATCGTGCACATCATTTGAGAAAATTTTGTAGGAAGGCTACCAATGAAGATATTATGAATTATGTTACAGTATTGAGTTTGAAGAGATTTTATGTATACACTTGTAGTAGCACGCACAATGTCGCCTTGTCTATGCACTAAGTTCAGAGAGAGAAAAAAAAAATATGTAGGTAGACCACACAATTTCATTATTTCGTGCGGTCGGCTGGTTCTTCATTCACGTTGCAGTGCTCCGCCGCGTCGCACTACAAAGTTGGTTTTTCTAAGTTTCTCCGTGTTAACAAGTTTTTTCGTCAAAATCAAGATGCCGAAGAGGAAACATAACGAGGAGTGGGAATATTTGTAAGTAAATTGCACATTTACCGATAACTATCGATTGCATATGAGGTTTCACGTTCCAACGATTCGAGTTCTTACTTAACCTACTTTTTTACTCGAGTTCACGATGCAACGCCACGAGTTCATCTTACTCGCTGTATACCTATGCGTACTTAATACGCCATCCATATAGCAACCTGTTGAGGTTATCCTATAATAATAATATGAAACGACCCGAAAGGTAACATTCTAACTAATTAAGTAATTTGCAATTTGTTCGGTCCACGTTTGAGTTGTCACTTACTGATAATAATGCATACGAGGTTTAACGTTCCAACGATTCGAGTTGTTACTTAACCTACTTTTTACTCGAGTTCATCTTACTCGCTGTATACCTATGCGTACCTAATACGCCATGCATATAGCAACCTGTTGAGGTTATTCTATAATAATAATATGAAACGACCCGAAAGGTAACATTTTAACTATTTAAGTTAAGTTCTAATGTTCACGTTTCAACGATTGGAGTTGTCAATTAACGATAATAATGCATACGAGGTTTAACGTTCCAACGATTCAAGTTGTTACTTAACCTACTTCTTACTCGAGTTCATTTTACTCGCTGTATAACTATGCGTACCTAATACGCCATTCATATAGCAACCTGTTGAGGTTATCTATAATAATAAAAAGATGAAACGACCCGAAAGGTAACATTTTAACTATTTAAGTAATTTGCAATTTCTTCGGTTCACGTTTGAGTTGTCACTTAAATACATACGATGTTTAACGTTCCAACGGTTCAAGTTGTTACTTAACCTATTTTTTACTCGAGTTCATCTTACTCGCTGTATACCTATGCGTACCTAATACGCCATGCATGTAGCAACCTGTTGAGGTTGTCCTATAATAATAATATGAAACGAACCAGAAGGTAACATTTTAACTATATAAGTTAAGTTCTAATGTTCACGTTTCAACAATTCGAGTTGCCACTTACCGATAATAATGTATACGAGGTTTCACGTTCCAACGATTCGAGTTGTTACTTAACCTATTTTTTACTCGAGTTCACGATGCAACGCCACGAGTTCATCTTACTCGCTGTATACCTATGCGTACCTAATACGCCATGCATATAGCAACTTGTTGAGATTATCCTATGATAATAATATGAAGGTATACGTATAATTACGTATATTAGACACAAATTTGCAATTTGCTGTTAATGTTGAAAACGAAAATCAAGAGCTACGCGAACCAAGACCGTCGACTAGCGCGTTACACGCGAGTTCCGATCGTTCGCTGGATATAGCCAACGTGACAATACTGGAGGATGTATCTCCACCACCAGTGATTAAAGGTGCTTCCAGCAGTGAGGATGTTCCACGAACAGAACCAAGCTAAGGCAAAATTAGCAGCGGTATTGCTTGTCTTGACGAGCCTATAAGACTCTTCTTAGTAAGGATAATAAAGATCCAACTGTTCTAAAGCTGCTGATTGATGCTGGGCGCATCATCTGTGACACACAACTCAGTGAGTCAATAACGAGGCGAAATTTCATATTGGCTGTACTAAAGAAAGACTTGAAAGATCAGATGCTGCTCACGATAATAGATAGTTTTCTTGTAGCCAAGAACTAGCCGAAACTTTAAAGACCGCAAAAGCGATCAATAAAACAGGTGTGGATCTCAAAGCTTCCACCTCTAACAAGACTACTGCTACAAAACCAAAGCATCAAGTCGTTAACAGAAATTGAAACGGGAAGGCTCCGGTTCAAAACCACAGACAGCAGCCATCGGCGCCCTCAAAGATGAAGGAGTCTGCACCTCAGAGGCAACAGCACTCGCCATCATCGAGGACATCGCGATTGAACTTCAGTCGCGGCCGCCGCTAGACAATACGGTAAATTACGCCGGTAGACTATCTGTTTTTTACAACCAATGGTCACAAATAACCGCAGATAAAATAATTTTATCGTGGATACGTGGTTATGAAATTCCGTTCACTGAAACTCCATATCAGCATTGTATACCTCAACCCCGAAATTATGCACACTCAGAAAAACTTGAATTTGATCAAGCTATACATAATTTAATATCTATAGGTGCTATACCTCACTGTGAGCCCTGTGAGGATATCCAATATCTTTTTACCCAAACCGAACGGAAAAGCACGCTTTATCCTAAATTTGAAAAAGCTAAACGAGTTCATTCAACATGTTCATTTGAATTAGAAGATTTTAGAATAATGATCAAACTAATCTCAAGATGTTGTCTCAAGTCAACTATTGATCTCAAAGACGCATATTATTAAGTGAAAGTTCATGATAACTCTAAAAAATATTCAAGATTTAGTTTGAACGGTAACTTGTATGAATTTAATGCCCTACCGTTTGGTGTCAATACGGCACCTTTTGTCTTCACAAAAATAATGAAAACGGTGGTCAGAATGCCACGCTGTGCTGATTATTATCGACAATATATCTTAACGATACCTGTCTAATATCACATAGCTATAGCGAATGTATGGATAACATTACAAAAATGAAAAGTACATGAATTTGCCTGTAAGTTTACAGTCAGATTTCGATTGGTGGATTAAATCTATCGAAAATCCAAAAAATCAAATTAAATTTGACGAATTCAGATGCTTCGACTATGGGGGGTTGGGGGATAGCCTGTGCGGGAAAAACGGCAAGCGGTAGCTGAAGTCGGGAAGGAAGAAAACTTCACATTCATAAGATTAAAAATTTGTCTAGAGGATTTATCCAATTATCATATTATCTTGCGAATAGATAATACAACTGCGATTTTTTACATTAATCGTATGGGAGGAATCCAATTCCCCCATCTTACAAACTGACCAAAGATATACGACAATGGTGTGAAGCGCGAATTCTATTTATAACAGCGCTATACATTCCATCTACAGAAAATACTATAGCAGATACTGAATCAAGGTGTATTCACCCGGATATTGAATGGGAACTATCTGATCTTGCCTTTCAGCAAATCATTAACAATTTCGGGCTACCAGAGATTGACATGATTGCTAGTTGAATAAATAAAAAATGTCCTGTATACATATCATGGCACAAAGACCCTGATGCTTGACGCTTTCTCTGTGAATTGGTCAAAATTGTATAAAAATACCATGAACCAGGAACCCGTTTTTACGGGTTCCCTTCCTTCTCAATAATTTTAAAAAAAAAACATTGATAAAAATTATTAGCGACAAAGCTAAGTGCATACTGGTCGGGCCAACATGGCCAGCTGAACCTTGGTATCCCCTATTTAACCAGTTTTTTACAAACTAAACCACCGGTTTTTTCAAACTTCTGAGGACCTAATAATCTCTCATTCCAGTTTCTGCCAGATCCAACGGCAGACTACCCTGCGGAGTATTGTGCGGGAGTATCTAATAAGAAAACTCCCTCCCGGGTCTTTAGACACATTAATAGCGTCTCTGTCAGATAATTAAATTAAGTAATATGATACTTACACATTCCAGTTATTATTCATGTTTTAACAGAGTTATTCCAATCGGGAGCGCTATACGGCACTCTAAATGGGTTTAGATCTACACCTTCCTTAGTATTAGGAAGTCAGATAAGCACAGACGACTGTGTTAAAAGGTTTTTAAGGGTATATTTAGGCTTCGCCCTCCCTTACCTAAGTATGAATCCACTGGGATACTACATTAGTAATTGAAACTCTAGCCACTTGGATTCCTAATTAATCTCATTCTTTAGAAAAAATCACTAAAGAAGCTAGTTACCCTGCTGGCGCTGGTAACAGCGCATAGAGTACAAACTATTTCAAAAATAGATATCCGAAATTTTCAAAATTGGCGGAATGATATTTCCATTAGGATCCCTGACTTAATAAAAACGTCAAGTGTAAACGCAACTCAGCCAACGCTGATGCTGCCAATTTTTCGAGACAGACCTGACATAGGTCCGGCTTAATTATTAACGGATTATTTAAAAGTAATGTAGCGGCATTACGTGATCATCACACCTCTATTTTTATTTCTATAAAAAACCATATAATAAAGTTTCTCCCCAAACACTTAGCAGATGGATAAAGAGTATACGTTGTGGGTCTGTGGAATAGATATCACACAGTACTCTGCACATAGTACTAGACACCTCAAAAGCTCATAAGCTCGGTGTGAATTTGGATGTTATCAGGAAGACTGCCGGTTGGTCCGGCGGCTCTACAATATTTGCCAAGTTTTATAACAGGCATATAACAGACAGCATATACAGAATCAAATCATTGTTTTGCTAGAAGTAAAATTGATTGATTTATGCTAAAATTTACTGTAGCTATTATGTTAATAGTTTATTTAAGAAACATTACCTTTTAATTGAGTGATTAAGTACATTTATTATGTCAATTATTGAAGAAATATTAAATATATTTACTTCTGTAATACTTTCAACTGAAATAGATATTTCACAACTTCTCTCAACATCTACAAGTGTATACATAAAATCTCTTCAAACTCAATACTGTAACATAATTTAATGATTAAACGAACTTACCTGTAAGTTAAGTTCTATCATAATTATGTGAAGTAGTGAGTTTGAAGAGATAGCATCCCGCCCACCCAGATTACCTATTTCATAGGTCCCGAATAGTGAAATATCTACTTGAACTGATAAGCTCTGAACTAAATGAAGAACCAGCCGACCGCACGAAATAATGAAATTGTGTGGTCTACCTACATATTTTTTTTTTCTCTCTCTGAACTTAGTGCATAGACAAGGCGACATTGTGCGTGCTACTACAAGTGTATACATAAAATCTCTTCAAACTCACTACTTCACATAATTATGATAGAACTTAACTTACAGGTAAGTTCGTTTAATCATTAAATAATTTATTAATCAGCTCGGATCCACATATTTCAAAGATACGACCCAAACTAGGGCGCAAACACAAAGCCCTTTCAGAAGAAGCAAAAGCTTTGTTGATCGTTAGGGAGGAGACATTTAATGACGATAATGATGAAGAAAACATAGGTTTTTTAAGTGAAGACCCATTATCGTTTCAAGAACGTGAGTCCGAATTTTCTGAATGATAAATAACCAGGCAGAAAGTCGATTCAAGTAAGCGAGGTGCCATTTCAGTGAGGCGATCAAGTGGGAGGCTTATGTTCAGCAATTGACGTCTTCTAGCTGATGATGATGATGATGATGATGAAATAGCATTGTCACATGACGCCGAATATTTGTACTAGTGGATTAGGCCTACTGGGGAGACGACTGATAAAAAAAAACGCGCCTAGTTTTCAACCTCATGGGTAGTGTGGAATAGAAAATAAAAAAATATATACCGCCTAAAGCGCACAAAAGCGCAGTACCACATTATATGGATAAATAGGAAAATAATTCGTACTATTCGAATCTTTAATCCATTTTTGGAGAATATTGGAGATTTTTGAGATTTTGATGTATTCATGTTTATCCTCATACAAAAAAAACAAAAAAAAATCATAACTTTATACTAAGTGAGTAAAAACAAAAGTCGTAAAAGAATACCTTATTGTATTTTGTAGTAGAATAGATTCGCATCATTTTTTTTTTAAATTTATCACTTTCTTTTTTTTATGTTCCTAAGTCCACTATAGCTTCATCTCAGTCCACCGTGCGGCGGGAGCCCCAAGGAAAAGGACCCAGCGTTGAAATCGGCAACCTTGTTCAATTGGTCGACAGTAACTTACCGAGAAACGTATGGGTCCGAGGAAGAGTCATCGCTACGTATCCTGGTCCGGATAACATCGTACGAGCAGTCGACGTAGCTACGAAAGGAGGAGTTCTTCGGAGACCTGTGAGAAAACTAGTGATCCTGCCAGTCGAAGACGTCGTTCCGGCACGCGAAAATGGTGCAACACAGTCGCACGGCGGGAGAAATGTGCAGAACAACGTAGCTTAAATAACGTCATTATAATTAAGATTCTTTGATATTTTGTAAAATGTGTTCGAGACTATAAACAGCCAAAATTTTCTGAAGATAGCAGGCTGTGATTGGAGACCGGAGTAGCAGGAGTCTGATCAAATGAAATACGTTGGTACGAACTTCAAAGACTTCTTCCGCAGCAGTTTTAGTAGGTATCCTTCTACAAAAATAAGTTGTTAATTTGGGGGTTTTTGTCTGTTTTAGCTGAAAGGTTAGCAAGAAGGCAGCTATGTACTACTTGAACGAGCTGGATATGTGAGGGTGATTTGATATAGTTGGTGATTATTTTAAAGCCTTTACAGATTATGCAGCTGTTAGGTCTATTGTTATCAAAAGATTGCATTAGTTAGGGGTGTTGGTGACACAACGACATAGAAGTTGGACATAGACTTGGTAAGTCATTGAGTAGATGTTTTCAAGCAGCAGCAGCGCCAGTGTTCCTTGATTTAAATGCCGATACTTTTATTTATTTCGGCTGGGTAGTATGGTATGACCTTAAAATCAATATGAGAACTTTTTCTTTTAATCTACGTTGGATATGTGTAGTGAAATATGGGGTAGTAAAACAGAATAATGGATATTGGATAATGGTTTACATAATAAAAGATTAAATTGTAAACGATAGCGAAAAATAATAGTGGCCCATGGTATAATATGGAATGTTTTTGAGAAAGTATTTATAACAAATGTTGTATTAATTCTGGGCTCGAGCAAATAAACAACAATAGCTTTCGGTTTGTTGGGATGACTAAGTTCACCCGTAAACTTGTATCTAAATGCTTGTTTAGATTTCCTATAGGAAACTACCAATAGTGTAGACCTTAAAGGAAAGATAACCTAAGGGGAAATGCTAAAGAGTGCTGGGGAAATAATAATCGCAGGATTAGTTACAGTCAATATTCTAATTTTTGGGTTCAAATATTGGGTTCTATTAGTTTTGGCGTACTCCTAATAACGATTCAAATAGATGGAACATTTAATGAAATTTACTTATAAAGTAAAATTAATATATAATAAAAACAGTTGTTAATTGATAAATATATATGGACAAGTTTTAAAGAAAATTCAAAGTTATTTATTATTAGTATTACATACAACTAAATGTAGCCTGGCCATTTTTAAAATTATTTATTGGAAAACTAACATTGTAACTGCGAATCAATATTGGAGAATTAATACTGTTAGTTCAGTCCGTACCCAATAAATTTTGGACTATCTTATTTTGAAGGAAACTTAATTTTGCTATGGGTTATCATACTCTTGGTCATACTCTTGGTCATACTCTTGGTCATACTCTTGGTCATACTCTTGGTCATACTCTTGGTTATACTCTTGGTCATACTCTTGGTTATACTGTTGGGCATGCTGTCAGTAGTGCTGTTGGTCGTGCTGTTGTTCATGCTGGTGATCATGCCGTTGGTCATGCTATTGGGTCGGACAGCACCATAATTATCACATTTGGTAGTAAGGGGGTGACTAAATGTCACATTATGTTGATGTGACTAGATGTCACACTATGTTGATGTGACTAGATGTCGCATTGGATATGAAATGGGTGACAAAATGACACATTATCATAAATTGGGTGTCGAAATGTCACATGGTATTAAATGGGTGTCAAAATGTCAAATTGATTATAAATAGGTGACTAGATGTCACATTGGGTATTTAATGGTTGACAAAATGACACATTGGTAATAGATGGGTGACATGCCACATTGGTAATAAATGGGTGACTAAATGTCAAATTGAATATTAAATGGTTGATAAAATGACACATTGGTAATAAATGGGTGGCATGTCACATTGGATATTAAATGGGTGACTAGAGATCACATTGGATATTAAATGGGTGACTAGAGATCACATTGGATATTAAATGGGTGACAAGAGATCACATTGGATATTAAATGGTTACAAAAAGTCACATTGGGTATTAGATGAGTAAATTTATTTCAAATATTTCTAGTCACTATGGATTAATTCTTAAAATTGCGTTTCACAAGTATTGACATTTTGAAGTCTTGGGCAAAACATTCTTAAACTGTGATCAACAGTTTATTGCATTTAGTATTTTAATTATTGTATAAAATTATGTAGTTTAATTCGTTTGTTATTATTAATTGTTGTTTGGTAATGGATTTTGCTTTCTGATGAAGAAATTAACAGTTAGAATGTGATTTTAGGTTATTAAACTGTAGTTCGGTAGCGTTATAAAATCTGTGGTGCGCAGCAAACCGAGTCTATTAGAAAGGAATACCATCATTTAGGTCTTGTGAAATATTTATTTCATATGTCAAAGAATATAATACGTATTGTTGTAGTGGGCAGATATTATACGATAAAAATATATGTTATACTAATTTTTAATAGGCTACGTGGGCGAAGCCGTGGGGCACAGGTAGTCGGTTAAATATTTTTATGCACATACGGGCTGGTTGAGTGTATTTATTCATGAGTTCGGTAGTATTAACCAGTTTTGATGTCACATACTTGTCAAAATTGGGTGACCTATAATCTTGGTTCGTCATATTTTTGACATTGCTTTGGGCATAATATATTGATAGTTAAAATGTACTGATATATCCGTGGATGTTGAGTAAATAAAGGTTATCACTATGAATATATATATGTACACAACTTTATCCTTTGCAGGGACGCAAAGCTATCAGGATGGACGAGTGTAATAAATTTAAATAGTCCTTCAATTACTGTGACGTCTTCCTGTTCCACGCGACGACAGGTGGCGCCGCCTGGTGGATATCAAACTGAAGCAAAGAACCAGCCAATGAGAGAAAAGTATTTTGCCGCCACAAAAGTGACGCCATCATAAACATAATTTGATACCTCGCCATTTTGCTCAGTTCAGTTCTCCTTTGGATTTAGAGTAAGCCAGATCGGCAAAGATATATGGATATAACTGTATGGTTTTGGATTATATAAAGCTAAGTATTCTTCTAGTTAGGTAAAATTAATGTGCTAAATATCAAAAGTGTACTTATGTAATTACTGAATGTGTTGTCGTTTATTGAATAATAATAAGAAAAGAGTTCCGATGAGTTTCTTGCCCATTCTTCTCAACCGGACTAAAACTTTGGAATGGGCACTTAGAGTCATTTTGCCTAGTAATTTTGAAGTATCTGGAAATACTGGAAGTACTGGAAATACAACAATATTATGTGATTTAAACTGTGTCTTATTTATTCTTGTAAGTAATGCAGGTTGTAACAATTATCAAAATAAACATCAGCAGCTCTTATCATAACAAAATGTAATAATAGAGGTATAGTATAATATCTAGTTACTTAATATCTAGGTACTTAAAATAAAACTTAGATTAGGTATATAGGCACATAAAAATGTATGTGTAAATTTAAATAAAATGTACCACTTAGGTACACCATTAAGATTTGTTAAAATAGTTATAATTCATTTCAAGGTTTAAGGCTTTATATAAGACATTCATAATTTAAAATAAAAACAAGATTGTAATTCATACATTTATTAAACCAATATTTAGCTACAGTTTGTTTAAAAATATTAAAATAACTTAATTCTGCATAAAATTAATATTATATAAAATAGAGTAAATAGAGCCAAACACATAAATTGTAAATTTAAGTCTCATGAGGTCATTCTGGCTGGCCCAACTTATGTTGAAACCATAAATAATATTAGGTACAATGGAGATTTAAGTTAGTATAGTGGCAACCTTATGTTGTCTGTGGTGTTCTATCTCTCTTCCCTGTTTGCCTATGGACGTGTAAAATTATTAAAGCCTTGCCTAAAGAAATATAGTTTTGAAGTGTATTTAGTGAGTTTCTATTACTAATACCTCAACACCCAGATTCAACTGCATCTTAAGTTACTCTCAAAATTCTCAATAACAGCACTCATCAAGAAAGTCAGTTTCAATTTTACAACCACTGGTCTCAAAATTGTCAATAGTCAGTAATATCGAAACAGCCACCTCGCCGTTAAAAAATCTAAATGGCCACCTCGCCTTTCAGTAGCCACCTCGCCTACTGATCTCACATCTACAATGTCTTCCAAAACTTGGCTCTCGTTATACCTACCAACTCTATCGGTGATTCTACCAGTGTGTTACAACCTGCATTACTTACAAGAATAAATAAGACACAGTTTAAATCACATATTATTGTTGTATTTCCAGTATTTCCAGATACTTCAAAATTACTAGGCAAAATGACTCTAAGTGCCCATTCCAAAGTTTTAGTCCGGTTGAGAAGAATGGGCAAGAAACTCATCGGAACTCTTTTCTTATTATTATTCAATACACGACAACACATTCAGTAATTACATAAGTACACTTTTGATATTTAGCACATTAATTTTACCTAACTAGAAGAATACTTAGCTTTATATAATCCAAAACCATACAGTTATATCCATATATCTTTGCCGATCTGGCTTACTCTAAATCCAAAGGAGAACTGAACTGAGCAAAATGGCGAGGTATCAAATTATGTTTATGATGGCGTCACTTTTGTGGCGGCAAAATACTTTTCTCTCATTGGCTGGTTCTTTGCTTCAGTTTGATATCCACCAGGCGGCGCCACCTGTCGTCGCGTGGAACAGGAAGACGTCACAGTAATTGAAGGACTATTTAAATTTATTACAAGTGATTCAACCAGTGATTCAACCAGTGATGCTACCAGCGATTCTACCAGTGATTACCAGTGACTCTACCAGTGACTCTGCCAGTGCCTCTACCAGTGCCTCTACCAGTGCCTCTACCAGTGCCTCTACCAGTGCCTCTACCAGTGCCTCTACCAGTGCCTCTACCAGTGTTCCTACCAGTGCCTTTACCACAGCGCATCAAAATTCTCAATAGTCAGAATACAAAACTCTAAATCATCATAATCAAGTCACAACGAATGCCACACAGGCGAATGCCACACAGGCGAATGCCACACAGGCGAATGCCACACAGGCGAATGCCACACAGGCGAATACCACACAGTTAAAACAATATCAATTATCGTCACAACAACGTCAAGTCTCAATTTTTACAGCAATGAAAACGAAGGTAACACTATCACTATTTTCACACGTCAGTCAAAACAATATCGATTAGCACCGCACCAACGGCTCATTTCGTTTTCGCACTAACAAAATTAGGATAAGCTCATCAACCAATCCCAACTGTTGCGAACAGTAATCACCATTCTCCTAAAGCGCGCAATGCCAACGACTACTCAATCGGAACCTCGTGATTCTCTTTACTATCTTGTGCCTACTTGTAAATACGTTTTAGTTATTCCATCGTATACCTGACTACCACTATTCAAATCGCATTATCACTCACTGATTTTTATAGGTTCTCGAATCTAACTCTTACGATACTATGTGAATCGGCTCCCAATGAACAATTTTGTATTTCAAACACGATAACTACAACAAACGCACAAAACATCTAAACCCGCATCAAGCCTCCCTGTACAGGTAGCACGGACACAATAAAACAAGTATGGCTCAAACATTATACCCGCCGCACAACGTTTACTTATCTGGTGATCAAATCAAGACGATATTTTCAAATAAGAAAGCCTTGCAATGTAGTCTATTGCAACCAACAGATAACCTTTTTTTAGGAACTACCCCTTTACACTCACTTATTCATGAAACTTCTCACGCTGCAATAAATTACAATAGCACTGTTTTACAATTCGGACCCCCAATCATTAACCGAATACCACTTATCTGTAACACTCCTCGCACAGCTCTGGAACACAGGTTCACTAGCTGACGACAGTGGATGCTCACTCTCTTGATGACCGAAGAAGCCATGTGTCACCATCACATGTACAGCACCAGCCCTTTCCCGCAGTCAGCAGTCACATGAAACCATAATAAAATGATTAGTAGGCGTAGTTTACTTATCAATTCCTGACTCACACAGTACTAAATGAACACTACGCCGATCACATGAATGCAGCACCTCACCAACGATCTGCCGAACCACATCAACGATGTAACGTAACTAGTCAGCGATATACTTTGTAACTACCACATCGCGGATTTACATACCGGAATCGAAACAACATTATGAACGCTAGTGGCAACGCGTTTTCAAGTAACTAGCATACACACTAGATTCACAGGAAAAAACGGTAATAGTTTCCCAACACAAACATCCAAGTTCAACTTAAACCAAACAAATCATACTTCACGCTCACGACACAAAGCTTTACCCGACCGAGATCGAACCCGGGCACTTTACCTCGCAGGCATTGTCACCACAAATTCAACCTTGGCATCGTCACAAAACACTTTCAACGTCTTCTCATGGTACACTTCATGGTTGAACCAACACCGATCCCGCTTCTGATGACGGAGATATAGACACAGACCCACGTTGGGTGGGTACTTCAAACCTGCATAAAACAATAATTAACAAGAAGTGGGTAGATTCATTTTACCATTATCATCAGACATAGCCAAGCAATTCCACGTGGGCGTTACCATGGGAAATGTCGGTTACAACCAAAGTGTACTTTTATTACTTAGTAGTCTACTCTTAGCTTCGTTCGTGTACTCAATCACTCAATCGCAATCGATCCGCCACTCAACAAGTTTTTGGGCACTCGCCCACAGGACCTCCCAACGCCCCTTATAGTCCTGCCCAAGCCACCACAAACAATTGAAAGTAAATGAAAGGTTATACTTAGCAGCGACACCCTCGTCGCCTCGTCTCTTCCACAACCACACCGAATAGCGAACACGCAGCTCGCGGCGCTCCACGCACCTCTCGCCCAGCAAATCCCAGCACTCCATCACGTGGGACTAACCGCGCAGCATAGTGGCCAGCACAGCAGGAGACGTCCGTTGCACTAAAGAGCCAACTCAAGACAACACAACATTACCAAACACCTCAAGCTATAGGAGAGGTCTGTTCGGCTTGAGAGCCGAGAGCTAAGAGACCTAGGCACTATAACGCTACCGACTATATAGCTCGTAACTTCGATAACCTCCCACCGCTTACCAACTTGACAGTTAGATTTGCCAAACGTCAGCGTGTCACCATTTCATAGACAACCTCTGACAGCCAGTTCGACTGTCAAATGTCACCGTGTTACCATTTTACTAAATCAATCTACAACCAAACGCTAGCACAGATTATCAAAATCCGGCTGTCGCCGTCATATATAACAAAGTTTTGGTCCTTCGAGCCGGATCCAGCGGCTTAATAAAGAAGATACAATAATTATTTCGGTACCTACTGAATCAACATAGAAGTTCCGCCAGCGAACAACGTGCTCAGGATTATACGAGGAATCCGCCAGCGAGTCTCAACGTATCTCACTGCAGCATTATTACGAGGAAGTAATATATACCAAATAATTAACCCATCGAACGCAGATTCCACCAGCGGATCTCGCATATTTACTAACTATTTCAACTGCCTACGGATATTACCCCTTTCTTTTCCCTTCATTATTTGTCTCGGGAATGGTAGGTCTTGAGACTTTAGAACTTAGGCGTAAGCTCTCGCTTGTCTTGCACTACTGTATGCTGATGCGTAATAAAGTTGACAACCCCTCTGTGCTGGGTGGCGTAAGCTACTATGTGCCACAGAACTACGTCCGCACTGGCCAACGTCGCCAGCATCAGCTGTTAGCGATCCCACCCATGTTACATACGTGGCATGCACGTAACGCACCAACAGCGAGGGCAGTTGCACTAATTAACCGTTTTCTGAATGAGGTCCAAGATGTCGATATACACACTGACCCCATTTGCCGTATAAGTACTTATCTTTTATTTTATTTAAGTTCTGTGTTGTAAATCTGTATTTATATATCATTGTGAATGTTTTGGCTGATGTAGCTGTAAGTTTGCAATTGATTGTTTAATAAATAAATAAATAAACTGCAACTTACGTTCATTTCCATTACCCATTGCAATACAGCCATGGCTACCGCGAGCACCGTGTCATCGGAAACAATAGAGAAGTTGACTGCAAGAAGAAGCAACTTTAAAGGCAGATGTTATGAAAATAGATTGATAGCTCAGGCAAAAGGTATGCTTTGGAAAATGTACGAAATCACTTACCATTCGGTGCCGGTGCCGCGCTCGGCAGATGTTCCTGCGCCCGGGCCCGGGATTTGATGCTGGTTATGGCGACTCGTGTATTGGTTAGCACTAATTGCACTGGAGTAGTTTATTGCGATTATTTTGTATTCCCTCTGCGGTTTGTGTCACACGCGAAATTATATTGTTTATTGAGATGCGACTCAGACGGCGGACATCTTGTAAAGTGTGAAAATCGTAGGTGGCAGCACTTGTCGTTGCTGAGAGTAAGTGCCGACTGAAGATAGCGCGAATGCTTCAAGTTGGTGACCCCATACATTTCCATATGAATTAAAAATATAGTGAGCTTTATATTGTTTGTACTAATAATGAGCCAATAGAGGCTAGAAAACTTTCTTGTGATTAAGATCATAGACATAAACAGGAATACGGAACATGCCGCCGACCTTAAAATATGTACGTATTTTAATGAAATACTATAACTAGCTATATCTAGACTACAACTAGGAAAATGAAAAAATAGAAAACTGCTACCTATTCGAGAGGTAGAGGACAGACCTTTACGACAGGTCTCTTTGTGAGGGAATTACCCATGCGTACTGTGACGACACGAGTAACACCGTCGGCGCCAGGGTGTAATTTGTGTACACGCGCTAAACGCCACTGCAAAGGCGGTAGTGAGTTGTCTACCAACACCACTATTGAGCCCTCGGTGAGGGGTGTGTGAGGTGTCTCGCGGAACCATTTACTTCGCTGGGAAAGCTGATGTAGGTACTCTACGCTCCAGCGTTTCCAAAAATGTTGAACTGCTTGTTGTATAACTTGCCAGCGAGCAAGACGCGATATATTTTCTGCTTCGTAGTTGATTTCAGGAAGTGAAGTTAATGGTTCCCCGATGAGGAAATGTCCGGGTGTAAGCGGTAACGGATCAGTAGGATCGTTACTTTGAAGTGTTATGGGTCTAGAGTTCAACACTGCCTCAATTTGACATAGGAGTGTATTAAACTCATCGTAGTTTAGCGTTAAGTTGCCTGCGACGCGATAGAGATGCGTTTTCATACTTTTCACTCCAGCTTCAAAAATTGAACCAAAATGGCTGGCGTATGGTGGATTGAAATGCCATGTAATCGCAAGTCTATTAAGTTTATTGGTGAGTTCCATTTTGTTGGATTCATTACTAAGAAAAGTGTAGAGTTCCTTAAGGTAGCTATTGCAACCAACGAAATTGCGACCACAGTCGGAATAGATATCTGTACATAATCCGCGTCGAGATACGAGGCGTCGAAAAGCATTGAGAAATGACTCTGTAGATAAGTCCGGTACAAGTTCTAAGTGCATTGCCTTTGTAGACATGCAAACACAAACACATACGTATGCTTTAATAATTTTAGCATTCCGCTGTGGGCCAGATTTTAGGTAAAAATGACCTGCAAAGTCAACGGCTACGTGTAGAAACGGCCTAAGAGCGCGTACTCTTGCTGCGGGAAGCGAAGCCATTATAGGCTGCGGCGCAACAGGGCGAGTGCGAAAGCATCGTACGCACTGTCGTGTATGGGAGCGAATAGCGCGGCGCTTACAAAATCCAGTACTTCTGAGACATTAAGAATTGTAGCGTTTGCGGACCCACATGTAAATGAGTCACGTGGTAATAGTTAATTAAAAGTTTTGTTATAGGATGTCGCTGAGGCAAAATGATTTGATGCTTGGCATCGTAAGAAAGGTATGAATTTTGAATTCGGCCGCCGACCCTGAGAAGACCGGCTTCATCGAGAAACGGCCTGAGCTTTTGAAGACGACTAGAACAATTATCGCCATCCTTGATGCGCGATATGTCATCCGCAAACTCTTGTTGTTGAACAAGGAAAATTATTTTATTGAGAGCTGATTTTGTTTCGTGGACTGTAATTTGTTGAGATAATGATATTGGAATCTTATGACACCGTTGAGATAATCGCATTATTAAAGAAAACACGTGTAGTAGTTTAGGTAACGACGAAAATCGCTCAATGAAATTAGTTAAAAAATCAGGTTCGGGTATCTGTTTTGGAAACAAATACAAGAAGGTGTTTACGACGTTCTTCATCGGTATTTAGATCAACTTTTGATACTGGCCAATTCATTTGGTCATCAGAGAGCCAAGCAGGGCCATGGAACCATTGTTGTTGGTCTAACTGTGACGGTAGGACACCGCGGGACGATATATCTGCGGGGTTGTCCTCGGAGACTACATGGCCCCAGTGTGCAGCAGGGACGCGTGATGTAGTCTCAGTTATGCGATTAGAAACGTAGGTACGCCACTCATGCGGCGGCGATCGTAGCCATGCCAAAGTGACTGCGGAATCACTCCAGGCGTATACGTCCTTGATACTTATGATGTCTCCGTAAATTATGAGAATTTTCTCTATCAATTTAGAGAGAAGAAGAGCGCCTGCTAGCTCGAGGCGGGGAACACTGACCCGTCGTAGAGGCGCAAGTTTAGTTTTTGCGAGTAGTAAATGTACTTGTACAGTACCACTTGCGTCTACGACGCGAAGATATACGCATCCAGAATAAGCCTTTTCAGATGCATCGGAAAAGCCATGGATTTGTACTTCATTATTGACCGGAAGTACGTGTCGTGGTATTGAAATGTTTTGTAAGAGATAAAGTTCAGATATGAACTTTAGCCAAAGTTCGGTGACTCCATGGGGTGGTGCTTCATCCCAGCCTGTTCCAGCAACCCATAACAGTTGAACTAAATGTTTTGCTAGTAATATGATTGGACTGAGAAATCCTAAGGGATCATAGATTTTTGAAATTTCTGAAAGCATTATGCGTTTAGTACAATTTTGATTTGAAGATTGGACTTTGTAGAAAAAGCAATCTGAATTAGGATTCCATTGGAGACCTAGTACTTTCACTGAAGAGTCAGAGTCTAGTGCGGATAGAATATGTGAATCATCTTTATTACATTCATCGTTATGAATAGTAGATAAAAATTCAGAGCTATTGCTCGTCCATTTTCGTAACTCAAATGATCCTGATTTGCATATAGCAGTGAGTTCGCGTTGGAGAGACAGAGCACCTTCGAGTGTCTGTGCCCCAGAAAAACAGTCATCAACAAAGACTGAGTTGAGAAGTACTTGCGAAGCAAGTGGATAAGAATCTGCCTCATCTAAGGCTAATTGGCGTAGGACGCGCAATGCAAGGAAAGGTGAGCTTGCAACATCGAACGTTACGGTGGACAGTCGATATTCTTGGACAAGTTCATTACGATCTTGTCGCCAAAGAATCCGTTGAAAATCGCGATCTTGGACGCGAAGGTTAATGAAACTATACATCATTTTGATGTCTGCAGTGAAAACAATTTTATTTAGTCGGAATTTTAACAGAACTTCAGTTATGTCTTGATGAAGTTTTTCACCGATTAATAAATTGTCATTAAGTGAGCGTCCAGACGTAGTCTTGCATGACGCATCGAAAACTACTCTAAGTTTAGTGGTGGATGCGTTTTGTCGAACCACGCAATGGTGAGGTATGTAGTAGGGCGTTTTATCACAGCTCATAAGATCTGTGACTTTCTCCATGTGTCCCATATCTAAATATTCTTGAAGACATTGAGTATAATCAGCTCGTAAATCAGGATCACGCTCAAATCGTTTTTCAAGTTTGTGTAAGCGAGACAGAGCAATGTCACGAGAGTCACCAAGAGGTGGAGCATCCCGTTTGAATGGAAGTGAAACTGTGTATTTTCCCGTTTCATCGCGACTGTGAGTTTCGACGAAAATCTTCTCACACAATTCTTCTTCTTTAGTCAGTAACTTGACTTCAGGAACTGACTCGAGTTCCCAGAACTTCATAAGCTGAAGGTCAAGTTGACATGTGCTTAAGTTTGTATGCACTTGAACAGGAATTGAGTGTGCAATTTTTCCATTCAATAAATAGCCAAAGATGCTGTTGATTGCCACTGGAGTGTCTAGTGGGCCCTTTATAATTTCATGAAGTAAAATGCGATCGGTGTAGTCAGAACCGATCAGCAGTTCTACAGGACGCGCTGAACGTAGCTCGGGATCCGCTAGAGGTAAGTTTTTTAAATGCGATATATGCCCGAAAGAGCTTGGAATAGATGGGACATAGGATGTAATCCTCGGTAGGATTAGTGCTTCAATGAGAAGTTTCGGGTCACTACGGTCATGCGGTGTAACTTCAATAATGACAAACCCGCGCGGCTGCTCGTCCCTGTCCCCGATTCCCGACACCGTTGTGCTAGTTCGCGTGTGAAATCGCGGAAGGCCTAAGCGCTGAACACACGATTCCGTGATAAGTGTAGCTTGCGATCCCTGATCAACCAAGGCACGCACGGGGCGCGGGGTGTAGGTACTCGAACCTGACGGACGGACGTTAACGAGCGCGGTGGTGAGCAACACCGTACAGTTATTGCGGTGCTCCGAAGCATCACGCAAGGATGTGGGCGCTTGCGCTGAGTTCGCTACCAAGCTCGCATACTCAGGGGAAGATTCCGCTTCGAAACTGATTGACTTAGGGGACAAAGAGTCCGCTACTAAGCCAGAAGTAGATTTAGAAGAAAAAGTTTTTGTAGGCAAGTCACTATGTTCGGGGGAGTAGGTATCCGCTACCAAATTGGTGAACTTGGGACTAACTGAATGTTGACCCGAAAAGGTCACATGAGATACGTTATCACCTTTACCTGCGTAGTCATAATGTAAAGAAGTGTGATGCCGCTGTGAGCAAACACGACAATTATGTATTGATTTACAATCGGTTAGATTATGTCCGGTACATAAACAATTCATGCAACAATTGTTTTGGGAAATAAAATGTTTCCTTTCGTTTATAGTAATTTTATTAAAACGTTCGCATCGATGTAAAGTATGTGAAGATTCCTTACAAAAGGCACATTTTCTTTTGGGCGAGTTTTCACTAGTATAAGTCGCAGCATGGACATTCATGGCGCCACCATGGCGCGCTGGTGTGGCCGAGCTCTGCTGGCCGGAGGGGATGCGGGCGAGGACAGAGCGCGCGGCGGCGGCGGCGGCGGCGGAGCCCGCAGCGGCCGAACCCGGGGAGCGCGCGGAATACGCGTGTCGCGTGGCGGTAAACGCACGGCTCTGTATCGAGGATGACATCACTTCCGAGGCCGATAACTCTTTATCAAGAAAATCTAGTAAAACATCCACAGAAGGTATTTCACTTGATGACGTCAGAGAAATCTCAAAACGCTTGCGAATTTCAGGAATAATTTTGCGTAGCAAAATGTTTAAAAGCATAAAACTCCACTGTTGCACCGGGAAACCTAACGATTCTAATGCCGTTAAATTCTCGTGATAAACATTGAGAATATTACGTAAGTTCTGTTCTATAGTTCGTTCGTTCATAGGTGTAACGTCTATTATTTTATCTAAGTGTTTTGTAGCAATGATGCGCTTGTTTTCGTAACGATTTAGTAATACTTGTAAAGCATTACCGTAGTTAGCTTCAGTTATAGGTATAGATTTAATTAAGTTGTGCGGTTCGCCGCGTAACGACAATAATAAGTATCGAAAACGTTCAACGTCAGATAAACTTTGATTATCATGCACTAATGATTTATATAAATCATAAAACGCATTCCATTCCGTAAGGCTGCCGTTAAAAGTAGGCAAAGATAAGACAGGTAGGCGATGATGAACCGGTTGCTGTGGCGATGTGTGCGCGCAAACAGCTGATGCATTCGCAATGCTTTGTTTACGTTTAATTTCTTTCGTTTGATCAAAAACGACTTGAATTTTATAATATAAATTATCAAAATGTGTACGGATGGCTAAATGTTCCTCTTTATTAAATTCACCGGTTTTAGCGACGTATTTTTCGATTTTAAGTTGAACTGAAATAAATTGTTTTTTAATTGAATTTAATTCTTTTACACGAACACGAAATTCGGCTTCATCTTCGGAACACTCAACCATGCGTTGAAGGCTTGAAATGCATAAATCTCTTTCGAAAGTAAGTTGTTCGTATTCCATTTTATTTATTGATAATAACGTAAACAATAGATTGCAATAGATTTGCGAGAATATTCTCACGCGTAACGTAAAGAATATGTTAGGTATAGTGACCAGTGCGTAACACTAAGTGCGACTATTGTATGCGATAATAATATTTGACAATAGGTCCGACGATTATTATTTAGTTCCTACGTAATAAGTACTAAATAAAATCGGTAAGACTATTACGTAATAATAGGCTACTAGACGCTAATGTATGTGATGTATGTAATATGCGATGTATGTATGTGACAGTAAGGTATGTATTTTTTATTTGTGAATTGCGCGCTTGCAGTGGCGCGCTAGCTTACGTGACTCGCACGGCTTATGTAGGTAGAAATGTACACAATTACCCTCGGAGGAAATAAAAATGGTTAAAATAACTAAAATATAGAATATTTTAAGTAAATTACTATTGAAATACGTAATATAACAACAATTATAAAGAATACTCAGTGGATTGTCGTAATACAATTGCTGCCTGAGAGTATTTTTGAAATTAGAACCTCTTGAACCAACGCGTGGGGTTCGTAACTTGGTTCGTAATTTGTTGATTTTAAGGGATAATTAGCACAAACAATACACGAGACCATTCGATATCCGGTTCGAAGGACCAAACTTTATGTTATGAAAATAGATTGATAGCTCAGGCAAAAGGTATGCTTTGGAAAATGTACGAAATCACTTACCATTCGGTGCCGGTGCCGCGCTCGGCAGATGTTCCTGCGCCCGGGCCCGGGATTTGATGCTGGTTATGGCGACTCGTGTATTGGTTAGCACTAATTGCACTGGAGTAGTTTATTGCGATTATTTTGTATTCCCTCTGCGGTTTGTGTCACACGCGAAATTATATTGTTTATTGAGATGCGACTCAGACGGCGGACATCTTGTAAAGTGTGAAAATCGTAGGTGGCAGCACTTGTCGTTGCTGAGAGTAAGTGCCGACTGAAGATAGCGCGAATGCTTCAAGTTGGTGACCCCATACATTTCCATATGAATTAAAAATATAGTGAGCTTTATATTGTTTGTACTAATAATGAGCCAATAGAGGCTAGAAAACTTTCTTGTGATTAAGATCATAGACATAAACAGGAATACGGAACAGCAGATTAACAAGAATTTATAACTACATAGACAATGAGGAGAATCACGATAAACTTTACGAACTACAAGTACGACAGAAGGAGCTTACAGATCTCTACAACAAATATAATGTCACGCAAGATGACATCGAAATGTACGACGAGAAATATGAAAAGCGAAATTTATACGAGCTAGAACGTTCAGCAACAGAAGAAAAATATTTTCAGTACCAAGCAAAGATCACACAGATCCTAAGAGATTCTGAACACAACCAGACTTCTATGTCTTTCAGGTCTCTGCATCAGCAAGAATCCCACAAGACTCCTGTTCTAAAAGTACCCTTTTTACAGATCCCCACATTTGAAGGCAAAATAGAAGATTGGTGCAACTTTAAAGCATTATTCGATGGAGTGACGAGTGATAGACAGCAACGACCAGTTGAGCCCACTACAAAAGCTGCAGTATTTGAAGTCACTGCTTCGAGGGGAACCTTCTGGACTCATCAGTGCACTAACCATCACAGAAGATAATTATCAGCATGCCATAAATATTCTTGTGAAAAGGTATGAAAACAAACTATTGACTGTTAACTTGTATATAAAAAATATAACATCATTCCAATCTATTAGCAAAACAAACCTAAAGGAGTTTTTAACAACACTTCAACAAAGGACATGGTCAAAAGTGGGCCTTGGTAACCGACAGGTACAATATATGTATTAATCGAAAGCTAGTGTTTAAAGAATTATAAAAATATATATTAAATATTTTTACGCACCGCCATTTTTTATTAAAATGTGTTTTAAATTAATGATATTAATGACGGTAACGGCTAAAACCAATGACGAAAAAAAAAACTGGCACTCTGACCGCTGACAGTGACATTAATTTATAACCTCAAATTACGTATATAATAATAATTATTATGTACTTGCTTGAATTCATGAATTGTTTTGGACATTTTGGATGTTGTTGATAATGTATAAAACGAGTTTTTTTTTTCAGAGTATGAAGAAAACTTGGGTTATATTTGCACCTGATTTCAATGAGTTGTGTAGGCTAGCCAGGCGAACTTTGCTTATACCCAAACCAGCTACCTAATCTTGGTCGTTTATTCACAATAAACACGCCTGTAAGACTTTATTTTTCACAAGAAACTATTGCCGTGATCTAAAGCTAACGTGTGTTACCTATATCGGCAGGACAAGTGCGAAATTACTCTCTGCCTACAAAATGTAATATGTAAATAGATTTACATATAAAAATCAAGTTTTGTAAGAATCATTTTATTTATTTTCGATGTCTTCCCTCACCAAAATTCCATCCAAAAATATGGCAGGTGGTAGTAAATTATTTTGGAACCTAGCCCAACCCAGAAACCACACAATAGTCATTACATTTGCGTAGCTGCCCACAGTCCGTTTTCCGATTATACATGAGCAGTAATATTCTTCAATCTTTTGACACCAATCTTCACCATTTAAGTTAAGCAAAATATACTGCATGTATTGTTTGTTTGCCACATGCCGGGACACTTGAAATGAACCATTTTGGCGAATGTGTTCCCCATAGTACGACCTTGCTTGTTTTATTTGGTAGATGCCTAGACCAAACAGTATTAAGTCTGACATTCGCATTATAGGGAACACATGTAATTCGGGGAGCTGTGCATCAATACTAACAAAATTGGAGCGTTCTCTGCTTATTCTTTCATTTATCACATTTTCTGCTAGCATGTTAGGCATTTCAAATTGACTTAAAGCTCGAGTTAAAATCAATTGAGAATCGGGACGATTGGTTACAGTGGGATGAAAGTTATTCAGTAAAGCTGATGCAATCCTGAAATCAGGCATGAGATTCCTTGAATAAACATTAAAATATTTGTTTCGTAATAACTTGAAGTCCCGCTTGAACGATATTCTATTACGATACTTCCAGTATTGGACAAAATTATCGAGAAATATGTACGTGGTATTATACAAAACTTTTACATATCCCATAGCGTGTTATCTTCTCAGCAGTTTGGTTTTCAACCGAAAAAAAGTACCACGCTTCTGCTGTCCCGCTTTACAGATGAAATAAACTCTTATTTACAACTTATTACTTATTTATAACTTTGAGGCGGTTGGATTGTGACATCGATGTCATCGTTTTAACCGAATGCTGGCTTTCAGAAGGCCTCACAATTGACCTTCTCCCAGGTTATAGTAGTTTTCACACTTTGACCCAGAAAAACTAAAATGGAGGTGTGGTTATTTACATAAAAAACTCACTTAAGTCTGATATTCATGAGGCAAGTGTAGACGATGCTGACGCACTACTTATTACGATAAATAACAGATTTGCCGTACTTGGCGTTTACCGCTCTCCTTCTACATCTATGCTTGATCCTTTTATAAATTCCCTCGATTTAACCCTTAATAAACTAAAACGTTATCCTGTTATTGTTGTAGCCGGAGATATGAATATAGATATTTGCAATAACTTAAACAATTCAAATGATTATCTGAGCCTTATGGCATCCCATGGCCTACTTCCTGCTATTACCCAGCCTACAAGAGCCCATACTTGTCTTGATCACATTTTTATTAAATCTGACACTAAGTCAACTGGACTTGTTTGCAAGTCATCCATCACGGATCATGATATTGTCTTTGCCGGATTGTCCATAACTAAACTGGTTAAATATATTCTATCAAAATACAAGAGGTCTTCGTACCAAGACTTTGGAATTTTATAGGGAACTTGTTAAAAATAACTTTGACATTGTCATAATAACTGAAACTTGGCTTCATAGCGGAATTTTAGATAGTGAATTTTGTGATTCTACTTATGATGTATTTCGGTTAGATCGTGATCTAACCCTTATGAATTTGTCTAGGGGTGGGGGGGTCATGATACTCGTGCGTAGGGACCTTGAAGCATTTATTGTAAACAATACTAGGATCGTGCCGCCGACGGAAATGCTTTGGGTTACTGTACCCGCGAAGTCAATTAATCCCACAGTAGGTAATGACCTACACTTAGCTGTCATCTATGCACCGCCTAATAACCAATTACCACACATTATTGAATGTACCGTACAGAGCGTCTCTCATGTTTATAACTTGCACACATCTGATAATTTTTTAATAGTAGGTGATTTTAACTTACCAAATATAAAATGGAACCCTTGTCATGGCCCGTTGCACTTAAAGCAAGGCTCCGTAGAAACTCAAAATGCTGGCAAGTTTCTTATAGAGGAATTCTACTTACTCGGATTAGAACAATGCAATTACACAAAAAATATTCACGGTAACACTCTTGACCTTGTTTTCAGTAACTTCACTGCGTCTTGCAACCATTCTCAGATATCATTGGTGGATCCTGACAGCGCGCACCCTTGTTTAGTTATTGACGCTGTAAATATTAGGTACTTTGTGCCCTATAGTAGAACGGGTAACGTCTAAATTTAACTTCCATAAAGGTAACTACAACGATATTAACTTATACCTGAATGAGATTAACTGGATTGACCTATTTAATTCTTGTGATACTGTTGACTGTGCTGTTAACTGTTTTAATTTAGAGTTACAGAAATGTATTAGATTATATATTCCTGAGCAAAGGGTTAGAAACGGTACCAAACGTTATCCTTTATGGTATAATAATATTTTACTTAAAATGCTACAAGAAAAATGGAATTTACACTGTAAATGGAAGCGATATAATAATAAATTAGACTATCAGGAGTTTTCTTTATTAAGGGCACGAGCGAAACTCTTAGAGAATGATTTATATAATAATTATATAACACATATCCAAGAGTCTATTAAGATTTGTCCTAAGAGAATTTGGAGTTATGTAAAAACGTTACGAGGTAAATCCAACTACCCGAAAACTCTCACTTATGGCTCGGACACCTATAGTAATGGCTCAGATATATGCAACGGTTTTAATAAGTTTTTTGAAAATGTCTTTGTTAAACCTTCATCTAGCTATGATATAAATAATTTACATTTGCCTCCGTGTAATGATTCTTGCCTTATTAGTAAAATCACGGTAAATGAGACGAGCTTATTAAAACTTCTAAAACAAACAGACATTAATAAATCTGCTGGAACAGATAATGTTCCCCCCATATTCATACATAACTGTGCTGAGACTTTGGTGAAGCCACTAAAACATTTGTTTGAAAGATCATTACATGAATCTCAGTTTCCTACTAAGTGGAAAGAGGCTAATGTGGTACCGGTACATAAAAAGTCATCTAAATCTAAAATAGAAAATTACCGACCTATTTCAATTTTAAATACATTTAGTAAAATTTTTGAAAAACTTGTTTATGACCAGATCTACAGCACAGTTGTGAATGGTGTAAGTGATGCCCAGCATGGGTTTTTGCGACGACGTTCTACTGTTTCTAACCTTGCTGAGTTTCTTCAGTTTGTTCTGAGCAGCATGGAGTGCGGGGGGCAGGTTGACGTGGTCTACACTGATTTTGAAAAAGCTTTCGATCGTGTGGACCACGTCATCCTTTTGGCTAAGTTGGAAAGGTTAGGTATCCACGGAGACCTACTACGGTGGGTAAAATCTTACCTATCAAACAGATCACAGGCTGTCGTGGTGGGTGGGTACAGGTCTGACTTTATTAATATACCCTCTGGAATTCCACAGGGATCACACCTTGGCCCGTTGCTTTACAACGCCTATATTTATGACATTTATACCTGTTTTGATTCTACAAAATATCTTCTTTATGCTGACGACAAAAAGATTTTTTACAAAATAAATAATGACCAAGACTGCATAAAACTTCAAAATACGCTTAACAAGCTCTCCCACTATTATTCTATCAATAAAATTACTGTTAATGTACCTAAGTGCCAGCAAATTTCGTTTACCCGCAAGAGCTATCCTATAAATTTTACATATACTATCAATAACATACCCGTTGAAAAAGTTGAGATTGTACGCGATTTAGGTGTTATTCTAGATAAACAATTAACTATGACAGAACATATTGATGCTATTTTCGACAAGGCGTATAAAAACCTTGGGTTTGTGCTTCGTACCTGCAAACCATTTTCTAATCTTGGCTGTATTAAGACTGTATATTATGCATATGTTCGCAGTGTGCTGGAGTATGCAAGCAGTATTTGGTCTCCCCATTACATTACCCACAAACAACGTATAGAAAAAATTCAAGCTAAGTTTATTAAACACTTAAATTACAGAGTTCACACATATTCTGATTATAGTACAGGTTGTACTCGTCATAAAATGATGGCTTTAGAAGACAGGCGCACCTTATTAGACGTAATGCTGCTATATAATATAGTTAGTGGTTACTTGGACACTCCAGTTTTACTGTCGCAGATTAATTTTAGTGTTCCCAAAACGCGCACTCGGCATACTATGCTGTTTTCGCCCACTTTTCAAAGCACAAGATATGCAAACAACGCTCCTATCACACGCATAAGCTTAACATATTGCAAACATTTTTCAGACCTCGATATCTTTAACACATCCAGGCACACCTTCAAAAGGAAGGTTATCCAGTGTTTACTGGGTGCGGACCAATCCGCACCCGGTGAATAGTGACGGCATGACCTCTTTTGGATTTTATTTTAAACGTAAATATGTACGTACCTGGTTAATAATAGAGTGAAATTATTTTACTACACCTCCTTCCATTTACACACAAATATATATCACATACATTACATATACACACATACATCACACACACACACACACACACACACACACACACACACACACACACACACACACACACATACACACACACACACACACACACACACACACACATCACATCACATCACATCACATACACTCATGCATTCGCGGATACATACATGCATGTTTATTTTATTTTTATTTTTCGTTTGTGTCTCTTTCAAAATGCTCAACAAAAAAAAAAACCACTATTATCGAGACCTATTATTGGCTGTATTTTCAAAACTTTATGTACTATATCTGTATTTATAATTTGTGCTGTTGGTCTTTTAATAAACAAATAAATAAATAAACCAGCCAACCAGCATAATTCCTTTATTAGAGTCAAGACAGATATGGATGCTGTTGCAGAAGAAATTAACAGTCTAGACTGGTCTGCTGTGGTACAGGATCCGTGTATAAATTCGGCAGTACTGGCATTCAATGGTATATTGACAGACATAACGGAAAAGCACACTAGCAAGGTTAAAATCGGAAGAAAATGGGTAACAATGAAGCCTTGGATTACTCCGGGTCTACTCAAGTGCATGCGTCACCGCGACAGACTGCACCTAGATTTGAGAGCTCACCCAGACGATGTTATGCGTCGAAAAGTTTACAATAGATACCGCAATTTTTGTAACAAGCTTCTTAAAAAACTTAAAAATGAGTACAATACATTAAACGGATAGATGAAAACAAACATAATACTAGACAACTCTGGAAAACAATAAAAAGTATATGCCAAACTAAGGTAAAGAACAATGATTCTTCAGAGCTTTTAAATTACTCCGTGAATGCGGAGTCGTCACTTCACGGTTGTAACAAATATTTTGTGTCAGTAGGCAAGAATCTAGCAGACACTATTCTGAATAAACTTGGTTTGAGCCAAGACTCTCTAATATCTGCATTTAAATCATCCGCTTCTGTCACGCACTCTTTCTTCTTTCATCCCACAGATCCATTTGAAATCTCAAAAATCATATCCCAACTTAATATAGATAGCTCTCCTGGCCCCGACAAGTTCACTGTTTCGTTATTTAAAAAAACTCTCCCCTCGATACTTGTCCCACTAACTTATATCATCAACTTAAGCCTAACATCAGGTATTTTTCCAGACTGTTGGAAGGTGGCCGCAATATCTCCGATCTTTAAAAGTGGTCCTAAAAACCTCCCTAAGAACTATCGGCCGATAGCACTCCTCAGCATTACTTCAAAAATCCTTGAGAAAATAGTTAACTATCGATTAGTGTCATTTTTAGAAAAGCATCGTCTGATCTCAGACAGACAGTTTGGTTTCCGTCATGGTAGATCGACCGAAGACGCTATATCCCTTCTTACAAACTTAGTTTCGGAATACGTTGAGAGAGGTGAAAGCTGCATTGCAGTATTCCTAGACCTGGCGAAGGCGTTTGATACAGTTTCGGTCGGTCTTCTTCTTAAGAAATTAGAGGCATTAGGAATTAGGGGAATAGCTTTGGAGTGGTTCAGAAGTTATCTAAGTGATCGCAGACAATTCTTAAAAGTCGGTGTTCACTCCAGTAGCCACCTTCCTATCGATTTTGGTGTGCCGCAAGGCAGTATACTTGGACCGACACTTTTCACTCTTTACTTTAATGACATAGTTAATTGTCGTTTAACGAACGCAGAAGTAATCACATACGCAGACGACACTGCTATACTGTTTCATGAAAAATGTTGGGAACAGGTATACAGCAATGCAGAAGAAGGTCTAGCGCAAGTTGCTGAGCTGCTAGATAAAAATTTATTGACCCTAAATATCAAAAAAACAAAATATATCGCTTTTTCCAAAACAAGTGCTGCGAGCCCAAACTCTGACTATTTACTTAAAATCCATTCTTGCTACAAGTCCAATGATAAATCTCGTCACACCAGTTGTAATTGTAATTCTATTGATCGCACTACTAAAATAAAATATTTAGGCATTATACTAGACGAGAACCTCAACTATAAAGATCACATTACAGACCTCTCAGTTCGTTTGAGGAAACTAATTTTTATAATGAAACAACTAAGAGACTGTACCCCTTTGGACATTTTAAAGCAGGTTTACCTAGCTTTATGCCAGTCAATTATGCAATACTGCATATCAATTTGGGGAAGTGCTGGAAAAAGTAGCTTCATCACCGTAGAAAGAGCCCAGAGAGCCCTGATCAAAGTTACTTTAAAGAAATCTTTCCGGTATCCAACTAACACTCTTTACGAAGACTTTAAGGTACTCCGTGTACGCCAGCTTTTTGTCTTAAGTGCTACAATTAAAGCTCACAGAATTTTCCTCAATCGTCCTGACTACAACGACTTATTAACAAGACGTAATTTTCGCCTTCCCCTCCCTCTTGCCTCATCTCTACTTTCTCGAAGAAGCCCAGCTTACGCTCACGTAAACACCTACAATAAAGTATGTAAATGGTGTAATGTGAAGGAATGCAAAGTTTTCTCCTGTAAGAGGTTAGTCAAAGACTGGCTCTTAAAACTATCATACGAGCAAACAGAACTCCTCATTTGAACCTACTGAAGAGCTGTAAACACTGTTACTTCACTTACTAACATAACATACACGCACACAACCAATCTCTCTCTCTCACACACACTCGCGCACATATATACCACGCTCGCACATACCACGCTCGCGCATACGCGCACTCTTGTAAACACACACACTCACACACACTCTCTCTCACACACACACTCACACACACACACTCCCTCTCTCTCACACACACACACACACACGTAGGTACATACGATTAAAAACTTCACAAATTAAATTTATAGCTTCTGTCCATGTGCTTACCCATTGGCCATTGAAAAGTATAAATTCTCTGTTTAAATCATATGGTGGAGCGCATATACTCATATACACCTATAACTGTTGTTTTGTTAAATGCTAAACTTGTATTGTTAATCGCATCTCTGAGTCCCAAGACACAGGCTCTCGCCTAGTTTGGGACTCTCTGTGTACCGACTGTTTTGTACTTTAGACATTCTATTTGGAAACTTGTGTATAAGTGATTTGTAATTACATACTTTATGGCAATAAACATTATTATTATTATTATTATTTAAATGCAAAAAAACATGTTCTTTTAGTATTTATTGACTACAGAAAAGCATTTGACACGCTGAAACATGACCTTTTAGTAGAAAGGCTGGATAGCAGCGGTGTGAGAGGCAACGTTTTGGAATGGTGTAAAGATTACCTTTGTGACCGTAGCTACCAAGTAAAGGTGGGTACTACATATAGTGACCGTGTCAACGTTACTGAAGGAACCTCTCAGGGATCAGTACTTGGACCCTTACACTACTTGACGTACGTAAATGACCTTAGTAATGTAACGAGACACTGTTCTATATATCAGTTTGCAGATGACACTTGCTTGGTGGCTGCTGATAAAGATGTTTCCGTCGCAGAAGACTTCTTACAATCGGACTTTACTGCAATTTGTAAGTGGTCACATGACGCCGGACTTGTACTCAACGCTGATAAGACTAAATTAATTCACGTACATTCTAGTCGTAATTTAAATCATATTACTAAAAACGTGAAGATTGTAGCTCATAGTCACGACTGCTTTCATAACCCTAATGCACCTTGCACGTCTAACTGTCTAAATATTGAACAGGTTCGAAAGATAACGTACCTAGGATTAGTTATCGACGATAGGTTCAACTGGGCGAAGCATGTAGACCAAACCTGTAATAAACTGCGAGCAGTAATGGCTAAATTTTACATTATAAAGAGCAGAATTCCTTTCGACATATTACTAACAATGTATAAAGCCTTAGTTGAAAGTATTTTATCTTATGGCTTAAGTAGCTATGGTCGCACTTACAAAACATACCTTGACCAAATATTTAATATCCAGTATAGGTTACTTAAACTAATTATAACTAATAAAATATGCAAAGTCTGCGACATTAAGTATGAATGCACGACTAAAGCCAAACTTCTGGTACAGCAATTCTTACTGACCCAGTCATATATCGAGACTGAAAACTTTATTTATTAGTGAGCTGACACCAACATTTACTCACATCCACTCATACATTCGTACACAGTACATTTACAATCATATTTTCACTTTTACACCCATCCTCCCCATCATACAACTCACACACAGCTAATACTCACATAAACATACAAACAACACTCAAATTCAAACACATCAAGTTATATATTGATTACTTATCTAATTTCTAAGTTTCTAAATTACAAGGATACCTCTAATTTCTTGTATTATGTCTAATGTAGTATCTATGGAAATCTTTAAATTTTGGTCTCCACGACACGGGCCTTGAGCCTAGTGTGGGGCCGCTGTATCTGATTATTGGAAAATTTTAACTACTGTTTCTCGTTGATGTTACTCTTTGTTTCCTTTGTAATGTATTTTTGGTTAATAAACATATTATTATTATTATTAATTGTACCAAATAAAATAAAACAAAAATATGCTGGAGATTCACGTGGACTGTTTAAATTTTGTGGAATAATTCCAATTCACAAAAAAGTTGAATTCAATTTATTACTCGAACAGTACTTTCGGACTGAAATACAACATCAAAATAGTCGCTCAATAGTTACCAGGAGTGTATCTAATAAAAAGCTTTTTAAACCTAAATTTAACAACGTATATGGTAAAAGAACTTCTAATTATATAATCCCTAACCTAATAAATCGAAATTAAAAATAAAATAACAGAAAAAAATATTAAAACAGTTTTAAAAAAATATTACCTTAATCACGAAGCGTAAACTGGAGCATCCTATAAACAGCGCCCGCACACGCACATTGATAGATCACCTTGTCAACAGAAACTTGCCTGACCACTAGCTAACTGGTAATCGTACGATCTGCGTATGCTCGCGCGCGATTTTTGTGTCATTTACGTAAGTGATATAGTTATCTTCATCATGTTTGTCTAGAATGAGAACTTATATTGTCTAGACAAACCTAACATAGGTTTTAAGACAATAAGAACCAAATTTGTATATTTCTTTGTATTAATAATAAATAAATAAATAAATAATAAACCGACCATTTACAACTTCTACCACCCATCGACATAAAGTTACAAATCGAGATTTATTTGCTTTAATAGTGGATAGCTGTGTTTCCCCCACTTCCAAAGACTCGGGTTTGTAAACTGAATACCCCAAAGAAGTAAGCAATCCAATTGCATCTCTGAATCCACGGTCTAAAATAAATACATCATTTTGTCTGAAGTAGGTCCTTAGCGGCGAGTCAGAATTTTGAAACAGAGCTTTCATGTCTGCATCTGACTGATTTGCTGCATAAGGTCCAAAAGCATCAATAATATAACCATCAGTTGATACCATAAGAAATGGTTTTATAAGATTTTGATACTTATGCAAGCTCCATGTTTTTTTTTTGAAATAAATAATTAGACGATTTTTGGATGTAGATATAGGTACCATCACAGATAACTATTGGATTGTTTTCTTGTGTTCCAAAGAGCCCTTGGGGTATCAAAAGATTGCGGGCACTGTGTAGAGCTCTAGTCATATGGCTTAGGCCTAAGTGATTTGGAACATAGTGCTCAACTAAACAATTTCTCACTTGTTTGATGTAGCTGGACACAGTGATTTTTCCGAGTAAAAACAAGGTAGCCATTCGAGCCATTGATTCACCTGTTCTTATTTTTACTAGATACACCATCCCTAAACATCCCTAAAGCAGTTTTTGCCTTTTTACAAACACTTTGCAACTGAGGTACACTATTGAACAATGATAGAAAAAAGACAGTTGTCAGCCCTGTCCAATAGTGGCAAAGAGTGTCATTGGTATTATCAATGTTCTCAAAATTAAGAACGCAACTTGCAGGTACACTTGACAATAAGTTCAACATACTCTCAATCTGAGTGGAATTAAAACTGGATGCAAACTCATGTTCATTAAGCATTTCCCAGTTGTAAACCATTGCATGGTTCCGGCAAACACGAGCATTGGATGTAATATATAATTTATGCTCCTTTAATATGGCCCTTTTTTAAGTATCTTGGCACCCTTTGGCGTTCCAAATTCTCACAGTCTGGCACAAAGCAACGATTAGATGTATCAGCAGTTCGGTTAAACTTTCCTTTGTGGACCGTCGATTTTGGGGGGGAGGGGGGTGGAGGGGGGAGGGGGGGAAGGAGGGATACTGAGATATATGCAAACTGCACATTTGTATACCTACCTATATGTACCAACTATATTAGCTGGCGCGCGGGTAGCGACGCCAGTAATAAACGAGCCTTCATAGAAGCAGTGGTTTTCTTTACGTCTCTCAATATACATATCATTGGCGAACGTCGTTGGAAGCATACCCACGTAATAAAAAAAAAAAATGTCTTATTTGGGAAATTTACCAATTTTCGATCATAAATCAAGCGAATGGTCAATATTCAAGAGCAGATTGTCGCAGTTTTTGAAAATCAATAGTGTGAGTGCGGGGTGCGAAAGTGGAATTCTTCTTACACACCTCACTGATGAGACGTACCGCTTAGTACGTAATTTGGCGTACCCGGATAAGTGTGAAACATTAAGCTATACGAAGCTCGTTGAATTACTCGATAGCCACTTCAAACCAAAACAGTGTTCATTTGTGGACAAGGCGAATTTCTACGGAGCAAGCAGAAGTCCAGGCGAATCTTTGGGCGACTGGGCGGCACGATTAAGAGGTCTTGCAAGCTATTGTGACTTCGGTACCGCTTTAGAAACGAATCTGAGGGATCGTTTCGTCCTCGGCCTGGGCCAAGGCCCAGAACGCGATAAGCTGTTTGAACAGGACCCGAACACACTCACACTGATGCGGGCGATTGAATTGGCAGAGCAGGCGGCGTGCGCTAAGCAAGCGAAGGTCTTGATGAGTACCAGTGACGCATCTCTTATTAAGGAGGAACCGGTATACCGGGCGAAGTTCCAGGGTCAAACTGGCCGTGGTGGGAATGCCGGGCGTTCCGGTGGCGCTGGTACCGCGTACCCAAGTCGTTGTTCGGTTTGCGGGATGAAGAATCATCAAAGTGACAAGTGTCGTTACAAAGGTTACAAGTGTCTTAAGTGTGGTGAAAAGGGACACTTAAAGAAGATGTGTGATTCTACTAGGAAGTCGTGCGTCTACCATGTCGATACGGAAAAGGAAAGCACGACGGACCAGATAAAGGACACATCTTGTGAGGAATGTGAAAATTTTAATCTAAGGTATGTTACTGACAAGCCCATTAAAATAGATGTTAAATTAGGAACTCAAAATATCACGATGGAACTCGATTCAGGGTCTAGTAGCTGCGTGATATCGGACAATTTATACAAAACAAAATTTTCTAATTATCAGTTGCAAAGTTGTTTTGTTAAGATGTGTTTGTATAATGGACATAAAATCTCTCCGTTGGGTTATTTTTATGTGGAAGCAATTTTTAATGAATTAAAAAAATATATTAAAGTGTTTGTTGTTAAAAATGGAGGGCCGCCTTTACTAGGTAGGGATTTTATGTCCGCCTTCAATTTGGTTATAACGACTAGTATTAATTCTATAAGCAGTGACACAACCGAATTACAAGAATTACTCGAAAAGTTTTCGAATTTGTGGCATGATGAGTTAGGTACATTTAATAAATTTAAAGTCCAGTTACAATTAAAAGACAACTCGGTTCCGAAATTTTTTAAACCACGAACTGTACCCTTTGCCCTAAGAGATAAGGTCGAACAAGAGTTAAATAGATTAGTAGGGTTAGGTATTCTAGTTCCTATTAATTACTCACAATACGCGACTCCTATAGTGCCAGTAACAAAAGATAACGGTCAAGTTAAAATCGCAGGTGATTTCTCCGTTACCTTGAATAAGGACCTCATAATTGAAAAATACCCCTTGCCTCGAATTGAAGAGGTGTTTTCTAAAATTGGAGGGGGGGAACGATACAGCAAAATTGATTTAAAAAATGCTTATAATCAATTTGTTTTAGAGGAGCAGTCTCAGGAGCTTACGGCTATCAATACTCACAAGGGACTGTTCAAATATGCAAGATTAGTATATGGTCTGGCCAATGCCCCTGCAATTTTTCAGAAATCCATGGAGACTCTTCTGTCTGGTATAGACGGAGTTAGTATCTGGCTAGACGACCTCTGTATTACAGGTTTTGATAAGTGCAGCCATTTAAAAAACCTAGAAGAAGTTTTACGTAGGTTGAGTGACGCTGGTTTGCGCTTAAATAAAGAAAAATGCGAATTTTTTAAGGAAAGCGTAACATATTTAGGTTACGTTATCAGTAAGGCAGGGTTAAGGACGTGTCCAGATAAAGTACAAGCAATATTAAACGCACCGGAGCCCACTAATGTCACCGAAGTAAAAAGGTTCTTGGGCGTATTAAATTATTATAGGAACTTCATTCCAAACGCGTCGTCCGTACTAAGCCCTCTTCACGAGCTATTACGTAACAATGCGGCGTGGGAGTGGGGCGAGCGACAGCGGCGCAGCGTCGCGGCCGTGCGGCGCGAGCTGGCCTCGGAGCGCGTGCTGGCGCACTTCGAGCCCGGAGCGCGGCTCGCGCTGGCGGTGGACGCGGGGCCCGCCGGCCTGGGCGCCGTGCTCTCGCAGCTCGACGAGGCCGGTACCGAGCGCCCCTTGGCGTATGCATCTCGTTCGCTCACGATCAGTGAACGAAATTACAGCCAAATTCAAAAAGAGGCGACGGCTATAATTTTCGGTGTTAAACGGTTCCACCAGTATTTGTACGGACGTGAAGAACCATTTATTTTAAAAACAGACCATAAGCCTTTGGTTTCTATTTTCAATAGCAAGACCGGTATACCGGTGACGACAGCGCTGCGATTACAGAGGTATGCAGTCATTCTATCCGCGTATAATTATATAGTACATTATGTATCCAGCGAAAACAACGTAGTAGCCGATTTTTTCTCGCGCGCCCCGTTAGAATGCGACAAAGCGACGGACAGTTCTGATAGTGATGTCGATGCCGATTATGCACTCAGGTTTCTAGATGAGGCATCACCAGCGACTACGATCACCGACATTATTCAGTTAACTGAAAATGATGCAACGTTAAAAACCGTCATTAGGTACATGCAACGCGGCTGGCCGCGTAAAGTAAGTTGTAAATCAATATTACCGTATTTTCAATGTAAGTCGGATTTACAACATGAAAACGGCTGCTTATTTAGAGGGCATAGGATAGTGATACCTTCGGCGTTGAGGGAGAAAATGTTACGGGAACTGCACGATTCACATTTGGGTATAATTAAAAGTAAAAGTAATGCGCGAAGTAGGATGTGGTGGCCGGGCATCGAC
The DNA here is from genome assembly GCA_907269065.1 of Crocallis elinguaria. NCBI lineage: Eukaryota > Metazoa > Arthropoda > Insecta > Lepidoptera > Geometridae > Crocallis > Crocallis elinguaria. The sequence goes on along the minus strand of OU026081.1, from coordinate 4,386,274 downwards.
GGCGACATCGAGAGGTGGATCGGTTCATGCACAACGTGCGTGAGTGTGCGCGCGGCGCCGCCGCGGGACCCGCCCGCGCCCTGGCCCGCCCCCGCGCGGCCCTGGCAGCGCCTGCACATCGACTACATGACGGTTGGGCAAAGGATGTACTTGGTGGTGATCGATGCATATAGCAAGTGGTTGGAATGCTTACACATGAGCGGCGGAACTGCAACGGGCGCACTGATTTTAAAATTAAAGGGAATTTTTTCTACCTTCGGGATTCCTAATCTGCTCGTATCCGACAACGATCCCAAAATTAATTCAATTGAATTTAAAACGTTCTGTGCTGCTAATGGAATTAAATACATGACGTCACCTATTTATCATCCACCCAGTAATGGTCAGGCTGAAAATTCTGTTAGGACTTGCAAGAAAATGTTAAAATGTATCCTTGACAAAAATTTACCGTTATGTAAAACGCATGAGCAGCTGTTAGGGTATTTATTTAATTATAGAAATACCGTGCACTGTACCACTGGTGAAACTCCGGCTAAACTGATGTTTGGAAGAAATCTTCGTTCGCGTCTTGATTTAATTCTACCATCGAATAATCAATACACAGTTTTACCGGTAGTACCAGGAAGAAGGCACTTTGAGATAGGCGAAGTTGTGTGGTTTCGTTGGTACAGCGCGCGGAAGGAAATTTGGAAATTAGGATGTATTAAAGACAAGATAGGTAACAAAATGTATAAAATTTTTGTTAAAGATTTAAATAATTGTTGTATTAGACACGTCGATCAGTTATTAAAATATACGGGTTACAAGACCAACAGCTGTGAAATGTCTCATCAGGTCCACTTCCCATCACCGGCTCTGACTAAAGAGGTATCCACATTGGACCAACAAGGTAATAACAATCAAAGAGTGGCTGAACAGGCGGTGGAAGTAGGAACTAATGATTCACGAGAGCCACCCATAGCTGAGTGTGTAGTAGATGATGATGATAATGCGGAAGTATGGGGTGATTGTGAGGCTGAGGAATGTGAGCGAGGGACCGGTGAGAATAATTTGGCGCTTGCGCGGGGATCACCGCCCCCGCCGCCCGTCACCGGGGAGCCCGAGCACGCACACGATGCCGCGGAAACCAGCGTTAGTGTACCACCAGCGCCGTCTCTCACATCCGCACGCCAAAAGCGCTATAGGCAAAGAGTAGACTATAAAAAACAATTGTAATGTCTTGAGGTTGCCTTTTATATATATAAATACCTAGTTTAATGTTTAACATAATAAATGTTTGTCACCAGGTTCCAGAATTTAGATGTGGAGGAATGAGATATATGCAAACTGCACATTTGTATACCTACCTATATGTACCAACTATATTAGCTGGCGCGCGGGTAGCGACGCCAGTAATAAACGAGCCTTCATAGAAGCAGTGGTTTTCTTTACGTCTCTCAATATACATATCAGATACCCCCCTGTACCATCCCCACCCTGCGGAGCCCCATGGTTATGGAGATATCCATGGTTAAAGTTTTGAGGTTAGACTACATTTTTCCATAAATATCCATCGATGTATGGGGCGGGGAGAGGAGGGTGGGGGTGGGGGGAAGAGAGCTACCCTCCCTGTACCATCCCCACCCCGCGGACCCCCATGGTTATAAAGATACCCATGATTAAAGTTTTGAGGTTAGAATACAGTTTGACTCCGCCCTAGCTTCGGCGCTGCGTGAAGAGCAGCCCTTCCGCCCTTGCGTGACGAAGCACGGTCACTCGTGCTCGGCTCCGCAGCTTCGGCTTTGGTCGCCTTCGGCGACCAGCCTCCGCCGCTCCACCTCGCACGGTTCCCGTGCTTCGTCACGGCGGGCGAGGGCTGCTCTTCCTTGCGCGCCTCCGCCTTTTTATATACACTCTAGGGGTAGGGCAGACAAGACCAGGTGGAAAGTGGGGTGCTCTGATTCGGTTTTGGGTATTTTTCGGATATTCATGTAGTGAGAATAAAACACAACAACAAACGATGACTGACACTGACAACTAACAGAAACAGATAAAAAGACGCTCGTTATGTGTACATCTCACCCCTCAGTACTAGATTAGTATATAGTTCTGCTGAGTAGACATTATTAGCCCTACCAGCCAAATGATGAATTAGCATTTAGGTAGCTCGTAAGGTTTATATTGTTAGTTTTATTTTTGTCATTATTAAATCAGCCTCCGAATCGGCAACACGTCTATTAATTTAGTTTTTTATTTTTAAAAAGGCCTTTAGGCAAACCCGAAACTTGACTGGCGCAGCCGGTAGGATTTGCCAAAAAACGGTTGTGCCGTTTTCAGTAACCTTCGAGTGTCCAAATTCGCTCGAACTGCGTGATTGCGGCGCGATATAGCTGTATGGTGAATCCAACGAACCAAATAAATTTGTCAAATCGGGCGCGTTAAAAGTGTGTGAATATGGGAGTAGCGGTTGGTTGGTAAGTCAAACTTTTCGCCTTCCTTGTCCCAAAATCCCATGTTTAATTTTTAAAGTGGCTAATGAGATAAGACTTCTCCCATTGTCACGTTATCTGGTTCTTAGAATTAAGCGATAAGACTTGTTACACGGAACAAAGGATATGAATAGAATATTATATTAAAGTGTCATTGAATATTTGTGCTAATGATCATAGGTACATCTCAAAATCGACTGTACCGATTTACCTTGAATAATTAAGTACTTTTAAGAGAAAAACTATTTTACATTTTATACAAAAAAGAAATTACCTAAAATAAGTTTTTTTTACTGCTTTTACTTTACTGTTTTAATTTGTGTGTATTCTTGTGTTATATTTCGTGTATTTTGTGTGTGTTTAAATCGTTAAAATGGAAGGTCAATCGCGAGTTGTAGTAGCGGTACCAAACGATGTATTGAAGTTGATCCCTCTTTTTGGAGGTGATAAAAGACACCTTAATTTGTTCTTACGTAAATGCGAATATGTTATTGAAAGGTACCGAGGTAACGAAGAACAAAATTTATACGTATATAACGCGGTTACTAGTCGCCTGATAGATAACGCGGCCGCCTTGTTATCTGAGCGGGAGGATGTTATGACTTGGTCCGAGCTTAAGGCGCTGCTGCAACAGCACTTTGGCGACCCACGAAGCGAGGAGTGTATAAACATCGAGTTAGAAAGTTTAAAGATAAAGTCCGGAGAAACATATTTAGATTTCTGTAATAGAATCCAAACGGTTCGATCGGTTTTGATTTCAAAAGTGAATGCATTGAGTAACGCAGAACTAAAATCCGCAAAAATTGCTATTTACAACCACACGTCCCTGAACGTATTTCTCTACAACTTGCCCGAAAATATGGTTCGAATTGTTAGATTAAAAGCACCCGCAACTCTGGAAGCCGCCTTAAGTATTGTCCTTGAGGAAGTTAATTTTCACGAACAATACACGTTACGTAACCGGATGCACGGATACTCTTCCACGCCAAAACCAACTCAACCAGCAGGCTTTATTTTGCCCCAAAATCCAATTGGTTATAGGCCTATTTTGCCTGCATACAATAACAATATACCTAAATTTAATTACGGAACTCAACAAAATTATCAGCAAAATTCAGGGCTTCGCCCACAACCAATACAACAGTTTGGGTATCGACCACCCCAGTTTGGGTACCGCCCAACATTTCAGCCACAACAATTTGGTTATAGACAGAATGTAGGGATGGTACCACAGCGATTTGGCTACAGACCCCTAATGGCCCCTCAACAATTTGGGTACCGGCCCTCAATGACCCCACAACAATTCGGGAATAAACAACAAATGACTCCACAGTTCGGTTATAAACCTAACATTCAGAAACCACATTACCAGTCTACGGACGTTTCTATGAGAACAGCAGCACCACTTCCCCGAAAGTCCCCAGAAGGGTTCAAACTGAACGAGTTGGCCCTGACCTCTGAGTACGCAGACGATGAGTGCTATGACCCCGCTTTATATTGTGACGATGAGCAGTATGACGAATCGAGTAACTTATTACCGATAGAAGATGACTCGCACCAAACTTACCCTGACGAGACTGACGACGTAGCCCAAGCGCCCCCTTTTCAGATAAAGGCCTCGACCACAGACAAGTCATAGAAATAAATTGTGACCCCAGTTTAAAACTACCGTACATTTATTTACCGGAAATTGACGCGAAACTAATGATCGATACTGGTAGCACACGATCATTTATAAGTCCTCGAAAGGCACATGAGTATTACGCCCAATATATAAGTTACGAACCATTTAAAGTTGTCAGCACTCACGCTTCTAGCCAACACGACGAAGTGATGAAAATACCTCTTTTGCCAACTTTTCAAAGCACAGATGAACATAAATTTTATCTATATGACGTCGACTCACGTTACGACGGCCTCATAGGTAACGATTTGCTCCAACAAATAGACGCAATAATAGATCTGAAAAATTTAGTTCTTAAAACTAAAACAACTTCTATTCCCATTGTCAATAATAACCTCGACTATGTTATACTAGTGCAACCGCGGAGCGAACAGCGAGTTAAGTTGCCCACCGACCAATTCTCTGGTGAAGCTATCCTTAATTACAAGGAGTTTCACCCCGGAGTACGGATGCCGGATGCCTTAGTAAATTGTACTAACGGATACGCCTCGACTATTATTCAAAACACGACGGACACAGAGATGACATTGACCGTGAGACGGCCATTTGCAGTAACAAAATATGACAGCACCCAATGCCTATTAAATTTCATATCCGATAGTCAACCGGACGTACAGACAAACAAATTACTTGAAAATAACCTCGAAAAACTTAGACTTGACCATACAAACGAAGAAGAACGTTACAAAATTTTAAACCTTTGCAAAGAATATAAGGACATATTCTACTGTGAAGACTTGCCCTTATCATTTTCCAATCAAGTGAAACACCAGATTAGAACTAAAAATGAAGATCCAATTTACGTAAAACCATATAGACAAGCCCCAGTTCAGACTGAAGAAATTAACCGACAAGTAGAGAAAATGTTAAGCGACAATGTTATCCAGGAATCACATTCCCCATGGAATGCCCCGGTACATTTGGTACCTAAGAAACCTGACGCATCAGGACAAGTAAAACACCGCATGGTTATAGACTACAGACGTTTAAATGACATAACAGTAGATGATAAGTACCCCTTACCGAATATGAACGACTTATTTGACAAACTAGGGAAAAGTACTTACTTCAGCACTCTCGATTTAGCTAGCGGGTACCACCAAATTGAAATAGAACAGCAGGATAGACAAAAGACCGCCTTCAGCACACAACACGGGCACTTTGAATTTTTAAGAATGCCCTTCGGACTCAAGACCGCACCGGCTACTTTCCAGCGTGCTATGGACAATGTCTTGAGAGGCCTGCAGGGAATCCACTGCATGGTCTATTTAGATGACGTAATCATTTTTTCGGCAAGTCTGGACGAACACATACAAAAATTACGAACGATCTTTGATAGATTTCGACAGACAAACCTTAAAATCCAGCTAGACAAATCGGAATTCTTAAGGACGGAGGTACTTTACCTCGGACATACTAATGGAGGTATCGTTGGGGATCTACAGGATTGCTGCGGATATTTGAAAACACCGGAGTCTTATTGTAGTAGTATTTATTTCTGAGAGCGAGCACATCAAAGAGTAATACAGACCGTGGCACCGATTAGAAAAGCAGGCAGAGGCAACTCCGTCATCACAGACTATAGACTTAACTTGACATTGACAATCTTATGACATAACGTTCCATTAAATATTATATATTAAATAATTGTTGTTTTATTGATAAACTTAATACCCCCCCTCAACAATTATTTCCAGAAAATTTTACAATACCGAAATGCGAAACCTCATACAACTTATTTACCTTTAACTCTTAATATTAATTAATAACTATACTAACCTATTACCATAAACTTAACACACTTAGTTTATCTTAAACTCTAAGGTTAGTTGGTCACACAATCTAATTTTAATTTTAACATAACAAGGTCCACTTGAGATAAGTACACACTCATTGTATGACCAGCCATTACACTTTTATAAACACTTGGTTAGTAAATTTCTCATACAAATTCTTGCCTAAAGGTTTCGTTAGTATATCTGCAATGTTATCTTCTGTTTTGATATACTTGAGAGATATAGATCTTTCTCCAACTTTGTCCACAATGAAATGATACCTTGTATCTAAATGTTTTAACCTCTTGTTATTTTCATTATTAAAAGCCAATTTAATTACCGACTGATTATCTTCATGAATTATCATTTCATTAGCGGGCACATCAAAATCTGACAATAGATTTTCTAACCAACACATTTCAGTTATTGCTACACTTAATGCAATATATTCAGATTCAGCAGATGATAGAGATACACTTAATTGTTTTTTACAACACCAAGTCACCACACAATTAAACAAAATAACAATAAAACCTGTTGTTGACTTTCTATCTAAAATATCTCCTGACCAATCTGCATCAACATAGCATTGCAAACTAGAGTCTGTGTCTTTACTGTTGTATACCAATGCATAGTCTAATGTTCCTTTTATGTACCGTAAAATATGTTTTAGGGACTTGTACAACATAACACTTGCACAATGCTGATACCTGCTTAGAAAAAACACTGATACACACAAATCTGGCCTAGTACCACAGACTACATACATTAAGCTTCCTATTAATTGTCTGCATAGCTTTTCTAATTCTTGACTTTCAGATTTTTCTCTTTTTAATAACTCAAACTTAAAATTCTGATCTATTGGTGTGCTCACAGCTTTACAATCTGACATTTTATATCGTTCTAATACCTTACATAAGTAGTTTTTCTGACTAATTACTGTTTTACCTGCAGTTTGTTCAATATCAATACCTAAATAACTTTTTGCCAAGCCTAAATCTTTCATTTTGAAAGTTTTACACAGCTCACTTTTAAATTTATTTAATTCTTGGGTTTGTGAACTGAACATTAAGATATCGTCTACAAATAACAGTACATAAGTCCTACATTCATTTTGTTTCCTAAAATATAAGCAATGATCATTTTTAGACTTAGTAAACCCTTCTTTAATCATAAAATCATTAAACTTCCTATTCCAATATTTTGGGGATTTTTTTAATCCATATAATGATTTATTGAGCTTTCCTATCTCGCCACTAGGTAATTTAATATACACTGTTTCCTCAATATCACCATTTAAAAATGCACCTATAACATCCATTTGATGCACGGGGAGTTGTAATTTGTTTGCTATAGCCATAAATACCCTAAATGTTGGCAACCTAGCTACTGGTGAATAAACTTCTAGGTCACAGTCTGACTGTTCAAACCCTCTAGCCACTAACCTAGCTTTAAATGACAGTTTATCACCTACATATTTCATTCTGAAAACCCATTTTGTAGATATTACTTTATGCCCTTCTGGAATGTTTTTCACTATAGTCCATGTATTGTTTTCTTCTAAAGTATCCAATTCTACTTTTATGGCCTTCTGCCAGTCTTCTTTCTTATCACTTCTCATTGCTTCTTCCAAGGTAATTGGTTCCGCCTCAACGGTTAAAAGACTTTGGTCATAATCTTTTAGCCAAAATGGCTCCTTAGTTCTTCTTCCTGATTTAGTTGTAGTATACTTACTTAACTCTCTATCGTTTACTGTTTTTCCCGATGACTCTTCTTTAAACTTGTCTTCTGTTGACTGTTTTTCTTCTTGTAGATGTAAAGTTTCTTTTTCTTGACACAAGGGAGATATTTCTGTATTTTCTAACTCGGGTATGATTTCCTGCTCTTGTTCTTCTTCTATGAAGCTATGATACTCTTCTTCTTCTCTTATGTCCTTCTCGGTACCAACATCTCTCCAATTTGAGAACTCAATAGGACAGGGCACCTGTTTTCTTTGATATTCCCTTTCTACACTTTTATCTACTGTAGTTTCTAACCTACAATTATTTCCCTTTAAAAAAGTTACTTCCCTTCTAACAAAAACATCATTTTTATGGGGTATATATATCCTATAACCCTTGGTTGTTTCAGAATAACCTACAAAATATCCTATTTCTGCTTTACTATCCCATTTTAAACGTTTTTGATCTGGAATGTGAATAGCAACTTTTGAACCAAAAACTTTTAAATTATTTATGTCATATGCACTTTTATTAAACCATAACTCATAAGGAGTTATATTTTGAGTTCTACTTTTACCTGTTCTGTTGATAACAAATGTTGCAGTATTTACTGCTTCTGCCCACAAGCTCTTGTCTAAATTGCTAGCTAACAATATGCTCCTAGCAGCCTCTGTCGCAAAATACCTAAAACTAGGCATTCTACGAATATCTGATCTTATTTATACGTCACTGAATAAATACAACAACACAACTCTGTAAAAGAAGGTTATTAAAACTGATTCAACCACGTCTGGTTACTGGTTGCAACTGATTCTCTGATACTGAATACTGATCGGTTTTTGGGGGTTTCCCCCCAGTTGCCTCCAACCTCCCCTAAAGCCACCCCAAGCCTCGCATAACTGGTCTGATTCTGATTCTGGTCAAACTGATTCTGATCTCTGTCCGCAGACAGTCCGATTACATCGGTTACTGGTACACCATACACATGGTCACATCTGATAATGCATGCACTGAGAAATAACAAACTGACTTACTGATGTTGCCTCTGCGCCGACCGGTCCGACAATGCCGCAGCGCGCGCGCGCGCTCGCTTTTATCATTCGTCGCTCTCCCGGCGTGGCGCCACACCTCCCGCCGGTGTGACGCCACCCCCGCTTGAGCTATATCTAAATATAACTTCGCATTCGCGACATTCCCCCCCTCGAAGGGATGAAAAGAAACCAAAATCTGATTCAATTACTTCCATTTGTAATACTAAATATACTGATTTATACAAAACACACAATCAATCTGATGGTCATGATACTACTACAATTGAAACAATCTATTCATTAACTGTGATGTCCACTCCTTGACTCTCTCTCTGGCTTTAACTGCAGATGCCCTAGCTGGTCGTTTTGAGATATCTGTTGCTGCTTGAACTGGGATTTCTGATTCTTTACTGATAGCTGGTTCGTCGATTTGAGATTCCTCAGAATCTTGATTATCTCTGAGTGTGGGATCATTCGGAACTGATACAGGTACTGAATTTTGTTCGACATCAATTTCAAGGGGATAAAGATGCCCTATCGAACGAGTAAAGATTTCTCCTGTTGGTAATTTAACTCTGGCTACTCTTATCTGTCCATCCGAACCCTTCATCAACTCTACTATCTTGCCAACCTTCCAGTGTGCCCTATTGCTGTCTAATTTTAACTGAACTGTCTCTGATATCTTTGGTGCTCTATTGACTACAACCCGCGGTTGCCGATGCCTGTCACTTCGTTCACGAAGGCTAGTTAAATACTGATTACTAAACATCTTCGCAAATTCTAGTAAAATTATCTGACCACGTTTCCAGCCATCAATCAGATTTGATTTGGTTACTGTGGCTGATTCCAAGAAGTCACGGTCTGCAACCTGAGTAATTACTGATCCACCTACACGAAGAAAATCTATTGGAGCCAGTACGTGTTCTAACTCAGCACCCACTGTTGTCAAGGGTCTGGTATTTATGATGGCCTCAAGTTCCTTCACTACAGTACACAACTGGTTGTGATTTATAAGGTGCTTGTCTAACGTCCTTTTCATACTGTGTTTGACTAATCCTATTAAGCGTTCGTAAAACCCACCGAACCAGGGGGCCAACTCCGGAATGAACTTCCAACGTACGTTGGTTGTTATACAGTAATCAGATGTTAACACATCTGCCGTTAGTTTAAATTGAGAAGCATTGTCTGATAAAATCAATTTCGGTAACCCTCTTACTGCGACAAATCTTCTAATAGCTAGTAAACACTCTTCAGCTGATAAGTCTTTAACTACTTCCATATGTATAGCTCTGATTGTCAAACACGTAAATAGGCACACCCAACGTTTTTCTTTAGTAGCCTCATCTACAAGAAGAGGGCCGAAATAATCAAGTCCAGTAAAAGCAAAAGGCAGGCTAAGTTTAACTCTTTCTTCTGGTAAATCTGGCATTGCTGGTAATTTGAAAGGACCTCCACCGTATTTAACACATTGAGAACACTTTCTAATAACCTTTTGAACTGTTGACCTACCATGTGGGACCCAAAACTTCTGTCTTAATAAAGCTAATGTATGTGAGACACCCACATGGTAGTTTTTCTGATGTAACTCCCTAATGATTTTATGCGTAAACTCTGAATTCTTTGGAAGTAGGATAGGCTCTTTCTGATCATGTGTCAAATCTGTGTATCTATATCTACCTTTACATCTTACGACTCCGTCTTGGTCCTTATACAATTGAAGTGTTCTTGACAAGTCGGTTGATATACCTTCTACTTCTTTGGGAAAATACTCAGCCTGAATTTCTAATATCTGTTTGATTTCGTCATCATCCGAGTGTTGCTGGTCACTATCTACTACCATTTATAATTATAAGAAACTCAAGAGAGACTTGGCGTATAATTAAAGAAGTGTGTTATCTTAATCAAACCCAGAATTCAGCCTCTGAGCTAATGACTATAGGTTACTCCCAAACTGGATCATTGGATATTGTTAACCAATATTTCTCTTCTGTTGGAAGAGATCTGGCAAACAATACTCTCCAAAAACTGGGCACAAGTGATCATAAGCTAGCGCAAAATGCAATATCAGACCATACTCCATCTACCTCCATGATGCTTACTCCTACTGATCCAGTTGAGGTTCTAGCAGTAATAAAAAGTTTAAAAAACAGTAAAGCAGTAGGATGGGATAACATTTCAACACAATTTGTTAAAAAATTCGAGACTGAACTGGCTGCACCACTTACTCACCTTTGTAATCTAAGCTTTGCAAATGGGATCTTTCCAGACGTACTAAAACAAGCGATAGTATGTCCAATATTTAAATCAGGAGACAAGAAACTACCTTCCAACTATAGGCCCATTGCACTTTTATGTACTATTTCTAAAATAATTGAGAAACTGATGAACAAGAGGTTGGTATCGTATCTCGAAAATAACAAACTACTGTCTGATAACCAATTTGGTTTTAGAAGTAAACGTTCTACAGATGATGCTGTTCAGAAATTGACATCTCTTATAGCGAAAGCAATAGATAAAAACTACAAATGCGTTGGAGTTTTCCTGGATCTTCAGAAGGCGTTCGATACAGTATCTATTCCAATCCTTCTCACGAGGCTAGACAATGTAGGAATAAGGGGAACACCTTTAGAATGGTTCAAGGACTACCTCACAAATCGAAAACAAATTGTTAGGATCAACAAGTTGGTCAGTGACAATACTACCTGTACCTACGGAGTTCCACAAGGTAGCACCCTTGGCCCAACTCTATTTTTAATATATATTAATTCGTTATGTGATCTACATATGAAGGGTGCTGAGCTTATAATGTTTGCAGATGACACAGTACTTTTATTTCAGGACAAAAGTTGGTCTAAAGTGCAGTGGCTGGTGGAGAGAGGTCTATGTAAGGTCACAAAGTGGTTGGAGGACAGTTTGCTGTCGTTAAACACCTCCAAAACTAAGTTTTTGTGCTTTAACAGTACTTCAAAAACGAATCCCCCAAATGATTTTAAAGTTAGGGCACATACATTCCCCTGTAATCGACACATTAACCAAGAAGATGATGAATGTAACTGCACGTGTCTAGTTAAAGTCAGCAATATTCGGTATCTGGGTGTAATAATTGACGACAAACTGAGATGGAAAGAGCACATAACTACTGTTGCTAAACGAACCAGAAAGCTAATTTACATCTTTAAAAATCTTCGGGCACTTGCTGATACAGAACTATTAATTCAAACTTATAAAGCTTTATGTCAGTGTGTCGTCAATTACTGCATCACCTCTTGGGGTGGTGCTGCAAAGACTCACATGTTGGAGGTAGAACGAGCACAAAGAGCCGTTCTAAAAACAATGTTTTTTTTACCTTATCGGTTTTCTACCACACTGTTGTACAAAAATCTTCACGTTTTAAGTGTTCGTAAGCTATATATATTTCAATGTATATGTAAATATCATCGTTCTGTTGCTCCTACCTTAGAAGTAATACCTAAGAGGATAAATCGCTGTCCCGTTCCTAACCTTCATTGCAAAATGGCACGTAGACTTTATGACTACAATGCACCTAGGCTATATAATAAATTAGACTCAGTACTTAAAATTAGACCTCTAAGTAATTTTCAACTTAAGAAAAAACTTATAGAATGGCTAGAACTATATGATTATAAGGATGCAGAAACGTTATTAGGAACAGAAATGTAAAATTGTTATTAGAAATTATAAAATCTGATAATGATATTATGATTTTAAAGTAAATTTAAAATGATTGTAATAATTAAATTTGTATACACACACACACACACACATACACCCACACACACACACATACACCCACACACACACACATAAACCCACACACCCACAAACACACACACACACATATACACAGACACACACACTACTCAGAATTTTACTAGAATATTATTATATTATATAACTAGAATATTCCAACTTAATTAATTACTATAATATACTTCATCGGGGAGCACTTTTTTTTTTTTTTTTTTTTGGTGCCCGGGGGAAAACTCATTTATGAGCTTACCCCCCCGTGCCTCGGGGGAGGTCACGGGGGGAGTGTGGGCTTCCCGCTCGCCCACTGCGCAGCGGACTACCCACCAAAAACCCCCGGGGCGTTTACGGCTCAGCTTCTAGACGGGGTTGCGGTGCCACTTTCGCACTACACGCGGAACCCCGTCAGCCGTCGTCCGCCCCCCCGGGGCGGACCCGCCTCGCGAGGAGCCTAGCTCCCCCGCTTGGCTCGGGCGGTGCGCCCACGCTAGACGCACTGCCCCCGCCTCGGGAGGGCTCTACCTATAAGCAGGTGCGGGACGCCGAATGCCCCCGCATCCGACGCCCCAGGCCCTCCCGGAGGAGACGGAGGGGTAAAACCGCGCCCCGGTCTCCGTGCTCATGAGAGCACCGTCGTGTCCCCCGCCTGCCACGGCGCCCGCACGGGGCGCCGCTTAGGACGGGGGCCATCACAATGGCGCGCGGTCGCAAGAACACGGCCGCGCGCTCCACCTCCTCTGAGTCAGGTGCAGAGGGGGGTACCTGACCCCCCCTCTGATGTCAAGTCCGGTGTTGCCCCCATCCCGATATGGCCAATCAGGGTGGGGGCCCTTCTCCTACTGTGTCACGTCCGGTAAATAAATAAGCGCGCTGCCAGCGGGAGCAGGGGGATCCTCATACCCAAAGGGTAACCCCCTGATCCCACGTTGGTAGGCAGCGCGCTCCTCCTCGTACAGCCCCCCCTAAGAGGGGCTGTCCACCTCCTAAGTCTCGTCCAGCCGCGCGCTGCCAGCGGGAGCAGGGGGACCACTACCCAATAAGGTAACCCCCTGGTCCCACGCTGGAAGACAGCGCGCCCCTATCTTGTCCCGTCCGGTGTAGCCACACCGGAGGGCCACGCGTGCTAACGCGGCCCCCTCGGCAAGCTCGTCCATGGCCCTGCGGCCTTCGGACTCCGCTCAGCCCATACGCCCCATCCGCTGTGCCCTCTGCTGACCCAATCAGAGGGACACGCGGAGGGGCCCACCTCGCCGGGTTATCAGCTACCTGTCAGCAACCTCTCCGGGACCGAAAAGTCAACCAGAAGAGGTTGCTGACAGGTACCCAGGGTGCACCGCGTGGAGGTTACCCGGCATAGCACCCCATCGGGGAGCACTGTCTTCTGGGCCACAGCTCACGCTTTCCAGGAGACAGGGTACCATCTATGTTTAAATTTTTTTTTTGTTGTGAAATAAATAAATTATTATTATTATTATTATTATTATTATTTGTTCTGTCCTATCTAAGTCTGATCTAGTTATACTATTCGCTGATACTGTTTTCGAGAGACCCTCTCCAGTCAAAGAAATTTGAGTCTGAACTTTATCTGTATAATTATGAATTTGAGGCCACTCTTTTGAATCTCTGGTCAGAAAATCAGGACCCTTGAGCCATCTTTTATATGAATCTACTCGCTCTGACCTAGTGCCTACATCTGATGGATTAAGTTTAGTTGGCACATACCTGACTTGCAACGCTTTATTCTGTTTAATCTCACTGATTCTACGCGAAACAAACGGTGGGAGCAGCTTTTCTGATTTATACCAACTCAAAACTATTTGGCTGTCTGTCCATATGAATTGCGCTTTGACCTTTAACCGCAAGTGTTTCATCACGTATCTCATAAGCCTGCATCCAATTAATACTCCCAGCAATTCTAATCTTGGAATCTGTAAGTTATTTTGGTCCTTTAGAGGCACTAATCTCGACTTACCAATAACAAAACTGACACTATTATTAGTATCTAAAGAACTGCGCAAATAAATAACCGACGCGTAAGCATCCTTTGATGAATCTGCAAAACAATGCAGCTCATATTTAATATCATTAGTATCATTATTAATTCTGCCTCTGTTTATATTTTGCGCATAATAACGATTGACATGTAACTCCTCTAGATACGAAAACTTTGATGCTATCTGTTGCCATTCATTAAGTAAGTTGTCACCTAACTTAACATCCCACTTAATCTTTTCTTTCCATAATTTCTGGAAGAATAGTTTTGCTGGGAGCATCACCGGAACTGCGAGACCACAAGGGTCATACACTGACGCCATAATTTTTAATACGTCTCGCTTAGTCTGAACCGTGTCTAAATTACTGTTCTCAAAATTAGTTTTTAACTGAAGATGGTCACTATTTAAGTCCCATATCAAGCCTAATACTTTTACGTGTCCATGATCTTGTGCTCGAAATTTTACTGGTATATGAGAAACCATAATTTTTGAATTTGAATTCCATTCGCGCAAATTCATCGACAAGCAGTCGAATGACTGTTTGGATGCTTTATATAGTTTAACTGCATCTGACATTGACTGTGCGCCCGTTACTATGTTGTCGACGTAAATATCTTCTGCTATTTGTTTCATAAGTAAGCTGTTTGATCTTGTCAAATGGTACTTGATCACGGCGTTAAGTAGAAACGGACTAGATATAACGCCGAACGGAACGCGACAAAACCGAAAATGCAGAACATTATCTGGGTTAGGTCCACGATTTTTATCTTTGAGCCATAGAAAACGTGTTACGTCTTTGTCTGCATCTTGAAGGCCTAATTGTAAAAAAGCCTTCTCAACGTCTGCTATTATACCTATAGGATGTTCTCTAAATTTAATTAGTAACCCAGTAAGGTCCTCTAACATCAGTGGCCCACGATATAAGCATTCGTTTAGACTTCGGTTATCCGCTGTTTTTGCAGAGGCGTCATAAACTATACGAAGCTTATTAGGCTTATCTCGACTGTGAACGCAGTGATGTGGAAGGTAATGAACTGGATGATTTTGTGGGGTGGTAGGATCCGGTACTATTTCTACGATCCCGTTCTGTAGTTGATCCTGAATAACACTATCATAAGATTTAACTTCAGAGTCATCTAAGCGCTTTAACAAACTGTTGAGACGACCCCACGCTAAACCCAAATTGTTAGGAAGATTTGGCGGAAATTCAGTCCAAGGCCATTGCACATGATATCTGTTTTCTTTATACTGAACGGTTTCATTGAACTGCCTTACCGCCTCCTCATCACGAGTGGATTTTGGGGAATCTGTAATACCTATCGATTCGAGGTCCCACAATCTTTTAACGTCATCTAGTCTTATCGGAAGGTCAGGTTCATTTAATTTATTACCAAATACTGCATTTGACTGAAAGTAGGTCAATACGGTTAACTGATCTGAAATATCAACTATCTCACTGATTATCCCCGACCACACCCAGCCGAAATCTGAATTCACTAAGAAAAGGTCTTCAGTGACCGCAATCTTTTCCTGTGACATAAACGAGTGATAGTAGTCGTTACCTATCAATATATCTATTTTATCACCGCATGAACCATCATCTGCTAATGTAAGGTCTTTCAATCTGATATTGTTCCAAATTTTGGCTGGATCCTCGAAAACCGGTGTTCGTATACTACTTGTAATATGAGGAACAATATTAGCGTGTATAATCCTTGTAACACCAGTTCTAGTCACGAGTCTAAAATCTACTACAGGACTTTCTATCTGATGTGGTGATTTTGAACCGAAAGTAAATATTGATAAATTTACTTTCTCGGCAATGGGTAAACTTAAAGACTTAGCAGTGGACTCAGTTATATATGAGCGCTGACTACCACAATCGAGTAAAATTCTGCACTGTAATTGTCTGGATCCAATATCTGTATTGCTAACCTTAACAAGGCAAGTTTGTAACAACGTGGTGCTGATTTCACTTTTGACATGTAAATTATCGGTTTGTATTGATTTTACTGATTGTATCAATTTAGTGGGGCATAATGCCCTATTATGACCACCATATTTGTTACAGTGTCTACATTTACGCTTAGAGCGGCAATTCTCAGCCCTATGCCCTTCACCAAAACAGTTGTAACAACGGTTTCCTAATTGCGACTTCCTATCCTGCATAGTTTTGTAAGTTGTACATTCGTCATTAAAATGGTCTCTCTTACAAAATATACATCTACTAAATTTCTTTTTAGGTGGCTCATCGGTCCTGTCAGAGAGTTCATGTGGTCTTTTGCGAGAGGTTAATTTAGAAGTGTTGAATTGCCTATTGTCAAACTTCGGTTTATCTTTTCTAAAGTTCGGGAATCTGCGTTGTTTATTGTCCCTAACTTCATCGGACCTGACATGTAAGGAACCTAATGTGAAATTGTCCGCAGAGTGTTTGCCTTCATCAGTGGTCGTGTCTACAATTTTCGTATCTACAGTCTCCCTTTTTAACCTATTTGATGTTTCTCTAGCCGATATGATGTACTCTAAATACTTCCTAATGCTATCAATTGATTCATCTTCACCAGCCATTTTCATTCTTAATTCATAAATCAGGTCTTCTGGAAATTTTTCCATGATCATAACTCGTAGGTGGTTATGATTTACATCTTCTCCTAAAGAACTCAATACCCTGAGGTGTCTTTCAATTTCATTGAGAACTTGTCTACAGTCTTTAACTTGATTTTTTGATGCTGTTTTTATCCTGTATAGTGCTACATAATGAGCATCGATAATCGCGCCAGGCTTGCCGTACCTTTCTTTTAACGTGTTGACAGCTATGCGGTAGTTTTTGTTTGTCGTGTTTAAACCTTCGATCGCCAGTTTTGCATCACCTTCAAGAACTGACTGCAGGTACAACAACTTATCAACATCACTAATATTTCTGTTGTCTACGTTTGATGAAAACTGATCCCAAAATTGGTACCACTTGAGGACGTCACCATTAAATTTCGCTAGTTCCATCCTCGGTAATTTACTAGTGATGTTGGTACTTTCATTACTAGCGGAAACTATACCTTGGTTCCGAACATTTCGCCTAATACTAACATCAATGTCTGATAATAAATCTTCGGCCTGAATTTGGACTGATGTGTAGTGACTGATTTCGTCTACGTTGGGTTCTGTTGTCAATTTACAATAATTGTGAATTTCTAAAACAAATCTCTGATTGGCACCTTTTAGTTTAGACGCGATCAATTCTAACTCGTCAAAGTTGGCATCACTGTCTGCTAATTTTGCGAGGGCACACTGAGCTGAATTTGTGTAAGTTTGAACTGATTCGTAAATTATCTTCAACCGAGTTCGGATGACATCTTCCATTCTGAATGCAGTACCTACATGAGCCAAGAGCAAGATTGGGAATCGTTATTTTTGTATACTTAACGCCCAACAATCTAAAACAAAATTAACTTCATGTAACGGACAACCGTAAACAAATCATTTAACTTGAATTCTACTGATTAAATAAACGAACTACATCACTTGGATTCGTTGATCGAATAGAAAAACTGAACTGCATCATGCCAAAGAAACAACTACTGAGTAAAATTATCATACAAGTACATAATTGCCGGTAAAAAACCATCTGTTAATTTTTATTCATCAATCCGTAAAACAAAACGTATCTGTGCACGACGTATCTGTCAAGTATCTGAATAGTGCACTCTAATATTAGGTACAACACAAGTACTAAAATTACTCACAACAAACCTTTGTATTTACTTTAGGAAACAAACGTGAACGAGACTGTTAATATAAAAATCTCAATTTCACACAAAAGTATTAAATTTAGTTTGTAAATTCACAACTGATCACTGAATTCGGTAACTTTATTAATATTACTTCTCAAAATGTTAAATTGAACAAGCGAACTACCTCCAAAGCAATATCTATGAGTATAAATTCGACGAACATCTTTTACGAAGGAACAAAAATAATTCAAGCTATCTACCCTCATTCTTGAAAAAATATATTGTATGCCGATATTTATTAATAACTTTTATCCCAGCATCTCCACCATGTCGCAAAATACCTAAAACTAGGCATTCTACGAATATCTGATCTTATTTATACGTCACTGAATAAATACAACAACACAACTCTGTAAAAGAAGGTTATTAAAACTGATTCAACCACGTCTGGTTACTGGTTGCAACTGATTCTCTGATACTGAATACTGATCGGTTTTTGGGGGTTTCCCCCCAGTTGCCTCCAACCTCCCCTAAAGCCACCCCAAGCCTCGCATAACTGGTCTGATTCTGATTCTGATTCTGGTCAAACTGATTCTGATCTCTGTCCGCAGACAGTCCGATTACATCGGTTACTGGTACACCATACACATGGTCACATCTGATAATGCATGCACTGAGAAATAACAAACTGACTTACTGATGTTGCCTCTGCGCCGACCGGTCCGACAATGCCGCAGCGCGCGCGCGCGCTCGCTTTTATCATTCGTCGCTCTCCCGGCGTGGCGCCACACCTCCCGCCGGTGTGACGCCACCCCCGCTTGAGCTATATCTAAATATAACTTCGCATTCGCGACAGCCTCAGTTACTGTACGAATTTCTCTTTCTATGCACCCATTTTGTTCAGGTGTGTATGGCACACTAGTTTGATGAACTATGCCTAGGCTATTTAACAAACCCTGCATTGCATTATTTGTAAATTCCAAGCCGCAATCTGACCGTATAACCTCAACTTTATGTTCTAGATTTTTAATCACATAGTACAAAAAAGTTTTTATTTTACCAAAAGTTTCACTTTTATTTATTTATTTTATTTATTTTTTATTTATTTATTTATTTAGGTTTTCCAACAGACTTAACACCTTAACTTAACTTATACAATGCAATAAAACTTAATCCTAGTGAGAGTCCAATGACAGGAAAACACAACATTCAACAGTAATAATGCGCTTGTGTGGAGTGTGCGGCACCGTCTCGAGTGCGTCCGTGCGGCCGCGCCCGCGCCGCCTGTGTTACAAATACAAAGTTGCGCCTACAGCTATAAACTTAAGAACAAAATAATTGACTTCGCCTACTAAGTTGATGTATGTAACATTTTGGTATGTAAAAAAAAAAATATATAATAAAACAAAAGTACGTTGTAGAAAAATAACAAAATTAAAAATTATGAAAAATAAAAAAAAATAAAAGTACCTACACATTCGATAAAAGGACCCACGTGAAACGTGGGACCTTATTACCTACTTTTTATACTTAAACATAAGGTTTTTAAAGCTGAGCAGTGAACAGTTTAGTAAGTCAATCTGCTCAGCTTTAAAGAGTTTATTGTGCTCTCGGCAAATTCTAGCGAGAACACTATGACTACCAACATTTGTTCTAAAACCTCTTACTACAAATGGACGAAAATTCACCATTCTTGCGCCTTTACGCGGGACAGCAAGCCCTATCCTAAAAACGAGTTCAGGACAATCGATCATTCCATTCAAAATCTTGTACAACAAGACTTGGTCTGCGATCCAACGACGACTCTCCAAAGACAACATATTAAAATGAGCAAGACGCTCAGTGTATGACTTTAATTGATACTTTTTTCTTTGGTGAACCGTAAGGAAGAATAGAAATCGCTTCTGAACTTTCTCAAGCCTATCAACATGGCAATGGTAGGAAGGATTCCATATACTGGAGCCATAATCTAATACACTGCGGACCAAGGCCGTGTACACTAACTTTAATGCCGATATATTTTTAAAATGTTTACAATTCCGCCAAATAAACCCTAACATTCTAAACGATCTATTAATAATGTCGTCCAAATGAAGTTTGAATGACAGTTTACCGTCCAATATAATGCCCAGGTCTTTCAGGGATACTACCTCCTCCAATTTCTTAAAATCCAATTTATATGTAGTTGCCACGGGTGATTTCTTTTTAGTAAATTTTATATGTTTACATTTGTCGATATTCAATGGTAGTTTATTTATTATAGTCCAGTTAAAAATGCTATCTAAATCCAATTGAAGCAGTTGAGAATCATTGGGATTATGTATTATCTTGTACAATTTCAAGTCATCCGCGAAGAGCGAAAATTTGGAATATTTAATTTCACATGCGATGTCGTTAATAAAAACTAAAAACAAGATTGGACCCAGGTGTGATCCCTGAGGAACACCACTACTAGTTGTATAAGTATTAGACTCGTACCCGCAAATGACCACTTTTTGTGATCGACATGACAAGTATGATACAAACCATTTTAAGAGATTCCCATGTACTCCCAATGAATAAAGCTTTGTGATTAGAATCTGGTGGTCGACCCTATCAAATGCTTTACTTATGTCCGTATATATAGCGTCTATCTGATAACCATTATCAACGGCTTCACTGAGATCCGATACATAGCATGCAAGATTAGATATAGTAGATTTTTTACTACGGAACCCATGTTGCTCAGGTATCAGCATCTGTTTAAGATGGCTCGTAAGATAAGGACATATTAGGGATTCAAAAACCTTTCCTAATATGGATAAAAGTGATATAGGACGGTAATTTATCACACAGTTAACATTACCACTTTTAGGAATAGGGACAACATTGGCTATCTTCCATTTGCAAGGAAAGGTACCGGACGCCAGCGAACGATTATAAATTATGCAAAGTGGCCTAGCCAAACTGGCGGCACAATTAATAATAAAAATGGCTGGTAGGCCGTCAGGGCCGGCTCCTAGAGTAGGTTTTAATTGCTTAAGAGATTTTGTAATGGAATCTGTTGTTATAAAAATGTGGCCAAGGGTATTACAAACTGGTGTAGCAGAAGTCAAGCAAGTGTTATGAATAGGGTTTCCGGAAACGTCCAAATGACAGTTAAGCGAGATGGAAGTGGAAGGTGTGAAGACCGAAGCAAAATGGGTAGCAAACGCATTGCAAACAGCAGCCGGGCATGAATACTTTACATCCCCATAAAACATCTCGTTCGGGACAGTCTCAACAATTTTGCGCTTGTTGCGAATGTAAGACCAAAAAGCTTTCATATTATTTTTAGAAATAGAAGCTTCTAAGAGTGTTTTATAACTTTCATAACAAGTATTTATAAGATCATGGCATCTAACTCTAGCTTCAACGAAGTCTAGTTTGTCTAACGAACTTTTATATGTACGGTAACGAATACGATACCTATCTTTTTCCTTAATTAATTTGATCAAGTCTTTGGAATACCAGATAGGATAAGAGGCTGAACGTGGTTTAGATAAAGGAACATATTTATCAATGAGTTTCTTAATAATAGCGTAAAACTCATCTACCATATCATTGTGTAGTATATTGTAAGAATAATGTGTTCGAGGGTAGGCTGAATAAATCAGTTGTGTCGTTGACTTGGTCTTTCATTTGTGCTGGCGCTCTTAAATATTCCTAATATTTAACTGGCGACGAGTAAAACCGCGATAAATAAGTAATTTTTGTGCTTAAAGTGTTAATGTTCAATAATGCCTATCGGAAAAATAGAACAGTTTGATCTTTCTAGTAAAAAATGGTCGGCATACATTCGACGCGTGGAACAGTTCATGACATTGAACGAAATTAAAGCCGAACTACAAGTTGCGACTTTAGTTACGTTAGTTGGAGAGGCCACATATGATTTAATGTGTGATTTGTGCGCACCAGAAAATCCTGAAGACAAAACATTTAAGGATTTAACGAAGATAGTCGGCGACCATCTCGAACCGAAACGTTCCGAAATTGCAGAACGGCATGTTTTTCGACTTAGAGCGGCTCGAGGCAGAGGGCACTATTCAGAAGGTAGATTACTCGGATTACGGAACGCCGATAGTACCGGTGATTAAAAAGTCAGGCGATATAAGGATATGCGGTGACTATAAGGTTACGATTAATCCTAAGTTGATTCGCGAACCGTACCCTATGCCTCGAATCGAAGAATTGTTCGCTGCATTAAGCGGAGGCGAAAAATTTTCAAAAATTGACCTCACGCATGCTTACGCTCAGTTAATGCTGCAGGAGAACTCACAGGCATGTACAGCCATTACCACGCACGTTGGTACCTTCGTATACAAGCGTACGCCGTATGGATTGTCATGCGTGCCCGAAAAGTTCCAAAAATTTATGGAGGAAACCCTCAGGGGCCTCCCTGTAGTCGTGTATCTGGACGATCTGGCCGTAACTGGAAAATCTCGTTCTCAGCACATCGCTAATTTAAAGGCGGTTTTCAGGCGTTTACGTGAGGTCGGTTTAAGAGTTAAATTAGAAAAATGCTCCTTTATGCAAGATAGCATCACTTATGTTGGTTTTATTATTGACAAACACGGGCTTCACCCGGACCCTGGCAAGGTGAACGCGATAGTTGAAGCGCCGGCGCCCAGTGACGTCACGCAGTTGCGATCGTTTCTTGGACTAATTAATTATTACGCGAAGTTCATACCTTGTCTCAGTACGATTCTACATCCGTTGCATCAACTATTGCGCAAGAACGTTCCTTGGGTCTGGTCGGCTGAATGCATAAAGGCTTTCAATGATGTAAAAGAAGCGATATTGAGTAGTAAAGTGTTGGTACACTACAACCCTGACCTACCATTGGTGTTGGCTGTGGACAGTAGCTCGTACGGCATCGGCAGCGTGTTATCACATAGATTTGAGAACGGTGACGAGCGGCCCATATGTTTCGCGTCGCGAGCACTAACGTCGGCCGAGCGAGCGTACAGTCAGCTCGATAAGGAAGCGCTCGCAATTATAGCCGGGGTAATGAAGCACCATCAGTACCTTTACGGGCGTCATTTCATCATTAAAACGGATCACAAACCGCTGACGTTTATTTTTGGTCCAAAATTTGGGTTGCCACAGACGGCTGCTAGTAGGCTACAAAGATATGCTACCAGGTTGGCGGCTTATGACTTTGAGATTGAATTTGTCAAATCAAAGGACAATGGGAACGTAGACGCGCTGTCTCGCCTGCCGCTGCCGTACGAGAAACGTCATGAGCGGGAGTCGGTGTCGTACGTACACTACGTCGAAGAGTCTTTTCCGGTTAGTGCTAAAGAGGTAGCTTCGGGGACTCAGAAGGACTGTGTCCTGAACAAAATATTTAGTTACATTAACGGCGGCTGGCCAGCTAGCGTTACTGATGAGGCGCTGAAGCCGTATTTTTATCGAAAAGATAATTTAAATATAGATCAGGGATGCATTTTATATAACCATCGGGTCGTGATTCCCGAGTCGCTCAGAAAGCAGATTTTAAAGGAAATACACGAGGGCCATTTAGGGATAGTCAAAATGAAAAGCACCGCCAGGAGTTACGTTTATTGGCCTAATTTAGACTCAGAAATCGAACGCCTAGGCAGGGAGTGTCCCGCGTGCCAACAGCAGCGTGACGCGCCGCCGCGCTCGCTGCTGCACCCGTGGCCGTTCCCTGGGCGCCCCTGGCAACGCATTCATATAGATTTTGCGGAATTTCAGGGTAAGCACTACCTAGTTTCTGTGGACGCTTACAGCAAATGGATCGAGGTTCAAAAGATGGCGAAAACGACCGCAAGTAGCACGATACTCAAGCTACGAGAGTTGTTTGCGCGGTTCGGTTTGCCATCACAAGTAGTTAGTGACGGCGGACCTCCGTTCAGTTCCAACGAGTTCGCCACGTTTATGTCTAAAAATTTCATCACTCACACGATCACGAGTCCGTACAGGCCAGCCGGAAACGGGGCGGCTGAAAACGCGGTTAAGTCCGTCAAACGCGCTATGAAAAAAGCTGCGCACGACGGTAGCGACGTTGATACGGCCGTATTAAATTTTTTACTTCATTACCGCAACTGCGAGCACGCCACCACGGGCGTAGCTCCAGCCGTGGCTATGTTAGGAAGGAGGCTCCGCACGCGGTTGGACGTGGTGCGGCCCGAGCGCGAGCGTGAGCGGCGCGCCGAGGCGGCGGGCGAGCGCGCGGCGCGCCTGCGTCCCGGCGCCGAGCGCAGCGTCGCGCCCGGCGACCGCGTGCTGGCGCGCGATTACCGCGCGAGCGCCGACAAGTGGGCGCCGGCTATAGTCACCGCGCGAGACGCCCCGCTCACTTACCGAGTCAGGTGTTCGGATGGCAGCGAGTGGAAAAGGCACATAGATCAGCTGTTGCCAGTCCGAAAGTCGTTAAGATCGTGGCGTCACTCCGGTGACTGCATCGGAAACGAAAATCTTATTGATGGACGTTCAAATGAAGAAGAGGTGTTCGATGATGCCTTAGATAAGGACCCCACTAGTCCTATATCAGTG
Organism: Crocallis elinguaria; assembly: GCA_907269065.1. Lineage (NCBI taxonomy): Eukaryota > Metazoa > Arthropoda > Insecta > Lepidoptera > Geometridae > Crocallis > Crocallis elinguaria. The sequence continues at coordinate 4,361,565 of OU026081.1, read as the reverse complement.
TCGTCTGCGTCCACGGAGGAACCTTCTGACTTTAGTTTCCGTCCAGATGAGGGAGATAAATCGACACCCACTCCAACTCCTAAGCCAATGGTAAGGCCTAAACGTACATGTGTCCTCAATAAACGCAAATAAATTGTACATGATTATGTTAGGAAGAATAATTTAGAAACTAGTTTTGTTGTTTTTTTTTTCTCACATTTTTTTTTTATTCTAGTTTTTTTTTATCAAGTAGGTACTTAAATATATATATGTGTATATAAATAATATACACTTATTGTGTTTCAATCAATATTATATACTTATGTACAGGCTACTGCCACCTACTGCTATACAAAAGTTGTCTTGACTATCTAACCAACCGCGATTAATTACGTTACCTATTTATTTAGACAATTTATGAATAAATTGCACAAGAAGTATGTATAACAATTAACAAGTTTTCAATTTTATGGTCACTTAAGTCATTGTCCTCACATAACATTGAGAAATTTACAGTAGTGTTAGGTGGTAGGTGCCTACTTATTAGTATTGTTTTTTTTTGTTTTCCTTCATAGTTTTATAAACTTAATGTTAAGTTTTTTTTAAGGGGGGACGTGTAGTATATTGTAAGAATAATGTGTTCGAGGGTAGGCTGAATAAATCAGTTGTGTCGTTGACTTGGTCTTTCATTTGTGCTGGCGCTCTTAAATATTCCTAATATTTAACTATTGATAGTGCAACAAGAAACCAATAAGCTATCCCAGTCAATTGTTTCCAACTCTTCAACAATTTTAAAATAGTCAGCATAGTAAAAGTTATGTCTCTCCAAACGATTCTTAGGTAAATATTGAATAGAAGTACAAGTTAAACTTAACATAAGTGGCGGATGATATGTGTCAATCTTGGATAGAGAATCAGGAGCTAGTTTCACTTTAAGGTCAACGTTATTGCAGAGGACCAGATCCAAGACCCTACCATCTTTGTTACTCACTAAATTATACTGATGAAGACTGTGCAAAGACATAAAATCAACTAGTAAATTCGATAGATCGGGATTCGAAGTTGGTTTATCAATAGTAGCCACCTGAGTTGCAGCGTTTGGATCCGGATTTGACCAGTTAATATTGGATAAGTTGAAATCACCAACAATTAAGATATCGTTAGTACGAAGAGAGCTTAAGTTATCACTCATTAAATTGAGTTGACTTTCTAATTTATCAAAATGCAAGGGCGGTGGAAGGTAAAGGGCACAGAGATACACCTGTTTCTTAACCAGATTTGACTGGACGTTGATGGATACCCACAAGTCCTCGTTGCTGGTCTCGAGTTTACACAAACGCGTTGAGTTTAACTTTTTAGAAACGCCGATTAGAACTCCTCCGCCATCACGCTTTATGTTGTCACTACTACAACGGTCTCTACGGTAAATACGATAAAAACTATTTAGAACTTCAGCATCTGCAACACTTTCATTTAACCAGGTCTCAGTAATTATTATTATATCATATTCGCAATTTAGACTAGATAAATACAATTCTTGAAGTTTTCCACGAATGCTTCTAGCATTCTGGTAGTAAATACTTAGCTTAGCCATTTTTATAACTAATAACAAAAATATCACAACTTAATGGATAATTAACAGTAAGTCTAGTCTTTGAGATCACCTAGCATATCGCTATTCTTCACCCAAACGGCAGGCGATGAGTCATCCTTCCTCAAAAATATGCGGCCTCTACGAATCCAGCAGTATTTATATTTTTTATCCTTTTTTACTGCCCGGGCCTGCGCATGAAGATTCCGGTTTGCAGGAGACAAATGTTCAGCTACGTATATCGCCTGCTTGTCGCCGCCCATTCCCAGGTGAAAGCTATTCAACTTATCAGCCGGATTATTCTTGTTGTGTTTGATACAGGCCGCCAGAAACTCATCCCGGATGCGAGGGGAAGGTAGTTTCAGTATAATTGACTTGGGTCGTTTCGATGTTTGGTTCGACTTAGCTATTCTAGTGCAGGACATAATATCTTTCTCTGCCAGGGGAAAAGCAACCACTTTTCCAAGCTGAAGTACCGTAGACATGAGATTTTCGTTGGAGTGTTCCGGAACACACTGCACCTCTATGTTGCACTCTCGTGCATGTTGCTCTATTTGTGAAAGCTGGTCACGTAATTCTTTAATTTCCGATTTGAGTTTTACGTTTTCCAAGCAAAGGTTCTTTGACTCGGAACGAAGATTGTCGGTCTCGCTGCGTAACTCAGTTACCTCCTTGCACATCGCATCAAAGGACTTAGACATAAAGTCGACTGACTTCATTAGCTCAGGTATGAGTTCGATATCTTTCCGTAAAGGACGAAATTCTGACTGAAAATCCTTGCAGGACGTGACCAGCGAATCGATTTTCGTTGCTAGAGTAGATTCCAAGTCTGAGAGGCGGCTACCAAAGTTTTCCAAAACATTGCTAATATCGTCAGAAGTCGCCGACGAGTCCTTAACAGGTGTATTGCTGTTATCACCCTTCACCCGCGGCAATTTGCACTCTGGACACTTCCACGCCATTTTTGCTTTAGAGGACAGCTTATTAAAGTTTTCTTTACTTAGACCAACACAAGTATAATGGTAGTCTTTTCGACAATTTGAACAACATATCTTGTCCGTAATACTGATTACGTGCTGGCAACCATTGCAAGTACTCATGTTGTCAAAGTTTCTATAGCGCAAGCGATAAGTAATTTCGCACGCAGGCGTACCGCTCAGTTGGCCCCGCGGTTCAAGCGCTCGACTCGCAATCCGCCGACACTCGGTTCGAAACCAAGTACAAAATTTTAAAAGTGCAAAAAGTAACTCACTATCACTATGTGTGAGCGAAACAGCAACTCCCAATCCAATATGGCGCCGACCGCAGATGACAAATTGCACAAGATAGTACGAGAGGGGTCGATATCGGAACTTTGTCGAAGTAAGCCCGGTAAAAACAGCAAAATATATTTTAAAATAATACGCGAGCTACGTACAAACACGTCCACACTCCACAAAAGCTTGCGACGAAAAAAAAAAAAAAAAAAAAAAAAAAAATATTATATATTATATAATATATATATTTCTTAAGAAGTATACTGTTTTATATTTTGTATAGTCATCTTTTATTAGTAAATAATATTTAGCACCACCTAAGGATGTTGCCTCCATAGGCCCACATAAATCCATATGCAAAACTTGACCTGGCTTTTCAGCCCTTGATTGACTTAACCCAAAAGGTTGTTTATGTAACTTTCCTTTAAGACATGACTCACAAGTTGATTCCTGATGATCACTGTCAATATCATATTTGACATTACATTTTTTTAACATGCATTTTACCTGCTCAATATCCTGGTGACACATTTTTTCATGCCACTCAAATAAACTGTCATGTGACTTACCAACACATGCACTTTTGGTATATAAGTACCTAAATTTCATTATAAATAGATTATCTCTCCTATAAGCTAAAGCACAAACAGCTTTTTGACTATTTTTCCTAAAAATACAACAATCTTTATTTATTGTCACATTATAACCTTTATCTGCTACTTTACTTGCTGAAAATAAATTCAATTTTAATTCAGGGACATGTAACACATCACTTAAACTTGTATGAAGCCATTCCTTACCTGTAAATGCCTCCACTAGTACAGTACCTATACCTACTGCATGAATAACTTTGCCATTGCCTACTATAATGGGCTTAGGTGTACCTAACTGTGTGTAATTCGAAAATAAAGTTTCAGCAAAGCACATATGCTCGGTTGCACCAGAATCCATTACCCATTCATTGTTGTTTGACTGTATACATAAGGCTGATGGCAGTAAAGACACAGAAACCGGGAATGCATTACTAGACCTGCAATAATTATTTTTAGTATCTTTACAATCTTTATCCTTATTATACCAACAATATTTAGTTTCATGATTTGATTTTTTACATACAGTACAATATTTATTTTTATTTATATTATTGGTTTTACCTGACTTACAGTCTTTTTTATAGTGTCCTTCCTTGCCACACTTGAAACACTTCCTTGACTTCGCAGTTGCTAGAGCTGATGCCTCCGCCTCATGATTGGAGTTGAAACGCTGCTTCTCAACCATTAATCTTGCCTGCAACTCGTCTAAGGTCCTCTTCTCAGCTGGAACGGACTCCCACGCTGACACAAAGTGACTATATTTTTGTGGTAGTGAAGTTGTTATCTTTGTTAGTGTCATACTTTCGCTGATTTCAGCTTTCTGATTTTTTAGTTTGCATAGTAACACTTCTATCCTGCTCAGGAACTCTGACATTGTTTCACCGTCTTTGTATTTAAGTGTGAAAAATTGTTGCTGTAATATTTGCACTGAAAGTTCACCTTTTTGTTCAAAAATCAGATGTAATTTGTTCCATATTTCTTGTGCTGTTGTACAGCTTGCAATCTGTGGGATGATTTTTTCTCCTATCCTCATCACCAGTAAACCCTGCGCTTTAGCGTCTTTTGTTATCCAGTCTGCCTTTTTTTCTCCGTCTGACTTACACGAGCCGTCTACAGTGCTGAAAAGATCCGCCGCCCGGAGGATCACTTTCATTTTATATTGCCATGCTGTCCAGCCATCGGCATTTTCTAATAACATGTTGCCGTTTGACCCGGCTGCACCAAGAAATTCCATCCTTTGGCTTCGATGCTGCTCTTCTACGCTTAATAATGCCCTTTACCGGCGTTTTGACTCCTGCTGCACGACCTTTACCGGCCTCACCACACGTTTTTTTTTTTTGCTTCACCGCTATTTTCCGCATTAAATAGATCCCACACTTTTTCCGTAGGTCTCGAGCGTTTCTGGGCCCATAACCTAATGGAGGTATCGTTGGGGATCTACAGGATTGCTGCGGATATTTGAAAACACCGGAGTCTTATTGTAGTAGTATTTATTTCTGAGAGCGAGCACATCAAAGAGTAATACAGACCGTGGCACCGATTAGAAAAGCAGGCAGAGGCAACTCCGTCATCACAGACTATAGACTTAACTTGACATTGACAATCTTATGACATAACGTTCCATTAAATATTATATATTAAATAATTGTTGTTTTATTGATAAACTTAATACATACAATTACGAAGGACGGACTGAGACCTAACAATGATAAAATAAAAGCTGTACTTAACTACCCACTACCAAAGACTACGACAGAAATTAAAAGCTTTTTGGGACTGGTAGGTTACTATCGCCGTTTTATTAAAGACTTTGCAAAAATAACCCAACCTCTAACATCATGTTTAAAAAAACGCAACAAAATTGTCATTGACGAAAAATACATCGACGCTTTTAACAAATGCAAAGAGCTCCTAACTAATGCCCCACTCTTGCAGTACCCGGACCACGAAAAACCGTTTATACTTACCACAGATGCGTCAAACGTAGCCCTCGGCGCAGTTTTGTCTCAAGGCCCTATTGGCAGTGACAAACCGGTCGCATACGCTAGTCGCACACTTAGCGATACAGAATCGAGATACAGTACTCCTCCCAGTGGGCGGCGTGAGCGGGAAGCAAGACTCAAGGCCCCACCCACCTCGTTAAAGCTAAGCTACAATTAAATTTGCTTGCACAAAATCATTTACGGCTGCCTTGATTCGAACTTGGGTTGGTCGGCGCGGGAGTCGAGCAGTGATACCGCTGCGCCACGAAGCATTTGTAGCATTAATCGAAAAGTGAGTACCACTTGCCGCCTTTACGTGTAGCTGAGTATATATACCTTTGTGTTACACCAATTTTATCATGGAATCTAAAACTAAAAGAATCTGCACTGGTTGTCAAAACGAAGTTTTTCCACAAGATGTACATATTATTTGCACACGCTCAACTTGCAAAAAGCTTTACCACAAAGATGTATGTATTGGAGGAACCGCACCAAAGAGTTCAGAAATTGCAAGTTGGATCTGTCCTCTCTGTAGATGTGAGGCTAAGCGGGGCGGTGATAATTCTAGTACTCCGGTACGAGGTGCGAGTACACCTCAGTCACATTTAGATGATGAAACTAATGTAACCCACCGCTCTAAGAAAAATTTGCCATCGCCGGAGTTGCAGGCGCTGACGGCCGAAATCCGACTGCTTCGTGAAGATATGTCTTCAATAAAAAAGGAAATACACAGCTCGAACGATAGGATGAACCAGCGTTTCGATGATATAGTCCAGCGATTAAGTATATCAGACGAGAGGGTGGCTTTTCTCGAGGCCAGGTATGAGTCAGAAACTTCTGCACTAGTAAATAGGGTGGCGAAATTTGAGGAGCAACTAAATTTGCAGGCACAATCCTCTCTACGAAATCAAATTGAGATAATTGGGCTACCAGAAGTGCCTAGCGAAAACCTACACCATGTCGTTCTCGTTGCTGCCAAGAAAGTCGGAGTCGATCTTAAGGATGATCAAATCGACTGGGTTGAGAGGTCGGGCCCCGTTCGAGGCAAGCCTACGCAAATTAAGACACTCCAAGGTACTATTACGACAAAAGCCGTTCATCGCCCTATCGTTATTAACTTCACCCGGCGTGCTGTACGTGACGAATTACTGAAAGCCGCCAGAAGCCGAAAACCCACTACATCATTAGATGTTGGCGTTGGTGACCAGCCTGTGAAGTTATATTTCAACGAAAGACTCACAAGGGAGAATCGGATGTTATTTCGAGAAACCAGGATTCGAGCAGCACAATCAGGGTTTAGATACTGTTGGACTAACAATGGCTTTGTCAACATACGTAGAAGAGAAGGTAGCCCGGCAATACGAATCCGAAACTACGACGAACTCAATGAGAAACTCGGCGCTGCGGCGTTGGCGCCAGAAGCCCCGACCCGAAATTAGCATAGTTTTTAATATTTTTTGCGTTTTTCTTGTTCTTATTACGGTTTTAAGTCATTATTATGTCCAAAAAAACCTGTTATTATATTGTATATCTACATTTAAAATTATTGTAAACAGATGCATTAACATTACACATGGCACACAAAACATTTTGCATGTTTATGCTACTCACTCGCAAACTATCACCATATTTACACTCCACATTATCAAAATAGGCGTGGCAACATTTCTCCTCTATACTTGGATCCATAAAAATACAAACCTTTTTCACAAATGGCCATTATGGCCAATTTAGACTTTGAGATTGAACTTGATAAATCGTTTTCTGTGGATTGTCACGCCCTTGATCATCTCGAATCTTGTAAAAATATTCTAAATGACCAGTTTAATTTTAAGATATTATCTTTTAACATAAGAGGCCTCCAAAAGAACTTTGATTCGTTCTTCGTTGCATTAAAGAGATTACAAATTAATTATGACATAATTATACTCACGGAGTGTCACCTGGGCACCTGTTCACTTATTAGAAGGATTCCAGAATATTCTAATTTCAGTACCGCAAAGATAAATAATAAAGCAGGAGGAGTAGTCGTCTATGTTCGAACAGTTTGGAGTGTTTTCGTCAGTGAACCAATAGTTGCAGATTCCGATAGCCTCATGGTCGATTTCCCTAATGGCAAATCTATATTAGCCGTCTACCGATCTCCTTCTTTTTCGAACATAAATAACTTTCTTACTTCCCTGGAATCAGTAGTATTACAGAGAACTCTTGATAAAAGAGATATATTAATTGCTGGCGATTTAAATATCAACGTTCTGCAGGAAAATACACAAACTAGCGATTACACCTGCTTAATGGCCACCTTAGGACTCAAAAATACAATCGTTAGACCCACCAGAGGCTGCTCCTGCCTGGATCATATCTTAGTAAGTGTAACATCTCAGGCAATTGGTGTAGTATGCAAAACTGATATAACGGATCATGACCTGGTCGTGGCAGGCATAAAAATGAATATTTTCAACCATCGCCGAAGCAAAGCTGTTACAAAAACGGATTTTATTGGCATTTCTAGTGAACTACCCAACATAAAGTGGTCTGATATACTTCAATCAGATGACGTCTCTGTTACAGCTACCAATTTAACTTCAACATTAGAAAACCTGGTTAAGAAATTTACAAAACGCATTCCTACTAGCCATAGAAAGCATAATATAAAAGACTGGGTTTCTACGGGACTAATTAAATGTATGAAACATAGGGATTATCTACACTTAGAAGCAAGAAAATACCCATATGATACAGATATTCAGGCCTCGTACAAAAGATATCGTAACGTATTTTCGGACCTTATGAAAAACATTAAATCTAACCACAATAAAAGTCAACTCTTACAGAGCAGTCATAATCCCAGAAAACTGTGGATAACTATAAAAAAAGTTTGTGAATTAGACAACAGAAAGGATTCCAACGATCAACTCCTGCATCTCAAGCCTTCTCCAGTTGAATCACTAAACATGTGCAATGATTACTTCACAAATGTCGGACAGACTCTTTCAAACTCAATTTTAAATAGCTTGGGGAAAACTGAACTGGAACTTTCTGCACTTGTTAACATTAAGTTGAACAACTCTGGCTCGTTCTTCCTAACACCTACCGACCCAATAGAAATACATTGCATTATAAACTCACTTAAGGATCATACTGCTCCAGGCATGGATGGAATTACGAATAATTTAATAAAAAACATTTCCCCTTTCATAGTAGATCCACTGAGCCATGTCATTAATTTAAGTCTTAGTACTGGCAAGTTTCCAGACTGCTGGAAAGTAGCTTCAGTAGTTCCAATTCACAAAGATGGATCAAAGTCAATATGTTCCAACTTTCGTCCAATTTCTTTGCTCCCAGTCTTCTCCAAAATTTTAGAAAGAGTAGTTAATAAAAGACTTATCAAATTCTTGGAACTTAATAACATCTTGTCATCGTCCCAATTTGGTTTTCGGCAGAAAAAATCAACAGAAGATGCTGTAACATTATTATTAGACAGTGTAGCTACCACTCTTGACGACGGCGATAAGTCTATTGGGGTGTTTTTGGACCTGGCCAAGGCGTTCGACACGGTGTCTCCAAAAATTCTTCTCAGAAAGCTGGAGTGTCATGGAATCCGTGGAATTGCCTTGGACTGGTTCCAGAGTTACCTCACCGATAGAGGACAGTATGTTTCGGTAAACAATGAGAAAAGCAACACTAAAAAGGTCTCTTTTGGGGTGCCACAAGGCAGCATATTAGGCCCGACGCTCTTTATCATTTACATTAATGACATAGCCAACCTGTTTGCAAGTCAAAAAGACGTTAAAGTAATCTGTTATGCCGACGATACTGCAGTTTTATTTAGCGGTAAAACGTGGTCAGATGTTTTTAAACGTACAGAAGATGGTTTAGCAATTGTGGCGGTATGGCTAGATCAAAACCTACTAACATTAAACGCTAAAAAAACTAATTATATATGCTTCCACAAAACTAGTCATACTAGTCCTCCTAAAACCTTTCACGTTAAGATTCATAAATGCGGTTTTGTTCACCCAAACTGTGACGGCATCTGCTCTTGTCCAACCATAGACCGTGCCTCATCAGTAAAATACTTGGGCATAACACTGGACGAACATCTAACATTTAAATCCCACTTAAAAATTCTTACTAGTCGAGTCAGAAAAATCATTCATATCATGAAACTTCTACGTGAAGGTGCTGACAAAGAAGTTCTCATGATGGTTTACAAGGCACTTTGCGAATCAATTCTGACGTACTGTATTCTCGCTTGGGGCGGAGCAGCTAAAACCCACCTGATTGCACTGGAGAGAGCCCAAAGATCAGTTCTTAAAGTCATGTTCCGCAAACCTTTCAGGTACCCAACCAAATTACTTTATCAGGAATCCGAAGTCCTTTCAGTACGACAACTATATATTCAAAAGTCCTTAACTACGCACCATAAACTCATTTCACACTCTTCGGCCAATTCCTGCAACTCTGCCACTCTCCGTCGTTTTAAAGTAAAAGTTCCCATCATTAAATCGTCCTTTGCAAGGCGTTTCAGTTCCTATTCCTTACCTTTTCTCTACCGACGTGCGGTAAAAATTATCGGTCTAAACAATTGCTCTTTACGAGATGCTAGGGAAAAGATAAGGAAATGGCTCGTGACCTTAGATTACAACGCAACTGAATCCCTTCTGATTGTCCCGAAATAATAATAATTTAATGGTATTCGTATGATAAACTCCGATTTCATTTCATTTCATTTTAATAAATAAATATTTGTCATTGTATCTTATCTGCGCCTCATACCTACACACTGTACCATGCACTTACACAACCTCACACACCCACACTCTCATATTTGATTACCCTTATAATAGTAATTCTAAGTGTAGCATCATTTATCAGTCACTGTTGTTCTCTATTTTATCAACCAGTTAATTCTAAACGGCCTCCCGCGATACAGGCCTGACCTAGTGCGGGGACCATAATAAAAATGTAACATTTTCTCTTTTTGTCAATAAAAATCTTTGTATTTTGTTGTATTTGTAATACTTAGCTTTATATAATCCAAAAACCATACAGACTCCTTTGCCGATCTGGCTTACTCTAAATCCCAAAGAAGAACTGCCTGAGCAAAATGGCGACTGGCCAGCTATCAAATTATGTTCACGATGCCGTCACTTTTGTGGCGGCAACATCCTTTTCTCTCATTGGCTGGTTCTTAGCGACATTTGCTCCAGTTCTATTTCCACCAGGCGGCGCCACCTGTCAATGCGTGGAACAGGAGAACGTCATAGTCATTGAATAACTATTTAGATGTATAACAGTTCGTCCATCCTGACAAGCTTTGCGTCCCTGCAAAGGATAAAGTTAGGTGTACATATATATATTCATAGTTAAGGCAACATTTTCCTTATTGTATTAAGACAAAAACGGGTCTTTTCGCGCACAAATAAAATCAAAATATAATTTTGACTAACCTCGACGTTTCGATCAAGTTGCATTGATCGTGGTCACGAGAAGACTGAAGAAAGCGGGTGTCTGCGTCTTGAACGGCGGGCGTTGTCATCATCTACCCGCATTTGATTTTCTAAAATATCGCATTCGCAGCGGTCACGACACACAATACTAACAGTATCGGCAGATGCGCTCGAAGGCAAAACGCGACGCGAACACTTTTCTATCACCGGATTCCACGAAGAAGACAACTTAAATCCATCTTCCCGATTGAAATTATGGTACTTTTTGATTTCAATCGCTTCACGCACAATTCTGGGGTAGAAATGACGATCAGTGGAGAGGATTTTGGGATTATGAAGTTCTATCCAGTGGTTTGGTCCTGAGTCAAGCAAGTGCTCAGCAATCGCAGATTTTTCTATTTGACGATTTTTGACAGCTGCGATGTGTTCCTTCACCCTTTCCGCGATAGTTCGCTTCGTCTGTCCGATGTAGGAACTACCACAACTGCAGTCAACCTTATATACCCCGGGTGTTTGATATGGGATGACATCCTTTGCCGTTCTCATTTGCATAGCTATTTTGGATAACGGATTAAATACAGTCTTTATGGAGTACTGTTTTAGTGCTGTTCCAACTTTGTCCGTTATTCCTTTCACATATGGCAAAAACACCGGTTGTCGGCTCACATCAAAATTCATCCTATTCCGGTATTTGCGCCTAGGCTGCCTTCCATCCACTTTGTATCCGTTACGTTTTAGTACCTCCCGAACATGCGACAACTCACACTGAAGATGCTCGGGGTCACACAGATCATGCGCCCGGTTCACCAGCGACGTAACCACGGATTGCAAGTGGCGGGGATGGTGGTGAGAAGATGCATTTAGATACCTGTCTGTATGTGTCGGCTTTCTATAAACAGAATGTGCCAGGGAACCATCCGGTTTTACCATCACCTTGACGTCCAGAAAAGCTAAAGTTCTGTTCACTTCAACTTCACAAGAGAATTTAATTTTCGGATGAAAAGACTCCAGATGAAGTCTAAGTTGATCCACTTCCTTCTGACCACCTTTCATGATGCAGAAAACGTCGTCCACGTACCGCTTCCACAGGCTTACCACAGACGACTGCAAACCTAGTGAACTTTCAAAATGCTCCATCCAGATATTGGCCAAGACAGGTGCTACAGGGCTCCCCATAGCTTGATCGAAACGTCGAGGTTAGTCAAAATTATATTTTGATTTTATTTGTGCGCGAAAAGACCCGTTTTTGTCTTAATACAATGAATCCAATTCGCGAAAGTTTAAAATAAGCAACATTTTCCTTAGTCAACATCAACAGATATGTCAGTACATTTTAATTATCAATATCTCCTAAAAGAAATTTATGTACCAAAAATATGACGAGCCAAGATTATGATCGGTCACCCAATGTTACACCTTGTTATTTAATTACAAGCCAATGTGACGAGTATGTGTGGCATCAGAACCAATAATATAGTTAATAATACCGAACTCTTGGAAATACACTCAACTTAGCCCCCATATGTACATAAAAATATTTAACAGATTACTTTTTCAAGAAAACATGTAACCGAAATCACGTATTATATTCTTTGACACATGAAATACATATTTCACAAGACCTAAATGATGGCATTTCTTTCTACTGCTCTGTTTACTGCGCATCTCAAGTTTCATAACGCTATCTAACTATAATTTAATAACCTAAAATCATATTCCAATTATTAACTTCTTCATCAACAAGCAAAATCCATAAACTACATCATTTTATACAACTATGTATTAAAATACTAAATGCAATAAAATGTTCATCACAATTTAGAAATATTTTGCCCAGGATTTTAAATTGTCAACATCTGTGAAATGCAATTGAAAGAATATTACTTGATCACCCAATTAATCCAAGGTGACTTTTACTCATTTGCGACCTTTTGTAACCCATTTAATACCCATTATAACATCTAGTCACCCATTTATTACTTATGTTCCATTTTGTCAACCATTTAATATCCAATGTGACATCTAGTCACCCATTTATAACCAATGTGACATTTTGTCACCCATTTTATCAAACATAATTAGTAATATAAGCACATAATACGCAGACAACCAATAAGTACAACCAATAGTGTAAGCAAAATTAAATTTCCTTCAAAGTAATATTAACCAATATTTATTGGGTATGGACTGAACTAATAATATTAATTATGTATTCTCCAAAATTGCGTCCTTTTGTAATTGTTAACTTGTTAATAATGTTTAATGAAACCTATTTAGTTTGGTAATGTTTGTCTTTCATTTCATAAATAATTTTAAAAATGACCAGGTTACATTTATTTATATGTAATTCAAATTCAAAATGCTTTATTCAAATAGGCCCCAAAGGAGCACTTATAAAAGTTAAAATAAATGACTAACAGCGGGCCTCTTCAACATTCGACTACCCGAATCACAGACTAGAACTAATGCTGTCTTTATCAGAACATAATACTAATAATAAATAAATTTGACTGCACTTATTCGTAATAGAGTGGAACCCATTATATATTTAATCAAATTCCTTATAGCTACAGATTTAGGTACCAACTTATAAAACGATTTAGAAAGCTTTTAACTAAAAAAAAATGTCATTATAATATTAACGACTTTCTCAAGGATACATTTTAACAATGACTTTAGTTATTATTGTATACAACAATGATTAAAGTTGATATGAAGTCTTTTTATTACATAACACTGACATTTTGTTTTAACTTTTTAATTGGAAGTCTTTCTTTTGGACATTATAATTTTCCTTTTTTTTTTTACATTATTGTTTTTGTAAAAAATGTCAAATAACTTAAGAATTGAAGATTTTCATTTTCTATATTTAATTTGAAATTACCAGTTTCTTAATATTTTAATACAGATTTTGTAAATTAATAACAGATAAGTAGCTCCACCTATAAATTTGTACGCCTACATATTAGGCATAACATGATGATCCTCTAATGATTATAACATCGATGTACCTACGTACATAATTTTAAGTTGTAAAATTAATTAAATTAACAATTAAAATGCATCTTATCTTATCTTTAATTTTCCTTAGAACTTCTCCATATTTATCAATTAATAACTGTTTTTCTTTTTCATTAAGTTTACTTTATATATAATTCCATTATATTAAATTCCATATATTTTAATCATTATTAGGTATACCAAGATTAATAGAACCTGATATTTGAACCCAAAAATTTAAATACTAACTGTCTAACTACTTTACTTTATTTTTCCTATTATTATTCCTCAGCACTCTTTAGTATTTCCCTTTAAGTTATTGTTTCTTTTAGGTCTATCCTATAGGCTAGTTTCATAAAGGAAATCTATACAAGCACTTCGAAACAAGTTTAAGGGCAAACTTAGTCATCCCAACAAACCGAAAGCTATTCTTATTTATTTGCTCGAACTCAGAATTTAATACAAAGGTTACTATAAATACTTTCTCAAAAACATTATATTATATACTACTAGCTGTGCACCGAGGCTTTGTCCACGTAGCCTAAGTTACTCCTTGTAACATCAGCTATCTGCCTAGGAAAGTCCCGTCAAAATCGGTCCAGATGTTTCGGAGATTACCCGGAACAACAGACAGACTGACAAAATTTAAAATAATGGTTGTTTTGTTATAGGTGCCATATATAATTTCATATGAATTTAGTAAAAAACTGTTATTTTTATACAAACAGACACTTCAATTTTATTTATTTGTATAGATATTGAAAGAGCCACTAACTACTATTATTATTCGCTATTGTTTACAATTTAGTCTATTACCAACCAATACCATAACCATTATCCAATATCTGTTTTTCCGTTTTACTATCCCATATTTCACTACCCATATCCAACTTATTTTAATATAAAAAAAATCTCATATTGATTTTAAGGTCATACCATACCACCCAGCCGAAATAAATAACGGTATAGCGACATTTACATAAAGGAACACTGGCGCAATCTATGTTCAACTTCCATGTCTTACTCTTGTGTCACTAACATGAACACCCCAACTATAAATTTCATGTATACTTTTGATAAAATATAACCTACCAGCTGCACAATCTGCAACAGCTTTAAAATGATAGCCAAACTGTATCAATATCAATTCAACCTCACTTATTTAGCTTGGTCGAGTGGTACATAGCTTCCTTCTTGCTAACTTTTAATGAAAAATTTAATACTGCGTTTGTTTAAAACAGAATCATTAGTAACTTATCTTCTGTTGTTTATTTCATATTAATCATGAATTAAAATAAATTGTTGCATTATGTAAGCTGTTTATTTCATCGTCCAGTAAGACGGCTAAATTTTTGCATTATGTAAGCTGTTTATTTCATTTCCTATATCATACTCATCATTAACACAATATCAGTGGTGACCTTCGTTTATTCATCGCCCATTAGGCGGCCTCCAACACCACGATTCCCGTGTTGACTCTTTGTTTATTTCATCGCCCCTCAGGCGGCCTTCATTCATCACCACGATTGCCGTGGCCTCCAACACCACGATTGCCGTGTTGACTCTTTGTTTATTTCATCGCCCCTCAGGCGGCCTTCATTCATCACCACGATTGCCGTGGTGGCCCTTGTTTATTTCATCGCCCATCAGGCGGCCAACATCACCACGATTTCCGTGGTGGCCCTTGTTTATTTCATCGCCCATCAGGCGGCCCTCATCGCCACGATTTCCGTGGTGACTCTTTATTTGCTCCATCGCCCCTCAGGCGGTCCTCATCACCACGATTTCCGTGTCAAGTTCTACTTTGGTTTGTTTTTAAATGTTTAAATCCAATTCTCGTCCTACTCGTGAAACTCGAGAAATTGGTGTTGAGACTGGTTCAATGTTACAGTCTATTAATAACTGCATATGTAACTATTTTGAACTTAACGAGACAACTGACACTGACCTTTGTCCAAGTCTTTATTGGGGGTACTGTTGAAACCCATAAATAGAAAAAAAAATCTACACCAACTCAAACTTAGCCAACCACAGTCCTAAGTCAAAGGGTTCACATGAACTTTAATATATACGCAATAACAACAATACTTCGTTCTACTAATACTTAGTTTTGTTATTGGCTTTCCCGTAGATGTGGTTATAATAGAGTGCAAGAAATTAGAAAGCCCTGGGACGATTTAAAATTCTGACACCAGGGTTGGCTATATGCTTTCTCGTCTTGACGAAAAAGGAAGGAATAGGACGCCTTCTTCCTACCCTACATCTCGTTTAAAACAAATCTAATAATAATCAAACAAGTACTAAAAATACCTAATTATTAACAAATTTGTTAACAGAAAATAACAAGCTCTGTACGTAAGTACTGCGAGACGCCCTGCCGTCATACAGTTATCACCACAGAGTACTTTTCTATAGTTATCACTAGTTTGGAAGGTAACTGTAAATTTATTTGGCCAGTATGGCTAACTTAGGTCTTCTTTTCTTTTTCTTTTAAAATAGCAATTTTATTAGTTCAAGCTATTTTGAACCTTATCACCACTGAATAAGGTCTAACTGTTTCTATTTACCTACGTGGTTCCGGCCGACTTAAGGTCCAATATAGTTAGCAATTTTATTCGTTCATAACGGTTAATCTATTTTGAACCTTATCACCACTGAATAAGGTCTATGTGTTTTATTTTTTGCCGCCGGTACTACGTGGTACCGGCCGACTCAATTCGAAGAATTATAAACTAGGTACTGAAAAGTTGTTATATTTTAATTGTATTGTATTGAAGTGGGTAGGTTGCAACAGAGTTTTTACTTAATCGGTAATTACCTATACTGCAGCTCATAATGATATATGTACGTAAGTTTTCTTTAAGTATAAAATGAGCCAGATGTGGTAAGTCAAATCAATATAAATCACGGAAAAGTTATTCAGTTTTTTTTTTTACACGACTGCTCAAAATAAAAATGCGTATATATGAATGTCTGTATGCAAGTTTCTTTATTACACCATAACTTAAATGTCGGAACAAATATCGATGCATGGTGTATCATCAGAATCCTTACATTACCCACTATTGTTACATCGACTTACTAACATTAAGTACGAGCCAAGACTTAGAAAACTCAGCAAAGAAAGAAAAAGAAACATTCTTTGTTATGTACCAAAAATAACCTTAAATTTTCTGCTTCCATTTAAACCACGTGAATTCTTAGCCATGTAAAGTACTGTGCCTTTTTGTAACCTAAACAACCTTGCCTG
The DNA here is from genome assembly GCA_907269065.1 of Crocallis elinguaria. NCBI lineage: Eukaryota > Metazoa > Arthropoda > Insecta > Lepidoptera > Geometridae > Crocallis > Crocallis elinguaria. Next base: position 4,344,461 of record OU026081.1, on the reverse strand, counting down.
TATACGTATACTTTTCCCACTATTATTCAAAGTTTTCCAACCATGTATCACATCCAATTATATTTGCCGGATTAAACTCAGTCTAATGTGACCATAGATATACTTAAATTCTTCTTTACCCATTACTTGATACAACATGAATAGATCCTACCAGATTATTCCATCTTCTCCATGCAGGTAGGTATCCCGAAGCGCATATTGCAGCGGATGCCACGGTGCGTACTTTCTCGAAGTACAGCAAGATGTGTTAAAACTCCCAGGCAGCTCTCACATTATGGGGCTGCATGTGCGGGCAGAAATGGATGAGCTCATCCCACTTCTGAAAATTGTTATAACCATTACTTACAAGAATAAATGAAACAGCTTAAATCACATAATATTGTTGTATTTCCAATAATTCACTTCAAGTTGACTAGGCAATTGACTCTAAGTGCCCATTCCAAAGTTTTAGTCCGGTTGAGAAGAATGGGCAAGAAACTCATCGGAACTGGGGATCAATGTCACCCGCGTCCGTAGGTTTACCCTCGAGACCCTACACGTGATCCCTGGGTGGTGCTAAAGGGTGGCAAAATTCTGGTGGTAGGTTTCGACCGTGGCTTGTCACCACCCACCGATTAAAGCCATACCGCCAAGCGGCTCTGCCGTGTTCCGGCATGTTTATCGGTGCAGCCGTCATAGAGGACGGGTCGGGGCAGTTGCGCTGCTAGAGCAGATCGTTTACTGAAACACAAACTCAGCAATGCATCGGGTAACCAATCTCGGAGAGCAGCGGGATCCGAGGCACGGTTCTCCGCTGGCCGACCGCAGATAGTTGGGGGCCCAAGTAGTGTGCTAGCCACACATGAAAGGCTGCCCCGCCATCTAGCGAAAAATCCCGGGATGCGCCATCGTGCCAGTTGGCGACTGGGCGAGAGGACCCGATGGACATCCTTGGGGGGGCTCGGGCGTCCCCGCGGTCTCCAGATTGGTTCTCCCACTGGTGTGGCGTTGGATTGTGTTTTTGTTGGATCGCTTAGTAGCGCCTCGTCCCACTTCCGTCTTCCTACCTCACCTCACTCAAAATAATGAAAAACACAAAATACAGAAAGTCGGTTAAACAGCGGAAGCACGTCCTCTCTCTTCAAGTGCACCTCTCCAATATTCGAGGCCTGCACTCCAATATCAATTCGGTCCACCATCACCTCGAGACTGCTAAACCGCACTTGCTGTTTCTCACGGAGACGCAGATCAGATGTCCGGATGACGCGTCATACCTTGCGTATCCTGGTTACGTCCTAGAGTCCAACTTTAGACCACGTGCTGGAATTTGCATGTATGTCGGGGTAGTCGCAGTCTGAGAATTTGTATAAAGCGCCATCTAGGGAAAATCTGAGAAACAAGTGAAATTTGTAATATTGACGGTATCGAAATATCTAGTCTTTGGGTGTCGATCGAATTAGTGAAATGGTAACACAGTGACATTTGACAATCGAACTGTCGTGTTGGCAAGCCGTCAGAAGTTGTCTTAGTTGTTGTGATTACAATGAAACGACTCGCGTGCAGGACAACAACTAACTTTATTTATAGTGAACTCCAACTACCCCCAAGTACAATAATTACCTTAATTAATAACTATCACAACATCTCCCCCACAAACAATTAAGTTTTATCTAAACTTAATTAAACATATATTAATAACAAAGTAATCTTAAACTACAAAATCTTAGAATAGGTTGCTTTAGAATTAGTTATGTAGAAATACATGATTATGTATACCTATCATATTCATCCTTCCCTTTTATAAACTAAAATACTAATAATTAAAATAAAGAAACACAAATTAATAAAAAAAAAAGTGATTAGTTTGGGCATAACTTAAATAAACAATAGGTAGTTTTCAATGTTCGAGTTACTTTACAAATGTATGTGACATTATTTTTTAGTTAGGCGTTCCTGAGCTATCTTTTTAGCTCTGCGCACTTGTGGTGTCAGTGGGGATGGGGGTTTTCTAGAAATGGTGATGAGTTCACTATCAGACCCATGAGGTACATTAGAACCATTTTCTTTAAAATCCGCACCCTCACATGCATCGCTAAACTCTTCGTCGCCTATTGCCAAGTCCTGATTTTTAAGGGCATTTTGTCCTGGTTCACATTTGATTAGGTGGCGCCGATTACGCCTATATCTCGAGCCTACTTTATTTTGTACAATATACGATCGAGGTGTATCTGCGTAACCAACTACAGTGGCCCTACCTCGGGTCTTTCCATCAATGTAAATCACATTATCACCTTTCGCTAAATTTGGTAACACCTTACAATGTTTGTCATAAAGCCATTTAGACTTAGTTTGTTTCTCAATCATAGTTCGATATTCTAATGGGTCTACTGGTCGAGGTTCTAAAAGTTTAGGGTGAACTGGCAGTTGACATCGCAGCCTTCGACCCATCAGTAGCTGAGCAGGAGAACTCAAACCATCCCTTGGAGTATTACGATAATTAAGAAGCACCAAATTAAAATCTCCGTTACATTTTAGCGCTTTAATCAGCAGTGATTTTATTGTCTGTACCGCGCGTTCGCTTTTGCCATTTGCTTGGGGATAATTAGGCGATGACGTCACGTGATCAAATCCCCACTCTTGCGCAAACAGCTTAAATTCGCGACTGCTGTACTGTGGTCCATTGTCACTTATCAACATTTTAGGTATTCCATGTCGCGAAAATACCTCTTTCATGTTCTCAATAATTATATTAGATGTTATATTATTCACTTTACAAACTTCTACATAGTTGGAATAATAATCAACGATAATCAAGAAATATTTCTTTTTATATTCGAAAATATCTGATCCCACTTTTTCCCACGGTAGATTCGGGATTTTTATAGGCAACAAAGGTTCTTTGGATGGGGCGTTTGAGAACTCCTGGCAGATTTTACATCTTTTTACATAACATTCAATATCTTGGGACATATGCGGCCAGAACATGACCTGCCTCGCTCGCCGCTTGCACCGATCTATACCAAGATGACCTTCATGTACAATGCTTAACATTTTGTCGCGTAGATTTTTAGGTATCACAACTGAATTGTCCCTGAATATTACACTATCAACTATAAACAACTCATCTTTTACAGACCAATATTCTTTAACATTATTTGAAACCTCGTGTTTATGATTAGGCCACCCAAAGTTCACGTATTCTGTTAGTGTAGCTAAATCCAAGTCTTTTTTAGTTTCTCTCTTTATCAAAGTCAGTTTATCATTTGAAATAGGCATGTTCTTTACAACCATTTGTACCTGATAAAGGACATTTTTACTTACTTCTTCACTATATAGGTCGGGCAAGGGCGCTCTTGACAACATATCAGGAATAAACATGTATTTGCCTGGTACATAATTAACTAATAAATCGTATCCCTGTATTCTCAGCATCATACGTTGCAAGCGTGCCGGGACGGACATCAACGGCTTTTTAAATATGCTCTGTAATGGCTTATGGTCGGAGTCTACGACGATACCACGCTGCCCAAATATATATTGGTGGAACCTCTCACATGCGAAAACAATGGCCAAGAGTTCCTTTTCAATTTGAGCGTACCTTTCCTGCGTGTCAGTGAGCGTGCGCGACGCATACTCGACGGGGCGGCCGTCCTGCAGCAGCACGGCGCCGAGCGCGGCGGCGGACGCGTCCACGGCGAGCCGCACCGGCCGCGCCGGGTCGTACAGCGCCAGCACGCCGGCTCCCGTCACGCACTCACATAACTTTTTAAACGTTCCTTGCTCACCTTCTTCCCAGCGCCAGTCACTATCTTTTTTCAACAGACTCGTTAAGGGAAGGGCTATTTTTGAATAATTAGGAATAAATTTAGACAGATAGTTAACGGCTCCTAAAAACCTCTCTAAATCTTTTCTATCTCTTGGAGTGGGCATTTCTTTAATAGCTTTTATTTTATCATAATCCAGTCTCATACCGTTTGCATCAAAAACGTGCCCTAAATAAGTTACTTCTTCTACACAAATCTTACATTTATCTTTGTTAAATTTTAAGTTTACGTCTCTCGCTCGTTCTAACAACCGCCTAAGTCTCTGATCGTGAATCTCTTTTGTATCGCCCCAGACTATTACGTCATCGATGTAGTTTTCAACGCCCTCCAGGTCTTCCAGAAGTTGATGCACTTTGGCATGAAAAACTTCGGAAGCACAATTTATTCCAAATGGGAGTCGTAAAAATTGGTACCGCCCAAAAGGAGTTGTGAACGTACACAAGTCCGCGCTCTCATCATCCAGCTGTACGGCCCAGAACCCAGAATTGGCGTCCAGAAGCGAGAAGTACTTCGCCCCGTGCAGGCGCGCGGCCAGCTCCGCCACGGTGGGCAGCTGGAAGTGCGCGCGCTGCACCGCGCGGTTCAGCTCCCGCGGGTCCAAACACACTCGAATGCCATCATTCTTTTTTGCAGCTAATACTAACGGATGCACCCATGGAGTAGGGTGACTGACCTTTCTAATTACCCCCATTTGTTCCATATTTTTCAGTTCGATTGCAAGCCTATCGCGTAGTCCATGAGGGACTTTCCTAGAAGCGCATATAACGGGTGGAACCGATTTATCGATTACTATGTGGTATTTACCGGGCAAACAACCTAAGCCCTTAAACAAGTCCGCATAGTTACACATTTCTATTGATCTTAGGCGCTTAACTAGACCTAGGTCCTCGCATGATTTCCGTCCCAGCACACTACTGCAATGCATATTAGCTATAACAAATTTGAGTTCGTAAATATTACCTTTATAATACCACGGCAATATACAAACACCTTTAGTGGGTATAACATCATGAGTATAAGATAATAAAGGAATATTTTTGTTTATTATCATCTCCGCGCTAAATCCTAATTCCAGAAATCTACGGTAAGCTAAGACATTACAATCAGCTCCAGTATCCAATTTAAATTTTTCAGCTCCATTCTCACACGTTAATACTTGAAACCAGTCCTCAGTGCTATTTTTCTGAGAATTAATGGTCAATACATAAAACGTGTCGCCTTCATCCGATTCACTATACTCATTATTGCACTTACGTTCGACTTCATAAACACGACGAACGTTATTACGAGCTCCACTTTTATTATTAGAGTAAATTGACTTACACATTCGGGCGAAGTGTCCTTTATTACCACACGCGTAACAGTAGACTGCTTGCGCCGGGCACTGGCCCGCGGAGCACCGCGCGGAACCGCACCCGCCGCAGGGCTGCAGCTGTGTCGGCTGGCCGTACGCCCGGCGGCCGCCCGCGCGCCCCGGCACGGCTGCAGCACCGCCTGCGGCAGCAAAGACGCGCCCGCCCGGGCCGCCCCTGCCCCGATTATTCGTTTCAACACTGTCAACGTGTACCACTTCCTTACTTGTACTAGCACCGGAATTACTTATTATTTGTCGCCCGCTTTCCTGTGACACCTCTTCGGCTTGGCAAATTTTAATCGCCTTGTCGAGTGTGAGCTCGTCGCTTCGCAGTAGCCGGTCCCTGACCGTGGCTAGGTTGACGCCACATACGATTCGATCCCTGATCAAATCTTCTTCTAACGTACCGAAAACACAACTTTTGCTCAAAAGACGCAGTGCCGTTACGTATTGTTGAATCGATTCACCATCTTCTTGATTACGCGTGAAGAACTTGTATCTCATAAGCGTAATATTCGGTTTTGTTCCAAAATAGCTGTCAAACTTTTTTAACAACACATTGACGTCATCTCGTTCAACTTCTGTCTCAAAAGTAAAAGTTTGATAAATGTCAAAGCCATCAGAGCCTATCAGGTTGACTAACAAACTGGCTTGAACACTAGAAGGCTCCGTATGTACTCCTGAAGCCTTCATAAATAGAGTGAATTGTTGTCTCCATTTCCTCCATGCCTCGGCTCGGCCCGCCGGCCCACCGGCGCCGTCCATGTTAAATTCTGCAGGAGGCCGCGCATGTTCCATTGCAAATTATGATTCTCACGCAATTAATAACACTCAAAACTCGCTCAAAACACCACTCCAGATTTCTTTTTGTAATATTAACCAATTTCACACGTTAACACACGTTAATTACGCGAAATTATTTAAAACCGCTGTCACCATGTTGTGATTACAATGAAACGACTCGCGTGCAGGACAACAACTAACTTTATTTATAGTGAACTCCAACTACCCCCAAGTACAATAATTACCTTAATTAATAACTATCACAACATCGGTAGCGTTGTATTCTCTGGGCAGTTGACTCTCGGCTCTCGAGTCGAGCGGACGTCTCCTAAAACTAGAGGTCGCGAGGCGCGTGGAGCGCCGCGCGCTGCGTGTTCGCTGTTCGGTGTGCTTGTGGACTACAGAAGCAACGAGTCTACGTGTCACAGCTGAGTGTATCCTTTCTATTTTCTTTAAGATGTTGAGCAAGCCTGTATTGCTAGGCTTATGGTGGCTTGGGCAGGACTATAAGGGGTGTTGGGAGGTCCTGTGGGCGAGTGCCCAAAAACTGTTGTTAAGTAACAATAACTGAGTGCTTGAGTAAACGAGCGAAGCTAACAGTACGAAGTTAATGAAAGTAAACTTTGGTTATTTCCGACATCAGAAGTGGGGCGAATCAACGCCCAGTGACTAGAAAATTCCACAAAAGTGCTGACAACTTAATTTAAAGATGTTACGATTCCTGGTTAGATGGATTTGTTTTTATAGGGACTGAGTTTTATTCCACTGTCAAGTTTTTTTTCACATGCGATTTTATGATAAGTTTGTCGAGGACAGGGGCCTCCGAACCATGTTATTTTGTGCTAAGTTTGTCGAGGGCAAGGGCCTCCAAACCATTCTATTTCGTGCTAAGTTTGTTGAGGACAGGGGCCTCCATATCTTGTTATTTTGTGATAAGATTGTCGAGGACAGGGGCCTCCGAACCATGCTATTCTGTGCTTAGTTTGTCGAGGACAGGGGCCTCCGAACCATGTTATTTTGTGCTAAGTTTGTCGAGGGCAAGGGCCTCCAAACCATTCTATTTCGTGCTAAGTTTGTTGAGGACAGGGGCCTCCGAATCATGCTATTTTGTGCCAAGTTTTTCGAGGACAAGGGCCTTCGAACTGTGCTGTTCTGTGCTAAGTTTGTCGAGGACAGGGTTCTCCGAACCATGCGATATCATGTTAATTTTGTTGAGGACTGGTTGTCGGTTGTTCGTTTGCTGTTTCACATTATTCTTAGTTCGATGACCACAAAGTATCCAATTCAGCTAATAATTTGATTCGATAGTTATTTTAAAGGATTTGGTCAGGAAGCCGACGCGAATGGAATTGAGATGTTGTCTCCATTTTTCTTTGTGATGTCATTCAATGCGTTTTTGCGCTAAGGTGCGCTGCAAATTTGACGGAACGTCTGAGGTCACTTGTTCATCGCGGGCCGTGGGACTATGCCGAATAGATGAATTTTTCGTTGACCGTGAAGATCTGCTTTTGGGCCAATTTGTAACAATTATGCTAGATTTTCGAGTTTTTAACCAATGTTTAAATGATTGATTATTACAAATAAATATTTTCATTTCATATCATTTCTTTTCAGTGAATAGTTGTCATAATCTTTTTGTTATTCATTGGAATGTGAGGTCTAGTTATATCATTTGAACTACTATTGAATGGAAAAAAAAGAGTCATCAAATTCAGGCGACTTTTAGATACGGTGTCTTTGTGGAAGTTGTATGTTCTTGTGAGTTTCATTTTTGTTCTGTTGATGTGAGGTTGTTTAACCTGTACTACTCTGTCAAGAAATTACCGGGAAACGATCAATAATACACAAAACGTTAGTTATTCATCCAAAGATATTTTATCGCCTTCAAAATTTGCTCCTTCAGAAACGATACAGTGGTATGGTGGAAACTTGGAACAGTGACGCGAGTAGTGGTAGTCTCTTGTTCCGCTCGCTTGTCAGTTACTCCGCCTGCTCGGGTATAACGTGAAATTCTTGAGATGAATTGACGCGTCTGGTTATGCAGAGCACTTGTAAATAGAGGGCTATTATACGTTCGTAATGGGAAGTTCGAGTAAGTTGCATCTACTGAAATTGGAGCACAAAGCCATGCTATATTTCGAATAATCCAATCAATCAAAACATTTTTAAACGTTTTTCCGGAATTGAGTTCAGTTCTTGCCACGAATTCTCCTTTATGTATTCTACTGAATGAAAACTGATGCCACGAAGTGGTAATTTGAGTTTAGGAAAAAGAAAGATTTCGACTGGAGCCATATCTGGTGAATAAGATGGTTTGCTCGAGGGTATTGGTTGAGTTTTTGGTCAAAATTCATTCGCTATGATGGCCTTGTACGAAGGCGCATTATCGTGGTGCAAAATCCAAGAATTTTCTTTCCACAAATCTGGCCTTTTTCGTCGAATTTGCTCTTTTAAACGACGCACTCGAATGATTTCGCAAAGCGTGACAGTGTGCTTGTAGGTCTGTGGTTCTCGCAGTGAGTCTTATCACCCGATTTGAGAATGGGAATGGCGCGAGCTACTTTTCAAAGAGTGGGAAACCTATCAAACCGAATGGATTTATTGAATAAAATTTCGGTGGGTGAGCATAGTTTTTTGGCACATGTTTCGACATGTATGATAGAAATTTCGTCTTTGGCAGTATCCAGGTTTTTGATTTTTAAGAAGAATCGTTTCTTTTGCGAAATATATATCGCTTAAGGTATTTTTGTGATTGTAAATATTATCTGATATATTAGGATTTACAAAGCTAGTTGTGTTTTCGAAAACAACTAAAATATCTGGAGAATAGTCTCGCATACGTCGTGTTTAAAGGAATTGAGTTCACGGTTTTTTTTTGCTACTAACAAACCTCCAAAGTGCTTTAGCATAATTGACTTGCAAGGAATCCTCTGTTGATTTTGTGGAACCATTGTAGCAGGTATCGAGAGGGATTTTGCCTTTCAGACTATAGTATGAGAAACTGTCGTATTCAAGAGGGTTAACAATTTAAAGGTATATGATATTTGTACTTCCGCTCTAGGCAGTGTTTCGGTGCAGGGCTGAACCAAACAGGATAGTTTTTTTTAACCGACTTCCAAAGGGGGAGGAGGTTGTCAATTCGTCGGGTATTTTTTTTTTATATTTGTTACCACAGATCTCGGTCGTTTGTGAACCGATTTGGAAGGTTCTTTTTTGATTGAGGGGATGTACTTTCGGATTGATCCCATGGGGGTTTCATCAAAGTCTGTTCAGTGGTTTGTCACTGAAGTCGGTTCGTAGCTTTTTTATCAATTTTTTTTGACGAGGGTGTATATTTCGTTATTATCGCGTTGAGCGCAGCATGCAGTTTGTCTGGTTCTGCGACAATATCATTAATATCTTCATGAAACATTGATATTTTTGTACTTGGTTTGGATAGTTTTAAAATGGCAGTTTTTATGAAGCTGATTTCACGGTGGGACGTTACATGCCCTTCTCACTCACATAGTTTTTGTTCTACCAGGAAACTTAATTTTTGTTATTTATGTATATTGTATTATCATCACCTACTAGTATGCGGGAATCGATCTTTCATTCAGTGTAATATAAATCTATTTTTTTTTTTCAATGTTTATCCTGGCGGAATTGTGTGAAACTGTTTGTGTTGATCAGTGAATGGTGTTATGGGCTGCACTATTGTTAGTTTATTTTGTGTATTTCACAAATTATTACGTATACTGTGGTTGTTTGCTGTTCCTGATAAAATAAAATATCAAAAGTAGAGAGCGCAGAATCTGAGTCTGTTTCAGACAGTTCACACTTGACCTCGGAGCGCAGACATTTGTTAGGATTGGATCGTTTTTGGAATTTAGGTTTTCAAGATTTGACAGATAGACCCGAATTATTATCTATATCTAAGACAGTCGCCAGATGATGGGAGTCTAGGACTTAGGGGATCTGCACTGTAAACTTGAACATCAGTAGTCGCCGGTGCTAGGTCGAGAACACTGTTATTTGCATTAGATATTTATTTATTTGGTTCACCAACAATTGTTACATTGTTTCTTAGCTAAACATGACATAATTTATAACCGAGTTGTAGTACAAATTGCTAAATTCACAACCAATTAAAGGTGGACATTACAACAGGTAAAATTAAATATGAAAAAAAAAGAGTAACTTTTCTGGAAGAAATCTAATTATACATAGTATAATTGAAAATCAAACGAACTTACCAAGTGAAGTTCGATGACAATTATGTAAACAGCTTCATTCGACGCGATTTATTCTTTACATATTGTAGCAGCGCTCCCTAGCGTCGGCCTTGCACGGATTATTTAGAGGTAAGCAGATTTTTTTTTTTTTTTTTTTGTCTTTGTCATCTTTTGACAACTGTCAACTGTCATTTACCCCCACTCACTAGATACTTTTCCTGGGCGGTACGTTATAAGTTTTAAGTCATTTTGTTTAGAGTTAAGATTTATTCACATTTTATTTTTATAGGGTCGGGATCCAGAGTAATTTCCAGTACCTTTTTACTATAAGGTGAGTAATATAAATTATAGGGAGGGTATGGAAGATCGCGTCGAATGAAGCTGTTTACATAATTGTCATCGAACTTCACTTGGTAAGTTCGTTTGATTTTCAATTATGTTACACAGCTTCATTCGACGCGATTTATTATTTACATATTGTAGATGTTCAGAATAGATAAAATGTGAAAATAACACAGCACATTTAGATGTAAATATAATCAATTTATTTTTAATTCTTCAAACTTAAAGTACTAAATAAGTCTAATCTTTCTTATTAATCATAATTTATTTATATTTCAGGTTATGCTACAACTGTCAACTACCTAGAGGACAATATTGTTGTGGCGAATTTATCAGGATCGTTTATAATCTCTCTGTTGTAGAATTTTGCAAAAATTGAAGAGGAATCAGTCCACCCTGCAGTTTTTCTTATGAGATCTATGTTGACTCCAAGTCTATTGGCTGTGGATGTACTGGCATGACGAGTACTGTGACTGCCAAAGATTGAGGTATCTATTCCACTGTTATGAAGAGTGTCTTTTATCCACTTACTGAGAGTTTGAGAAGATACTTTTGAGTGTGGTTTCTTGTAACTTATAAATAAACTATTACAATGGCGCAGAGTTTGTGTTTTATTTATGTAATCTTCCAAACATCTGGCAGGACATATTTCGGGACGACTGTCAAAGTAAGGTAATCTCAAAACTGGCTGTACAGTGTTAGGTTTAGATGTTTTTGTCAAATCAGGTATCATAATTATTATATTATTGGGTGATTGTATTTTTGTGTCTTTTAGTTTTATTAACGCCAAAGTTTGAACGCGATGTGCTGTCACCAGAGCCAATAGCGTAGCAGTCTTTTTAGAAAGAGTTTCCAGGTTAAGCTCAATATTTGGCCATTTTTGGCTCAAATAGTCTAAAACTATGCATGGATTCCAAGTCAAACTATATTTTGGGTTAGTTGGTCTCAACTTGAAAACTCCTCTCATAAAACGTTTAACCCTGTCATCATCTAAATTACCTAGTAACAAAGACAAGGCAGACTTGTACGAGTTTATAGTACCATATTTAGCACCCTTATCAAAAATTTGGGTAAGGAAATGCAGAACTATTGTAATAAATCTAAATAGTTCTTCAAATACTGTGACGTCTTCCTGTTCCACGCGTCGACAGGTGGCGCCGCCTGGTGGATATTCAACTGAAGCAAATCCAGCCAATGAGAGAAAAGTATTGTGCCGCCACAAAAGTGACCTCATCGTGAACATAAATTGATACCTTGCCATTTTGCTCGTTCAGTTCTCCTTTGGATTTAGAGTAAGCCAGATCGGCAAAGAACTCTGTATAGTTTTTGGATTATATAAAGCTAAGTATTCTTCTAATTAAGTAAAAATAATGTGCTATTATATCAAAAGTTTACTTATGTAATTACTGATTGTATTGTCATGTATTGAATATCAATTTTAAAAGAGTTCCATCGAGTTTCTTGCCCATTCTTCTCGACAGGACTACATCTTTGGAATGGGCACTTAGAGTCATTTGCCTAGTAATCTTGAAGTAATTGAAAAATGAAGTAATTGGAAATACAAAAATATTAAGTGATTTAAACTGTGTCTTATTTATTCTTGTGATTAATGCAGGTTGTAACATTTTCAGAAGTGGGATGACCTCATCCATTTCTGCCCGGACATGCAGCCCCAATGTGAGATCTGCCTGGGAGTCAACATCTTGCTGTACTTCGAGCAAGTGCGCACCGTGACATCGGCCTGAGCTTCGGCCTGAGCTTCGGGATACCTGCATGGAGAAGCTGGAATAATCTGGTAGGATCAATTCAAGTTGTAACAAGTAATAGGCAAAGCTGATTTTAAGTATATCTCGGGTCACATTGGCCTATGTTTTTATTCTTTCTTTGTTAAGTTTGGTAGGTTGCGTCGATGTAACAAAAGTGGATAATGTAAGGATTCTAACGATATCCGAAGCATCGACATTTGTTCAAGCATTTAAGTTCTAGCGTAATAAAGAAACTTGCATACAGATAGTCATACATACACTCCTTTTTGTTTTGTGCATTCGTGTAATAACTGAATAACTTCTTTCTTTCGTGTTTTACAATGATTTACTTAAAATCAATCTAAAAGTCATGTAATTGAAACGATTGATTCGAATTTATTTTTAATAGATTGAAATAAATTTAAAATGTTTAAGTTTGTATTTGACCACATCAAGCTCATTTTATACTTAAAGAAAACTTATGTAGATATATCATTATGAGCCGCAGTATAAGTAATTATTAATTAAAAACTCTTTTGCAACCCACCCTCTTTATAATTAAAAAAATTAACAACTTTTCAGTACACACTTGTATGTTTCGAATTAAGCGAAAAAAAAAAGAGAAAGCCAAAGAAATTTGCAATTACCCTCCGAACTCGTGATAATTGTATGACGGCAGGGCATCTCGCAGTATGAGCTGTGTTCATTATTCATGACGTAACATAGCATACATAAAAAGAGGATATTATAGACCTAATTATTTTGTTAACAAATTTGTTAATAATTAGGTATTTTTAGTACTTATTTATTTGATTATTATTAGATTGCTTTTAAAAAGGACGGTACGGTAGGAAGAAGGCGTCGTATTCCTTCTTTATCGTCGGAACGAGAATTTGTTTTAAACATATAAAAACATACGAATGTAGAACTTAACACTGAACCAATTTGTTACAAATCTTGCAGACTACTTATTATTTAATAATGAAAAGTTGGTGTATTTGAATTTGTATGTTGATCGTATGTTCATGTGAGTATTAGGTATGTGTGAGTGATAGGGAAAATGGGTATGAAAGTGGAAATATGAGTGTAAATGTAGTGTACGAATGTATGAGTGGATATGAGTATGTTGGTGTCAACTCACTAATAAATTGTTTTCAGTCTCGAGATATGACTGGGTCAGTAAGAATTTCTGTACCAGTAGTTTAGTAGTGCGTTCGTACTTAATGTCGTAGATGCGAGGGAGAAGAATGCATGGGTGACGAGAAGCACAGCTTGATCTTACTGTCGGTACTGGAACTCTGAAAACTCGTTTGTGATAATGCCAAAAGATCTTGTGACTTGCTATTTTTATGAACTGAAACTATGGCTTTTAAGATAAATAACTACCGCACTATTAGTACTTTAGTTTCCTTATATAGTGTCAGTAGGGTAAAAGAAAGACTTTCCCAGCATCACTTTCAAAACCGCACGTTGGGCTCTTTCAAGTTCTATAAAAACTGTTTTACAAGCACCACCCCACACCAGTGCACAATATGATTGGCAGAAAAGCAATTGTTAGTAGGGATAGACCTTGTTAAGAAAAATATAGTTTTCAGTACACAAAGCAGCAATTATAGATATATTACCGAAATAAAGGTTCGTACGTAATTTAGCTTAGTAATTAGCATGAATGATATTTTAGGAAATTTGTTCAAGACTTTACGCAACCACAGAACATATTGACGCAAAAGTAAGACATTGAAGTTGAACATAAACTGCGCCAGTGTTCCTTTATGTAAATTCCGCTATACCTTTATTTTTTCGGCTGGGTGGTATGGTATGACCTTAAAATCAATATGAGAACTTTTTCTTTTAAACTAAGTTGAATACGGGTAGTGAAATATGGGATACTATAACGTAAAAATGGATATTGCATAAGGGTTCACATAATAATAGATTAAATTGTAAATAATAGCGAAAAATAATAGTGGCCCTTCGATATTGTAGAATGTTTTTAAGAAAGTATCTATGGTAACTGTTAAATTCTGGGTTTGAGCAAATAAATAAGAATAGCTTTCGGTTTGTTGGGATGACTAATTTTGCCCCTTAAACTTAAAATCGTACGTATCTAAATGCTTGTTTAGATTTCCTTTATGAAATTAGCCGATAGGGTAGATCTAAACAGAAAGATAACCTAAGGGGAAATGCTAAAGAGTGCTGAGGGACTAATAATTGGAAACAAACATAAAATAAGAGTGTACAGTTAAGATTCTTATAAGTGAATAGGTGATGCTTGGATAGTATAAGTGTGTATATGTTTGTGTGTATGTGTATGTGTTTGATTGTGTGAAGTATATTTGAATGATAATGTGTGTTTACGAGTATCTTTGGTTACAAACCTTACTCATTTTTCTAATATGATGTTACTTTATTCAATTAATGCTACCAATCTTTCAGTAACAGCCTAATTAAGACTTGCTTAGTAATCAGTTATTAGTCATTTGCATTTATAACGTATTGACTTCACTATTTCTATTTCTTTGCTAATTTTTCCCAAATTTAGTTTTCATGTTCTGTGTTTTGAACACCATATCTCTTTTTCGTTTATAAGCGACCTCCTGCATCACATGTTCATTACCTATAGGGAATGCTGCCTACCTACTATGGCTTTAACAAATAGCTGACTAATAGAAAGTACTGCGCATTCCCTGTACAATTTCACGGAGGGATGGCATGGCGTCTAAGCTTAAAAGTTATTACTTTTAATAGTGCTCTTTGTGATCTTTCTACTTGTAGTAAGTGGGTCTGAGCAGCGGACCCCCAAACTGTAATGCAGTATGCCAGGTTGGATTGTGCAAGGGCGTAATATACTAAGATCAATGCATCAAGGTTTAGTACATATCGAAGTTACTTGAAATTGAACACTAGTTTTCTTGCACGTCCCGAAAGTTTTTCAGATGTTCGTTCCATGATAGAATAGAATAGAATAGAATAGAAAAACATTTATTCAGCACATACATACAATGTAAATATAGAAAAGCATACATGAGAAGAATATAATGAAGAATGATAAGCTTCTGTCTAATATTACTCCTAAATATCTGATCTCTGTAGTTTTCGTTAAGACTGCACATTTACACAAATTGGGTTCATATGAAAGTATATGCGGTGCCTGTAGCGGAGCAACCATATTTAAAATTTGTCTGTCTGTCTGTCTGTCTGTCTGTCTGTCTGTCTGTCTGTCTGTCTGTCTGTCTGTCTGTTTGTTCCGGGTAGTCTCCGAAACGGCTGGGCCTATTTTGACGGGACTTTCACTCGCAGATAGCTGATGGTACTCCAACTTAGGCTACTTTAATTTTAGAAAAAGAATTAGGGTTCCGTGCAAAAAGATGGAAACCATGTAGTCCAGAATCTACACGCGGGTGAAACCGCGGGGCAGCAGCTAGTAGCATAAATATAACCTGACCATTTTTAAATTTATTTATTGGAAAACAAAAATTAATAACTAAACAGGTTTCATTAAACATTTGAGACGCAATTTTGGAGAAAATAATTAATATTGTTAGTTCAATCCGTACCCGATAAATAATATTGGATTATCTTACTTTGAGGGATACATAATTTTGCTTACACTATTGGTTGCACTTTTGGTTGCAATGTTGTTGCACTATGGTTGCACTGCTGTTGCACTACTGTTGCACTACTGTTGCACTACTGTTGCACTACTGTTGCACTACGGTTGTACTACGGCTGCACTATTGGTTGCACCATTGGTTGCGCTGTTGTTATACTGTTGTTGCACTGTTGTTGCACTATTGTTGCACTATTGTTGCGCTATTGTTGCACTGTTGTTGCACTATTGTTGCACTATTGTTGCGCTATTGTTGCACCATTGGTTGTGGGCTCATTATGATGTCTTTATATTGCCAATTATATTATACATATTTGATAAAATGGGTGCCTAAATGACACGTTATGTTGGGTGACTAGATGTCACATTGGATATTTGAAATGGTTGATAAAATGACACATTGGTAATAATCAGGGAGATTCAATATATTAAATGGGTAACAAAAGGTCACAAATGAGTAAGTCACTTTGGAATAATTGAGTGATCAATTAATATTCTTAAAATTGCGTTTCACAAGTGTTGACGTTTTAAAATCCTGGGAAAACATTCTTAAATTGTGATCAACATTTTATTGCATATTGTATTTTAATAATTGTCGAAAATAATTTATTACTGATGTTTGTTTTGTAATGGATTTTGCTTTCTGATAAAGAAATTAACAATATGTGATTTTAGGTTATTAAACTATAGTTCGGTAGCGTTATAAAACCTGTGGTGCGCAGCAAACAGAGTCTATTAGAAAGGAATACCATCATTTAGGCCTTGTGAAATATTTATTTCATATGTCAAAGAATATAATACGTATTGTTATAGTGGGTAGATATTATACGATAAAAAATATGTTATACTAATTTTTAATAGGCTACGTGGGCGAAGCCGTGGGGCACAGGTAGTCGGTTAGATATTTTTATGCACATAAGGGCCAGTTGAGTGTTGAGTACACAAGTCCAGGAGTTCGGTAGTATTAACCAGTTTTGATGTCACATACTTGTCAAAATTGGGTGACCATATAATCTTGCCTCGTCATATTTTTGACATTGCTTTGGGCATAATATGTTGATAGTTAAAATGTACTGATATATCTGTTGATGTTGACTAAATAAAAGGTTATCACTATGAATATATATATGTACACATAACTTTATCCTTTGCAGGGACGCAAAGCTATCAGGATGGACGAATGTAATAAATCTAAATAGTTCTTCAAATACTGTGACGTCTTCCTGTTCCACGCGTCGACAGGTGGCGCCGCCTGGTGGATATTCAACTGAAGCAAATCCAGCCAATGAGAGAAAAGTATTGTGCCGCCACAAAAGTGACCTCATCGTGAACATAAATTGATACCTTGCCATTTTGCTCGTTCAGTTCTCCTTTGGATTTAGAGTAAGCCAGATCGGCAAAGAACTCTGTATAGTTTTTGGATTATATAAAGCTAAGTATTCTTCTAATTAAGTAAAAATAATGTGCTATTATATCAAAAGTTTACTTATGTAATTACTGATTGTATTGTCATGTATTGAATATCAATTTTAAAAGAGTTCCATCGAGTTTCTTGCCCATTCTTCTCGACAGGACTACATCTTTGGAATGGGCACTTAGAGTCATTTGCCTAGTAATCTTGAAGTAATTGAAAAATGAAGTAATTGGAAATACAAAAATATTAAGTGATTTAAACTGTGTCTTATTTATTCTTGTGATTAATGCAGGTTGTAACACTATCGAAACTGATGCTGTAGTGTAATTATAATTATGACGGTTACGGTTTACGGTTTAAGACATTTATTTCTCTAAAAGAATAAAATTCACTTGTAAGAGAAATACAAAATATACTTAAATTAACTTAAATAGTGAGTGCACGGTATGTGACGGTAGGCTTCTAAAAACATTGGCTTTACACAAAACACAAACAGATTCTATTACGTATCATGTTACGATAGCAATCAAAATGCTATCAGAACTTTAACTCTAATAGCATTTGTTTCGATCAAAACTGCGTGAAGTCCTTTAAAATGTGGAGTTTCAACTTCTTTTTAAATATCAGGAACGATTTGGTACTTTTAATGCTGTTTGGTAATTTATTATATAGCTGCGCTCCTTCGTACATGACATTTTTCTTACCGTAATTTGTTCGTGGGGTCAACAACTGTATATCATCACCTCGTCGGAGAGATCGTTTTTGTAGATGTGATTTTATTTTAAATGATATTTGTGTATGTATTTTTTTATGAATGATTTTACGAATAAGTATACATGTATTATATTTGTAAATTTGGGATAACGACATCAATCTTGTTGCTTTATAAACTGTTGCTGTTGGAGTTCGATAGTTAAAGTTAAACAAAAGTTTTAATAGCTTATTTTGTGTTGTTTGTAAAGGTTTTAAGTTAGTCTTAGCAGCGCAACCCCATACTTCAATCAAATAATCCAGATGAGGCTTCACTAAAGAATTGTAGATTATGTAACGGACAGCTTTTGAGAAACAACGTATGTTGCCACGGAGAACAGACATGAGGGATGATAATTTTGAGCGAATTTTTTTGATATGTGATTTCCACGTCAGGCGATTATCTAAAGTAAGGCCAAGATACTTTTCAGAGTGTTGTTGCCTTAGTGGTTCACTATTAATAGCTAAATGTTCAAAATCTGATATTTTTTTATTTTTGGCACAAAAAATTACATAGCTAGTCTTAGCTATGTTTAAGGTTAATAAATTTGACTGGAACCAGGAGTAGAGACAGTCCAGATCTTGTTGCGCTTTTTCCACTATGGCTTTAATTTTGTCACCAAAGTAAAACAGACAGGTGTCGTCAGCATATAAAGAGACTTCGCCTTTTAAGCCTAATTCACTGATGCTATTGATGTAAATCAGGAATAGCAAAGGGCCCAGTATGGATCCCTGTGGAACCCCATAAGTTATAGTTTCAGGGGAACTTTGAACATTATTGATTCTAACAACTTGGTACCTGTTGGTGTGGTAAGATTGGAGCATTTTGTACGCAGTTCCCTTGATACCAATAGCGTGTAGTTTTTGCAAAAGCAAATCATGGCTGATGGTATCAAATGCTTTTTTTAGATCGATAAATACACCCAAACCTATCTGCTTTTTATCAATATTAATTTTTAAATTTGTAATTAGGTCTATGCAAGCGGAAAGAGTGTTTGATTTAGGGCGAAAGCCATATTGTTTGTGAAAGAGAAAGTCAACAGAGTTTAAATGGTCAACTAGACGATTGTAAATGATTTTTTCAAAGATCTTAGAAATAACTGGGAGCACTGAAATTGGCCGGTAGTTTCCTACGTCCAGTTTACTGCCTGACTTGAATATTGGACTAACTCTAGCTATTTTTAGCGAGTCAGGAAAGCAGCCAATCTCCAAGCATTTGTTAATACATCGCGTCAGTTCACACAGTATTACAGTTTTAACGCTTTTAAGAGCCTTACAACTTACACCATCCAAACCACTACTTGTGTTTGAGTTTAATTTATCAATTATCGTACTAACTTCCTCTAAAGTAGCCGGTTTTAATTCCAACAGTTCCCCCGCATTATTGAGTTGTTTGTCTATCTGCATATGTGCAAAATTGTGAAATGATTGAGGTATATCATTAGCTAAAATCGAGCCTATGCTAGCAAAAAATGAGTTGAAATATTGACATACGTCTTTAAGATCTGTTATTGGGCCTAAGTTTGTTTCAAGCTTGGTAGGAGCACAGTTTGATTTTATATTATTGTTACTTAACTCGTTAATCAGCTTCCACATTTTAAGCGGTGTATTCACGCAATTACTAAATAATTTCTGATAATATTTACTTTTAGTAGATTGTACGTATTCTTGAACTTTCTTTCTTTCAGCTAAATATTCTTCCTTTGCTTTTTCATCATCCTGTCCTGATCTTATGTAAATATATCCTAGCTCATTTCTTTTACTGATAGCTTGTATTACGTCCTTGTTTATCCAGTCCAATTTTAGAGGGTTCAATATTTTAGTTTAGGTTACAATATCGTATCCATGCATTTATACAGCCGTCGTATTGTTTATATGTAGAACTGGACAAAGATGATAACATGATTTCTACAGTATTAGGTGATAGACACTTCTTTAGTAAAGATTGCCTGAAAGCTTCGCGGCTACTAACTTCAGGGTTCGGTGTAAATTGTGGTTCGTTCTGAAAGGAGAAGTTAATAAATTAATATCAGGGCCAAAACATAAAAGTTTTGAATCTATTATTTTATTGAAAATAGGGAACCAAGGTTGTGTTGGCCAATATGGTACCACAACTATACCGTTTGCCTTTTCTTTAATGATTTTTTGCATAACCTTTCCAATTAGAGAAAATGGTGGAAAGGCATAAAAGAACTTGTTTTGCCAGGGTATCGTAAATGCATCGACGGACCAAGCTTCAGGATCATTTTTCCAGGTTACGTAGATAGGACACTTAGCGTTACATGTACTTGCAAAAAGGTCTATATCAGGTTGGCCAAAATTATGCACAATTTCATTAAACACAGAAACGTTTAATTCCCATTCTGTGTCTTGAAACCTTTTTCGAGATAGTTGATCGGCTTCAAAGTTGTCTTTTGTATTTATGTAGGACGCAAAAACAGTTACTTTACGCCTTTCACACCATTGCCAAATGTCTCTTGAAATAATGTTAAGATGTTCATATTGGATGCTACCCATTCTATTTATGCATGAAATAGCAGTTACATTGTCAATTCGTAATAGAACTTTTGAACAGGTTATGTTTTTTGCAAAACATTTGAGGGCGAGAAAAGCTGCTTTTAATTCCAACTCATTTATATGTAATGTTTGTTCGTGTGTTTTCCAGTAGCCGAAACATTCTTTTTTGCCACAATAGGCTCCCCAACCAGAAGTAGAAGCGTCTGAGAAGATTTCTAAATTAAACTCATCAAAACTGAGGGGGCAATACCCTTGATCAATATTATTTGACCACCAAATCATATCGAACTTCAAGTTTTCTGGGATTTTTACCACTTGTTCATAGCTGGGGTTATTGAGTAAACATGAATATTTAAATTGTTCAAAATATTTTGTATATAGCCATGAATATTGAATAGCGGGACAAGCTGAAACTAATAAGCCAACAAATCGAGCAAATTCTCGGAGTTTACAGGTCTTTGTGTTCAAGATATTAGAAATCTGTTCTTTTATTTTTGACTTTTTAGCATCGGGTAGTTTTAATAGCATTTTTTCAGAATCAAAAATAAAACCTAGAAATTTGCAATGAGTTTTAGGAACTAGGCAGCTTTTCTCAGAGTTAATCAGAAAGCCTAGATTTTCAAATAAGGTTTTTGTCTCCGTAACATTATTATGACATTCTAAGTAAGTTCTACCAACACAAAAAACGTCATCCAGATAGACTACTGATATCATGTGACATGTTTTCCTTAGGAATTCCATCACGGGCTTTAATAGTTTGGTGAAAACGAAAGGTGCAGTGCATAAACCAAACGGCAGGCAGTTAAATTCGTAAAGAACATCATCGTATTCGAAGCGCAAGTACTTTCTATGCGATTTATGAACGGAAACTAAAAAATAAGCGTCTTTTAGGTCAATTGATGCCATATAACAGTTTTCCGTTACCAGTTTGGATGCTGTACGATAATCTTCCATTTTAAAATGTTTTGTTTCAACAAACTTATTAAGACATTTTAGATTTAGAATGAATCTCTTGTCACCGTTTGGTTTAGGCACTAAAAACACGGATGATAGGAATTCACCCGATTCATGACTACAGCGAGATATCGCGTTAATATTTAGTAGGGTTTTTATACACTTTTCAAAATCTATACGATCTATTTCAGACTTGGGATGTACACTAGGTTTATCAGTCCGATAAGGATTAGATTTAAATGGAATGATGTATCCTTCAATCCACGCGAGGATTTTTTCATCGTTAGTAATTTTAACCCAGTTCTTAGTGAAGTACTGAAGTCTGCCAGCATATCGTACCTGGTGATCAGTTATCTCCGGTGTGTGGCTGCGGCTCGTCCTGGCAACGGGCGGTCGGTGGGTCGTCGCGCACTGGTTGCCTGTGATTGACGCTGTGCGGGGTTGATTGGCCTTCGATTGTCGTTTATTTTGTTGTCCGTCTTGCGATGCTGAGGAAAATAGTTTAAACGGCCTTTGTTCGTGTTTGTTGAAGCTACATTTGGTCTTTGAAATTTTGGTTTTTGAGAGTTCTTTAAAGACTCTCCCGACTGCTGAATGGTTTTTGCGGTCTTTAGCTTATCAGACACATTATCTCCAAATAAGAACTTATCCCTGTTAGTTTCGACAAGGGCGTCTTTTAACTTCGCGTTAATTGAAGATACGACAAACTTCCTGCGAATCTTTGTCTCCACGTAGTGACTGTCACAAAGTATACGGCAGGCGTCACTGAGCGGCTTCAGGATTTTTTGTTTTGAAGATTCGTTAGTGATGACCATTTCCATGACCGAAGCTAAAGCGGACAATGCAACACCAAGCTGTTTTTGCTTATACAACAGCGAAGAGTCTCTTTTGACTAAGATGTCTGGTAGTGCAGCCTTAACTTCCGGATTGAGAGCAGGAGCCAGCAAGAGATCGCAGTTACCAGGAACCAAGTAGTCTTTTAGAAGACCCTCTTTTATATCTTTAGGTAATCCCTTGGCGAGAATATCTTGCCATCTACTAGCAATGTCCTTATGTATGAATGGACCCAGAGGGACCTCTGCCTTAGGAGCATCGCCAAGTAACTTTAAAATATCTTCTCCCAACTCTTCCTCCAACTCATCTGAACATATAGCGTCCTTTTCTTTCGATGTGCCAGGCTGTGGTGCCTGTGGTGGTTGTGTTGAAGAAGCAAGCTGGGGCGAGACGCAGGGTGACACAGCATGTGGCGACAGAGGGATCAGACTGGATGGACCTGGTGACGGCGGCCGTGGTGATACTTCTCCATAGTGCGTTATTGTCACCTCAGGCGAATCGCAATAAAGATCCAGTGGTTCAGTAGGTAGTTCCAAATCTGGGAAAAATAGTTCTTTTTACAACCAGTTTGATAAACTGTGACAGTATCAGCCCAAGTATAGCAGTACGCATCACAAAGTAGTAAGATCGGTTAAAACGTGACAGTATCAGCCCCAGTATGGCAGTACGCATCACAAAGTAGTAACAGAGGTAACCCAGGTGTGGTACCCTCGCATTACTTATAAAAAAAAAGTTAGTTAACTTTAGTGACAGTAACAGCCCAGATTTAGCAGTACGCATCACAAATTAATTAACTTGTACTTACAGTTTGAACTTTCTTCCGGCGAGGGTCTGGTATCGTTCGCAAGCTGTTCTTCTAATTTCCTAATTTTTCGGCGAATCTCTTCTTCAGTCTTCGGTTGCTTCCTTTTCTTCCCCATAGTTAAACACTATTTGCGGTTGCGGGGACGTGCGAAGGCTTGAGCACGGAAACGCAGAATGACTTAAAACTTATAACGTACCGCCCAGGAAAAGTATCTAGTGAGTGGGGGTAAATGACAGTTGACAGTTGTCAAAAGATGACAAAGACAAAAAAAAAAAAAAAAATCTGCTTACCTCTAAATAATCCGTGCAAGGCCGACGCTAGGGAGCGCTGCTACAATATGTAAAGAATAAATCGCGTCGAATGAAGCTGTGTAACATAATTTATTTTTTGTGAATTTTGGCAGCGTAACATGAATGCCATAGGAACCTCTTCTGGACGCGTTCTATTCTGAGAGTGTGAGTGGCATGGTGGGGTCTCCAAACTACAGGGCAATTGAATTGTTTGTATGCTATTAAATTGATTGAGCTGTCAGACGACCACGGTGTCGCATAATAAATGGGACTTCTGATTGTAAGCGGGCTAGCCTTCATAACTAATGAATTAAGCTATTTAAACCTAGTTAATCCAAGAGTGTTGAAATCTCCAATATAAATAAATTCCTGTGAGTCACTAGTATTCAAAATATTTTCATAGCAATTGTCATAGAAAGATTGAAGAAGATCGTGCAGTATGTCCGGAGAAAACCATGTCGAGCGCGACATGGGGCAGAATGGCCAGGTTAAGACGGGAAAGTTACACGAGTAGCGGGTCAAGCGGGCTGACGTCACGCGTCGACACCGAACCAGTGAGACTGGTAGTTGCTGGTGGAGTCACGGGGAAATTAATTAGATTAACACACGAGGGCGTGTGTCATTGCAGAATGGCCGTGTCGGGGTAGTCGCAGTCTGAGAATTTGTATAAAGCGCCATCTAGGGAAAATCTGAGAAACAAGTGAAATTTGTAATATTGACGGTATCGAAATATCTAGTCTTTGGGTGTCGATCGAATTAGTGAAATGGTAACACAGTGACATTTGACAATCGAACTGTCGTGTTGGCAAGCCGTCAGAAGTTGTCTTAGTCGGTAGCGTTGTATTCTCTGGGCAGTTGACTCTCGGCTCTCGAGTCGAGCGGACGTCTCCTACAACTAGAGGTCGCGAGGCGCGTGGAGCGCCGCGCGCTGCGTGTTCGCTGTTCGGTGTGCTTGTGGACTACAGAAGCAACGAGTCTACGTGTCACAGCTGAGTGTATCCTTTCTATTTTCTTTAAGATGTTGAGCAAGCCTGTATTGCTAGGCTTATGGTGGCTTGGGCAGGACTATAAGGGGTGTTGGGAGGTCCTGTGGGCGAGTGCCCAAAAACTGTTGTTAAGTAACAATAACTGAGTGCTTGAGTAAACGAGCGAAGCTAACAGTACGAAGTTAATGAAAGTAAACTTTGGTTATTTCCGACATGTATGCTCGCGATGACATCTGTTATCGGCGTCTTCGTGATCTTGAAGACCCCAGCCTGTCTATTATTTGGATTTTGGCGGATACTGGTATGGAGAAAATCCTTTACGCCGGTATCTACCGATCGCACAGCGGAGATCAGGAGACAACCAGGCTCATGAACTATCTCAGTGAGACAGCCGATGTGGCACAACATAGGTATCCAACTGCCCAACTTGTGCTTCTGGGGGATTTTAACGCCCACCACGAGGAGTGGTTATTCCCATACCAGAGCACTGACCATGCTGGGAGAGAGGTGCGTAAGTTAGCCTTAACTTTAAACCTCACCCAGCTGGTCCACGAGGCAACGAGGGTACCAGATGTTGACAGCCACACAGCCAATTGCTTGGACCTTCTGCTGACAACAGATCCAGACCGCTACTCGGTGTCGGTTTCATCACCTTTAGGTAGTTCCGACCATTGTCTGGTGAAGTCTGTATCGGTATATTCCCCGCCCGACCCTTGCCTCAAAGGCAACCGGCGGGTATGGCGATACGGGTCAGCAGATTGGGACGAGATGCGATCTTTTTTCGCATCTTACCCTTGGCAGCCGATTTGCTTCTCTTCTGGCGATCCTTCGGTTTGCGCGGATGCTGTGACGGATGTGATACGTCAAGGTATGGAGTACTTCATTCCTTTCTTTGACGTACCTCTGTCCAGCAAAGCTCGCCCATGGTTTGGAGTCGAATGTGGACGTGCAGAGGCGCTGAAACATGAAGCTTACTTAGCCTGGGCTGATGCTCGAAACCGTAAAGCCAAGGATGAACGCGAAAAGAAGAGAGCCTTTAACAAGGCTGCCAAGTCCTGCAAAAAGGCTCTTAAGAAGGCTCGCTTCGATCATATTAGCCGAATTGGGACTAAAGTTGCTTCTTACCCTGCTGGAAGTAAAGCAGTTTGGTCCCTGGCTAAGTCGGTTGAAGCGAACTTCTGTCGGCCCTCACTGCCTCCATTGGTGAAACCTGACGGATCGCTGGCCCACACTGCTGAAGAGAAGGCGAACTTGTTCGCGTCTCTTTTTGCAGAATCTTCGCGTCTAGATGCTGGTAATGCTGTACCTCCAAGTCTACCTGGATGTGGAGCGGTTATGCCGGATATTCGCATCCGTCAGACAGAGGTACGTAAGACGTTACGCAATCTAGACGTGAACAAAGCCAGTGGTCCAGATGGGATACCAGCCTTAGTTCTGAGGACCTGTGCGCCTGAGCTGGCTCCTGTACTGTCGCGACTTTTTTGCCTCTCTTTAGAGACTGGTAGTGTGCCGAAAAATTGGAAGCTTGCCAATGTACAGCCTGTGCCCAAAAAGGGTAGTCGTGCAGACCCTGCCAACTACAGGCCCATCTCAGTCACGTCCATTCTTTGCAAGACTATGGAACGTGTACTGAACAAAAGGCTCCTGGCATACCTAGAAGCAAATGATCTCCTCAGTGACCGGCAATATGGCTTTCGCCGAAACCGGTCTACTGGGGATCTCTTAGCGTATGCCACACACATTTGGAGCAAGGCCATCGAGGAACACGGGGAAGCGCTTGCCGTATCCCTGGATATCTCGAAGGCTTTTGACAGGGTCTGGCATGATAGCCTTTTAAGCAAGCTTCCTTCATACGGCTTACCCACTGGCCTATGTGCATGGATATCGGACTTCTTGTGTGACCGATCGATTCGAGTGGTTATAGATGGCTGCTCGTCCGATCAATTGGCTATTAATGCCGGAGTCCCACAGGGGTCAGTACTCTCTGCAACGCTATTCCTGCTTCATATAAACGACCTGCTGATGCCCGGTACATTTGGGTATGCAGATGATAGCACGGTTGTAGAGAGCTACACATCTAATGCACGAGCCAGTGGAGAACAAATCCAGTCTCTTAGGGAGACCATGGTCGAGCGCTTGAACTTGTCCTTAAAGGCAGTCTCCGATTGGGGCAATGCCAATCTGGTCAAGTTCAATGCTACTAAGACCCAAGCGTGTCTGTTCTCCGCCAAACGGAGTCAATTCCTCCTTACTCCTACTTTCCGGGATGTAGCCGTGCCGATAACTGACCATCTCGAGCTTCTTGGCGTCTCTTTGTCGTCAACTCTCAACTTCGGCTCCTTTATTGAGTCTAAGGCTCAACTGGCCGCCAAAAAGCTGGGTATCCTAGCGAAGGTGAGGCAGTACTTCACACCAGAACAGTTGCTCAACTTATATCAAGCACAAGTTCGGTCATGTATGGAGTATTGTTCTCATCTCTGGGATGGCTCGGCCAAGTACCAGCTTGAGGCATTGGAGTCTATTGAGAGGCGAGCCAAGAAGCTCATCCGCAATGACTCCCTTGTAAAAGCTAGGCTGCAGAGCCTTGATCATAGGCGTAAAGTTGCTTGTTTGTCGGTCTTTTATCGGTTGCATTTCGGCGAGTGTGCGTCGGAATTACACCAATTAATTCCCCCTTCTCCTTTCCATCATCTGACAACCAGACAAACGGCGAAGCGACATCGATACATAGTAGACATTCCTCCTTTACGCACGAAGCGTTATGCTTCTACGTTTATTTGGCGTACCGCTAAGGAGTGGAACTCTTTGCCCGAGTCTGTGTTTCCAGATCGTTATAATCTGGGTCTCTTCAAGTCACGAGTGAACAGGTATCTAGGTAAGCGTGATACATCGTCGACCGCATCGTCACTTACCACCAGGTGAGATAGTGGTCAACGCAAGCCTATAAATATATAAAAAAAAAAAAAAAAACTTGTTTTGTAATTGATATTCAATACACGACAACACAATCAGTAGGTAATTACATAAGTACACTTTTGATATATTTTAGCACATTAATTTTACCTAACTAGAAGAATACTTAGCTTTATATAATCCAAAAACCATACAGACTCCTTTGCCGATCTGGCTTACTCTAAATCCCAAAGAAGAACTGCCTGAGCAAAATGGCGACTGGCCAGCTATCAAATTATGTTCACGATGCCGTCACTTTTGTGGCGGCAACATCCTTTTCTCTCATTGGCTGGTTCTTAGCGACATTTGCTCCAGTTCTATTTCCACCAGGCGGTGCCACCTGTCAATGCGTGGAACAGGAGAACGTCATAGTCATTGAATAACTATTTAGATGTATAACAAACGCAATGAACTGGTAAAGTCAAAGAAATTGTGCTATAATTGCCTTAAGCCTTATAAATATCAACATGCTTGTTCAAAAAACTCTTGTGCCATTTGTGCCAAGAAACATCATACTACAATTCACATAGTATCTAATAGGCAATCTCCTATATCATCAAGCTCAGTACCCATTGTGCCTACTGCTACAACATCAAAGGTAAGTTCATCTGTATTGTTATCTGACTGCCAAGTCACTGACACAAGTTTGAATCAAGATAACATGCAAGCTTCAGTTATGCACTTGAATACTACAAAATCTCAGGTTTATTTATCTACAGCAGTGATCAAAATTCAAAGGTATAACGGTGATTGGATGACATGCAGAACTCTCCTTGACAGTGCTAGTCAAGTTTCCCTGATGACAAGCGACTTAGCACAGAAATTGCAATTGCCTCTCACTGAGGAAACAAAATACATTATACAAGGCATAGGTAAAACACCTACACATTCATCAAAATCGGTAACTGCCAAAATAGCATCTCGCAATGGCAACTTTGAGACAAAATTAGCATGTGTACTTACAGATCAGATTTCTACTAGTTTACCTCAAAGATATATACCCTTAAGTAACTTTAAATTGCCAAAGGACTGCAAATTAGCAGATCCATTATTCTATGTCCCTAAATCAATAGACTTACTAATAGGTGGTCAATTATTTTACACCCTTTTACTACAGGGCAGTATTAAGTTAGGAAAAACCCAACCTACACTTATAAACACAGTGTTTGGCTGGGTGGTAACAGGTGATATGGAATTAGCAATGCAAGTGTTATATAATGATACAGTCCACACACATAATACACAATTATTAAATCAAACGGAACACTGTCAGCCAGCACAGTTGAATACTTTCACACAAACTGTCACATCAGCCCATGTCAGTTGTGATCAATTATTACAACGCTTTTGGGAGCAAGAAGAGATTAAAACTTCCCCAATTTGCACACCAGAACATGCCTATTGTGAAGAACTGTATAAAAGTACTACTACTAGAGATCCAACAGGACAATTTACTGTACATCTTCCAATTATACAAGAAAAGATAGATGAGCTGGGTCAATCCTACAACATTGCTCTAAAGTGCTTCATGGCTTTAGAGAGAAGATTTATTAGTAACCTTTACTACATAAACAATACTCAGAGTTTATTGATGAATACATACAATTAGGACATGCTTCATATGTACCTAATGCTATCTGTTACGAAATTAGAGTGGACTGTATCTAATTCTACCTGGAGAAGACTTGTTTGATTTGCACAATGGGATAGGAGGAAATAAGTGGGAACTCACCGGGGTCGTGGTCGGTCTTCCTGCTGACTTTTCTCCTATGATATTTATTTATTTATTTTATTTATTTATTTATTTTATTTAATTACTCAAAAACTTACAGTTAAAACCAAAACGCTTTTGAGGCAGGACACAGGTACATGACAATAGGTATTTAAATATTAAATGCAAACAAGTACAAAATTGCCATTATTAAAAAACATTGATGATTAAAAAAAAGCTTAAATAATTATCGTTAATTGACTAACATAAAAACTCAGAACTTATTGTACTAAACACCTTATGACTGGAGTAAAATAAATCTAGTTCTGGTTGCTGAGCAATCAAAGTGTTAAGCATAGCGAGTGCATGGGCCGTGGGCGCGTACCGCGCAGTATTAGTGCGGGCCGCGGGCGGCGCGAGCAGGCGCCGAGTGCGCACGCGCAGGTACTGGTCCGGGACGTACAGCGCGCACTGAGACAGGGCAGTTGGATTATCTATCCCATTATTAAGCAACTGGTAGTAGTGAGAAATAAGCGCGCGTTTTCGACGTAGCTCAAGCGTCTCGATAGCTACCATTCCGCTTACAAATAGCGACGGATATAGGTACGGGTAGTAGCCGTACATCTTCTTGTATAGATGCCTTGCAAACTTTCTTTGAATTCGTTCCAACATCATTGTGTATTTTGCTTCATGTGGGTCCCATACGAGAGCATTAAATTCCAACTGACTACGAACGAGAGCATAATACAGAGATATAATTGCTTGTCTATCTTTGAATCGAGCAGATTGCCTCATAACAAATCCTAATGATTTGTAAGCTCGCTTACAAAGATCCGTAATATGCACATTAAAGGTCAATTCGGGATCAACTGTAACACCCAAGTCCCTCATCTCCGTGACTCGCTGCAGCTGGACTCCAGATACATTGTAGTTATGGACGTGGGGCGAGCGGGATCTAGTAAGAGTAATGGTTTTACACTTAGCTGCATTAAATTCTAGATGGTTTAGCTCACTCCACGCCACAACAGCATCAATGTCACGCTGCAACGCCTCACAGTCAGCGGGACCGTCTATTCCCATAAATAGCTTCAAATCGTCCGCAAACATGAGGCACCTAGCCGTCTTGACGACATTCGGTAGATCATTGATCATGATCAAGAACTGCGTAGGTCCTAAGGTACTTCCTTGACTGACACCAGATAATGTAAAATACGGATCAGATGTGTAACCGCGGTGCCACACATATTGTATCCTATTCGAAAAATAGTTTGCAAACAGCTTTAGTAAACGGGGGGTGAAACCTATCGCAGCAAATTTCTTTAGTAAAACGTCATTATGCACCCGGTCAAAAGCCTTCCTAAAATCAAAGTATGCCGCATCTACCTGCCCACTCCGGTCCATCTCGGCAGCTGAGTAGTCAACAAAGTTTATCAAATTGGTCGTGGTAGACTTGCCAACGCGAAAACCGTGTTGACTCTCACTGAGCCGAAGCCGAATCTGCATGGAGATGCGGCGATTCAAAATTGATTCGAAAACCTTGCTGAAAGTTGAGAGGACGGCTATGGGTCTATAGTTCTCGACCATCGATCTTAATCCACTTTTGGGTACAGGCGTAACTCGTGAAGTTTTCCACGCGGTTGGATAAACTGACGTTTTTAATGCCAAATTAAAAATATGCAGTAAGGGCGTTTTAAAAACTCGCATGCAGTCCTTTACTAAAAAGGGCGGTATACCGTCTGGCCCAGAAGATGATTGTGCCTTCAGCCGCCTAACTGCACAAAACAAGTCAGCCTGGTCGATATAGTCCAACGCAACGCGTGACGAGCACAACAAATCAGCAGCTTCCAGCTCGGCGTCTTCTACAGACAAAGTAGGTACGTCGCTTAAAAATACCGACTCAAAATATTTTGCAAATGTATTGGCAACATCAGCTGTGGTGACAGGTTTACCCTGATATAAAAATTCGTCACAGAATTGCCTAGAGGATTTCTGATTCTTTACAAAATTCCAGAAACTTTTTGGGTCCTTAACAATGCCGCGCTCAGTTTGGCTGATGTAATCATCATACGCAGCGTCAATCAGTTCCTTAGAATACTGCCTATAGTATTTAAACATTACTAAATTAAATTCTTTCCCTGACTCTTTATACTTTTTGAGGTGAAAATATTTATAATTTAAGTTCTTAATGACACCACTTGTAAACCACGTAGGATACTGGGTATTGTGATGGTTAGTTTTTTTGAGTGGGACGAAACTATTCAAAGAAGATTTTAGTTTATTATAAAACAGATTAACCGCTTCATCAACATCGCACAATGAGACTATATCATCCCATTCCATGGATTCGAGACAGGCGTAAAGAGACTGAAAATCGGCCTTACGGAAGTTCCACTGGGGAGGAGCATTCTCAGCAGGACACAGGGGTATGCACGGCGCAGCCCGCGCCGACCTCGGCCGCGGGATCCTCACGCGCACTTCGAGCGGTGGGTGGTGCGCGTCCGGGGGGACCAGGGGCTCAACGTCACCGAACACATTCACACACTCTTCGCCAAAACTACTCAGCACCAGATCTAGCATGTTACCATATAGATTCACAACATTGTTATATTGCTTCAGCTTACAGAATGCGAGCATGCAGTTAAACTGTAAATTTACATTTTGACTACATGAATTTAAGTTAAAATCGCCCAAAATCAATATGTCGAGCTTGGGGTACTTAGTAGCTAGGTTTTCCAAAACTAAGAATGTGTCTAAATAATTGTCGTCTTTAGAAGACGGCGGAATGTACACAACACAGCACACAATTTTCTTATATTTTAGAGTCACCATAGCCATCACCAATTCGATATCAGGAGAATAGCCGTCTATGTCATGGATTTGTTGAACCTTGTACTGGTCACGGACTGCTAGCAACACACCACCCCAGCCAGCGTCGCGGACACGGTCACGGCGTACCACCTTGTACCCCGGAGGAAATAATTCAGCATCGCTCACACTGCTCGTTAAAAAAGTTTCAGTGAACGCAAATATATCAGCTGGTTCATTCAATTTTAGCCTGATCTAAGTAGCGCGTGTATATAACGTAGATTCGTACCTGACCTTGATACCGGGCGGAGTATTCCGGTGTAAATAAAATCCCAGGCTACACTGCACAGTTTATTGCACAACACAATGATAAGAAATGGTTAAGCACAGCACAAAGTCAAGAAGGAGAAACAGAGCGATAGAGGAACAAAGTGAGCAGAGAACAGAGGGAACACATATACATATACAGAGACGAATTGCGCGAGTCTAGTTTGCAAGCGAGCGGGGCACAAGCGGGCGTGCGGTTGGCGTCGAGGCGTACAGCTGACTGCAGACCGGCGCACGCTCTGACGCGCATGCGCAGCTAACGGTAAATCAGCCGGCCGGGCGGCGCGACGCGTTTCCACGCGATTGCGTCAACCAACTGGCACGGTGCATGAGTGCTGTATACGGATGTACGTGTATTGGATGTGGTGTGTGAATGTATGTATGTGGGTGCACCCCACATCACTCCCCCCCAGAGACCAGGTTAGGGGCGATAAAAATCCGGAAACCGGACATGTCGCCCGGAACGCGTTTTTTTGGGCACTACCGTAGGGAGTGGTGCGGGTGCAGTGTCTCTGACAGGTACAGTGCATGGAGGCGTGTGTGTGGTGGGTAATGTTGGTGGTGTTGGTGGTGGTGGTGGTGTAGGTGGTGTACCTGGCGAGTCCTCCTTGTCGGTTAGTACGAACGCAGGTTTTAGGCGGTCTACTGTGACAATTACTGGTTTCCCCTTGATGAGGAGTTTGAAGACTTTGTCTCCTCTGTCCAAAACTTTGTGAGGGCCTGTGTAGGCTGGCTGAAGAGGGGCACGTGAAGCGTCCTCGCGAAGGAAGACGTGTTCAGTGGTTGCGAGCTCTTTGAAGATAAAAATCTTCGGATGACTGTGGCGAGATGCTGGAACAGGCTTAAGCTTCTCGGCGAAAGAGCGTAGGCGCGCTGTAAAATCTGATAAATCAGATGTACCGGCTGCACTTGGATTGAAAAATTCGCCGGGAAGCCTGAGCGGTTCGCCGTATAGCAGCTCCGCAGAAGAGGTTTGCAGGTCCTCCTTAAAGGCGCTGCGAATGCCTAGCAGCACCAGCGGTAAGGTTTCAGACCAGTTAGAATCAGCGTGGCATGTGATGGATGCTTTGAGCTGTCTGTGGAAGCGCTCCACAAGTCCATTACATGCCGGATGGTAGGCCGTTGTGCGCTTGTGCTGGAATCCGGATGTCTTTGCCAGATATTGAAACAGCGCGGACTCAAATTGTCGTCCACGGTCTGTGACAATATCCGTTGGGACGCCAAATCTGGATATCCAGCTGGATATTAATGCCTTGGCCACCGTCTCTGCTGTGATGTCGGCTATGGGCATTACCTCCGGCCATCGTGTAAAACGGTCTATAGCCGTCATGCAGTATTTGAATCCCTGTGAAATGGGGAGAGGGCCTATGAGGTCGATATGGACTTGCTTGAACCGTGCGCGGGGTAAGTCGAATGTGCCCATTGGTGCAGACACGTGGCGACAAGCTAAGCAAGTCCGAGCCCAATCTCGGCAATCCTTCCTCACCCCGGGCCATACGAACCTTTCGGCTACCAGTTTGGCAGTCACTGAGGCGCCGGGATGACTTAGGGAGTGGAGACTTAGGAATACCTGCTTCCGGAACCCTTTTGTGATGTATGGCCTGGGAGTCGGTGTGCTGACATCGCAGTA
Source organism: Crocallis elinguaria (assembly GCA_907269065.1). Lineage (NCBI taxonomy): Eukaryota > Metazoa > Arthropoda > Insecta > Lepidoptera > Geometridae > Crocallis > Crocallis elinguaria. The sequence continues at coordinate 4,310,635 of OU026081.1, read as the reverse complement.
CAGAGGTGTGCGACTACCAGGGTACTCCATCTGTTTGAGGCGGAGAGATGAGGCACCAGTGAGGTATTGCACCAGTTCGGGATCGTTCAGTTGGGCTTGGGATAGGTCAGCGAGACAAATTGGACTCTCGAGTTCTTCGATCCGACTTAAGGAATCGGCGACGACGTTATCCTTGCCGGAGATGTGCCTTATGTCGGTCGTGAACTGGGAGATGTAGTCCAAGTGCCTGTATTGTCTTGGCGAACAGTTATGCTTCCTTTCGTGAAAGGCGTAGCTTATCGGCTTGTGGTCTGTATAAACCGTAAAGTGTCTTGCCTCCAGCATATACCGGAAGTGTTTGATGGCCTCATAGATCGCGAGAAGCTCACGATCGTAAGGTGAATACTTTAGCTGGGCTGCGCTAAGCTTTCGGGAGAAGAACGCTAGTGGCTGCCATACACCGTGCTTGTACTGTTGTAAGACAGCTCCCATAGCGACGTCTGAAGCGTCTGTGACCAATGCAAGCTTGGCTTGGCAATCTGGGTGTGCCAAAAGAGCTGCATTGGAGAGGCTTTCTTTGGTCTCTGAGAAAGCCTTCAGAGCATCGTCGGTAAGGCTGATGGGTGTGGAGCCTTTGACAGCTCCCATAAGGAGAGCATTGAGTGGTGCTTGGGTTTTAGCGGCGTTGGGCAAAAATCGCCTATAAAAGTTGGCCATGCCCAAAAACCGTCTCAAAGTTCTTACATCCTTAGGCGGGGGAAAGTCGTTTATGGCCTGCACTTTCTCGACCAATGGTTTGGTACCACTCTCGGAAACGCGATAACCTAGAAATGTTACCTCGGGAGCTCCGAAAACACACTTGGACACGTTTACGACCATGCCGTAATCCCGAAGTCTGGTGAACACCTGGCGTAGGTGGTCCTCGTGCTGGGACTGGCTTTTGCTGAATATCAAAAAATCATCGACGAAGGGATACACAAAATCCAGCCCCCTTAACATTCCGTCGACAAACCGCTGAAATGTTTGGCCAGCGTTACGCAGGCCAAACGTCATGTACGGAAATTCAAACATACCGAATGGTGTGGTAATTGCCGTCTTCGGAATGTCCTCTGCGCTGACAGGAATCTGATTGTAAGCCTTCACGAGATCGATGGTGCTGTATACAGAACAACCAGCTATGCTGTGAGCGAAGTCGTGAAGGTGTCTAATCGGATACCTGTCAGGAATGGTGCGGGCGTTGAGTTGTCTGTAGTCACCGCAGGGACGCCAGCCGTTGTCCTTCTTCGGAGCCAGGTGCAATGGAGACGACCAGGAGCTCTCCGAAGGTCTGGCTGTGCCATTGGCCAGCATAGCCTCGAATTCTGCCTTGGCCACCTTCAGCTTGTCCGGAGCTAAACGCCTAGGTGCGCATGAGACAGGGGGACCAGGTGTGGTGCGAATGTGGTGCTGTGTGTTATGAGGTATTGTGCGATGAGTACCAGCTGGTCGCGTAATTTCAGGAAATTCCCGCGACAACAATAGATGGTAAGGAGTTTCGCCCGTTTGAACCTTCACAGAAAGAATAGCATTACAATTACGTGCCAGTGAAGCTGGAGCAGAAAGAGTAGTGGTATTGTCAACAAGTGTCTTATTTTTACAATCAACAATTAAGTTGTAATGGCATAAAAAATCTACACCTATAATGGGCTTCGTCACATCGGCCACGACAAACTGCCATGGGTAGTTGCGGCGAAGTCCAAGGTCGAGGTTGAGGTACGCGTAGCCGTAGGTGTTGATGGTGGTGCCGTTGGCTGCAGTGAGTTGGTAGTTCGTTGGTGCTCGGCGCTCCCGTATCTGGGACCGGGGGAAAACGCAGAGGTCGCTGCCAGTGTCGACCAAAAACTGCGTTTTCGTGACGCGGTCAGTCACGAAGAGGCGACCTGGGAGGTGGGGCAATCGTCTGTCGCCATTACGGACTGCCCATGGCGTTTCCCGCCCTGAAGTCACATGGCTTCTGGCATTTCTGCGCTTGTGACCCATATTTTGCATGGTACCAGCATAATGGGTACCGCTGGTACTCAGAATCAGATCGGGTCCTGGTACGAGAAGATTCACGGCGTTGGGATCTGGAACGGTCGTAGGTACGCGACGAACGTGTGTGTTCGTCAAGCTTCACCGCGAGACGTTCCACCATCTTCCGTAGCTCGGCGATTTCGCTGGAAGAACTGCTGCTGGTTCCAGGTGTTGAGCTAGGTGCCGAAGTTGAAGCCGTGGTGCTGGGTGCCGAGGTTGACGCCACGTTGCTGGTTGCCGTGATGTCTTGGATACGGTCCGCCAGGTCGGCCAGCTGCTCAAGGGAGTGGGTGGGCTGCGAAGCCAGCACCGTCTGGATGCTTTGTGGGAGGCGATTGCACCAGATCGTTCGCAGGAACTCTTCAGGAATGCTCGGTCCGGCCAGGTCTTGTAGATGGCGAAGGAATTGTGACGCCTTCCGATCACCGAGTTCTTCGTGGGTAAGCAGCTGCTTAACTTTTTTCTCCTGGGAAGCGGTGAGTCGCTTGATTAGTTCGCTTTTAATTTTTTCGTAGCGGTTTTGAGACGGAGGGTTGAGGATTACATCTTTAACAGCCTTTGCGTGACCAATGTCAAGATTGGTAATGACATTGTTGAACTTGACCTTATCTTCGGTAATTCCGAAATTGTCAAATTGGCCTTCCAGTAAAGCGAACCATATCTCCGGGTCATCTGGTGCAAACGCCGGGACTTTAATATTAAATTTTCGCACGTCAAAAATTTCTCGTCCATGCTCAGTGGAAACGCGCATTTTCTTTGGCCGACGTGCGCTAACGTGGCCGCCATTCTGTGAATCCTCGGTTTTAACCGAGTCACTGCTATCGCTCATCGTGTCCTTTCGGGGTCACCAATTTAGCCTGATCTAAGTAGCGCGTGTATATAACGTAGATTCGTACCTGACCTTGATACCGGGCGGAGTATTCCGGTGTAAATAAAATCCCAGGCTACACTGCACAGTTTATTGCACAACACAATGATAAGAAATGGTTAAGCACAGCACAAAGTCAAGAAGGAGAAACAGAGCGATAGAGGAACAAAGTGAGCAGAGAACAGAGGGAACACATATACATATACAGAGACGAATTGCGCGAGTCTAGTTTGCAAGCGAGCGGGGCACAAGCGGGCGTGCGGTTGGCGTCGAGGCGTACAGCTGACTGCAGACCGGCGCACGCTCTGACGCGCATGCGCAGCTAACGGTAAATCAGCCGGCCGGGCGGCGCGACGCGTTTCCACGCGATTGCGTCAACCAACTGGCACGGTGCATGAGTGCTGTATACGGATGTACGTGTATTGGATGTGGTGTGTGAATGTATGTATGTGGGTGCACCCCACACAATATTGCCTTTTTGCATACATCCAATTTGGAGCGCAGACCTCGGACATTCTGATATGTTATTGTGAAAGATTTGAACTTTAAAATGCTATTTCTGTTCTTGCAGTTGCTTTCGAAATCCACTATGCCAGGGCTTAATATGTACATCTTCCGCCCAGTGGTTAGATGAAAGATATTGTTGCAAGTGCTTGGTAGGTACTGATAGTTTAAAAGATGCGTAATCTCCTCTAGACTTTAAAGTTTCAACTGAGCAGATATCCCCAGGACAGATACTGCTCAAGTATTCGCTCACTTGTTCAGCTGTAGTTCCGGATTTCACGTAGTAAAGATGCAGATATGATTTACGTTCCGCAGCCTGAATTAGGGTTGTGCCTGGGATGGCCGTACCACGGGTGACATTCATGAGTGAGCGCCGAACAGGCCTCGCCTTTACTTCGACCCAGCCGGAATCGTTGCCGTTCCCTTCAGAGTTATCATTCAGGTCGGCAACAGCCATAGAACTCTGATCAGGGCCTGCATCAGGCGTATTGGCAAGAGCCAGTTGACAAGTTGCGGCAGTCTGTGATGAAATGCTGTTTCCCGCTTTCGCCTTTCGGCTGGCAGCAGTGATGGTCGGCTTTGCACGATCTCGAGCCTCACGGACCTGTCGCTGTGCTGGCATAGATGGCTGTATAACTTCTTCCACACTATTTTTCCTAGGCACCCGATCCGCAGGAATTCTCACATCTTCGGTTTGTACCTCTCCTAGAGGCAGAGACTTGGTAGAACTCATGGGAACTTTGTCCGGCCACAGTGCCGCTTTCGTTGGCAACACAGGAATAAGCGTAGCCTGTGACGACGCCTTAATAGTGACTAGATTGACGACAGCTTCCAGTCTAGTACTTAGATTTTTAACTTCGGAAGCATGGTCTACCATCTTAGCTTCATACTTCGTTATAAGACCTATGGCACGGCTAAGCTGGTCCTTCAACGACCGCATTTCTTGCCGCATACTTATCGTCTCATCTAATAAGAGCTTGCCGGGCTCGTCAACAGAGCAGTCGTCGGTGGGACCGGTTACAGGTACTTTTTTCCTTAATGTGACATTGCCATCACGAGATTTTTTAGAAGAGCCTACAGGTGTCATTGAATTATCGCCTCCCTTCTTAAATGTACAGCGGCACTCAGGGCAAATCCATGTGTCATGCGAGTCAATTAAGTTTCCTCCACCCGCACATAGGAGATGGTATATTTTGTTACAACTGGCCACAGTGCAACGTAAATTTTTCTCATTGGCATTAATAATGCCACAACACGCTGCGCAATTCATAATAATAATAAAGCAATAGGCAACAGCTACGAAATAACAACCGCAACGTTCGCAAACTGACAGTAAACAGCTGATAGATACGTAGGCCGCTAGGTAGGCACGCACGTATATATAAAGTTCAATGACCGCTTCGCTGCACGGTGCGGCACAGCGCGATGACTCATGCGCCGCCAATAACACGGGCCGGGCTAGCGGCGGTTACTCGAAGTCGAATATACGAATCTTGATAAATACTTTTGCTTATATCTTCGGTATTCCTGGTTAGATTTTCACCAAATAACAAACACTGCGCGTGCTTTTCCACTAGTTCCACAGTGATATAACTTTAACTGCGAAGGCTGCACTTTGAACTATTATTACTTTGAATAAACTGCGGAGCAAACGAACGTGATGTTGGCGCTAAGACAGTATCGGACGAATATGCTTCCAAGGGGCCCCTTTTTCACACGTATGAGCACGATATCACTGGTCTTAGAGGTCTTATGTGTTTTTGGAAGCTGTTTACACGGTTCAGATATTTTTATGATTATTTTATCGTTTTGCACCGGCGGTTGAGTTTTGAAGATGGCGGAACATGAAGTATGTGTGTGGGGGGGAAAGGGAGCGAGGAGTATAGAATTATTCAGTTCCACTATTGTCAAAGTCATAGGTCCATACGCGCGAAAATTTAAAAATCAGTATGCTTTAACATTATCTTCCCCCCCTGCTGACGAATTGATGAGACAGAAAAGTCTAAAAGTAAAATTTGTTCACAACAACCAATGCAGGTAGTTATTTTGTTTGCTAAATATGATAAGATGATGATATAAAATGTTCTAAGTAAAATAATAATTGTTGAGATACAGACTAAGTACTACAAGCATATGAAATGGTATGAAAATGAGTTGCTAATCAGTCATGTTTGGTAATGGACACAACTTCACTAGCGGTCTTTTAAAGACACCTTGTGCTGTCCTGACTGAATACTGTGTACTGGCACCAAGAAGTACAGCAATTGGAGTCACGGGTGCGGGCTCGTATACGATGAGGGTAGGATGCCCCCAACTAGGCGAATCCCTACGCAGACGGGACCGTGACCTATTGTTTCGCGAGCGACTACGCTGATGAGAATCGTTACGCCTAATCCTATCACGCAGTCGACGCCCTTCAGTACTGCGAGAATCCCGTCGATCCCGGACACATGACACTATTCGCGAGGCACGACTTTTATCGCTCAAGATGCGCCGCGAATCACCATGACCATGCGACCTACTTCACGTAGGTATCTCTCCTACTCCGAGATTTACGTCACTCTTGGTTACGCGACCATCTCGAGTGGTTTGTCTTTTAGGACTACGTGACGTACGCCCCATAATAAGAATCACAAGATCGAATAACAAGGTTAGCAATCGTTACGCAATTAAAAAAACAACGGTTTTTCTTGTTCCCTCGAAAATTCAACAAGTTTCCTTGTTTTGTTTTAAGTGGGCGAACTAGTCCTTTATCCCACTTCTGATGTTAGAATCAGAAATGGAATTTGCTTAAGAAAAACAAGTTAGAACAAGAATTCCGTTTATTACACGAATTAAATCAAACATTTAAACCAAGGAAAAGTACTCACAGTTCACATAATTCAAATAACGATTGCACACTTGTAAAACCAACACTAATCACGATAAAATGACTGACGTGACCTTTTATAACGATCGACAAGGATTCTAGCAGCCGTCCGTTCGCTTCGAGCGCAGAAAGATAAGTGACCGTTCTTATCGAGGCGTTCGGCTTTTATAGATGACGGTAGGTCCGTTGTGATGAAAAAGAGACGTCCCTAACAATACAGAATCTATTGTCATTGCTATTTCAAGTATAGGTTTGATCTTGTGCATTAATTTTGCTAGTAAAACTGCAGCAGATAGTTCAAGTCTGGGTATAGAGACTGATTTTAATGGAGCTACTTTGGTTTTACTAATAAGCAAGTTGGATGTAGGTTGATGATTAGGGTATTCTGCTACGACATAAATGCAACATCCATAAGCAAGAAGTGAAGCATCGCTGTAGCCTACCAGATAAGCTTTGCTAGGTATGTCAGTGAAACAGTACCTTCGTATAGAGATATTACTCAGCAAATGCAGATCATTGTGAAGTGGTAACCATTCTGTTATTAAATAATCAGGGAATGGTGTATCCCAGTCTAAACTTGTTTCTTCCCAGAGACTCTGCATGAACAGTTTCAATTTGATTGTTACAGGAGACAAATAAGAGAGTGGATCATAAATTCTGGCTATCATTGAAAGCACATTTCTTTTAGTAAACTGTGATATATTTCCTTGAGAGGGAATTTTGACTGTAAATTCATCTGTCACAGGATCCCATTTAAGACCCAATGTGCTTGTTTCATCACCAATAATTAAGCTATTTGGTGAATTCTTGTCTTTACCTTGAATAATACTCTGTAAGATTTGAGGATTGTTTGCCGACCACTTGTGCAATTTAAAACCTCCTCTTTGAAATAGTGAGATTAATTGACTACATGTTTCAATAGCTCTTGCCAATGTATTGGAACCACAATGAACATCATCCATAAATGTTTGATGTTTGATGCAATTTGCAGCAAGTGGATAGAGATGTCCATCTTGGCTTCCAAGCTCAATGAGAGTTCTAAATGCCAGGTAAGGAGCACATTTTGTACCATAAGTAACAGTGTTTAATCTAAATACACATAGTTCATCATCGGGTGTATTTCGCCACAATATACATTGTAGGTTTCTATGGTTTTCAGTTATTTGAATGTTTCTAAACATTTTAACAATGTCACATGATAAGACATACTTGTAAGTCCTAAGTCTTAAGATTATGTCTACGATATCAGTATAAATGTTTCCACCCTCATATAAGACTTGATTTAGGGAAACAGAAGTAGATGATGGGCTGCTGCCATTAAACACAACACGCAGTTTGGTGGAGACACTTTCAGGTTTGATAATTGCATGGTGTGGCAAAAAGAATTGTTTGTCTAGCAAGTCTGGAGGTAAGATAGCATTAGGTACATATGAAGCATGTCCTAATTGTATGTATTCATCAATAAACTCTGAGTATTGTTTATGTAGTAAAGGGTTACTAATAAATCTTCTCTCTAAAGCCATGAAGCACTTTAGAGCAATGTTGTAGGATTGACCCAGCTCATCTATCTTTTCTTGTATAATTGGAAGATGTACAGTAAATTGTCCTGTTGGATCTCTAGTAGTAGTACTTTTATACAGTTCTTCACAATAGGCATGTTCTGGTGTGCAAATTGGGGAAGTTTTAATCTCTTCTTGCTCCCAAAAGCGTTGTAATAATTGATCACAACTGACATGGGCTGATGTGACAGTTTGTGTGAAAGTATTCAACTGTGCTGGCTGACAGTGTTCCGTTTGATTTAATAATTGTGTATTATGTGTGTGGACTGTATCATTATATAACACTTGCATTGCTAATTCCATATCACCTGTTACCACCCAGCCAAACACTGTGTTTATAAGTGTAGGTTGGGTTTTTCCTAACTTAATACTGCCCTGTAGTAAAAGGGTGTAAAATAATTGACCACCTATTAGTAAGTATATTGATTTAGGGACATAGAATAATGGATCTGCTAATTTGCAGTCCTTTGGCAATTTAAAGTTACTTAAGGGTATATATCTTTGAGGTAAACTAGTAGAAATCTGATCTGTAAGTACACATGCTAATTTTGTCTCAAAGTTGCCATTGCGAGATGCTATTTTGGCAGTTACCGATTTTGATGAATGTGTAGGTGTATTACCTATGCCTTGTATAATGTATTTTGTTTCCTCAGTGAGAGGCAATTGCAATTTCTGTGCTAAGTCGCTTGTCATCAGGGAAACTAGACTAGCACTGTCAAGGAGAGTTCTGCATGTCATCCAATCACCGTTATACCTTTGAATTTTGATCACTGCTGTAGATAAATAAACCTGAGATTTTGTAGTATTCAAGTGCATAACTGAAGCTTGCATGTTATCTTGATTCAAACTTGTGTCAGTGACTTGGCAGTCAGATAACAATACAGATGAACTTACCTTTGATGTTGTAACAGTAGGCACAATGGGTACTGAGCTTGATGATATAGGAGATTGCCTATTAGATACTATGTGAATTGTAGTATGATGTTTCTTGGCACAAATGGCACAAGAGTTTTTTGAACAAGCATGTTGATATTTATAAGGCTTAAGGCAATTATAGCACAATTTCTTTGACTTTACCAGTTCATTGCGTTGTACAGGCGTCAGCTCTAAATACGATGGACATTTATACAGTTCGTGAGACATATTACACAGAATGCAGCTATTCGTCACAGTGCTGATATGAGTGGAGACTCGAGTAGTATTATTGTTCTTAGGAGTAGGCTTAGATACAAGTTGTGGTTTGTCATACATTAGTTCAAATGCTCTGGCACGATGAGAATGAAAATCAATAAGCTCTGCGAGCGTTGGAAGGTCATCAGCTTACCTATTTAGCTCCCAGGCAGATCTGAGAGATTGATCTAACTTTTGCACAATAATATAAATTAATAATAAGTCCCAGGCGTTGACAGGAACATCTAGAGATTTAAAAGAATCTAAAGGACATGGCATGGTTTTGTAAGGAGGGTGGTCCTTGGAAACCGACAGTAACGAAACTTATATTAATGTGTAGTGTAATATTTATAAATAATATTGAGCACAGAAAATGATTTTTTAATACCGCCATTTATTAATTATATTAGCTTTAAAAATATTTAGTACAAAATGAACAGAAGTGTACTGGCATCACTAAGCGATGCTTGGCAACCCCATTGAATGGTTGCCTTAGTAATGGGAAATCTGGAATCGAATATTAAATAAATCGATTTAATAGACATTTACTACAAAAAGATTAAACACACTGTAAACCTGTGTTAAACAGTGTTTAACTCCTAAACATGCCTTAGTCACGTGTGTAAATATGGAAAACCACAAATCCTACTTTAAATAGTATCTAATCGTTGTCTAACTCAATTTTGTTGTGATATTTCTAATCGTTTTAGACGTTTATCTTTAGACACTGTCTAGCTAAACAGGCGTCTAAATTGTTTTTTGTGGTAACAACGAGAGACTCTGAGAAATTGATCAAGGTAGTTTGATCGTTTCTCCATAGTGTACCTACTTAGTTGACGTTACCCTCAAAATGCCATTTTTTGGTAAAAAATCATAACGGGAACTACCAATAATAACAAAAAATACAATTCAATAATGTTTGTTAATCTACTAGAGCTGACAGAATCAATGTAAACAAATTAAAATATTTTGGTGTTAGGGTTTGTATGTTATCTTATTACATTTTATAAGTATATTAATATATTGTAAGCTTACAATATCCTATACATACTACTCTATATTCTATAATAATACCATTCATCCCCCACCCAAAAAGCCTGAATCGATTTGGCATATACAAAGTTAATCGATTATACTTTTAAGACATTAGACAATCGTAACATGTAGGTACATCCTTATTTAAGTCTGTTATTTACTTTCAAGAATTTCAAGATTTTCAACTTTTAAATCACGATTTGGATTGCGCCGAGCTAGTACGTCGAGTGAATTTGTTTTCCTCCGTTTAGGGCCGTCGTCGCTTTTGTTTCGTTATCTTGTGAATTGTGCTTGTGAGTGATTTACGCCTAGTACGTTGAGTCGAGTCGGTCCTCCTCCGTCTAGTGCTGACTCTTCGCGAAAAGACGCTTCACCACTTTGTTGTTTGTAAACATTGACTTCTCGAAAGGACAACAAGCTGAACTCTGTTTATGTATGTAGAAAGTAGTATTTTATTAATTAGATCTTCTGATTTTTCGTGTGTACAGATAAGTATTTTAATGCATTATCATTTCATTCCAGACAGTGATGTCAATATGGCTGTTTGTATAAACTGCAGTATACTCTTGCGGTCTAACCTGCAATTATACGAGTACTGGGCTATAGAACTTAGTCCTGAGCTTGTCTTAATTGCTGAGGAATGGTGCGGACGTGAGGTAATTACTTAGTTTCATTTTATAAGTATTAACCGACACAGTGTACTGTTACTTACTATTAAGTCAAACGGCGGTTATAGGTAAATTATATTTTGTTTGTTGTTCATTGACAATTTTAAACTGAATTCAAAGAGACAAAACATCGTTTAACTATTCAACCATTAACTCTGTTCGTAAAGAAGCTATATAGTTACTATATACTTAATACTATTCAGTAGTGCAGCACTTAGCAACTCAGGTGACCTGCTATATAATCCGGCAGTTTACACAGCCAAATGCCAGTTATCAGAGTGGGAGAGTGCATAATCTATGATATTAGGTTGAATTTATTTTCCATATTATAAACCTTTCATTTCACATACAAATCCAATAATTCAGCAGTTCTAGCAATCCAATATAGAGTAAAATTCGGTAGCCGGATTATCAAGCGCCTATTAAATTAAAATATGTTTATTGCAGGTAACCAATAGTGACCGCCTTTGTCATGAATGTTAAACCTTGTCACAAACGAGGCTGAAATACGTCTCCAGTCTCGTGATTGTCCACCTACTAGACAACTTGGACACACATGTGTTTGCATATCATGTGGAACATCTTTGGGAAGGCGTTCTAGAAGGTGTTGCCATAGATTACATGAAAGAAGTGTAGAGATGAACTACATTGCAGCGCAAATATTTCCATGACAGGTAATCAGCTTTTGTACTAATATTGTTGATATTGACTTTTAAACAAAGTAGTATAATTAATGTATGCCTTGTTTTCTAATCTATAAATGAAACAAATAGTAATAAGTTACAGCAGCTCTGTGTGAGCTATATTATTGAAGTTTATTATATTGCTGCCCTGATAACTCTTCAGTGTCATCTCTGATCTTGTATTATTAATTTTATACCAACAAATTGAATATATGTAATACTACAAAATGTAATATTTTTTAAATGAAGTATTTTCATTCTAGATTCTGGATGAACCTTTCTTATGCCATGCTTGTTGGTTGTGAGCTCATGCAAACATCACCAATGAGCCAGTCCAACCAGGTAATATTGCACTGGTATCCAGTGGTCCCGTGGAACATACTATTCAACAAGTGGAACAAACTATTCCTGACCAGCCTTCACCACAGCATGTTGAAGTTGATGCTACAACTGCACCTCCTACTACCTCTACCTCTGTGACAATGCCTAGTTCAGAAACGAATTCTTGGACCGCAACAGTAAATCTTTCATTTCAAGCTGGTCATGATATCACACTTGAAAATTATAGAAGAACTGCTGGCTAAACTTTCCTTTGTGGACCGTTGATTTGGAAGTTCACGTTTTTATAGTAGTTAGTACTCTTAAATAGAAAGATTTTTACAAATATCTCAAGGTGCGGAGATTCACGGTTTACGAGATATAATTTTTTAAAGTTTCGATATAAATTGGAAAATAACATTTGCAAGATTTTTATGGATAAACTGTCATGGTAGACGTCAAAGTTGACATTTACGTTCCGTTGATGCTAGAGGTGTATTTTATTAAATTTTATTTCTTATATTTTCTAAAATATAATTTTATTTTCAATTATTAAATTTGGCGTGTAATTAATGTGCACAATAACCTTGCTTTATTACACAATTACATTGACTTTTTTTTACACAAAAAATAACGAATTTATGTTTATACTGCGGAATGGAACGTGAAGCGACGCCATTTTGTTTTGTAGCGAGTCAAGTTTCGGGTTTGCCTAAAGGCCTTTTTAAAAATAAAAAACTAAATTAATAGACGTGTTGCCGATTCGGAGGCTGATTTAATAATGACAAAAATAAAACTAACAATATAAACCTTACGAGCTACCTAAATGCTAATTCATCATTTGGCTGGTAGGGCTAATAATGTCTACTCAGCAGAACTATATACTAATCTAGTACTGAGGGGTGAGATGTACACATAACGTCTCCCTCCTCAAGAGCGAAATTATCTGATTTATCGATTTTTAGATTATTCGGATAATTTCGCAGACACATGGAAATAAATTTCTTTCGTAAAATTAAAGAACAAGACAAAATAAAACTTAAAACTACAACACATATCAGGACATAAATTACAATGTTACTGATAGAGCCCGTTTCACTTTCGCCTTTTACACTATACACTAATTCACTATTCTTCAACGAGTATGCCATGTACTTTAGTTCATCCAAGTTCACTTCTTTCATGTTTAGTGCATGTGCACTGGATAGCTCGTCGCTTGCGTCATTTCGGAGTTGAGGCAATTCAACAATTGGAATTGGTTCTTTGTCTTCGTTCATTATGTAAGCGCGGTGATTATATAGCTGTATACCATTTACTTCAACATCACATGGCTCATTCAGGGTCATCATATATGTGCCAAAAATAGGGAACCTTTTGATTTCGTCCTCGCATCTCTGTGTAATTGTAATTCTCAATCTCGTGTATACAATCCAGTTAGCGTTATCGATTTGTTGCAGTTTAACTTCTTCTATTAAAATCGGTCGTTGTATACATCTAGTGATATTGTCGAATTTAAGTAGTTGCTCCATACATGTAGGCTCTGCATACAAGACGCGATCGTCGTCGGTGCAAAGGAACTGGTCCCCGGCGGCGAGTGCACGACACGGTTTCGCGATCGGCAAGTGTGTCATTCCCTTCGCCAGTAGGAAGGGATATTTGGGGAAAATGGCATATGTTTGGTTCACACGTTCATGGAAAATGGGTAAAGAGTAAATTTTAAAGTAGTTATAAGTTACATTATTAATAAGAGGGATCTCCATTATAAACGTTATCTGGTTTTTCTTAAGGTAGGACTTAACGCTAATTGTTTCTTCAATTTTAACCAAATTACTTTCAGTGGGTGTGTATAGCAAACTTCCATATATAGATATTAACTTCAGATTGGACAATAATTCGGTAGAGTTTACTATACTCGGATGTAGGACTGCTACCTTACTTAAAGCTAACGCGGTTTCAATTTCGCTTAATTTTATAAACACTGTACGAAAATTACTTGCGAATACATTAAACAATCCAAAAATATAACTGGAGAAAACCCAATTACTTTGTTTAGCTGCCAAATCTCTTAACATTATTTCTACCTTTTCCAAGCGACTATCTAAAATAGCGGAATTATTATTTTTGACTTCTGTTATATTAATAAAGCTATCGAACATTTCAGATATCAGAGTAAGCTTTTTAGATATAATTATTTGGTTTTTACTTAATTGAGATGTGAGCTTATCGTACTTTAGCGCATCGTCGTGATCCAGGTTACCGGTTACAATTTTTATTATAGAGCCTAGAGGATTTATAAGACCTCTTTTAAAGCGCTGTGGAACAAGTTGTCGGTATTTTTCGATAGTTATATCGCGTATAAATTCGGTGTGTATTTTATAACTTTTGAATTGTTTATGAATAGGATTATTCCAGTCAATCAAATTGTTTAGTTGTTCAAAAGTCGTTATTAGGTGTTCCAAATCGTTAAATATTCTTTCTAAGTTTATGACCTTTACAATTGTCCAATTATCAGTTTGAATATAAGCTTGACCTTTTCTAATCGGAAGAATTCCTGGGTTTTCGTGTAGTGGTTGCAGATGAAGGGCCAGCGCCGGCATCGCTACCAGCAGTGTGCACCACCTGTGGAGGGCGTTTTATATTTTTTAGAGGGACCTTTGTCTGTCTTTCTCCAATTTTAACGGGTACGATATTCCTTTCTGTAGGACCTACTACTTTTGCTTTTGTGTAACGAGGCTTATCTTTGCTATTTCTTGTATTGACAGCTCTAGCGAAAATATCGTTTCCGAAATCGAATTGAATTTCGTCTTCACCACCTCTCCTGTTCCTCATCCTTTCTTTATTATTTATCATTTGTTCGGCTAAATGTTCGTAGAGAAATTTAGTGCGCTTAGCATGGTCCTTGACAAGTTGTTGTACATACTTTCTTTCAAATTCTACATTAAAGGGACTGTCAGAGTCAGTATGTCCGAATGCCACTTCAAAAGGTGTAAGGTTGGTCGTAGAGTGAATGCTGTGATTATAGGCAATGATAGAGTAGGTCATGACAGAAGCTGCATCTGTACATTTCCTTTCGTATTTCGCTAATCTGTAAATTTCTATTAAGGTGGAATGAAAACGCTCAATGAGGCCCATAGAGTTTGGATTTCTGGGGGTACCAATGTGAAGGTCAATTTTGTGTAGGCTTAAGAATTCTTTTAATAATTCATTATTAAATTCTGTACCAGGGTCAGAGCTAATTCGTTTCGGGGTACCGTAAAATGAAAAGTACTTCATCAATGCTCGAACGACCTCAGGAGTTGATCTATTGGTGATCTCTATAGCTTGGGCTAACTTGCTGAAGGCGTCAATAAGTGTCAAATAGTATTTACCCTCGATACTAAATATGTCAATAAATAGCTCTTGAAATGGAGCATCCTGAGTTTGTGTTAACTGCAAGGTTGGTTTTATGGGTTTTCGGTCATATTTCATTTTATGACATGATTCGCAGGCATTGATGACGGCTGTTACGGTTTCCTGCATTTTTTCCCAAAAATAGTTTCTACGTAGTCTGACTAATGTTTCCTTTATGCCACGGTGACATTGCTTTCCGTCGTGGTATTTCAGAATAAGTGATCTTTGCTCACCTTCATCATCTACACATACTACGCGTTCCGTACATTCAAATAGGAGTACTAAATCTTTCTTAAATAACTGTATCACTGTGTTGCCAAATTGTCTCCTATGCTCATTTTCTTCAAAATAAATGAAATATTTAACTTTAGGTTTGATATATTCCTTTAAAAATTGTTTTACTAATTCGTCGTTTCCAACAGGCATGAACACCTCTAGAATTTTTTGCTTATTTCGGGATAAATTTTTAACTTGTAGCTCATTTTTAAACCAAGAGAAAACCAATATTTGATTGGGCTTTGTGTCGATGGCTTCTTGTAAAATAGGTATTCCAGTGGGCTCTAGATCGGTGGTGGAATGTATGGTTTGAGATTTACTGGATTCTGTAGGTGATCTGATAGGATATTCGTTTAATTCGGTAAGCTTTACTGTACTTGCACTACTTGAGGCTGAGAGTGTACTAGAATTGGACGAGAGGCTAGCTGTGGCACTCTTATCCGATACTGTAATTGTCGAGGAATCATTGCGGTCTACCCTTTTTGCTGTTAATTTTTCTATTTCCTTAACTACGTCATCGAGATGACTGCTGAGTTCTGAGTCTTTGTCAATATTCACCTTCATGGACTGTCCGTCATCATCAGAGTCAAGTGCGTTTATCTTTATCCTAGAGAGGGCGTCAGCGTTTGTGTTTTGTTTTCCGTTTTTGTAAATTATTTCAAAGTCATAGTCTTGTAAGCGTAACCTCCATCTGGTCAGTTTACTATTTGGGTCTTTTAGAGAGTTCAGCCAGGCCAGAGGTCGATGGTCTGTGTATATGTAGAACTTTTTGCCGTAAAGATATGGCCTAAATTGTTTGACAGCCCATATAATCGCCAAAAGTTCTTTTTCAATCGTACTGTATCTCGATTCTGTATCGCTAAGTGTGCGACTAGCGTATGCGACCGGTTTGTCACTGCCAATAGGGCCTTGAGACAAAACTGCGCCGAGGGCTACGTTTGACGCATCTGTGGTAAGTATAAACGGTTTTTCGTGGTCCGGGTACTGCAAGAGTGGGGCATTAGTTAGGAGCTCTTTGCATTTGTTAAAAGCGTCGATGTATTTTTCGTCAATGACAATTTTGTTGCGTTTTTTTAAACATGATGTTAGAGGTTGGGTTATTTTTGCAAAGTCTTTAATAAAACGGCGATAGTAACCTACCAGTCCCAAAAAGCTTTTAATTTCTGTCGTAGTCTTTGGTAGTGGGTAGTTAAGTACAGCTTTTATTTTATCATTGTTAGGTCTCAGTCCGTCCTTCGTAATTGTATGTATTAAGTTTATCAATAAAACAACAATTATTTAATATATAATATTTAATGGAACGTTATGTCATAAGATTGTCAATGTCAAGTTAAGTCTATAGTCTGTGATGACGGAGTTGCCTCTGCCTGCTTTTCTAATCGGTGCCACGGTCTGTATTACTCTTTGATGTGCTCGCTCTCAGAAATAAATACTACTACAATAAGACTCCGGTGTTTTCAAATATCCGCAGCAATCCTGTAGATCCCCAACGATACCTCCATTAGGTTATGGGCCCAGAAACGCTCGAGACCTACGGAAAAAGTGTGGGATCTATTTAATGCGGAAAATAGCGGTGAAGCAAAAAAAAAAAACGTGTGGTGAGGCCGGTAAAGGTCGTGCAGCAGGAGTCAAAACGCCGGTAAAGGGCATTATTAAGCGTAGAAGAGCAGCATCGAAGCCAAAGGATGGAATTTCTTGGTGCAGCCGGGTCAAACGGCAACATGTTATTAGAAAATGCCGATGGCTGGACAGCATGGCAATATAAAATGAAAGTGATCCTCCGGGCGGCGGATCTTTTCAGCACTGTAGACGGCTCGTGTAAGTCAGACGGAGAAAAAAAGGCAGACTGGATAACAAAAGACGCTAAAGCGCAGGGTTTACTGGTGATGAGGATAGGAGAAAAAATCATCCCACAGATTGCAAGCTGTACAACAGCACAAGAAATATGGAACAAATTACATCTGATTTTTGAACAAAAAGGTGAACTTTCAGTGCAAATATTACAGCAACAATTTTTCACACTTAAATACAAAGACGGTGAAACAATGTCAGAGTTCCTGAGCAGGATAGAAGTGTTACTATGCAAACTAAAAAATCAGAAAGCTGAAATCAGCGAAAGTATGACACTAACAAAGATAACAACTTCACTACCACAAAAATATAGTCACTTTGTGTCAGCGTGGGAGTCCGTTCCAGCTGAGAAGAGGACCTTAGACGAGTTGCAGGCAAGATTAATGGTTGAGAAGCAGCGTTTCAACTCCAATCATGAGGCGGAGGCATCAGCTCTAGCAACTGCGAAGTCAAGGAAGTGTTTCAAGTGTGGCAAGGAAGGACACTATAAAAAAGACTGTAAGTCAGGTAAAACCAATAATATAAATAAAAATAAATATTGTACTGTATGTAAAAAATCAAATCATGAAACTAAATATTGTTGGTATAATAAGGATAAAGATTGTAAAGATACTAAAAATAATTATTGCAGGTCTAGTAATGCATTCCCGGTTTCTGTGTCTTTACTGCCATCAGCCTTATGTATACAGTCAAACAACAATGAATGGGTAATGGATTCTGGTGCAACCGAGCATATGTGCTTTGCTGAAACTTTATTTTCGAATTACACACAGTTAGGTACACCTAAGCCCATTATAGTAGGCAATGGCAAAGTTATTCATGCAGTAGGTATAGGTACTGTACTAGTGGAGGCATTTACAGGTAAGGAATGGCTTCATACAAGTTTAAGTGATGTGTTACATGTCCCTGAATTAAAATTGAATTTATTTTCAGCAAGTAAAGTAGCAGATAAAGGTTATAATGTGACAATAAATAAAGATTGTTGTATTTTTAGGAAAAATAGTCAAAAAGCTGTTTGTGCTTTAGCTTATAGGAGAGATAATCTATTTATAATGAAATTTAGGTACTTATATACCAAAAGTGCATGTGTTGGTAAGTCACATGACAGTTTATTTGAGTGGCATGAAAAAATGTGTCACCAGGATATTGAGCAGGTAAAATGCATGTTAAAAAAATGTAATGTCAAATATGATATTGACAGTGATCATCAGGAATCAACTTGTGAGTCATGTCTTAAAGGAAAGTTACATAAACAACCTTTTGGGTTAAGTCAATCAAGGGCTGAAAAGCCAGGTCAAGTTTTGCATATGGATTTATGTGGGCCTATGGAGGCAACATCCTTAGGTGGTGCTAAATATTATTTACTAATAAAAGATGACTATACAAAATATAAAACAGTATACTTCTTAAGAAATATATATATTATATAATATATAATATTTTTTTTTTTTTTTTTTTTTTTTTTTTCGTCGCAAGCTTTTGTGGAGTGTGGACGTGTTTGTACGTAGCTCGCGTATTATTTTAAAATATATTTTGCTGTTTTTACCGGGCTTACTTCGACAAAGTTCCGATATCGACCCCTCTCGTACTATCTTGTGCAATTTGTCATCTGCGGTCGGCGCCATATTGGATTGGGAGTTGCTGTTTCGCTCACACATAGTGATAGTGAGTTACTTTTTGCACTTTTAAAATTTTGTACTTGGTTTCGAACCGAGTGTCGGCGGATTGCGAGTCGAGCGCTTGAACCGCGGGGCCAACTGAGCGGTACGCCTGCGTGCGAAATTACTTATCGCTTGCGCTATAGAAACTTTGACAACATGAGTACTTGCAATGGTTGCCAGCACGTAATCAGTATTACGGACAAGATATGTTGTTCAAATTGTCGAAAAGACTACCATTATACTTGTGTTGGTCTAAGTAAAGAAAACTTTAATAAGCTGTCCTCTAAAGCAAAAATGGCGTGGAAGTGTCCAGAGTGCAAATTGCCGCGGGTGAAGGGTGATAACAGCAATACACCTGTTAAGGACTCGTCGGCGACTTCTGACGATATTAGCAATGTTTTGGAAAACTTTGGTAGCCGCCTCTCAGACTTGGAATCTACTCTAGCAACGAAAATCGATTCGCTGGTCACGTCCTGCAAGGATTTTCAGTCAGAATTTCGTCCTTTACGGAAAGATATCGAACTCATACCTGAGCTAATGAAGTCAGTCGACTTTATGTCTAAGTCCTTTGATGCGATGTGCAAGGAGGTAACTGAGTTACGCAGCGAGACCGACAATCTTCGTTCCGAGTCAAAGAACCTTTGCTTGGAAAACGTAAAACTCAAATCGGAAATTAAAGAATTACGTGACCAGCTTTCACAAATAGAGCAACATGCACGAGAGTGCAACATAGAGGTGCAGTGTGTTCCGGAACACTCCAACGAAAATCTCATGTCTACGGTACTTCAGCTTGGAAAAGTGGTTGCTTTTCCCCTGGCAGAGAAAGATATTATGTCCTGCACTAGAATAGCTAAGTCGAACCAAACATCGAAACGACCCAAGTCAATTATACTGAAACTACCTTCCCCTCGCATCCGGGATGAGTTTCTGGCGGCCTGTATCAAACACAACAAGAATAATCCGGCTGATAAGTTGAATAGCTTTCACCTGGGAATGGGCGGCGACAAGCAGGCGATATACGTAGCTGAACATTTGTCTCCTGCAAACCGGAATCTTCATGCGCAGGCCCGGGCAGTAAAAAAGGATAAAAAATATAAATACTGCTGGATTCGTAGAGGCCGCATATTTTTGAGGAAGGATGACTCATCGCCTGCCGTTTGGGTGAAGAATAGCGATATGCTAGGTGATCTCAAAGACTAGACTTACTGTTAATTATCCATTAAGTTGTGATATTTTTGTTATTAGTTATAAAAATGGCTAAGCTAAGTATTTACTACCAGAATGCTAGAAGCATTCGTGGAAAACTTCAAGAATTGTATTTATCTAGTCTAAATTGCGAATATGATATAATAATAATTACTGAGACCTGGTTAAATGAAAGTGTTGCAGATGCTGAAGTTCTAAATAGTTTTTATCGTATTTACCGTAGAGACCGTTGTAGTAGTGACAACATAAAGCGTGATGGCGGAGGAGTTCTAATCGGCGTTTCTAAAAAGTTAAACTCAACGCGTTTGTGTAAACTCGAGACCAGCAACGAGGACTTGTGGGTATCCATCAACGTCCAGTCAAATCTGGTTAAGAAACAGGTGTATCTCTGTGCCCTTTACCTTCCACCGCCCTTGCATTTTGATAAATTAGAAAGTCAACTCAATTTAATGAGTGATAACTTAAGCTCTCTTCGTACTAACGATATCTTAATTGTTGGTGATTTCAACTTATCCAATATTAACTGGTCAAATCCGGATCCAAACGCTGCAACTCAGGTGGCTACTATTGATAAACCAACTTCGAATCCCGATCTATCGAATTTACTAGTTGATTTTATGTCTTTGCACAGTCTTCATCAGTATAATTTAGTGAGTAACAAAGATGGTAGGGTCTTGGATCTGGTCCTCTGCAATAACGTTGACCTTAAAGTGAAACTAGCTCCTGATTCTCTATCCAAGATTGACACATATCATCCGCCACTTATGTTAAGTTTAACTTGTACTTCTATTCAATATTTACCTAAGAATCGTTTGGAGAGACATAACTTTTACTATGCTGACTATTTTAAAATTGTTGAAGAGTTGGAAACAATTGACTGGGATAGCTTATTGGTTTCTTGTTGCACTATCAATAGTTAAATATTAGGAATATTTAAGAGCGCCAGCACAAATGAAAGACCAAGTCAACGACACAACTGATTTATTCAGCCTACCCTCGAACACATTATTCTTACAATATACTACACGTCCCCCCTTAAAAAAAACTTAACATTAAGTTTATAAAACTATGAAGGAAAACAAAAAAAAACAATACTAATAAGTAGGCACCTACCACCTAACACTACTGTAAATTTCTCAATGTTATGTGAGGACAATGACTTAAGTGACCATAAAATTGAAAACTTGTTAATTGTTATACATACTTCTTGTGCAATTTATTCATAAATTGTCTAAATAAATAGGTAACGTAATTAATCGCGGTTGGTTAGATAGTCAAGACAACTTTTGTATAGCAGTAGGTGGCAGTAGCCTGTACATAAGTATATAATATTGATTGAAACACAATAAGTGTATATTATTTATATACACATATATATATTTAAGTACCTACTTGATAAAAAAAAACTAGAATAAAAAAAAAATGTGAGAAAAAAAAAACAACAAAACTAGTTTCTAAATTATTCTTCCTAACATAATCATGTACAATTTATTTGCGTTTATTGAGGACACATGTACGTTTAGGCCTTACCATTGGCTTAGGAGTTGGAGTGGGTGTCGATTTATCTCCCTCATCTGGACGGAAACTAAAGTCAGAAGGTTCCTCCGTGGACGCAGACGACACTGATATAGGACTAGTGGGGTCCTTATCTAAGGCATCATCGAACACCTCTTCTTCATTTGAACGTCCATCAATAAGATTTTCGTTTCCGATGCAGTCACCGGAGTGACGCCACGATCTTAACGACTTTCGGACTGGCAACAGCTGATCTATGTGCCTTTTCCACTCGCTGCCATCCGAACACCTGACTCGGTAAGTGAGCGGGGCGTCTCGCGCGGTGACTATAGCCGGCGCCCACTTGTCGGCGCTCGCGCGGTAATCGCGCGCCAGCACGCGGTCGCCGGGCGCGACGCTGCGCTCGGCGCCGGGACGCAGGCGCGCCGCGCGCTCGCCCGCCGCCTCGGCGCGCCGCTCACGCTCGCGCTCGGGCCGCACCACGTCCAACCGCGTGCGGAGCCTCCTTCCTAACATAGCCACGGCTGGAGCTACGCCCGTGGTGGCGTGCTCGCAGTTGCGGTAATGAAGTAAAAAATTTAATACGGCCGTATCAACGTCGCTACCGTCGTGCGCAGCTTTTTTCATAGCGCGTTTGACGGACTTAACCGCGTTTTCAGCCGCCCCGTTTCCGGCTGGCCTGTACGGACTCGTGATCGTGTGAGTGATGAAATTTTTAGACATAAACGTGGCGAACTCGTTGGAACTGAACGGAGGTCCGCCGTCACTAACTACTTGTGATGGCAAACCGAACCGCGCAAACAACTCTCGTAGCTTGAGTATCGTGCTACTTGCGGTCGTTTTCGCCATCTTTTGAACCTCGATCCATTTGCTGTAAGCGTCCACAGAAACTAGGTAGTGCTTACCCTGAAATTCCGCAAAATCTATATGAATGCGTTGCCAGGGGCGCCCAGGGAACGGCCACGGGTGCAGCAGCGAGCGCGGCGGCGCGTCACGCTGCTGTTGGCACGCGGGACACTCCCTGCCTAGGCGTTCGATTTCTGAGTCTAAATTAGGCCAATAAACGTAACTCCTGGCGGTGCTTTTCATTTTGACTATCCCTAAATGGCCCTCGTGTATTTCCTTTAAAATCTGCTTTCTGAGCGACTCGGGAATCACGACCCGATGGTTATATAAAATGCATCCCTGATCTATATTTAAATTATCTTTTCGATAAAAATACGGCTTCAGCGCCTCATCAGTAACGCTAGCTGGCCAGCCGCCGTTAATGTAACTAAATATTTTGTTCAGGACACAGTCCTTCTGAGTCCCCGAAGCTACCTCTTTAGCACTAACCGGAAAAGACTCTTCGACGTAGTGTACGTACGACACCGACTCCCGCTCATGACGTTTCTCGTACGGCAGCGGCAGGCGAGACAGCGCGTCTACGTTCCCATTGTCCTTTGATTTGACAAATTCAATCTCAAAGTCATAAGCCGCCAACCTGGTAGCATATCTTTGTAGCCTACTAGCAGCCGTCTGTGGCAACCCAAATTTTGGACCAAAAATAAACGTCAGCGGTTTGTGATCCGTTTTAATGATGAAATGACGCCCGTAAAGGTACTGATGGTGCTTCATTACCCCGGCTATAATTGCGAGCGCTTCCTTATCGAGCTGACTGTACGCTCGCTCGGCCGACGTTAGTGCTCGCGACGCGAAACATATGGGCCGCTCGTCACCGTTCTCAAATCTATGTGATAACACGCTGCCGATGCCGTACGAGCTACTGTCCACAGCCAACACCAATGGTAGGTCAGGGTTGTAGTGTACCAACACTTTACTACTCAATATCGCTTCTTTTACATCATTGAAAGCCTTTATGCATTCAGCCGACCAGACCCAAGGAACGTTCTTGCGCAATAGTTGATGCAACGGATGTAGAATCGTACTGAGACAAGGTATGAACTTCGCGTAATAATTAATTAGTCCAAGAAACGATCGCAACTGCGTGACGTCACTGGGCGCCGGCGCTTCAACTATCGCGTTCACCTTGCCAGGGTCCGGGTGAAGCCCGTGTTTGTCAATAATAAAACCAACATAAGTGATGCTATCTTGCATAAAGGAGCATTTTTCTAATTTAACTCTTAAACCGACCTCACGTAAACGCCTGAAAACCGCCTTTAAATTAGCGATGTGCTGAGAACGAGATTTTCCAGTTACGGCCAGATCGTCCAGATACACGACTACAGGGAGGCCCCTGAGGGTTTCCTCCATAAATTTTTGGAACTTTTCGGGCACGCATGACAATCCATACGGCGTACGCTTGTATACGAAGGTACCAACGTGCGTGGTAATGGCTGTACATGCCTGTGAGTTCTCCTGCAGCATTAACTGAGCGTAAGCATGCGTGAGGTCAATTTTTGAAAATTTTTCGCCTCCGCTTAATGCAGCGAACAATTCTTCGATTCGAGGCATAGGGTACGGTTCGCGAATCAACTTAGGATTAATCGTAACCTTATAGTCACCGCATATCCTTATATCGCCTGACTTTTTAATCACCGGTACTATCGGCGTTCCGTAATCCGAGTAATCTACCTTCTGAATAGTGCCCTCTGCCTCGAGCCGCTCTAAGTCGAAAAACATGCCGTTCTGCAATTTCGGAACGTTTCGGTTCGAGATGGTCGCCGACTATCTTCGTTAAATCCTTAAATGTTTTGTCTTCAGGATTTTCTGGTGCGCACAAATCACACATTAAATCATATGTGGCCTCTCCAACTAACGTAACTAAAGTCGCAACTTGTAGTTCGGCTTTAATTTCGTTCAATGTCATGAACTGTTCCACGCGTCGAATGTATGCCGACCATTTTTTACTAGAAAGATCAAACTGTTCTATTTTTCCGATAGGCATTATTGAACATTAACACTTTAAGCACAAAAATTACTTATTTATCGCGGTTTTACTCGTCGCCAGTTAAATATTAGGAATATTTAAGAGCGCCAGCACAAATGAAAGACCAAGTCAACGACACAACTGATTTATTCAGCCTACCCTCGAACACATTATTCTTACAATATACTACACAATGATATGGTAGATGAGTTTTACGCTATTATTAAGAAACTCATTGATAAATATGTTCCTTTATCTAAACCACGTTCAGCCTCTTATCCTATCTGGTATTCCAAAGACTTGATCAAATTAATTAAGGAAAAAGATAGGTATCGTATTCGTTACCGTACATATAAAAGTTCGTTAGACAAACTAGACTTCGTTGAAGCTAGAGTTAGATGCCATGATCTTATAAATACTTGTTATGAAAGTTATAAAACACTCTTAGAAGCTTCTATTTCTAAAAATAATATGAAAGCTTTTTGGTCTTACATTCGCAACAAGCGCAAAATTGTTGAGACTGTCCCGAACGAGATGTTTTATGGGGATGTAAAGTATTCATGCCCGGCTGCTGTTTGCAATGCGTTTGCTACCCATTTTGCTTCGGTCTTCACACCTTCCACTTCCATCTCGCTTAACTGTCATTTGGACGTTTCCGGAAACCCTATTCATAACACTTGCTTGACTTCTGCTACACCAGTTTGTAATACCCTTGGCCACATTTTTATAACAACAGATTCCATTACAAAATCTCTTAAGCAATTAAAACCTACTCTAGGAGCCGGCCCTGACGGCCTACCAGCCATTTTTATTATTAATTGTGCCGCCAGTTTGGCTAGGCCACTTTGCATAATTTATAATCGTTCGCTGGCGTCCGGTACCTTTCCTTGCAAATGGAAGATAGCCAATGTTGTCCCTATTCCTAAAAGTGGTAATGTTAACTGTGTGATAAATTACCGTCCTATATCACTTTTATCCATATTAGGAAAGGTTTTTGAATCCCTAATATGTCCTTATCTTACGAGCCATCTTAAACAGATGCTGATACCTGAGCAACATGGGTTCCGTAGTAAAAAATCTACTATATCTAATCTTGCATGCTATGTATCGGATCTCAGTGAAGCCGTTGATAATGGTTATCAGATAGACGCTATATATACGGACATAAGTAAAGCATTTGATAGGGTCGACCACCAGATTCTAATCACAAAGCTTTATTCATTGGGAGTACATGGGAATCTCTTAAAATGGTTTGTATCATACTTGTCATGTCGATCACAAAAAGTGGTCATTTGCGGGTACGAGTCTAATACTTATACAACTAGTAGTGGTGTTCCTCAGGGATCACACCTGGGTCCAATCTTGTTTTTAGTTTTTATTAACGACATCGCATGTGAAATTAAATATTCCAAATTTTCGCTCTTCGCGGATGACTTGAAATTGTACAAGATAATACATAATCCCAATGATTCTCAACTGCTTCAATTGGATTTAGATAGCATTTTTAACTGGACTATAATAAATAAACTACCATTGAATATCGACAAATGTAAACATATAAAATTTACTAAAAAGAAATCACCCGTGGCAACTACATATAAATTGGATTTTAAGAAATTGGAGGAGGTAGTATCCCTGAAAGACCTGGGCATTATATTGGACGGTAAACTGTCATTCAAACTTCATTTGGACGACATTATTAATAGATCGTTTAGAATGTTAGGGTTTATTTGGCGGAATTGTAAACATTTTAAAAATATATCGGCATTAAAGTTAGTGTACACGGCCTTGGTCCGCAGTGTATTAGATTATGGCTCCAGTATATGGAATCCTTCCTACCATTGCCATGTTGATAGGCTTGAGAAAGTTCAGAAGCGATTTCTATTCTTCCTTACGGTTCACCAAAGAAAAAAGTATCAATTAAAGTCATACACTGAGCGTCTTGCTCATTTTAATATGTTGTCTTTGGAGAGTCGTCGTTGGATCGCAGACCAAGTCTTGTTGTACAAGATTTTGAATGGAATGATCGATTGTCCTGAACTCGTTTTTAGGATAGGGCTTGCTGTCCCGCGTAAAGGCGCAAGAATGGTGAATTTTCGTCCATTTGTAGTAAGAGGTTTTAGAACAAATGTTGGTAGTCATAGTGTTCTCGCTAGAATTTGCCGAGAGCACAATAAACTCTTTAAAGCTGAGCAGATTGACTTACTAAACTGTTCACTGCTCAGCTTTAAAAACCTTATGTTTAAGTATAAAAAGTAGGTAATAAAGGTCCCACGTTTCACGTGGGTCCTTTTATCGAATGTGTAGGTACTTTTATTTTTTTTTATTTTTCATAATTTTTAATTTTGTTATTTTTCTACAACGTACTTTTGTTTTATTATATATGACGGGGCGGCGAGTCCAGGGGTCTTTTTAAAAACGGTGACGTCACCACCGGTGACGTCAACATCTTCAGCATCATGGTGACCGCTCACCCCTCGTAGAAAGAAAACACGAAGTAGCTCCATTTTATCTCAACCATTTATTTCGGCAAGGTTATATGGGAGATCTGAACGGTCCGACGGTAGGCGCAACACTGCTTTTCCAACAGTCGGTCGCTCGTATTTATAGCAAAACAGATTGTGACAAAGAATCTTCATAAAACTTGTTAGATCTTGTCATTCTACTTTAGATTTTAATCTTCAATTGAAATTCATTACTTTTTATTAACATGGGGCCCAGGAGAGCACTCATGATAGTTAAAATAAATGACTCTAGGCGCCCATTCCAAGTAATAGGCCGTACAAGAAGAACGGGCAAGAAACTTGCCGGCAATCTTTTAAAAAATTGTGTTTACAGTGAATTTGTTCAGTTTAACAATCATTTGTCTAGTTTTAACAATTCAATGAGTAATTAATGGTTCACAAACATTAATTAGTTAATCAAAGTTTAAGTGAAATTATTAACAATCCAATGAGTAATTTATGGTTCTAAACGCTTATTAGTAAACCAAAGTTAACATGTTTTGATTGTTGTCATTTTACACCGTCCATGAAGCTCGCCTGTGACGTCATTGCTCCGATACGGCCATTCTGATAGATGGTGCGTGCTCTGCACCAATCCAGTTATGTTCTGAAACAATGAGACGTTTCCTTCTGAGTATGGTATCTGTAAGCAACCACCGTTGCTTGCAGTTAAGTTTGCAAGAGTAATAGTTTGCATTCTTAAGAGAAAAGAATTTTTTTTTTTTTTTTTGTTCTTTTTCTTTTCTTTTTCTTTTTGCTTTCTTTTCTTTGATCAATTATCTTTACAGTGAAGTTATCTAGTTTCAACAATCTAATGAGCAAACTATTTAGCTAACCAAAGTAGGTAAACATTTAGTTAATCAAAGTAGGTAAACATGTTATGTTTCCTATTGCCCTGCTCAACACTGTAGACGTAGCCCGCTTCGCGCCGACTCGGCCATTCTGACAGGTGGTGCGCGCTCTGCACCAGGCACGGTGTTTCTGAAAACTAGAAATTTGGTTTTGAGGTAGGTACCCGTACACCGGTACACTAGCTGTTAACTTTGTTTCTTATCACTGCATAAATTAAGCTACATTGCTTATTTTCCATATTGTCAAGATTTAACTTTATGTTAGAGTGAAACCATATTCATGTAACAAAATTATCAGCCAACTTTTAGTACCTTCTTAATAATATTCTGTAAACATAACAGTTCACATGCAAACATTCGTAGTTAAACGTAAATAAATTTGATGCTCAAGGGAATGTGAGCAGAGTGTGTATTTGTTTTTGCCAATGCTCCACGCATCATGGCATGAATAGATTTATTATAGGTTCAATGCAAATGCTCCACGCATCATTGCATGAATAGATTTATTATAGGTTCAATGCAAATGCTCCACGCATCATTGCATGATTTTTAAATTCTCGTAGACATGGAGACTGGGAGACAGGGATGTTGCTGTGGTCTGGGCGGTCTTGTACGCCGTGGTCCACAGAGGCTCTAAAGGAAATGGGATACAGGTCGATGCTGCGGTCTGGGCCTTATTGTTATGACCGTGGTCCGCAGAGGCTCTGAAAATGACGGGAATGGAGGGTACACAAGGAATAAAATAATTTAAAATGACGAATATAGAGGGTACACAAGGAATGAAATAATTTAAAATGACGAATATAGAGGGTACACAAGGAATGAAATAATTTGTACAGTGTTACAGACGATTCAAAACTATTACGTTTTATAATTCGGATCCCGAATTGTTAACTGAATATCACTTATCCGTAACAGTCCCCGCGCTGTTGCTAACGCTGCGAATCTAGTTCAATGAAAGCTCAGTATCGTCAATGAATTTTGATAACTACCACATCGCGTATTTACGCGTACCGGAATAGAAAGAACTTAATGAACGCTAGTGCCACTAAGTTTTCAAACTAGCATACAAACAGGCACTTCGCCTTGAATAAATTGCACAAGATTCACAAAAATACCTCAAAGACAAATAATCAGCGATAATAATAATTAAGAATTGTGATGTCGATTAAAGACACTGCCATACTTGAAAAGATTTGGAGGCCTTTTTATTAAGTTGGGTTAGAATTACTAGGTATGGATTTTCGTAGATATCTCGTGGAAATCGCGTGACAATCTCATCGGATATCTCCGGATATCTCGTCGGATATCTCGTCGGACATCTCACGGATCACTCGCGGCCATCTCTTGGACTAACTCGCGGCCACCTCTTTGGATTAACTCACGGCTATCTCTTTGGATTAACTCGCGGCTACCTCTTGGATTAACTCACGGCTATCACTTGGATTGACTCACGGATCACTCGTGGATTGCCCGGGATAACTCGCGGATACCTCGGGATAACTCGCGGACAGCACACGGATAACTCGTAGATTTTTGGTATTTGTGGGTATCTCGTGAAAAACTTTTAAAAATAAAACTCAAGAAACTAAGAAATCTCGTGAAATTTGAAGTAATCTCTTGGATTATTTGTAAGTTGTAAGTTGCGTTTATGCGCATGCAAGTCTAAAGTTAAAATATGGTAGAAAAAGTTACGATTCACCTGTATTCTGATGTCATGTGTCCATGTCCATCGCCTTTTTCTTGGTTTGGTTGCACGTGTTGGCCCGTTCGTGTAGATACCACGGACGCGGCTGGTGTGTCAGCATAATCTTCAGGAGTTGGTAGTTATGGGTCATCTGTCGCCAACACGGTGGTGTGTCAGCATAATCTTCAGGAGCTGGTAGTGATGGGTCATCTCTCGCCAATACGGTGGTGTGTCAGCATAATCTTCAGGAGCTGGTAGTGATGGGTCATCTCACGCCAATACGGTGGTGTGTCAGCATAATCTTCAGGAGCTGGTAGTGATGGGTCATCTCTCGCCAATACGGTGGTGTGTCAGCATAATCTTCAGGAGCTGGTGTCCGATGTGGGGACCTCTGCTGCGACTGGGCTCGGCTGCATTGCCCATTTGTGCTGGTCCTTCAGGTGACAAGCGGGTGAGAAGGCTAGGATTGGAAAGCTAGGTTGTTCCGTTCCAATCCCACTTCTGATGACGGGGCGGCGAGTCCAGGGGTCTTTTTAAAAACGGTGACGTCACCACCGGTGACGTCAACATCTTCAGCATCATGGTGACCGCTCACCCCTCGTAGAAAGAAAACACGAAGTAGCTCCATTTTATCTCAACCATTTATTTCGGCAAGGTTATATGGGAGATCTGAACGGTCCGACGGTAGGCGCAACACTGCTTTTCCAACAGTCGGTCGCTCGTATTTATAGCAAAACAGATTGTGACAAAGAATCTTCATAAAACTTGTTAGATCTTGTCATTCTACTTTAGATTTTAATCTTCAATTGAAATTCATTACTTTTTATTAACATGGGGCCCAGGAGAGCACTCATGATAGTTAAAATAAATG
The DNA here is from genome assembly GCA_907269065.1 of Crocallis elinguaria. NCBI lineage: Eukaryota > Metazoa > Arthropoda > Insecta > Lepidoptera > Geometridae > Crocallis > Crocallis elinguaria. The sequence continues at coordinate 4,280,249 of OU026081.1, read as the reverse complement.
ACTCTAGGCGCCCATTCCAAGTAATAGGCCGTACAAGAAGAACGGGCAAGAAACTTGCCGGCAATCTTTTAAAAAATTGTGTTTACAGTGAATTTGTTCAGTTTAACAATCATTTGTCTAGTTTTAACAATTCAATGAGTAATTAATGGTTCACAAACATTAATTAGTTAATCAAAGTTTAAGTGAAATTATTAACAATCCAATGAGTAATTTATGGTTCTAAACGCTTATTAGTAAACCAAAGTTAACATGTTTTGATTGTTGTCATTTTACACCGTCCATGAAGCTCGCCTGTGACGTCATTGCTCCGATATATATTTTTTTTTTTACATACCAAAATGTTACATACATCAACTTAGTAGGCGAAGTCAATTATTTTGTTCTTAAGTTTATAGCTGTAGGCGCAACTTTGTATTTGTAACACAGGCGGCGCGGGCGCGGCCGCACGGACGCACTCGAGACGGTGCCGCACACTCCACACAAGCGCATTATTACTGTTGAATGTTGTGTTTTCCTGTCATTGGACTCTCACTAGGATTAAGTTTTATTGCATTGTATAAGTTAAGTTAAGGTGTTAAGTCTGTTGGAAAACCTAAATAAATAAATAAATAAAAAATAAATAAAATAAATAAATAAAAGTGAAACTTTTGGTAAAATAAAAACTTTTTTGTACTATGTGATTAAAAATCTAGAACATAAAGTTGAGGTTATACGGTCAGATTGCGGCTTGGAATTTACAAATAATGCAATGCAGGGTTTGTTAAATAGCCTAGGCATAGTTCATCAAACTAGTGTGCCATACACACCTGAACAAAATGGGTGCATAGAAAGAGAAATTCGTACAGTAACTGAGGCTGTCGCGAATGCGAAGTTATATTTAGATATAGCTCAAGCGGGGGTGGCGTCACACCGGCGGGAGGTGTGGCGCCACGCCGGGAGAGCGACGAATGATAAAAGCGAGCGCGCGCGCGCGCTGCGGCATTGTCGGACCGGTCGGCGCAGAGGCAACATCAGTAAGTCAGTTTGTTATTTCTCAGTGCATGCATTATCAGATGTGACCATGTGTATGGTGTACCAGTAACCGATGTAATCGGACTGTCTGCGGACAGAGATCAGAATCAGTTTGACCAGAATCAGAATCAGAATCAGACCAGTTATGCGAGGCTTGGGGTGGCTTTAGGGGAGGTTGGAGGCAACTGGGGGGAAACCCCCAAAAACCGATCAGTATTCAGTATCAGAGAATCAGTTGCAACCAGTAACCAGACGTGGTTGAATCAGTTTTAATAACCTTCTTTTACAGAGTTGTGTTGTTGTATTTATTCAGTGACGTATAAATAAGATCAGATATTCGTAGAATGCCTAGTTTTAGGTATTTTGCGACATGGTGGAGATGCTGGGATAAAAGTTATTAATAAATATCGGCATACAATATATTTTTTCAAGAATGAGGGTAGATAGCTTGAATTATTTTTGTTCCTTCGTAAAAGATGTTCGTCGAATTTATACTCATAGATATTGCTTTGGAGGTAGTTCGCTTGTTCAATTTAACATTTTGAGAAGTAATATTAATAAAGTTACCGAATTCAGTGATCAGTTGTGAATTTACAAACTAAATTTAATACTTTTGTGTGAAATTGAGATTTTTATATTAACAGTCTCGTTCACGTTTGTTTCCTAAAGTAAATACAAAGGTTTGTTGTGAGTAATTTTAGTACTTGTGTTGTACCTAATATTAGAGTGCACTATTCAGATACTTGACAGATACGTCGTGCACAGATACGTTTTGTTTTACGGATTGATGAATAAAAATTAACAGATGGTTTTTTACCGGCAATTATGTACTTGTATGATAATTTTACTCAGTAGTTGTTTCTTTGGCATGATGCAGTTCAGTTTTTCTATTCGATCAACGAATCCAAGTGATGTAGTTCGTTTATTTAATCAGTAGAATTCAAGTTAAATGATTTGTTTACGGTTGTCCGTTACATGAAGTTAATTTTGTTTTAGATTGTTGGGCGTTAAGTATACAAAAATAACGATTCCCAATCTTGCTCTTGGCTCATGTAGGTACTGCATTCAGAATGGAAGATGTCATCCGAACTCGGTTGAAGATAATTTACGAATCAGTTCAAACTTACACAAATTCAGCTCAGTGTGCCCTCGCAAAATTAGCAGACAGTGATGCCAACTTTGACGAGTTAGAATTGATCGCGTCTAAACTAAAAGGTGCCAATCAGAGATTTGTTTTAGAAATTCACAATTATTGTAAATTGACAACAGAACCCAACGTAGACGAAATCAGTCACTACACATCAGTCCAAATTCAGGCCGAAGATTTATTATCAGACATTGATGTTAGTATTAGGCGAAATGTTCGGAACCAAGGTATAGTTTCCGCTAGTAATGAAAGTACCAACATCACTAGTAAATTACCGAGGATGGAACTAGCGAAATTTAATGGTGACGTCCTCAAGTGGTACCAATTTTGGGATCAGTTTTCATCAAACGTAGACAACAGAAATATTAGTGATGTTGATAAGTTGTTGTACCTGCAGTCAGTTCTTGAAGGTGATGCAAAACTGGCGATCGAAGGTTTAAACACGACAAACAAAAACTACCGCATAGCTGTCAACACGTTAAAAGAAAGGTACGGCAAGCCTGGCGCGATTATCGATGCTCATTATGTAGCACTATACAGGATAAAAACAGCATCAAAAAATCAAGTTAAAGACTGTAGACAAGTTCTCAATGAAATTGAAAGACACCTCAGGGTATTGAGTTCTTTAGGAGAAGATGTAAATCATAACCACCTACGAGTTATGATCATGGAAAAATTTCCAGAAGACCTGATTTATGAATTAAGAATGAAAATGGCTGGTGAAGATGAATCAATTGATAGCATTAGGAAGTATTTAGAGTACATCATATCGGCTAGAGAAACATCAAATAGGTTAAAAAGGGAGACTGTAGATACGAAAATTGTAGACACGACCACTGATGAAGGCAAACACTCTGCGGACAATTTCACATTAGGTTCCTTACATGTCAGGTCCGATGAAGTTAGGGACAATAAACAACGCAGATTCCCGAACTTTAGAAAAGATAAACCGAAGTTTGACAATAGGCAATTCAACACTTCTAAATTAACCTCTCGCAAAAGACCACATGAACTCTCTGACAGGACCGATGAGCCACCTAAAAAGAAATTTAGTAGATGTATATTTTGTAAGAGAGACCATTTTAATGACGAATGTACAACTTACAAAACTATGCAGGATAGGAAGTCGCAATTAGGAAACCGTTGTTACAACTGTTTTGGTGAAGGGCATAGGGCTGAGAATTGCCGCTCTAAGCGTAAATGTAGACACTGTAACAAATATGGTGGTCATAATAGGGCATTATGCCCCACTAAATTGATACAATCAGTAAAATCAATACAAACCGATAATTTACATGTCAAAAGTGAAATCAGCACCACGTTGTTACAAACTTGCCTTGTTAAGGTTAGCAATACAGATATTGGATCCAGACAATTACAGTGCAGAATTTTACTCGATTGTGGTAGTCAGCGCTCATATATAACTGAGTCCACTGCTAAGTCTTTAAGTTTACCCATTGCCGAGAAAGTAAATTTATCAATATTTACTTTCGGTTCAAAATCACCACATCAGATAGAAAGTCCTGTAGTAGATTTTAGACTCGTGACTAGAACTGGTGTTACAAGGATTATACACGCTAATATTGTTCCTCATATTACAAGTAGTATACGAACACCGGTTTTCGAGGATCCAGCCAAAATTTGGAACAATATCAGATTGAAAGACCTTACATTAGCAGATGATGGTTCATGCGGTGATAAAATAGATATATTGATAGGTAACGACTACTATCACTCGTTTATGTCACAGGAAAAGATTGCGGTCACTGAAGACCTTTTCTTAGTGAATTCAGATTTCGGCTGGGTGTGGTCGGGGATAATCAGTGAGATAGTTGATATTTCAGATCAGTTAACCGTATTGACCTACTTTCAGTCAAATGCAGTATTTGGTAATAAATTAAATGAACCTGACCTTCCGATAAGACTAGATGACGTTAAAAGATTGTGGGACCTCGAATCGATAGGTATTACAGATTCCCCAAAATCCACTCGTGATGAGGAGGCGGTAAGGCAGTTCAATGAAACCGTTCAGTATAAAGAAAACAGATATCATGTGCAATGGCCTTGGACTGAATTTCCGCCAAATCTTCCTAACAATTTGGGTTTAGCGTGGGGTCGTCTCAACAGTTTGTTAAAGCGCTTAGATGACTCTGAAGTTAAATCTTATGATAGTGTTATTCAGGATCAACTACAGAACGGGATCGTAGAAATAGTACCGGATCCTACCACCCCACAAAATCATCCAGTTCATTACCTTCCACATCACTGCGTTCACAGTCGAGATAAGCCTAATAAGCTTCGTATAGTTTATGACGCCTCTGCAAAAACAGCGGATAACCGAAGTCTAAACGAATGCTTATATCGTGGGCCACTGATGTTAGAGGACCTTACTGGGTTACTAATTAAATTTAGAGAACATCCTATAGGTATAATAGCAGACGTTGAGAAGGCTTTTTTACAATTAGGCCTTCAAGATGCAGACAAAGACGTAACACGTTTTCTATGGCTCAAAGATAAAAATCGTGGACCTAACCCAGATAATGTTCTGCATTTTCGGTTTTGTCGCGTTCCGTTCGGCGTTATATCTAGTCCGTTTCTACTTAACGCCGTGATCAAGTACCATTTGACAAGATCAAACAGCTTACTTATGAAACAAATAGCAGAAGATATTTACGTCGACAACATAGTAACGGGCGCACAGTCAATGTCAGATGCAGTTAAACTATATAAAGCATCCAAACAGTCATTCGACTGCTTGTCGATGAATTTGCGCGAATGGAATTCAAATTCAAAAATTATGGTTTCTCATATACCAGTAAAATTTCGAGCACAAGATCATGGACACGTAAAAGTATTAGGCTTGATATGGGACTTAAATAGTGACCATCTTCAGTTAAAAACTAATTTTGAGAACAGTAATTTAGACACGGTTCAGACTAAGCGAGACGTATTAAAAATTATGGCGTCAGTGTATGACCCTTGTGGTCTCGCAGTTCCGGTGATGCTCCCAGCAAAACTATTCTTCCAGAAATTATGGAAAGAAAAGATTAAGTGGGATGTTAAGTTAGGTGACAACTTACTTAATGAATGGCAACAGATAGCATCAAAGTTTTCGTATCTAGAGGAGTTACATGTCAATCGTTATTATGCGCAAAATATAAACAGAGGCAGAATTAATAATGATACTAATGATATTAAATATGAGCTGCATTGTTTTGCAGATTCATCAAAGGATGCTTACGCGTCGGTTATTTATTTGCGCAGTTCTTTAGATACTAATAATAGTGTCAGTTTTGTTATTGGTAAGTCGAGATTAGTGCCTCTAAAGGACCAAAATAACTTACAGATTCCAAGATTAGAATTGCTGGGAGTATTAATTGGATGCAGGCTTATGAGATACGTGATGAAACACTTGCGGTTAAAGGTCAAAGCGCAATTCATATGGACAGACAGCCAAATAGTTTTGAGTTGGTATAAATCAGAAAAGCTGCTCCCACCGTTTGTTTCGCGTAGAATCAGTGAGATTAAACAGAATAAAGCGTTGCAAGTCAGGTATGTGCCAACTAAACTTAATCCATCAGATGTAGGCACTAGGTCAGAGCGAGTAGATTCATATAAAAGATGGCTCAAGGGTCCTGATTTTCTGACCAGAGATTCAAAAGAGTGGCCTCAAATTCATAATTATACAGATAAAGTTCAGACTCAAATTTCTTTGACTGGAGAGGGTCTCTCGAAAACAGTATCAGCGAATAGTATAACTAGATCAGACTTAGATAGGACAGAACAAATAATAATAATAATAATAATAATTTATTTATTTCACAACAAAAAAAAAATTTAAACATAGATGGTACCCTGTCTCCTGGAAAGCGTGAGCTGTGGCCCAGAAGACAGTGCTCCCCGATGAAGTATATTATAGTAATTAATTAAGTTGGAATATTCTAGTTATATAATATAATAATATTCTAGTAAAATTCTGAGTAGTGTGTGTGTCTGTGTATATGTGTGTGTGTGTGTTTGTGGGTGTGTGGGTTTATGTGTGTGTGTGTGGGTGTATGTGTGTGTGTGTGGGTGTATGTGTGTGTGTGTGTGTGTATACAAATTTAATTATTACAATCATTTTAAATTTACTTTAAAATCATAATATCATTATCAGATTTTATAATTTCTAATAACAATTTTACATTTCTGTTCCTAATAACGTTTCTGCATCCTTATAATCATATAGTTCTAGCCATTCTATAAGTTTTTTCTTAAGTTGAAAATTACTTAGAGGTCTAATTTTAAGTACTGAGTCTAATTTATTATATAGCCTAGGTGCATTGTAGTCATAAAGTCTACGTGCCATTTTGCAATGAAGGTTAGGAACGGGACAGCGATTTATCCTCTTAGGTATTACTTCTAAGGTAGGAGCAACAGAACGATGATATTTACATATACATTGAAATATATATAGCTTACGAACACTTAAAACGTGAAGATTTTTGTACAACAGTGTGGTAGAAAACCGATAAGGTAAAAAAAACATTGTTTTTAGAACGGCTCTTTGTGCTCGTTCTACCTCCAACATGTGAGTCTTTGCAGCACCACCCCAAGAGGTGATGCAGTAATTGACGACACACTGACATAAAGCTTTATAAGTTTGAATTAATAGTTCTGTATCAGCAAGTGCCCGAAGATTTTTAAAGATGTAAATTAGCTTTCTGGTTCGTTTAGCAACAGTAGTTATGTGCTCTTTCCATCTCAGTTTGTCGTCAATTATTACACCCAGATACCGAATATTGCTGACTTTAACTAGACACGTGCAGTTACATTCATCATCTTCTTGGTTAATGTGTCGATTACAGGGGAATGTATGTGCCCTAACTTTAAAATCATTTGGGGGATTCGTTTTTGAAGTACTGTTAAAGCACAAAAACTTAGTTTTGGAGGTGTTTAACGACAGCAAACTGTCCTCCAACCACTTTGTGACCTTACATAGACCTCTCTCCACCAGCCACTGCACTTTAGACCAACTTTTGTCCTGAAATAAAAGTACTGTGTCATCTGCAAACATTATAAGCTCAGCACCCTTCATATGTAGATCACATAACGAATTAATATATATTAAAAATAGAGTTGGGCCAAGGGTGCTACCTTGTGGAACTCCGTAGGTACAGGTAGTATTGTCACTGACCAACTTGTTGATCCTAACAATTTGTTTTCGATTTGTGAGGTAGTCCTTGAACCATTCTAAAGGTGTTCCCCTTATTCCTACATTGTCTAGCCTCGTGAGAAGGATTGGAATAGATACTGTATCGAACGCCTTCTGAAGATCCAGGAAAACTCCAACGCATTTGTAGTTTTTATCTATTGCTTTCGCTATAAGAGATGTCAATTTCTGAACAGCATCATCTGTAGAACGTTTACTTCTAAAACCAAATTGGTTATCAGACAGTAGTTTGTTATTTTCGAGATACGATACCAACCTCTTGTTCATCAGTTTCTCAATTATTTTAGAAATAGTACATAAAAGTGCAATGGGCCTATAGTTGGAAGGTAGTTTCTTGTCTCCTGATTTAAATATTGGACATACTATCGCTTGTTTTAGTACGTCTGGAAAGATCCCATTTGCAAAGCTTAGATTACAAAGGTGAGTAAGTGGTGCAGCCAGTTCAGTCTCGAATTTTTTAACAAATTGTGTTGAAATGTTATCCCATCCTACTGCTTTACTGTTTTTTAAACTTTTTATTACTGCTAGAACCTCAACTGGATCAGTAGGAGTAAGCATCATGGAGGTAGATGGAGTATGGTCTGATATTGCATTTTGCGCTAGCTTATGATCACTTGTGCCCAGTTTTTGGAGAGTATTGTTTGCCAGATCTCTTCCAACAGAAGAGAAATATTGGTTAACAATATCCAATGATCCAGTTTGGGAGTAACCTATAGTCATTAGCTCAGAGGCTGAATTCTGGGTTTGATTAAGATAACACACTTCTTTAATTATACGCCAAGTCTCTCTTGAGTTTCTTATAATTATAAATGGTAGTAGATAGTGACCAGCAACACTCGGATGATGACGAAATCAAACAGATATTAGAAATTCAGGCTGAGTATTTTCCCAAAGAAGTAGAAGGTATATCAACCGACTTGTCAAGAACACTTCAATTGTATAAGGACCAAGACGGAGTCGTAAGATGTAAAGGTAGATATAGATACACAGATTTGACACATGATCAGAAAGAGCCTATCCTACTTCCAAAGAATTCAGAGTTTACGCATAAAATCATTAGGGAGTTACATCAGAAAAACTACCATGTGGGTGTCTCACATACATTAGCTTTATTAAGACAGAAGTTTTGGGTCCCACATGGTAGGTCAACAGTTCAAAAGGTTATTAGAAAGTGTTCTCAATGTGTTAAATACGGTGGAGGTCCTTTCAAATTACCAGCAATGCCAGATTTACCAGAAGAAAGAGTTAAACTTAGCCTGCCTTTTGCTTTTACTGGACTTGATTATTTCGGCCCTCTTCTTGTAGATGAGGCTACTAAAGAAAAACGTTGGGTGTGCCTATTTACGTGTTTGACAATCAGAGCTATACATATGGAAGTAGTTAAAGACTTATCAGCTGAAGAGTGTTTACTAGCTATTAGAAGATTTGTCGCAGTAAGAGGGTTACCGAAATTGATTTTATCAGACAATGCTTCTCAATTTAAACTAACGGCAGATGTGTTAACATCTGATTACTGTATAACAACCAACGTACGTTGGAAGTTCATTCCGGAGTTGGCCCCCTGGTTCGGTGGGTTTTACGAACGCTTAATAGGATTAGTCAAACACAGTATGAAAAGGACGTTAGACAAGCACCTTATAAATCACAACCAGTTGTGTACTGTAGTGAAGGAACTTGAGGCCATCATAAATACCAGACCCTTGACAACAGTGGGTGCTGAGTTAGAACACGTACTGGCTCCAATAGATTTTCTTCGTGTAGGTGGATCAGTAATTACTCAGGTTGCAGACCGTGACTTCTTGGAATCAGCCACAGTAACCAAATCAAATCTGATTGATGGCTGGAAACGTGGTCAGATAATTTTACTAGAATTTGCGAAGATGTTTAGTAATCAGTATTTAACTAGCCTTCGTGAACGAAGTGACAGGCATCGGCAACCGCGGGTTGTAGTCAATAGAGCACCAAAGATATCAGAGACAGTTCAGTTAAAATTAGACAGCAATAGGGCACACTGGAAGGTTGGCAAGATAGTAGAGTTGATGAAGGGTTCGGATGGACAGATAAGAGTAGCCAGAGTTAAATTACCAACAGGAGAAATCTTTACTCGTTCGATAGGGCATCTTTATCCCCTTGAAATTGATGTCGAACAAAATTCAGTACCTGTATCAGTTCCGAATGATCCCACACTCAGAGATAATCAAGATTCTGAGGAATCTCAAATCGACGAACCAGCTATCAGTAAAGAATCAGAAATCCCAGTTCAAGCAGCAACAGATATCTCAAAACGACCAGCTAGGGCATCTGCAGTTAAAGCCAGAGAGAGAGTCAAGGAGTGGACATCACAGTTAATGAATAGATTGTTTCAATTGTAGTAGTATCATGACCATCAGATTGATTGTGTGTTTTGTATAAATCAGTATATTTAGTATTACAAATGGAAGTAATTGAATCAGATTTTGGTTTCTTTTCATCCCTTCGAGGGGGGGAATGTCGCGAATGCGAAGTTATATTTAGATATAGCTCAAGCGGGGGTGGCGTCACACCGGCGGGAGGTGTGGCGCCACGCCGGGAGAGCGACGAATGATAAAAGCGAGCGCGCGCGCGCGCTGCGGCATTGTCGGACCGGTCGGCGCAGAGGCAACATCAGTAAGTCAGTTTGTTATTTCTCAGTGCATGCATTATCAGATGTGACCATGTGTATGGTGTACCAGTAACCGATGTAATCGGACTGTCTGCGGACAGAGATCAGAATCAGTTTGACCAGAATCAGAATCAGACCAGTTATGCGAGGCTTGGGGTGGCTTTAGGGGAGGTTGGAGGCAACTGGGGGGAAACCCCCAAAAACCGATCAGTATTCAGTATCAGAGAATCAGTTGCAACCAGTAACCAGACGTGGTTGAATCAGTTTTAATAACCTTCTTTTACAGAGTTGTGTTGTTGTATTTATTCAGTGACGTATAAATAAGATCAGATATTCGTAGAATGCCTAGTTTTAGGTATTTTGCGACAGAGGCTGCTAGGAGCATATTGTTAGCTAGCAATTTAGACAAGAGCTTGTGGGCAGAAGCAGTAAATACTGCAACATTTGTTATCAACAGAACAGGTAAAAGTAGAACTCAAAATATAACTCCTTATGAGTTATGGTTTAATAAAAGTGCATATGACATAAATAATTTAAAAGTTTTTGGTTCAAAAGTTGCTATTCACATTCCAGATCAAAAACGTTTAAAATGGGATAGTAAAGCAGAAATAGGATATTTTGTAGGTTATTCTGAAACAACCAAGGGTTATAGGATATATATACCCCATAAAAATGATGTTTTTGTTAGAAGGGAAGTAACTTTTTTAAAGGGAAATAATTGTAGGTTAGAAACTACAGTAGATAAAAGTGTAGAAAGGGAATATCAAAGAAAACAGGTGCCCTGTCCTATTGAGTTCTCAAATTGGAGAGATGTTGGTACCGAGAAGGACATAAGAGAAGAAGAAGAGTATCATAGCTTCATAGAAGAAGAACAAGAGCAGGAAATCATACCCGAGTTAGAAAATACAGAAATATCTCCCTTGTGTCAAGAAAAAGAAACTTTACATCTACAAGAAGAAAAACAGTCAACAGAAGACAAGTTTAAAGAAGAGTCATCGGGAAAAACAGTAAACGATAGAGAGTTAAGTAAGTATACTACAACTAAATCAGGAAGAAGAACTAAGGAGCCATTTTGGCTAAAAGATTATGACCAAAGTCTTTTAACCGTTGAGGCGGAACCAATTACCTTGGAAGAAGCAATGAGAAGTGATAAGAAAGAAGACTGGCAGAAGGCCATAAAAGTAGAATTGGATACTTTAGAAGAAAACAATACATGGACTATAGTGAAAAACATTCCAGAAGGGCATAAAGTAATATCTACAAAATGGGTTTTCAGAATGAAATATGTAGGTGATAAACTGTCATTTAAAGCTAGGTTAGTGGCTAGAGGGTTTGAACAGTCAGACTGTGACCTAGAAGTTTATTCACCAGTAGCTAGGTTGCCAACATTTAGGGTATTTATGGCTATAGCAAACAAATTACAACTCCCCGTGCATCAAATGGATGTTATAGGTGCATTTTTAAATGGTGATATTGAGGAAACAGTGTATATTAAATTACCTAGTGGCGAGATAGGAAAGCTCAATAAATCATTATATGGATTAAAAAAATCCCCAAAATATTGGAATAGGAAGTTTAATGATTTTATGATTAAAGAAGGGTTTACTAAGTCTAAAAATGATCATTGCTTATATTTTAGGAAACAAAATGAATGTAGGACTTATGTACTGTTATTTGTAGACGATATCTTAATGTTCAGTTCACAAACCCAAGAATTAAATAAATTTAAAAGTGAGCTGTGTAAAACTTTCAAAATGAAAGATTTAGGCTTGGCAAAAAGTTATTTAGGTATTGATATTGAACAAACTGCAGGTAAAACAGTAATTAGTCAGAAAAACTACTTATGTAAGGTATTAGAACGATATAAAATGTCAGATTGTAAAGCTGTGAGCACACCAATAGATCAGAATTTTAAGTTTGAGTTATTAAAAAGAGAAAAATCTGAAAGTCAAGAATTAGAAAAGCTATGCAGACAATTAATAGGAAGCTTAATGTATGTAGTCTGTGGTACTAGGCCAGATTTGTGTGTATCAGTGTTTTTTCTAAGCAGGTATCAGCATTGTGCAAGTGTTATGTTGTACAAGTCCCTAAAACATATTTTACGGTACATAAAAGGAACATTAGACTATGCATTGGTATACAACAGTAAAGACACAGACTCTAGTTTGCAATGCTATGTTGATGCAGATTGGTCAGGAGATATTTTAGATAGAAAGTCAACAACAGGTTTTATTGTTATTTTGTTTAATTGTGTGGTGACTTGGTGTTGTAAAAAACAATTAAGTGTATCTCTATCATCTGCTGAATCTGAATATATTGCATTAAGTGTAGCAATAACTGAAATGTGTTGGTTAGAAAATCTATTGTCAGATTTTGATGTGCCCGCTAATGAAATGATAATTCATGAAGATAATCAGTCGGTAATTAAATTGGCTTTTAATAATGAAAATAACAAGAGGTTAAAACATTTAGATACAAGGTATCATTTCATTGTGGACAAAGTTGGAGAAAGATCTATATCTCTCAAGTATATCAAAACAGAAGATAACATTGCAGATATACTAACGAAACCTTTAGGCAAGAATTTGTATGAGAAATTTACTAACCAAGTGTTTATAAAAGTGTAATGGCTGGTCATACAATGAGTGTGTACTTATCTCAAGTGGACCTTGTTATGTTAAAATTAAAATTAGATTGTGTGACCAACTAACCTTAGAGTTTAAGATAAACTAAGTGTGTTAAGTTTATGGTAATAGGTTAGTATAGTTATTAATTAATATTAAGAGTTAAAGGTAAATAAGTTGTATGAGGTTTCGCATTTCGGTATTGTAAAATTTTCTGGAAATAATTGTTGAGGGGGGGTATTAAGTTTATCAATAAAACAACAATTATTTAATATATAATATTTAATGGAACGTTATGTCATAAGATTGTCAATGTCAAGTTAAGTCTATAGTCTGTGATGACGGAGTTGCCTCTGCCTGCTTTTCTAATCGGTGCCACGGTCTGTATTACTCTTTGATGTGCTCGCTCTCAGAAATAAATACTACTACAATAAGACTCCGGTGTTTTCAAATATCCGCAGCAATCCTGTAGATCCCCAACGATACCTCCATTAGTATGTCCGAGGTAAAGTACCTCCGTCCTTAAGAATTCCGATTTGTCTAGCTGGATTTTAAGGTTTGTCTGTCGAAATCTATCAAAGATCGTTCGTAATTTTTGTATGTGTTCGTCCAGACTTGCCGAAAAAATGATTACGTCATCTAAATAGACCATGCAGTGGATTCCCTGCAGGCCTCTCAAGACATTGTCCATAGCACGCTGGAAAGTAGCCGGTGCGGTCTTGAGTCCGAAGGGCATTCTTAAAAATTCAAAGTGCCCGTGTTGTGTGCTGAAGGCGGTCTTTTGTCTATCCTGCTGTTCTATTTCAATTTGGTGGTACCCGCTAGCTAAATCGAGAGTGCTGAAGTAAGTACTTTTCCCTAGTTTGTCAAATAAGTCGTTCATATTCGGTAAGGGGTACTTATCATCTACTGTTATGTCATTTAAACGTCTGTAGTCTATAACCATGCGGTGTTTTACTTGTCCTGATGCGTCAGGTTTCTTAGGTACCAAATGTACCGGGGCATTCCATGGGGAATGTGATTCCTGGATAACATTGTCGCTTAACATTTTCTCTACTTGTCGGTTAATTTCTTCAGTCTGAACTGGGGCTTGTCTATATGGTTTTACGTAAATTGGATCTTCATTTTTAGTTCTAATCTGGTGTTTCACTTGATTGGAAAATGATAAGGGCAAGTCTTCACAGTAGAATATGTCCTTATATTCTTTGCAAAGGTTTAAAATTTTGTAACGTTCTTCTTCGTTTGTATGGTCAAGTCTAAGTTTTTCGAGGTTATTTTCAAGTAATTTGTTTGTCTGTACGTCCGGTTGACTATCGGATATGAAATTTAATAGGCATTGGGTGCTGTCATATTTTGTTACTGCAAATGGCCGTCTCACGGTCAATGTCATCTCTGTGTCCGTCGTGTTTTGAATAATAGTCGAGGCGTATCCGTTAGTACAATTTACTAAGGCATCCGGCATCCGTACTCCGGGGTGAAACTCCTTGTAATTAAGGATAGCTTCACCAGAGAATTGGTCGGTGGGCAACTTAACTCGCTGTTCGCTCCGCGGTTGCACTAGTATAACATAGTCGAGGTTATTATTGACAATGGGAATAGAAGTTGTTTTAGTTTTAAGAACTAAATTTTTCAGATCTATTATTGCGTCTATTTGTTGGAGCAAATCGTTACCTATGAGGCCGTCGTAACGTGAGTCGACGTCATATAGATAAAATTTATGTTCATCTGTGCTTTGAAAAGTTGGCAAAAGAGGTATTTTCATCACTTCGTCGTGTTGGCTAGAAGCGTGAGTGCTGACAACTTTAAATGGTTCGTAACTTATATATTGGGCGTAATACTCATGTGCCTTTCGAGGACTTATAAATGATCGTGTGCTACCAGTATCGATCATTAGTTTCGCGTCAATTTCCGGTAAATAAATGTACGGTAGTTTTAAACTGGGGTCACAATTTATTTCTATGACTTGTCTGTGGTCGAGGCCTTTATCTGAAAAGGGGGCGCTTGGGCTACGTCGTCAGTCTCGTCAGGGTAAGTTTGGTGCGAGTCATCTTCTATCGGTAATAAGTTACTCGATTCGTCATACTGCTCATCGTCACAATATAAAGCGGGGTCATAGCACTCATCGTCTGCGTACTCAGAGGTCAGGGCCAACTCGTTCAGTTTGAACCCTTCTGGGGACTTTCGGGGAAGTGGTGCTGCTGTTCTCATAGAAACGTCCGTAGACTGGTAATGTGGTTTCTGAATGTTAGGTTTATAACCGAACTGTGGAGTCATTTGTTGTTTATTCCCGAATTGTTGTGGGGTCATTGAGGGCCGGTACCCAAATTGTTGAGGGGCCATTAGGGGTCTGTAGCCAAATCGCTGTGGTACCATCCCTACATTCTGTCTATAACCAAATTGTTGTGGCTGAAATGTTGGGCGGTACCCAAACTGGGGTGGTCGATACCCAAACTGTTGTATTGGTTGTGGGCGAAGCCCTGAATTTTGCTGATAATTTTGTTGAGTTCCGTAATTAAATTTAGGTATATTGTTATTGTATGCAGGCAAAATAGGCCTATAACCAATTGGATTTTGGGGCAAAATAAAGCCTGCTGGTTGAGTTGGTTTTGGCGTGGAAGAGTATCCGTGCATCCGGTTACGTAACGTGTATTGTTCGTGAAAATTAACTTCCTCAAGGACAATACTTAAGGCGGCTTCCAGAGTTGCGGGTGCTTTTAATCTAACAATTCGAACCATATTTTCGGGCAAGTTGTAGAGAAATACGTTCAGGGACGTGTGGTTGTAAATAGCAATTTTTGCGGATTTTAGTTCTGCGTTACTCAATGCATTCACTTTTGAAATCAAAACCGATCGAACCGTTTGGATTCTATTACAGAAATCTAAATATGTTTCTCCGGACTTTATCTTTAAACTTTCTAACTCGATGTTTATACACTCCTCGCTTCGTGGGTCGCCAAAGTGCTGTTGCAGCAGCGCCTTAAGCTCGGACCAAGTCATAACATCCTCCCGCTCAGATAACAAGGCGGCCGCGTTATCTATCAGGCGACTAGTAACCGCGTTATATACGTATAAATTTTGTTCTTCGTTACCTCGGTACCTTTCAATAACATATTCGCATTTACGTAAGAACAAATTAAGGTGTCTTTTATCACCTCCAAAAAGAGGGATCAACTTCAATACATCGTTTGGTACCGCTACTACAACTCGCGATTGACCTTCCATTTTAACGATTTAAACACACACAAAATACACGAAATATAACACAAGAATACACACAAATTAAAACAGTAAAGTAAAAGCAGTAAAAAAAACTTATTTTAGGTAATTTCTTTTTTGTATAAAATGTAAAATAGTTTTTCTCTTAAAAGTACTTAATTATTCAAGGTAAATCGGTACAGTCGATTTTGAGATGTACCTATGATCATTAGCACAAATATTCAATGACACTTTAATATAATATTCTATTCATATCCTTTGTTCCGTGTAACAAGTCTTATCGCTTAATTCTAAGAACCAGATAACGTGACAATGGGAGAAGTCTTATCTCATTAGCCACTTTAAAAATTAAACATGGGATTTTGGGACAAGGAAGGCGAAAAGTTTGACTTACCAACCAACCGCTACTCCCATATTCACACACTTTTAACGCGCCCGATTTGACAAATTTATTTGGTTCGTTGGATTCACCATACAGCTATATCGCGCCGCAATCACGCAGTTCGAGCGAATTTGGACACTCGAAGGTTACTGAAAACGGCACAACCGTTTTTTGGCAAATCCTACCGGCTGCGCCAGTCAAGTTTCGGGTTTGCCTAAAGGCCTTTTTAAAAATAAAAAACTAAATTAATAGACGTGTTGCCGATTCGGAGGCTGATTTAATAATGACAAAAATAAAACTAACAATATAAACCTTACGAGCTACCTAAATGCTAATTCATCATTTGGCTGGTAGGGCTAATAATGTCTACTCAGCAGAACTATATACTAATCTAGTACTGAGGGGTGAGATGTACACATAACGAGCGTCTTTTTATCTGTTTCTGTTAGTTGTCAGTGTCAGTCATCGTTTGTTGTTGTGTTTTATTCTCACTACATGAATATCCGAAAAATACCCAAAACCGAATCAGAGCACCCCACTTTCCACCTGGTCTTGTCTGCCCTACCCCTAGAGTGTATATAAAAAGGCGGAGGCGCGCAAGGAAGAGCAGCCCTCGCCCGCCGTGACGAAGCACGGGAACCGTGCGAGGTGGAGCGGCGGAGGCTGGTCGCCGAAGGCGACCAAAGCCGAAGCTGCGGAGCCGAGCACGAGTGACCGTGCTTCGTCACGCAAGGGCGGAAGGGCTGCTCTTCACGCAGCGCCGAAGCTAGGGCGGAGTCAAACTGTATTCTAACCTCAAAACTTTAATCATGGGTATCTTTATAACCATGGGGGTCCGCGGGGTGGGGATGGTACAGGGAGGGTAGCTCTCTTCCCCCCACCCCCACCCTCCTCTCCCCGCCCCATACATCGATGGATATTTATGGAAAAATGTAGTCTAACCTCAAAACTTTAACCATGGATATCTCCATAACCATGGGGCTCCGCAGGGTGGGGATGGTACAGGGGGGTATCTGATATGTATATTGAGAGACGTAAAGAAAACCACTGCTTCTATGAAGGCTCGTTTATTACTGGCGTCGCTACCCGCGCGCCAGCTAATATAGTTGGTACATATAGGTAGGTATACAAATGTGCAGTTTGCATATATCTCATTCCTCCACATCTAAATTCTGGAACCTGGTGACAAACATTTATTATGTTAAACATTAAACTAGGTATTTATATATATAAAAGGCAACCTCAAGACATTACAATTGTTTTTTATAGTCTACTCTTTGCCTATAGCGCTTTTGGCGTGCGGATGTGAGAGACGGCGCTGGTGGTACACTAACGCTGGTTTCCGCGGCATCGTGTGCGTGCTCGGGCTCCCCGGTGACGGGCGGCGGGGGCGGTGATCCCCGCGCAAGCCCCAAATTATTCTCACCGGTCCCTCGCTCACATTCCTCAGCCTCACAATCACCCCATACTTCCGCATTATCATCATCATCTACTACACACTCAGCTATGGGTGGCTCTCGTGAATCATTAGTTCCTACTTCCACCGCCTGTTCAGCCACTCTTTGATTGTTATTACCTTGTTGGTCCAATGTGGATACCTCTTTAGTCAGAGCCGGTGATGGGAAGTGGACCTGATGAGACATTTCACAGCTGTTGGTCTTGTAACCCGTATATTTTAATAACTGATCGACGTGTCTAATACAACAATTATTTAAATCTTTAACAAAAATTTTATACATTTTGTTACCTATCTTGTCTTTAATACATCCTAATTTCCAAATTTCCTTCCGCGCGCTGTACCAACGAAACCACACAACTTCGCCTATCTCAAAGTGCCTTCTTCCTGGTACTACCGGTAAAACTGTGTATTGATTATTCGATGGTAGAATTAAATCAAGACGCGAACGAAGATTTCTTCCAAACATCAGTTTAGCCGGAGTTTCACCAGTGGTACAGTGCACGGTATTTCTATAATTAAATAAATACCCTAACAGCTGCTCATGCGTTTTACATAACGGTAAATTTTTGTCAAGGATACATTTTAACATTTTCTTGCAAGTCCTAACAGAATTTTCAGCCTGACCATTACTGGGTGGATGATAAATAGGTGACGTCATGTATTTAATTCCATTAGCAGCACAGAACGTTTTAAATTCAATTGAATTAATTTTGGGATCGTTGTCGGATACGAGCAGATTAGGAATCCCGAAGGTAGAAAAAATTCCCTTTAATTTTAAAATCAGTGCGCCCGTTGCAGTTCCGCCGCTCATGTGTAAGCATTCCAACCACTTGCTATATGCATCGATCACCACCAAGTACATCCTTTGCCCAACCGTCATGTAGTCGATGTGCAGGCGCTGCCAGGGCCGCGCGGGGGCGGGCCAGGGCGCGGGCGGGTCCCGCGGCGGCGCCGCGCGCACACTCACGCACGTTGTGCATGAACCGATCCACCTCTCGATGTCGCCGTCGATGCCCGGCCACCACATCCTACTTCGCGCATTACTTTTACTTTTAATTATACCCAAATGTGAATCGTGCAGTTCCCGTAACATTTTCTCCCTCAACGCCGAAGGTATCACTATCCTATGCCCTCTAAATAAGCAGCCGTTTTCATGTTGTAAATCCGACTTACATTGAAAATACGGTAATATTGATTTACAACTTACTTTACGCGGCCAGCCGCGTTGCATGTACCTAATGACGGTTTTTAACGTTGCATCATTTTCAGTTAACTGAATAATGTCGGTGATCGTAGTCGCTGGTGATGCCTCATCTAGAAACCTGAGTGCATAATCGGCATCGACATCACTATCAGAACTGTCCGTCGCTTTGTCGCATTCTAACGGGGCGCGCGAGAAAAAATCGGCTACTACGTTGTTTTCGCTGGATACATAATGTACTATATAATTATACGCGGATAGAATGACTGCATACCTCTGTAATCGCAGCGCTGTCGTCACCGGTATACCGGTCTTGCTATTGAAAATAGAAACCAAAGGCTTATGGTCTGTTTTTAAAATAAATGGTTCTTCACGTCCGTACAAATACTGGTGGAACCGTTTAACACCGAAAATTATAGCCGTCGCCTCTTTTTGAATTTGGCTGTAATTTCGTTCACTGATCGTGAGCGAACGAGATGCATACGCCAAGGGGCGCTCGGTACCGGCCTCGTCGAGCTGCGAGAGCACGGCGCCCAGGCCGGCGGGCCCCGCGTCCACCGCCAGCGCGAGCCGCGCTCCGGGCTCGAAGTGCGCCAGCACGCGCTCCGAGGCCAGCTCGCGCCGCACGGCCGCGACGCTGCGCCGCTGTCGCTCGCCCCACTCCCACGCCGCATTGTTACGTAATAGCTCGTGAAGAGGGCTTAGTACGGACGACGCGTTTGGAATGAAGTTCCTATAATAATTTAATACGCCCAAGAACCTTTTTACTTCGGTGACATTAGTGGGCTCCGGTGCGTTTAATATTGCTTGTACTTTATCTGGACACGTCCTTAACCCTGCCTTACTGATAACGTAACCTAAATATGTTACGCTTTCCTTAAAAAATTCGCATTTTTCTTTATTTAAGCGCAAACCAGCGTCACTCAACCTACGTAAAACTTCTTCTAGGTTTTTTAAATGGCTGCACTTATCAAAACCTGTAATACAGAGGTCGTCTAGCCAGATACTAACTCCGTCTATACCAGACAGAAGAGTCTCCATGGATTTCTGAAAAATTGCAGGGGCATTGGCCAGACCATATACTAATCTTGTATATTTGAACAGTCCCTTGTGAGTATTGATAGCCGTAAGCTCCTGAGACTGCTCCTCTAAAACAAATTGATTATAAGCATTTTTTAAATCAATTTTGCTGTATCGTTCCCCCCCTCCAATTTTAGAAAACACCTCTTCAATTCGAGGCAAGGGGTATTTTTCAATTATGAGGTCCTTATTCAAGGTAACGGAGAAATCACCTGCGATTTTAACTTGACCGTTATCTTTTGTTACTGGCACTATAGGAGTCGCGTATTGTGAGTAATTAATAGGAACTAGAATACCTAACCCTACTAATCTATTTAACTCTTGTTCGACCTTATCTCTTAGGGCAAAGGGTACAGTTCGTGGTTTAAAAAATTTCGGAACCGAGTTGTCTTTTAATTGTAACTGGACTTTAAATTTATTAAATGTACCTAACTCATCATGCCACAAATTCGAAAACTTTTCGAGTAATTCTTGTAATTCGGTTGTGTCACTGCTTATAGAATTAATACTAGTCGTTATAACCAAATTGAAGGCGGACATAAAATCCCTACCTAGTAAAGGCGGCCCTCCATTTTTAACAACAAACACTTTAATATATTTTTTTAATTCATTAAAAATTGCTTCCACATAAAAATAACCCAACGGAGAGATTTTATGTCCATTATACAAACACATCTTAACAAAACAACTTTGCAACTGGTAATTAGAAAATTTTGTTTTGTATAAATTGTCCGATATCACGCAGCTACTAGACCCTGAATCGAGTTCCATCGTGATATTTTGAGTTCCTAATTTAACATCTATTTTAATGGGCTTGTCAGTAACATACCTTAGATTAAAATTTTCACATTCCTCACAAGATGTGTCCTTTATCTGGTCCGTCGTGCTTTCCTTTTCCGTATCGACATGGTAGACGCACGACTTCCTAGTAGAATCACACATCTTCTTTAAGTGTCCCTTTTCACCACACTTAAGACACTTGTAACCTTTGTAACGACACTTGTCACTTTGATGATTCTTCATCCCGCAAACCGAACAACGACTTGGGTACGCGGTACCAGCGCCACCGGAACGCCCGGCATTCCCACCACGGCCAGTTTGACCCTGGAACTTCGCCCGGTATACCGGTTCCTCCTTAATAAGAGATGCGTCACTGGTACTCATCAAGACCTTCGCTTGCTTAGCGCACGCCGCCTGCTCTGCCAATTCAATCGCCCGCATCAGTGTG
The DNA here is from genome assembly GCA_907269065.1 of Crocallis elinguaria. Taxonomy (NCBI): domain Eukaryota; kingdom Metazoa; phylum Arthropoda; class Insecta; order Lepidoptera; family Geometridae; genus Crocallis; species Crocallis elinguaria. Next base: position 4,259,048 of record OU026081.1, on the reverse strand, counting down.
AGTGTGTTCGGGTCCTGTTCAAACAGCTTATCGCGTTCTGGGCCTTGGCCCAGGCCGAGGACGAAACGATCCCTCAGATTCGTTTCTAAAGCGGTACCGAAGTCACAATAGCTTGCAAGACCTCTTAATCGTGCCGCCCAGTCGCCCAAAGATTCGCCTGGACTTCTGCTTGCTCCGTAGAAATTCGCCTTGTCCACAAATGAACACTGTTTTGGTTTGAAGTGGCTATCGAGTAATTCAACGAGCTTCGTATAGCTTAATGTTTCACACTTATCCGGGTACGCCAAATTACGTACTAAGCGGTACGTCTCATCAGTGAGGTGTGTAAGAAGAATTCCACTTTCGCACCCCGCACTCACACTATTGATTTTCAAAAACTGCGACAATCTGCTCTTGAATATTGACCATTCGCTTGATTTATGATCGAAAATTGGTAAATTTCCCAAATAAGACATTTTTTTTTTTTATTACGTGGGTATGCTTCCAACGACGTTCGCCAATGATATGTATATTGAGAGACGTAAAGAAAACCACTGCTTCTATGAAGGCTCGTTTATTACTGGCGTCGCTACCCGCGCGCCAGCTAATATAGTTGGTACATATAGGTAGGTATACAAATGTGCAGTTTGCATATATCTCAGTATCCCTCCTTCCCCCCCTCCCCCCTCCACCCCCCTCCCCCCCAAAATCGACGGTCCACAAAGGAAAGTTTAACCGAACTGCTGATACATCTAATCGTTGCTTTGTGCCAGACTGTGAGAATTTGGAACGCCAAAGGGTGCCAAGATACTTAAAAAAGGGCCATATTAAAGGAGCATAAATTATATATTACATCCAATGCTCGTGTTTGCCGGAACCATGCAATGGTTTACAACTGGGAAATGCTTAATGAACATGAGTTTGCATCCAGTTTTAATTCCACTCAGATTGAGAGTATGTTGAACTTATTGTCAAGTGTACCTGCAAGTTGCGTTCTTAATTTTGAGAACATTGATAATACCAATGACACTCTTTGCCACTATTGGACAGGGCTGACAACTGTCTTTTTTCTATCATTGTTCAATAGTGTACCTCAGTTGCAAAGTGTTTGTAAAAAGGCAAAAACTGCTTTAGGGATGTTTAGGGATGGTGTATCTAGTAAAAATAAGAACAGGTGAATCAATGGCTCGAATGGCTACCTTGTTTTTACTCGGAAAAATCACTGTGTCCAGCTACATCAAACAAGTGAGAAATTGTTTAGTTGAGCACTATGTTCCAAATCACTTAGGCCTAAGCCATATGACTAGAGCTCTACACAGTGCCCGCAATCTTTTGATACCCCAAGGGCTCTTTGGAACACAAGAAAACAATCCAATAGTTATCTGTGATGGTACCTATATCTACATCCAAAAATCGTCTAATTATTTATTTCAAAAAAAAAACATGGAGCTTGCATAAGTATCAAAATCTTATAAAACCATTTCTTATGGTATCAACTGATGGTTATATTATTGATGCTTTTGGACCTTATGCAGCAAATCAGTCAGATGCAGACATGAAAGCTCTGTTTCAAAATTCTGACTCGCCGCTAAGGACCTACTTCAGACAAAATGATGTATTTATTTTAGACCGTGGATTCAGAGATGCAATTGGATTGCTTACTTCTTTGGGGTATTCAGTTTACAAACCCGAGTCTTTGGAAGTGGGGGAAACACAGCTATCCACTATTAAAGCAAATAAATCTCGATTTGTAACTTTATGTCGATGGGTGGTAGAAGTTGTAAATGGTCGGTTTATTATTTATTTATTTATTTATTATTAATACAAAGAAATATACAAATTTGGTTCTTATTGTCTTAAAACCTATGTTAGGTTTGTCTAGACAATATAAGTTCTCATTCTAGACAAACATGATGAAGATAACTATATCACTTACGTAAATGACACAAAAATCGCGCGCGAGCATACGCAGATCGTACGATTACCAGTTAGCTAGTGGTCAGGCAAGTTTCTGTTGACAAGGTGATCTATCAATGTGCGTGTGCGGGCGCTGTTTATAGGATGCTCCAGTTTACGCTTCGTGATTAAGGTAATATTTTTTTAAAACTGTTTTAATATTTTTTTCTGTTATTTTATTTTTAATTTCGATTTATTAGGTTAGGGATTATATAATTAGAAGTTCTTTTACCATATACGTTGTTAAATTTAGGTTTAAAAAGCTTTTTATTAGATACACTCCTGGTAACTATTGAGCGACTATTTTGATGTTGTATTTCAGTCCGAAAGTACTGTTCGAGTAATAAATTGAATTCAACTTTTTTGTGAATTGGAATTATTCCACAAAATTTAAACAGTCCACGTGAATCTCCAGCATATTTTTGTTTTATTTTATTTGGTACAATTAATAATAATAATAATATGTTTATTAACCAAAAATACATTACAAAGGAAACAAAGAGTAACATCAACGAGAAACAGTAGTTAAAATTTTCCAATAATCAGATACAGCGGCCCCACACTAGGCTCAAGGCCCGTGTCGTGGAGACCAAAATTTAAAGATTTCCATAGATACTACATTAGACATAATACAAGAAATTAGAGGTATCCTTGTAATTTAGAAACTTAGAAATTAGATAAGTAATCAATATATAACTTGATGTGTTTGAATTTGAGTGTTGTTTGTATGTTTATGTGAGTATTAGCTGTGTGTGAGTTGTATGATGGGGAGGATGGGTGTAAAAGTGAAAATATGATTGTAAATGTACTGTGTACGAATGTATGAGTGGATGTGAGTAAATGTTGGTGTCAGCTCACTAATAAATAAAGTTTTCAGTCTCGATATATGACTGGGTCAGTAAGAATTGCTGTACCAGAAGTTTGGCTTTAGTCGTGCATTCATACTTAATGTCGCAGACTTTGCATATTTTATTAGTTATAATTAGTTTAAGTAACCTATACTGGATATTAAATATTTGGTCAAGGTATGTTTTGTAAGTGCGACCATAGCTACTTAAGCCATAAGATAAAATACTTTCAACTAAGGCTTTATACATTGTTAGTAATATGTCGAAAGGAATTCTGCTCTTTATAATGTAAAATTTAGCCATTACTGCTCGCAGTTTATTACAGGTTTGGTCTACATGCTTCGCCCAGTTGAACCTATCGTCGATAACTAATCCTAGGTACGTTATCTTTCGAACCTGTTCAATATTTAGACAGTTAGACGTGCAAGGTGCATTAGGGTTATGAAAGCAGTCGTGACTATGAGCTACAATCTTCACGTTTTTAGTAATATGATTTAAATTACGACTAGAATGTACGTGAATTAATTTAGTCTTATCAGCGTTGAGTACAAGTCCGGCGTCATGTGACCACTTACAAATTGCAGTAAAGTCCGATTGTAAGAAGTCTTCTGCGACGGAAACATCTTTATCAGCAGCCACCAAGCAAGTGTCATCTGCAAACTGATATATAGAACAGTGTCTCGTTACATTACTAAGGTCATTTACGTACGTCAAGTAGTGTAAGGGTCCAAGTACTGATCCCTGAGAGGTTCCTTCAGTAACGTTGACACGGTCACTATATGTAGTACCCACCTTTACTTGGTAGCTACGGTCACAAAGGTAATCTTTACACCATTCCAAAACGTTGCCTCTCACACCGCTGCTATCCAGCCTTTCTACTAAAAGGTCATGTTTCAGCGTGTCAAATGCTTTTCTGTAGTCAATAAATACTAAAAGAACATGTTTTTTTGCATTTAAATAATAATAATAATAATAATGTTTATTGCCATAAAGTATGTAATTACAAATCACTTATACACAAGTTTCCAAATAGAATGTCTAAAGTACAAAACAGTCGGTACACAGAGAGTCCCAAACTAGGCGAGAGCCTGTGTCTTGGGACTCAGAGATGCGATTAACAATACAAGTTTAGCATTTAACAAAACAACAGTTATAGGTGTATATGAGTATATGCGCTCCACCATATGATTTAAACAGAGAATTTATACTTTTCAATGGCCAATGGGTAAGCACATGGACAGAAGCTATAAATTTAATTTGTGAAGTTTTTAATCGTATGTACCTACGTGTGTGTGTGTGTGTGTGAGAGAGAGGGAGTGTGTGTGTGTGAGTGTGTGTGTGAGAGAGAGTGTGTGTGAGTGTGTGTGTTTACAAGAGTGCGCGTATGCGCGAGCGTGGTATGTGCGAGCGTGGTATATATGTGCGCGAGTGTGTGTGAGAGAGAGAGATTGGTTGTGTGCGTGTATGTTATGTTAGTAAGTGAAGTAACAGTGTTTACAGCTCTTCAGTAGGTTCAAATGAGGAGTTCTGTTTGCTCGTATGATAGTTTTAAGAGCCAGTCTTTGACTAACCTCTTACAGGAGAAAACTTTGCATTCCTTCACATTACACCATTTACATACTTTATTGTAGGTGTTTACGTGAGCGTAAGCTGGGCTTCTTCGAGAAAGTAGAGATGAGGCAAGAGGGAGGGGAAGGCGAAAATTACGTCTTGTTAATAAGTCGTTGTAGTCAGGACGATTGAGGAAAATTCTGTGAGCTTTAATTGTAGCACTTAAGACAAAAAGCTGGCGTACACGGAGTACCTTAAAGTCTTCGTAAAGAGTGTTAGTTGGATACCGGAAAGATTTCTTTAAAGTAACTTTGATCAGGGCTCTCTGGGCTCTTTCTACGGTGATGAAGCTACTTTTTCCAGCACTTCCCCAAATTGATATGCAGTATTGCATAATTGACTGGCATAAAGCTAGGTAAACCTGCTTTAAAATGTCCAAAGGGGTACAGTCTCTTAGTTGTTTCATTATAAAAATTAGTTTCCTCAAACGAACTGAGAGGTCTGTAATGTGATCTTTATAGTTGAGGTTCTCGTCTAGTATAATGCCTAAATATTTTATTTTAGTAGTGCGATCAATAGAATTACAATTACAACTGGTGTGACGAGATTTATCATTGGACTTGTAGCAAGAATGGATTTTAAGTAAATAGTCAGAGTTTGGGCTCGCAGCACTTGTTTTGGAAAAAGCGATATATTTTGTTTTTTTGATATTTAGGGTCAATAAATTTTTATCTAGCAGCTCAGCAACTTGCGCTAGACCTTCTTCTGCATTGCTGTATACCTGTTCCCAACATTTTTCATGAAACAGTATAGCAGTGTCGTCTGCGTATGTGATTACTTCTGCGTTCGTTAAACGACAATTAACTATGTCATTAAAGTAAAGAGTGAAAAGTGTCGGTCCAAGTATACTGCCTTGCGGCACACCAAAATCGATAGGAAGGTGGCTACTGGAGTGAACACCGACTTTTAAGAATTGTCTGCGATCACTTAGATAACTTCTGAACCACTCCAAAGCTATTCCCCTAATTCCTAATGCCTCTAATTTCTTAAGAAGAAGACCGACCGAAACTGTATCAAACGCCTTCGCCAGGTCTAGGAATACTGCAATGCAGCTTTCACCTCTCTCAACGTATTCCGAAACTAAGTTTGTAAGAAGGGATATAGCGTCTTCGGTCGATCTACCATGACGGAAACCAAACTGTCTGTCTGAGATCAGACGATGCTTTTCTAAAAATGACACTAATCGATAGTTAACTATTTTCTCAAGGATTTTTGAAGTAATGCTGAGGAGTGCTATCGGCCGATAGTTCTTAGGGAGGTTTTTAGGACCACTTTTAAAGATCGGAGATATTGCGGCCACCTTCCAACAGTCTGGAAAAATACCTGATGTTAGGCTTAAGTTGATGATATAAGTTAGTGGGACAAGTATCGAGGGGAGAGTTTTTTTAAATAACGAAACAGTGAACTTGTCGGGGCCAGGAGAGCTATCTATATTAAGTTGGGATATGATTTTTGAGATTTCAAATGGATCTGTGGGATGAAAGAAGAAAGAGTGCGTGACAGAAGCGGATGATTTAAATGCAGATATTAGAGAGTCTTGGCTCAAACCAAGTTTATTCAGAATAGTGTCTGCTAGATTCTTGCCTACTGACACAAAATATTTGTTACAACCGTGAAGTGACGACTCCGCATTCACGGAGTAATTTAAAAGCTCTGAAGAATCATTGTTCTTTACCTTAGTTTGGCATATACTTTTTATTGTTTTCCAGAGTTGTCTAGTATTATGTTTGTTTTCATCTATCCGTTTAATGTATTGTACTCATTTTTAAGTTTTTTAAGAAGCTTGTTACAAAAATTGCGGTATCTATTGTAAACTTTTCGACGCATAACATCGTCTGGGTGAGCTCTCAAATCTAAGTGCAGTCTGTCGCGGTGACGCATGCACTTGAGTAGACCCGGAGTAATCCAAGGCTTCATTGTTACCCATTTTCTTCCGATTTTAACCTTGCTAGTGTGCTTTTCCGTTATGTCTGTCAATATACCATTGAATGCCAGTACTGCCGAATTTATACACGGATCCTGTACCACAGCAGACCAGTCTAGACTGTTAATTTCTTCTGCAACAGCATCCATATCTGTCTTGACTCTAATAAAGGAATTATGCTGGTTGGCTGGTTTAGTTATGGACAATCCGGCAAAGACAATATCATGATCCGTGATGGATGACTTGCAAACAAGTCCAGTTGACTTGTAACCTGTGAGCGTGAGCTTGGGTGGCGGTAAGGTGGAATGCCTCGGCTAGCAGTGGGTTCTGGGGCTAACAAACATTCAACTTGGGCGCCACGTACCTATAGTTTTAGAACCCTGGCACGAAGAGTTAAGAAATTAAAAATAAAAAATATTATAGTCTCAGTAAATAGGTATTTTTATTGCAACATTTGAATTTAACAATGAAATGAAAACTGTTTTCTAAAATTAAACTTTTACTCTTGACTTGGTCACTTATTTCTACTTAAATTCTAGAGAAAAATAATTCTTCTAATGCAGATGTAAGCTTCTAGTAGCTCCGCCGATGCGGTCGGTTTACAATTTATGGCTCGGTGGGTACAAATTTAACAAAATACGCATGAAATTAACAAATAATGGAGTGAGTTCACCTGGGTTAGTTTACTTAGATGATGAAGGGTGATTCAAGCTTGGGGACCTGGCCAGCACGAGTACCCTTAGCAACAAGGAAGGCGCGGTGCATAGGTCAAGCAAGGCAGTGCGCGTCGCAGCGATCCCGTCGTCATCAATTTGCCAAACCAGCGTGAAAATGCCCAGCGAGGAACACGAGCGTATGCCCCGGGGAAGCGACCGAACAGATGTCTGTAATTTGCGCAAAAGAAGCCACTGTAAACTCTGCGTTGGAAAATATGAAGACGTGCCAAAGGGATGACACGTCAGAATTCTAACCTGTCAAAATACTCAAAATATAGGCAAGAAACTTACTCGGCTTTCCTTAATTCGTTTCCAACGCGTGGAAAACTCCTTATTGGCGTCTTTTAAGTGTCAATCGATACTACTGCTTCAAAATCATAAATTATTTCTCAACCATCTAGCAACGTCAATCGAGGTGGCGAAATCCTGCTCCTGAAATCAACGATCCAAAACTAAGAATCACCCCTGTCATATTCACAGGCGTGGATGAATCGAAATCTTACCAAATTTGGAAGTTCCAGTAACACAAAGCCTCAATTTGATAGCTTTATAAAAATATATTCCACAATATCTCGACGACGAACGTCTCCGATCGGGTTCACAAGTAAAAGTGATGTTCAAGTCACATCCGCAAATTCATCGACAAAATTGAGTCGATAAAAAGGTTGTTTATCGACACATTTTGGAACATTTTTGGTGAAATGTCAAGAGAATCAACTTCCTATACCATGATACTGAACCAGCAATGCATGAAAACCAGATATCAATGTAAAGAATAACCATTTTATGATGAAAAATTTAAATCCATGTTTCAAACCGATGAGGGCAGAGATTCCTCGATAAAACCAACACAGCAAACTTGAGTTCGGTCCCCTCACTAGCCGTAGTGGATTTCAAAACAAATACTTTGGATTGAAAGAGATTTGCTCTTGGAGTTTAGGCACAGTACTGCTTATGTGGTGTAATATAACTGTAATTTGTTTGGCTAATTAATTTTGTTGAATATCTAATGTGTGATACTTTATATTTCTTTATATTCATAAAAGGTGGAAATTTGACTATCACATGACACCGCAATGCTAGTTGTCAAAATTGCCAGCTGTGTAAATTGATTAAATTAAACTATTATTGTAATTTATTTCTAAGTAAGTTGAACTAATATGCTGTAAGATAATTCTATTATTTTATTTAACAAAAGAAATTATTCAGATTGGGAGCAAATTTATTAAAATAAAATAGTGGCGCCATCGTGCGAGCACCTAGGCAGTTGCATGTCAAGGCATCGATTGTCGATAGCAACTTTGGTTACAGGCTGCACAGATGGCGCTGAACACAAATTGTTTACTATAGATAAAAACAAAAAAAAAATACCACCGAAGGTCCTTAATTTGGAAGCTAAAACTAGGATTAAAGAATGTAACGTGTCATAAAAAAAATCACACGTTACAGACTTAGTGTCAGATTTAATAAAAATGTGATCAAGACAAGTATGGGCTCTTGTAGGCTGGGTAATAGCAGGAAGTAGGCCATGGGATGCCATAAGGCTCAGATAATCATTTGAATTGTTTAAGTTATTGCAAATATCTATATTCATATCTCCGGCTACAACAATAACAGGATAACGTTTTAGTTTATTAAGGGTTAAATCGAGGGAATTTATAAAAGGATCAAGCATAGATGTAGAAGGAGAGCGGTAAACGCCAAGTACGGCAAATCTGTTATTTATCGTAATAAGTAGTGCGTCAGCATCGTCTACACTTGCCTCATGAATATCAGACTTAAGTGAGTTTTTTATGTAAATAACCACACCTCCATTTTTGTTTTTCTGGGTCAAAGTGTGAAAACTACTATAACCTGGGAGAAGGTCAATTGTGAGGCCTTCTGAAAGCCAGCATTCGGTTAAAACGATGACATCGATGTCACAATCCAACCGCCTCAAAGTTATAAATAAGTAATAAGTTGTAAATAAGAGTTTATTTCATCTGTAAAGCGGGACAGCAGAAGCGTGGTACTTTTTTTCGGTTGAAAACCAAACTGCTGAGAAGATAACACGCTATGGGATATGTAAAAGTTTTGTATAATACCACGTACATATTTCTCGATAATTTTGTCCAATACTGGAAGTATCGTAATAGAATATCGTTCAAGCGGGACTTCAAGTTATTACGAAACAAATATTTTAATGTTTATTCAAGGAATCTCATGCCTGATTTCAGGATTGCATCAGCTTTACTGAATAACTTTCATCCCACTGTAACCAATCGTCCCGATTCTCAATTGATTTTAACTCGAGCTTTAAGTCAATTTGAAATGCCTAACATGCTAGCAGAAAATGTGATAAATGAAAGAATAAGCAGAGAACGCTCCAATTTTGTTAGTATTGATGCACAGCTCCCCGAATTACATGTGTTCCCTATAATGCGAATGTCAGACTTAATACTGTTTGGTCTAGGCATCTACCAAATAAAACAAGCAAGGTCGTACTATGGGGAACACATTCGCCAAAATGGTTCATTTCAAGTGTCCCGGCATGTGGCAAACAAACAATACATGCAGTATATTTTGCTTAACTTAAATGGTGAAGATTGGTGTCAAAAGATTGAAGAATATTACTGCTCATGTATAATCGGAAAACGGACTGTGGGCAGCTACGCAAATGTAATGACTATTGTGTGGTTTCTGGGTTGGGCTAGGTTCCAAAATAATTTACTACCACCTGCCATATTTTTGGATGGAATTTTGGTGAGGGAAGACATCGAAAATAAATAAAATGATTCTTACAAAACTTGATTTTTATATGTAAATCTATTTACATATTACATTTTGTAGGCAGAGAGTAATTTCGCACTTGTCCTGCCGATATAGGTAACACACGTTAGCTTTAGATCACGGCAATAGTTTCTTGTGAAAAATAAAGTCTTACAGGCGTGTTTATTGTGAATAAACGACCAAGATTAGGTAGCTGGTTTGGGTATAAGCAAAGTTCGCCTGGCTAGCCTACACAACTCATTGAAATCAGGTGCAAATATAACCCAAGTTTTCTTCATACTCTGAAAAAAAAAACTCGTTTTATACATTATCAACAACATCCAAAATGTCCAAAACAATTCATGAATTCAAGCAAGTACATAATAATTATTATTATATACGTAATTTGAGGTTATAAATTAATGTCACTGTCAGCGGTCAGAGTGCCAGTTTTTTTTTTCGTCATTGGTTTTAGCCGTTACCGTCATTAATATCATTAATTTAAAACACATTTTAATAAAAAATGGCGGTGCGTAAAAATATTTAATATATATTTTTATAATTCTTTAAACACTAGCTTTCGATTAATACATATATTGTACCTGTCGGTTACCAAGGCCCACTTTTGACCATGTCCTTTGTTGAAGTGTTGTTAAAAACTCCTTTAGGTTTGTTTTGCTAATAGATTGGAATGATGTTATATTTTTTATATACAAGTTAACAGTCAATAGTTTGTTTTCATACCTTTTCACAAGAATATTTATGGCATGCTGATAATTATCTTCTGTGATGGTTAGTGCACTGATGAGTCCAGAAGGTTCCCCTCGAAGCAGTGACTTCAAATACTGCAGCTTTTGTAGTGGGCTCAACTGGTCGTTGCTGTCTATCACTCGTCACTCCATCGAATAATGCTTTAAAGTTGCACCAATCTTCTATTTTGCCTTCAAATGTGGGGATCTGTAAAAAGGGTACTTTTAGAACAGGAGTCTTGTGGGATTCTTGCTGATGCAGAGACCTGAAAGACATAGAAGTCTGGTTGTGTTCAGAATCTCTTAGGATCTGTGTGATCTTTGCTTGGTACTGAAAATATTTTTCTTCTGTTGCTGAACGTTCTAGCTCGTATAAATTTCGCTTTTCATATTTCTCGTCGTACATTTCGATGTCATCTTGCGTGACATTATATTTGTTGTAGAGATCTGTAAGCTCCTACTGTCGTACTTGTAGTTCGTAAAGTTTATCGTGATTCTCCTCATTGTCTATGTAGTTATAAATTCTTGTTAATCTGCCTTTAAAGTTGCTTCTTCTTGCAGTCAACTTCTCTATTGTTTCCGATGACACGGTGCTCGCGGTAGCCATGGCTGTATTGCAATGGGTAATGGAAATGAACGTAAGTTGCAGTTTATTTATTTATTTATTTGACGGAGATTAGAGACAAACCCACGTTGGGTGGGTACCTCAAACCTGCATAAAACAATAATTAACATGAAGAAGTGGGTAGATTCATTTTACTCATTATCATCAGACATAGCCAAGCAATTCCACGTGGGCGTTACCATGGGAAATGTCGGTTACAACCAAAGTGTACTTTCATTACTTAGTAGTCTACTCTTAGCTTCGTTCGTGTACGCAATCACTCAATCGCTACTTGACAAGTTTTTGGGCACTTGCCCACAGGACCTCCCAACGCCCCTTATAGTCCTGCCCAAGCCACCACAACAGTTGAAAGTAAATGAAAGGTTATACTTAGCAGCGACACCCTCGTCGCCTCGTCTCTTCCACAACCACACCGAATAGCGAACACGCAGCTCGCGGCGCTCCACGCACCTCTCGCCCAGCAAATCCCAGCACTCCCATCACGTGGGACTAACCGCGCAGCATAGTGGCCAGCACAGCAGGAGACGTCCGTTGCACTAAAGAGCCAACTCAAGACAACACAACATTACCAAACACCTCCAGCTATAGGAGAGGTCTGTTCGGCTTGAGAGCCGAGAGCTAAGAGAGCTAGGCACTATAACGCTACCGACTATATAGCTCGTAACTCCGATAACCTCCCACCGCTTACCAACATGACAGTTGATTGTCAAACGTCAGCGTGTCACCATTTCATAGACAACCTCTGACAGCCAGTTCGACTGTCAAATGTCACTGTGTTACCATTTTACTAAATCAATCTACAACCAAACGCTAGCACAGATTATCAAAATCCGGCTGTCGCCGTCACGGCCATCCTGCGAAAACACACGTCCTCGTGTGTTAATCTGAAGAACAGGAAAACAACAGCACAGTTTCCGTTCGGCTAATCCTGACTATGATCTTCACTACAAGATCCAACTACACCACAACGAGTAAAGTCGAGTAAAAACTACCTCAGTTACAGCAGCAGCTGTGTTATCATATCACACGTGATACTAAAAACTTCCGAGCTCAAGTACCGTTGAGCGACATTATTTTCAGAGAGCGAAATACATTCACATAGAAACAACCCCATTCTAACAAAACCCCAGATATCTCATTCGTGTTTAACAGCTATTGCTATAGCTACAGCAAACACAATTCCTACACACGCGCTTCTTAGGGAAGCCAAGATTCGACTGCATCACAAGTTACTCTCAAAATTCTCAATAACAGTATTCATCAAGAAAGTCAGTTTCAATTTTACAACCACTGGTCTCAAAATTGTCAATAGTCAGTAATATCGAAACAGCCACCTCGCCGTTAAAAAAATCTAAATGGCCACCTCGCCTTTCAGTAGCCACCTCGCCTACTGATCTCACATCTACAATGTCTTCCAAAACTTGGATCTCGTTATACCTACCAACTCTATCGGTGATTCTACCAGTGATTCTACCAGTGATTCAACCAGTGATGCTACCAGCGATTCTACCAGCGAATCTACCAGTGATTACCAGTGATTCTACCAGTGACTCTGCCAGTGCCTCTACCAGTGCCTCTACCAGTGCCTCTACCAGTGTCCCTACCAGTGCCTCTACCAGTGTCCCTACCAGTGCCTTTAACACAGCGCATCAAAATTCTCAATAGTCAGAATACAAAACTCTAAATCATCATAATCAAGTCACAGCGAATGCCACACAGGCGAATGCCACACAGGCGAATGCCACACAGGCGAATGCCACACAGGCGGATGCCACACAGGCCAATACCACACAGGCCAATACCACACAGTTAAAACAATATCAATTATCGTCACAACAACGTCAAGTCTCAATTTTTACAGCAATGAAAACGAAGGTAACACTATCACTATTTTCACACGTCAGTCAAAACAATATCGGTTAGCACCGCACCAACGGCTCATTTCGTTTTCGCACTAACAAAATTAGGATAAGCTCATCAACCAATCCCAACTGTTGCGAACAGTAATCACCATTCTCCTAAAGCGCGCAATGCCAACGACTACTCAATCGGAACCTCGTGATTCTCTTTACTATCTTGTGCCTACTTGTAAATACGCTTTAGTAATTTCATCGTATACCTGACTACCACTATTCAAGTCGCATTATCACTCACTGATTTTTATAGGTACCCGAATCTAACTCTTACGATACTATGTGAATCGGCTCCCAATGAACACTTTTGTATTTCAAACACGATAACTACAACAAACGCACAAAACATCTAAACCCGCATCAAGCCTCCCTGCGTTACAGGTAGCACGGACACAATAAAACAAGTATGGCTCAAACATTATACCCGCCGCACAACGTTTACTTATCTGGTGATCAAATCAAGACGATATTTTCAAATAAGAAAGCCTTACACTGTAGTCTATTGCAACCAACAGATAACCTTTTTTAGGAACTACCCCTTTACACTCACTTATTCATGAAACTTCTCACGCTGCAATAAATTACAATAGCACTGTTTTACAATTCGGACCCCCAATCATTAACCGAATACCACTTATCTGTAACACTCCTCGCACAGCTCTGGAACACAGGTTCACTAGCTGACGACAGTGGATGCTCACTCTCTTGATGACCGAAGAAGCCATGTGTCACCATCACATGTACAGCACCAGCCCTTTCCCGCAGTCAGCAGTCACATGAAACCATAATAAAATGATTAGTAGGCGTAGTTTACTTATCAATTCCTGACTCACACAGTACTAAATGAACACTACGCCGATCACATGAATGCAGCACCTCACCAACGATCTGCCGAACCACATCAACGATGTAACGTAACTAGTCAGCAATATACTTTGTAACTACCACATCGCGGATTTACATACCGGAATCGAAACAACATTATGAACGCTAGTGGCAACGCGTTTTCAAGTAACTAGCATACACACTAGATTCACAGGAAAAAACGGTAATAGCTTCCCAACACAAACATCCAAGTTCAACTTAAACCAAACAAATCATACTTCACGCTCACAACACAAAGCTTTACCCGACAGAGATCGAACCCGGGCACTTTACCTCGCAGGCATTGTCACCACAAATTCAACCTTGGCATCGTCACAAAACACTTTCAACGTCTTCTCATGGTACACTTCATGATTGAACCAACACCGATCCCGCTTCTGATGACGGAGATTAGAGAAAAACCCACGTTGGGTGGGTACCTCAAACCTGCATAAAACAATAATTAACATGAAGAAGTGGGTAGATTCATTTTACTCATTATCATCAGACATAGCCAAGCAATTCCACGTGGGCGTTACCATGGGAAATGTCGGTTACAACCAAAGTGTACTTTCATTACTTAGTAGTCTACTCTTAGCTTCGTTCGTGTACGCAATCACTCAATCGCTACTTGACAAGTTTTTGGGCACTTGCCCACAGGACCTCCCAACGCCCCTTATAGTCCTGCCCAAGCCACCACAACAGTTGAAAGTAAATGAAAGGTTATACTTAGCAGCGACACCCTCGTCGCCTCGTCTCTTCCACAACCACACCGAATAGCGAACACGCAGCTCGCGGCGCTCCACGCACCTCTCGCCCAGCAAATCCCAGCACTCCCATCACGTGGGACTAACCGCGCAGCATAGTGGCCAGCACAGCAGGAGACGTCCGTTGCACTAAAGAGCCAACTCAAGACAACACAACATTACCAAACACCTCCAGCTATAGGAGAGGTCTGTTCGGCTTGAGAGCCGAGAGCTAAGAGAGCTAGGCACTATAACGCTACCGACTATATAGCTCGTAACTCCGATAACCTCCCACCGCTTACCAACATGACAGTTGATTGTCAAACGTCAGCGTGTCACCATTTCATAGACAACCTCTGACAGCCAGTTCGACTGTCAAATGTCACTGTGTTACCATTTTACTAAATCAATCTACAACCAAACGCTAGCACAGATTATCAAAATCCGGCTGTCGCCGTCATATTAAACAATCAATTGCAAACTTACAGCTACATCAGCCAAAACATTCACAATGATATATAAATACAGATTTACAACACAGAACTTAAATAAAATAAAAGATAAGTACTTATACGGCAAATGGGGTCAGTGTGTATATCGACATCTTGGACCTCATTCAGAAAACGGTTAATTAGTGCAACTGCCCTCGCTGTTGGTGCGTTACGTGCATGCCACGTATGTAACATGGGTGGGATCGCTAACAGCTGATGCTGGCGACGTTGGCCAGTGCGGACGTAGTTCTGTGGCACATAGTAGCTTACGCCACCCAGCACAGAGGGGTTGTCAACTTTATTACGCATCAGCATACAGTAGTGCAAGACAAGCGAGAGCTTACGCCTAAGTTCTAAAGTCTCAAGACCTACCATTCCCGAGACAAATAATGAAGGGAAAAGAAAGGGGTAATATCCGTAGGCAGTTGAAATAGTTAGTAAATATGCGAGATCCGCTGGTGGAATCTGCGTTCGATGGGTTAATTATTTGGTATATATTACTTCCTCGTAATAATGCTGCAGTGAGATACGTTGAGACTCGCTGGCGGATTCCTCGTATAATCCTGAGCACGTTGTTCGCTGGCGGAACTTCTATGTTGATTCAGTAGGTACCGAAATAATTATTGTATCTTCTTTATTAAGCCGCTGGATCCGGCTCGAAGGACCAAAACTTTGTTATATAAATTTGGATGATTAAAGAAAACGTTGATTTTATTTTTCTCTTCAGTTTTATTTTTCTTCAGATGGCACACATGACACAACACAAAAAAAAGGTACAGATGACAGATGTCATACGAGATGTCAAGCCACTTTTTTTTAGTTCTAATTTTAACCATAGGCTATATTATGTATATTTAAACAATCCGTAACAATCAGTAATTTCGTTATTACATTTCATAGTTAATTTATTAGGCTTAGATTGCACAAAAATATATCTGCCATCACTAAGTTTCTACCATACATTAATATTGCCATATATTAATTTATAATCACACAATTCGGGAAGTGATAAAGTTACTTCCGTTAAAAGCTTTGTTTCACAGGTAGGATTATTGATTGTTGACAAAATAGAAGTTAAAGGACATATCATATATTCGTTGTTAACATGCTTACAATCTAGTATGCTGTCTATTAAAGCATAGCTATCATCCGTTACAGCCACGTACAACCTCGAAGGATGAATCAGAACATAAGTTTGGAAATGATTTTCTTCGCGTGGTGTAGGCAACGGTAAATTCTTATAAATGCTAAACTTAATAGGGTTAATCAAAAGTATTTTAATTACTAATATTAACTTATTATTATAAAAATATGACGTTAGCGTCGATAAATCTATTATTGTATGAATATTTTGCAGCGAGAGAGTAACCGGGAACTCAGAGTTTCTTTTAGTTTGAATACTATCCGAGAGTGCCTCGTACAATTTAGTAGGAGTAATAACATAAGGATGCAAAATATTAGCCTTAGCAAATAGAATCGAATTTAAAATAGTATCTAAAATATTAGAAATAGACAATAGTGAACCTTCGATAACATTAAAAATCGAAATGATTTTATCGATATTAAATAATTTTGTTTGCACTTTTGAGTTTTCTGTAAATATGTAGTCTAACTTTTCGATTTGCTTATTTAGGTAATCTAATTTCATTATTATTTAATTTTAAAATAGAGACGTTAAAATTGTTAATGGTCGATTTTACAATGTGTATATTGTCTTTCATTAAAGAAAACATTTCATTTTCGTTATGCTGACACGTTGAGATTGCGTCATCATATTTTCTGGCGTCATCTGCGTCCAGAGTTCCAAAAAAGAACTTAAGAATCTCTCCACCGAACTCAAGAGCTCGTCTAGCTCGGTTTGACGGATTATCCGCAATAAGGTGTGAGAGTGACTCGTATTTTAAATTATAAGCGTTAGTTAAAATTTCCAATGGATTAATAGTATCTTTACAGTCAATATTTAAAATAGCTAAGTTTTGCGCCTTCTCGCAAAATGTAGAAATGCTTCGAATAGACGTTTCGATTTTATCCAAATATGGTTTTATGGGTACAAATTGTACATAAGTATAAAATCTATCAGGGTGGCAGAATAAAACAAAACTGCAATTTCACACTTCTTCCTATATTTTAGTTTAATAACTAGACTATGTCCGTATACTTTCGCTGCCGAGACAAGAATGTCCCTTTTTACAGAAAATGTTGCCTTAAATACAAAGTCATCGTTTGTTTGGCTGTCACTTAAAAATAACGGTACATGTTGGTAAGAAATATCGAACAGAAATATATATCGGAGCAATGACGTCACAGGCGAGCTTCATGGACGGTGTAAAATGACAACAATCAAAACATGTTAACTTTGGTTTATTAATAAGCGTTTAGAACCATAAATTACTCATTGGATTGTAATAATTTCACTTAAACTTTGATTAACTAATTAATGTTTGTGAACCATTAATTACTCATTGAATTGTTAAAACTAGACAAATGATTGTTAAACTGAACAAATTCACTGTAAACACATTTTTTTAAAAGATTGCCGGCAAGTTTCTTGCCCGTTCTTCTTGTACGGTCTATTACTTGGAATGGGCGCCTAGAGTCATTTATTTTAACTATCATGAGTGCTCTCCTGGGCCCCATGTTAATAAAAAGTAATTAATTTCAATTGAAGATTAAAATCTAAAGTAGAATGACAAGATCTAACAAGTTTTATAAAGATTCTTTGTCACAATCTGTTTTGCTATAAATACGAGCGACCGACTGTTGGAAACATCCAGTATTACGCCTACCGTCGGACTGTTCAAATCTCCCATATAACTTTGCCGCAATAAATGGTTGAGATAAATCGAGCTACTTCGTGTTTTCTTTCTACGAGGGGTGAGCGGTCACCATGATGCTGAAGATGTTGACGTCACCGGTGGTGACGTCACCGTTTTTAAAAAGACCCCTGGACTCGCCGCCCCGTCATATATGAAATGATTTTTAAAAACATTTTAAAACATTTCTACAAATGTTATGGATTTATCAGATGTTTTAACGTTAAAACGACGTCTCTTATATTTTTATGTTGTCCATAGTCAAAATCATACTTGTCGGAAATAACCAGAGTGTACTTTCATTAACTTCGTACTGTTAGCTTCGCTCGTTTACTCAAGCACTCAGTTATTGTTACTTAACAACAGTTTTTGGGCACTCGCCCACAGGACCTCCCAACACCCCTTATAGTCCTGCCCAAGCCACCATAAGCCTAGCAATACAGGCTTGCTCAACATCTTAAAGAAAATAGAAAGGATACACTCAGCTGTGACACGTAGACTCGTTGCCTCTGTAGTCCACAAGCACACCGAACAGCGAACACGCAGTGCGCGGCGCTCCACGCGCCTCGCGACCTTTAGTTGTAGGAGACGTCCGCTCGACTCGAGAGCCGAGAGTCAACTGCCAGGGAATATAACGCTACCGACTAAGACAACTTCTGACAGCACCCCAACATGACAGTTCGAAAATGTAATAGCGTGTGGTGTTTTTTATGACACTGCTTACAAGTATTACGCGAACCACAACTTAGCGTGTTATGTACTGCACTAAAGCAATTAATGCATAAATTGTTATTTTTAATGTAATTAAAGCGATCATTTACTGACAAATGTTTTAAATGCCGTGCATTCATATAGATGCGAGTGATTTAAGGTTTTACAAAAACGACAAGTGGATTTATTCACGTCATTATTTTCCGTAATAGCAAAAGTATGCGAAGTTTTCGATTCATTAGCGCGCGATCGATATTGAGAATAGGACCCCTGAGCGTTGTTATTGTTGTTATAATGCGATGCGTTTTGGCGAACCGACGAGGTTCTTTCTATAACCTTTATGTGGTGACGTACAAAATTAACTAAATCGAAGCTAGTAGGAATGTCTTTATCGCGGACAGATAGTTCGAAACTTTGCACTAAATGCGAGTCTAACTTTTTTAGTGCAAGGTGCGTTAAAATGAAATCAGTTAAGTCGTTTATTTCTAACTGTTTCAATGCGTGCATCGACGAGTGAACTCGTTCGATAAAGTTATTTAATTGAGCGGGGGAATCGGAACTAGGTTTAATGTCGAGTATGTTGTTAAGGTACATGGACCCAAGTAACCTCTTATCTTGGTATTTAGTGACCAAAGAGTTCCATATCGTGTTATAGTTAGCTTCGTTGGGTATGATTCCCGCGAAAACATTAAGTGCGCTTCCACTTAATTTACCTACGAGGTATTGTACGCGATGAGCATCTGTTAATTGCTTGTTATCGTGAACATTTGTTTTAAAGCAATGATAAAATAGCGGCCAGGTTTCTGGCAGACCTGCAAAGCCTACAAGGTCAAGCGGCGGCAGACGGCATACGTTATTGGAGGTGGGTGAGCTAGACTTGTCAGCTGAACTCTCACCATGACTGGAGTTCATCAACGTCGTGCGAGTATGTTGAACAAATGCAAATAATGTTTCAAATGCCGTCCAATTGCTAAAGTTTAGTTTATGTTCAGGGTCAGCTTCTAATTGCAAAGCGTTATGTTGATCACATAAATTGTTAAATTCAGCGTACAACTTATCTATATTTGAAGATGAAGCTAAAAATTCTTGTTTACTAAGACTTCTTGTTTCAATGTCTGACGAAAGTATTTTCTTTGCTGTATTATATAGACCATTGACAAGCGAAAATATAGCTGCTTTTTTTGCAACGGTAATTTTTATTTTTACTTCTGACGTCATTTTGAGTGCCAGAGCGCGATGCGTATTGAAAATAAATTAAATTTATTAAAAGGCGTAGGCAAATAAATATCAAAAATATAAATTATAGGTTGTTATTGAACAAATATGCGATAATGATGTAAGATGAAAAATTATTAATATTTAATAAAGGGCGTAAGAAATGCCGCGATTTTCAATGTAGGGTAGGCGCGTCAGTGCGTACCTACCACCAGCGTAATAAATGAATTGAATTCGAATAAAAGTACAGTTTTATGCGCAAGAATATGAATGATTTTAAGAACTAATTGTTGCAAGTATGTTCCAACGATAGCGGTAGCTGGTTTTATCCGGTTCGAATGGACCAACTTTATGGGGGTGCGGGTGATTAAAATGCGAAATTGCGATGGAAGAATAATTGAGAGGGACCGTGTTCACACCAAATTGAGTAATAGAAAAGCCAAAGGCAAAAGCACTCACCGTTAATCCAGCTAACTCGTCTTCCAAGTACAGCAGTCCGGCGGTTAGGCAGATGGAGAAAATGGCATCGATGCGCACAGTCCCAAACGTGGGAAAAAAGCACTTTCCCAGTAAGATTGACGACACACGCGGAGCAGATCACACCGGCGGCGTCAGATCTTTGCGGTCTTCTACAGTAGAAGATAGAAACTCTCGTGGCAGCGTACCAAACGAGAGAGCGAGCGGAGCGAGGTGGATGCGACTAGTCTAGTAGACGTAATATAGCGGAATGTGGCGGTTATTCCCCGACGCGTACTTCGTCAACGCTCGGGTTTCTTCGGGCGAGGTCGGCGCTGCCCAGTGCCGTATGCGGTGCAACCGTACTGGGCAACAAGTGTAGCCGATTAATGGTTCATGCCAGTTGCGCTAGATGGCATTACTAGTACCTATTTGGTGTGAACAAAAACGGCATAAACAAGCCCGCTTACAATCAGAAGTCCCATTTATTATGCGATACCGTGGTCATCTGACAGCTCAAACAATTTAATAGAATACAAACAATTCAATTGCCCTGTAGTTTGGAGACCCCACCATGCCACTCACGCTCTCAGAATAGAACGCGTCCAGAAGAGGTTCCTATGGCATTCATGTTACGCTGCCTAGAGCGGAAGTACAAATATCATATACCTTTAAATTGTTAACCCTCTTGAATACTGCGGTGTATCTAGTAAGCACGGGAGCAAATGACAAGACGGTGGCTGACGGATAACTAGTTTATTTGACGTTTCACACGTAATGATATAGCAATGGGGCGGAGTGAGTACCTACGTAGCTATGCACGTATATTACACTATCTCCCCCCACCCCCAATATAGTTAACAACAACACAAAAAAAAAACTATAACAAAAATATAAGTAAAAAAAAAATAAGTATAGGTTCACACTGTATATATATAGGTATTATATCTAAACTTAAAAATAACAAAATAACTATAGTAAATAGCCCTTTTTTTAATCGAAATTGGAAAAGTACCTGCCGCAACGGCGCGGGCCTGTGTTTACATAATCTGTCTCCGAGTCTACATTCACATTATCGCTTTGTCCCGCGACACTAACTGACAACTGCGGGGTCAAATCAACAGGATCCTCTGCCTCTTCGTAAGCAGGAGAGGACGGAGATACCATCTGTTGCGAAGATGATGACGAAGTCGGTGTCACACAAACAGACCCTGCATGTTGTCGGGTGTTAGCATCAGAAGTACCTGACGACGTCATCCCCTCAGCAGCAGACCCTTCCGTGACACATTCATCAAATATCTGGTAGTCACTATTACAAGGCCTTTCCACATCACTAGTAGGCAATTTAAATATTTGATCAATGTGGCGTCTGTGTTTCTCATTATTGTACACAATTTCATACATAATGTTTCCGATCTTACATGACACTACTCCTTTTTCCCAAACTTCTTTATTATTTCGCCACTTCTTAAACATAACTGCGTCTCCTATACATACATCTCTCTGTTTCCCTCCGAATGCTTTTAATTGCTTTAATTGATTGTCCATAACAATGCTTTTTGTACACGGAATCAAAAAATCTAAACAAGATCTTAATCTTCGCCCTAATAACATCTCGCTGGGCGATTTTTGAGTCGTGCTTTGTACAGAGTTGCGATAGTTAAGTAGAAATCTATTCAAAGCAACGTCAACAGCGATTCCCTCGTGTGCAGCTTTTTTCAAACATTTCTTAACCAACCCTACAGCGTTCTCTGCGGCACCATTGCTTCTAGCATGTCGAGGCGAGATTAACCTATGGGAAATACCATTCCGCAATACAAAATCTGAAAACTTTTCACTTTTAAACGCAGGCCCATTGTCTGTTACGATTTCATGAGGTAACCCAAATCGCGCAAAAATATCTCGTAAATGCCTTATCGTTATCTCAGAGTTCGTTGAGTTTACCTTACAGACTTCTAACCATTTAGAATGAGCATCGAAAACGATCAAGTACTGACTATTTGCAAATGGGCCCAAATGGTCTAAATGTAGCCTGTACCACGGTTCAGTGGGCCAAGGCCATGGCACCAAAACACTTTTTATAGGATTGTCTCGCTCTTTTACACAAACTTCACATAATTTACACATTTGTTCAATGTCTTTATCTATTTTTGGCCAATAAATGTACGTGCGTGCCAAAGACTTCATTTTAACAATACCTAAGTGACTGCTATGTAGTTGCTTAAGTGTTAAATTTTGCAAGCTTTTAGGTATGTCGGAGATAGACACACACACACACGTCGGGGGTACCTCAAACCTGCATAAAACATTAATTAACAAGAAGTGGGTAGATTCATTTTATCCATTATCATCAGACATAGCCAAGCAATTCCACGTGGGCGTTACCATGGGAAATGTCGGTTACAACCAAAGTGTACTTTCATTACTTAGTAGTCTACTCTTAGCTTCGTTCGTGTACGCAATCACTCAATCACAATCCATCGCCACTACAGGTTTTTGGGCACTCGCCCACAGGACCTCCCAACTCCCCTTATAGTCCTGCCCAAGCCTCCACATACCTCGCCTAATGGGCTTGGTCAACAGCTGAAAGTAAATAAAAGGTTATACTTAGCAGCGACACCCTCGTCGCCTCGTCTCTTCCACCACCACACCGAACAGCGAACACGCAGCTCGCGGCGCTCCACGCGCCTCTCGCCCAGAAGATCCCAGCACTCCATCACGGGGGACTAACCGCGCAGCATAGCGGCCAGCACAGCAGGAGACGTCCGTTGCACTAAAGAGCCAACTCAAGACAACACAATATTACCAAATACCTCCAGCTATAGGAGAGGTCTGTTCGGCTTGAGAGCCGAGTGCTAAGAGCAGTTGTAGGAGAGGTCCGCTCAGCTTGAGAACCGAGCGCCAAGAGAGCTCGACACCATAACGCCACCGACTATATACCTCGCAACTAAGACAGCTTGTAAACATAACAGATCGCTTCTGACAGCTAGCTAACATGACATTTACTCTCTAATGTCACTGAGTTGCCATTTCATTAAATTAATAGACAACCAACTACTACCACAGACTATCTAAATATGGCTGTCTACGACACGGCCATCCTGCGATGACACACGTCCTCGTGTGTTAATATGAAAAACATGAAAACACAGCACAGTTTCCGCTCGGCTAAACCTGACTATGGTCTTAGCTATAAGATCCAATTGCACCACAACGTGGAAAACAGAGTATAAACTACCTCAGTTACAGCAGCAGCTGTGTTACCATATCACACATGAAACTAAAAACTTCCGAACTCAAGTACCATTGATTATCTTTAAAGAACAAAATAAGTTTCACATCAAAATAATTTTAGTTAAACAAAACCCCAGCTACATCATTCGTCTTCAACAGCTATTGCTATAGCTACAGCAAATACAATTGCTACACACGCGCTTCCCTACAGGAACGCAAAGATTCGACTGTATCACAAGATACCACACGTCAGACTAAAAACCTCAGAGTTCAAGTACTGCAAAGTACCACGCGTCAAACTAAAAACTTCACGGTCCAAGTACTGGAAGGTACCGCGCATCAAACTAAAAAGCTCAGAGTCCAAGTACCATCGAACGATTATTTTCAGAAAACCAAATATTCTCACATCAAAGCAACGTTAGTCAAATCGAAACTCTCGAGTAAGACATCTAGCGTCCCGGCTATCCAAGCCGACCAGCAATCGCATTGCTCTCACAAACTCATCCAGCGCATGGATCAGATCCCTCTTGGATCTCCCGTGTCAGTCACCCCCTGGTATCTACACGAATGGTCTCTACAGACCCCGACCTCCACTAGAGTTGAACGCACACCGCGCACCCACGGACTACTTGAGTTACCTCAAGAGACACCGATTTCTACCGGGCTACGACTACGAAACAACCACTACTTCAGTCGCACACAACTTTGACCACTAGAGTCCCCTTACTCGAGTTTTCCGCCACAATTTACGCTTCAACTTCATCAATCACAGATTTATTTTCATTAACATCGTCGATAGGTACTTGATACGCCCTTAAGCATAACGCTCACCAAATGATTTAACATCTAAAATGTTTCCTAAAACTTTTGGCTGAAAATCAAATCATTTGTCTCTAAGTACACGATTTCTCTATCTAGGTACCTACACTCTTATTGGCTCTACCATACCACACAAAATTGCCACTATGAATTACAAACGAACACTATAGTGCTTAACAAGCACTCTGCAACTACCACTTAACCACTAAATCATTTAGCACTAACTAGCCACAAAGGGAAGGCTACTGTAACACAATCGTCACTATCGGAGATCCTACATACTCCACATAGTCTAATTACAACTAGTTGATCATGAAGCTACTACAGAATCGCTCGCCACTGATCTAACAACTAGAATGTTTTCTAAAATTTGACTCTCGTTATAGCTACCAACTCTATCGAGTTAATCTACCGACTGACCCTAACGGTAACTAACAGTAGTCACTCTACTACTAGTGACAATCTATTACAACACTAACAGTTCACAAGTTCAAAAATGGCTGAAGGTCTATTTTGCAACATCAAAACAGAGTCACCAAACGCTTGTCTCCATCGAGCATACTAAGCAACGTATTGACTCCCTAAACTCAAAAGCATCGTCTACCACGTTATCATTAAATTGTTCTACCACAACTTAACCTTCAAGCATTTTTCGTAAGCAATCATGAGTGTATTTGTAGGTTCGCTTAGAGTCTAAGGCCCTTAACAAGTAACGATCATCAAGAACCTCGATCACTTTAAATGACCCTCTATATTTTGGATACAATTTGGTCTAATTGCATTCTTCGTTTTGTAAAAGCAAGAAGACGCCAACTACAAAATTACAGTAAACTTGAACATTGATACCACACGGTTAAAACAATATCAATTATCGTCACAAAAATAGTTTGTCTCCTTTTTTTTTTTTACAGCTATTAAAACGAGAGAACACTATTACAAAATTCACACGTCAGTTAAAACAATATCGACTAGCACAGCACCAACGGCTTCATTTCGTTTTCGCACTAACGTAAACAAGGGTAAACTCATCAACCAATTACAACTGCTGCGATCAGATTTTGTTAAATGCGCGCAGTACCAACTACTACTCAATCGGAACCCCACTATTTAGCATTATCTTCACTAACTTGTGAACATGCCTACTTGTAAACACGCTTTAATAATTTCATCGAATACCTGACTATCACTATTATTCAAAACGCATCATCATCATCACCAAGAATATCATAATTTAACCAAAACTACCATAGTGACATGGATCAGACGAGCGTGCGTCCCTACAACCAAACCACGGACGACACTGTCCTTTTCGACCAGTCAACGGACGCCTTACCAACAATCTTACTAAAGAAATGACTTGGACCGGACGAGTGCATCCCTTCAACCACACCGCACGGGGCAGGCCCGGACGACACTGTCCTTTCGACCAGTCAACCGAAACAAACACATCTGGTTCGGGTGAGGAGTGCGTCCCTTCAACCAGCCCTTGCGGGTGTGGCCCGGACGACGCTCCGCCCGCCAGGATCGACTACATACGCTACATTCCATCTGGTCCGGGTGAGGAGTGCATCCCTTCAACCAGCCCTTGCGGGTGTGGCCCGGACGACGCTCCGCCCGCCAGGATCGACTACAGACGCTACATTCCATCTGGTCCGGGTGAGGAGTGCATCCCTTCAACCAGCCCTTGCGGGTGTGGCCCGGACGACGCTCCGCCCGCCAGGATCGACTACATACGCTACATTCCATCTGGTCCGGGTGAGGAGTGCATCCCTTCAACCAGCCCTTGCGGGTGTGGCCCGGACGACGCTCCGCCCGCCAGGATCGACTACATAACCTTTATTCTGGACGGACTAGTGAATCCGTAGCTAACATAGTAAATGCCTTACACAGTAGTCACAACCAACAGAAAACTTTTTTTTTAGGAACTACCCCCTTTACACTCACTTGTTCATGAAACGCACGCTTCAATAAATCACAATAGCACTGCTTTACAATTTGGACCCCGAATCATTAACCGAATACCACTTATCTGTAACAGTCCTCGCGTAGCTCTGAAGCACAGGTTTACTGGCTGCCGATTAGCCGATGGGTCCACTCACTTGATGACCGAAGAAGCCATGTGTCACCATCACATGTACAGCACCAGCATTTTTCTCGCAGTCAGCAGTCACATGGAACCATAATAAAATGCGTTAGTAAGCGTAGTTTACTAAGTAACTAGCATACACACTAGATACACAGGAAAAACGGTAATGGTTTCCCAACACAAACATCAAAGTTCAACTTAAACCAGACAAATCAAACTTCACGCTCACCACACAAAGCTTTACCCGACCGAGATCGAACCCAAACACTTTGCCTCGCAGGCATTGTCACCACAAATTCAACCTTGGCATCGTCACAAAACACTTTCAAGGTCTTCGCATGGTAGAACTAGGACCGATGTCATCACTACATGATTGAACCAACACCGATGTCATCACTTCATGGCTGAAGTAACACCGATGTCATTACTTCATGGTTGAACCAACATCGATCCCACTTCTGATGTCGGAGATAGACACACACACACACGTCGGGGGTACCTCAAACCTGCATAAAACATTAATTAACAAGAAGTGGGTAGATTCATTTTATCCATTATCATCAGACATAGCCAAGCAATTCCACGTGGGCGTTACCATGGGAAATGTCGGTTACAACCAAAGTGTACTTTCATTACTTAGTAGTCTACTCTTAGCTTCGTTCGTGTACGCAATCACTCAATCACAATCCATCGCCACTACAGGTTTTTGGGCACTCGCCCACAGGACCTCCCAACTCCCCTTATAGTCCTGCCCAAGCCTCCACATACCTCGCCTAATGGGCTTGGTCAACAGCTGAAAGTAAATAAAAGGTTATACTTAGCAGCGACACCCTCGTCGCCTCGTCTCTTCCACCACCACACCGAACAGCGAACACGCAGCTCGCGGCGCTCCACGCGCCTCTCGCCCAGAAGATCCCAGCACTCCATCACGGGGGACTAACCGCGCAGCATAGCGGCCAGCACAGCAGGAGACGTCCGTTGCACTAAAGAGCCAACTCAAGACAACACAATATTACCAAATACCTCCAGCTATAGGAGAGGTCTGTTCGGCTTGAGAGCCGAGTGCTAAGAGCAGTTGTAGGAGAGGTCCGCTCAGCTTGAGAACCGAGCGCCAAGAGAGCTCGACACCATAACGCCACCGACTATATACCTCGCAACTAAGACAGCTTGTAAACATAACAGATCGCTTCTGACAGCTAGCTAACATGACATTTACTCTCTAATGTCACTGAGTTGCCATTTCATTAAATTAATAGACAACCAACTACTACCACAGACTATCTAAATATGGCTGTCTACGACAGGTATAATAACTCGATACCCGAACAACAAGCAACCATGTTCGGACGTAATGTAATCTTTCCTATTATAAAAATCCTTACACTCATCCGGTATGTCTACGTACGCTGGCCAACCATGTCGAACATAGCCAAACACCTTGTTTAAAATAACATCTTTTCGTGTTTGTTCCGCTATTTCTTTAAAATGAACTGGTTTGGGAGCATCAATAAAATTAATAATTAATTCATTCTCTAAATTCTCCCTGCAACTACGACTGACATTTTCTAAAGACTTATCCGGTTCAATCCTGGCTGCCCGTGATAAACAATCTGCTACACCATTGTCTTTCGATTTAACACATTTAATAGTGTAATTATATTCACTCAAAATTATCGACCATCGCTGCAGTCTACCAGCCATCATCAGTGGAATACCCGTTTTAGGTCCAATGATGGAACATAACGGCTTACAATCGCTTACTAGAATAAAATTTCGACCATAGACGTATTCATGAAAACGTTGTACTCCGAATATGATAGCTAAACCTTCTCTGCATATTTGACTATAATTTCGCTCGGCGGGCGACAACGTGCGGCTGGCGTGCACGATGGCGCGCACACGTCCGTCCGGCATCTCGTGCCCGAGCCACGCGCCCACTCCGCGCGGAGAAGCATCACACGATAGGACCAAGGGGAGGTCGGGGTTAAAATGGACCAGTACATCTGAATTACACAATTTTTCTTTTATTTTCAAAAATGCCGCTTCACACTCATCAGACCACACCCATGATTTATTTTTCTTTAATAACTCGTACAAAGGTGCGATAATGGTGCTAAAATTTTTAACAAATTTTGAATAATAGTTTATCAGACCTAAAAACGCTCTAAGTTCACCTACGTCGTTCGGTCGTTCCGCAGCAATAACAGCATCTACTTTTTTTGTTTCCGTGTGTAAACCTTCAGCATCAATCACATGGCCCAAATATGATACCCGTTTTTGAAAAAAACAACACTTATCTTTACCTATTCTTAAGCCACAATCGTTCAGTATTTTAAAAACTTTATTTAAATTTTCAACATGTTTTTGCTCGGTCTCCCCTGTGACTATTACGTCATCAACAAATACTGCCACGTGATCTATCTTAAATAAAGAATCCATTATTCTTTGAAATTTGTTCGACGCCGTTTTAATTCCGAAAGGTAGTCTATTGTAAACGAAATTCCCCCTGTGTGTCACGATAGTACAAAGCTTTTTTGACTCCTCATCTAACAAAAATTGCTGGTAAGCACTGGGGGGCGGGAGATTATTATTATTTAGGTAGACGTTCGGAGAAAATGCATTATTACGTCGAGATTATTCATGTTAGCGATAGAAATCGTACACCATTACCTTCGTATTGAAATAAGCTATCCTATTATGACCCTTTCATTTATTATAAATACTTACATGATAGAGAAAAGATAAGATTATTCCTCATTGTAAGATGTTTGGACACGAACTCTCACAAATAATGCACTTTCACCAAAGAACTAATCACTTTCACTTGTTTTACACACTGTAATCGGATTGTACGCACTTTTTTCTACTAGATACGACCCTGATTTGTACAACACTCATGACTAATCACAAACAAAACGAAATGTTTACATAAGTATAAAAACAAGGCGGCCATTGTCGTGCCGGCGCGGCGCGAGACGGACTGCCCAAGGTCAGCCGGCACTCGGCAGAGAGTAAAGTACCGTTCGCACCACAAACACTAAGCTTATTGTGTTAGAAGTTTTGAGGATATGACATTTATTATAAACACTTTACGATGTAATGTGTTTATAATAAAGTGACGCGATTATAATAACAAAAGATTTTATCTTTTGTTATTTATATTGCTATTTATTATTGTAATTATAATACAAATGGAATGTATATTGGGAATTTATTGTATAGACCTATTTATTTTATACTAACAAAGTTGCTGTCCTATATTTTGCGTGGTGGGGCGTGAAATTTATTGGCAATAATTTATAAAACATACACTTATCGAAAATTTCAGATTTTTATTTCATAACCTGAATTCCCATACTTATTTATGTACTGGTATAGATTGTAGACTACATTATGTATGCGTAAAACTGCGGTAGGGTGTGTAATTTTATATTAGGCGGCCTACGCATAGCATAATAGATATTTGTATAGACCTGCATTGTATACTAACAAAGTTGCTGTCCTTTATTTTGCTTTGGCAATAATTTATAAAATATATATGACGGAGATAGAGAGACAGACCCACGTTGGGTGGGTACTTCAAACCTGCATAAAACAATAATTAACAAGAAGTGGGTAGATTCATTTTACCATTATCATCAGACATAGCCAAGCAATTCCACGTGGGCGTTACCATGGGAAATGTCGGTTACAACCAAAGTGTACTTTTATTACTTAGTAGTCTACTCTTAGCTTCGTTCGTGTACTCAATCACTCAATCGCAATCGATCCGCCACTCACAAGTTTTTGGGCACTCGCCCACAGGACCTCCCAACGCCCCTTATAGTCCTGCCCAAGCCACCACAAACAAGTTAAATGAAAGGTTATACTTAGCAGCGACACCCTCGTCGCCTCGTCTCTTCCACAACCACACCGAATAGCGAACACGCAGCTCGCGGCGCTCCACGCACCTCTCACCCAGCAAATCCCAGCACTCCATCACGTGGGACTAACCGCGCAGCATAGTGGCCAGCACAGCAGGAGACGTCCGTTGCACTAAAGAGCCAACTCAAGACAACACAACATTACCAAATACCTCCAGCTATAGGAGAGGTCTGTTCGGCTTGAGAGCCGAGAGCTAAGAGACCTAGGCACTATAACGCTACCGACTATATAGCTCGTAACTGCGATAACCTTCCACCGTTACCAACATGACAGATTGTCAAACGTCAGCGTGTCACCATTTCATAGACAACCTCTGACAGCCAGTTCGACTGTCAATGTCACTGTGTTACCATTATACTAAATCAATCTACAACCAAACGCTAGCACAGATTATCAAAATCCGGCTGTCGCCGTCACGGCCATCCTGCGAAAACACACGTCCTCGTGTGTTAATCTGAAGAACAGGAAAACAACAGCACAGTTTCCGTTCGGCTAATCCTGACTATGATCTTCACTACAAGATCCAACTACACCACAACGAGTAAAGTCGAGTAAAAACTACCTCAGTTACAGCAGCAGCTGTGTTATCATATCTCGCGTGATACTAAAAACTTCCGAGCTCAAGTACCGTTGAGCGACATTATTTTCAGAGAGCGAAATACATTCAACAATCCCAGTCAAACAAAACCCCAGATATCTCATTCAAGCTCAACAGCCATTACTATAGCTACAGTAAACACAACTGCTACACACGGGTATCCCTGCATGAATGCCAAGACTTGACTGCATCACAAGCCACTCTCAAAACTCTCAACAATCAGTATTCATCAAGGTGGTCAGGCTCAATTTCACAACAACTATTACTCTGAAAATTCCCAACAGTCAGCATTCATCAATGAAATCAGCTTCACCCGTCAGCGCTCTATGTCGGTACGCAATACTCTAAATCATTACAACCAATTTAATCACATGGGCCACGTCCACGCGGCAACCAAAACAACAACAACTCATCGCCTCCTTCCTGGAGTTCCTACAGCAACTGCTTACATCTCCAAGCCATTCGCACGCCACTCACAGTCGACAATAGAATAGTGTCAGATATTATTAAAGGAAATGGTCCTTATTCAACGCACACACAGGCCAAAACAATTGCGTTTAGCAGGTAATTATCAGACAGGTACATGGTGAACGAACTGGTTTCACACAGACGCCTACTACGTCGATGGGTATCACTCAGACTGTTGCCACACAAGCAAATGCCACACAGGCGAGTGCCACACAGGCGAATGCCAAACAGGCGAATACGAATGACTGAAACCCACCAGCGCCGTTAGCGGTACATTCTGACTCAACAAATTCTGAAGGAAAATCTAGTCCTGGATTCAACTCCAAAGGAACGTAGCACTCAGGGGTAGATCTTAATGGGCATACTTGTACGTTCGATATTAATTAAGAGCCCTAAGAACGCAATGGTCGCCGTCTAATACCTCAGTAACTTTGAAAGGACCTCTTATACTTGTCTTGGGATCGAGCTTTGTCAGATTGCTTTTTTTTTTTTTTTTAATTATCAACAACATCTAAATGGCCACCTCGCCTCTCATTCTACTAATTTCACTTCTCAATGGCCACCTCGCCTCCCAGTGGCCACCTCGCCTTTCACAAAGTTTCAACTAAATCTTAACAACTACGACACTGCTACAATATCTTATTCTTGCGACTTTATTCTCCACACAGCCTAATTACCACTAGTTGATCACGAAGCTTCCACAGAATCGCTCGCCAGTTATCTAACATCTACAATGTTTTTTTCTAAAATTTGACTCGTTATACCTACCAACTCTATCGGTGACTCTACCAGTGATTCTACCAGCGATTCTACCAGTGAGTACCAGTGATTCTACCAGAGATTCTACCAGTGAGTACCAGTGATTCTACCAGCGATTCTACCAGCGATCCTACCAGCGATTACGCCAGCGATTACCAGTGACTCTGCTAGTGACTCTACCAGTGCCTCTACCAGTGCCTCTACCAGTGCCTCTACCAGTGCCTCTACCAGTGCCTATACCAGTGCTTCTACCAGTGCCTCTACCACAGCGCATCAAAATTCTCAATAGTCAGAATACAAAACTCTAAACCATCATAATCAGTCACAACGAATGCCACACAGGCGAATGCCACACAGGCGAATGCCACACAGGCGAATGCCACACAGGCGAATGCCACTCAGGCCAATACCACACAGGCCAGTACTACACAGTTAAAACAATATCAATTATCGTCACAACAACGTCAAGTCTCAATTTTTTACAGCAATGAAAACGAAGGTAACATTATCACTATTTTCACACGTCAGTCAAAACAATATCGATTAGCACTAACACCAACGGCTCATTTCGTTTTCGCAAAAACAAAATAAGGATAAGCTCATCAACCAATTCCAACTGTTGCGAACAGTAATCGCCATTCTCCTAAAGCGCGCAATTGCCAACGACTACTCAATCGGAACCTCGTGATTCTCTTTACTATCTTGTGCCTACTTGTAAATACGCTTTAGTAATTTCATCGTATACCTGACTACCACTATTCAAGTCGCATTATCACTCACTGATTTTTATAGGTACCCGAATCTAACTCTTACGATACTATGTGAATCGGCTCCCAATGAACACTTTTGTATTTCAAACACGATAACTACAACAAATGCACAAAATATCTAAACCCACATCAAGCCTCCCTGCGTTACAGGTAGCACGGATACAATAAAACAAGTATGGCTCAAACATTATACCCGCCGCACAACGTTTACTTATCTGGTGATCAAATCAAGACGATATTTTCAAATAAGAAAGCCTTGCACTGTAGTCTATTGCAACCAACAGATAACTTTTTTTAGGAACTACCCCTTTACACTCACTTATTCATGAAACTTCTCACGCTTCAATAAATTACAATAGCACCGTTTTATAATTCGGACTCCCAAACATTAACCGAATACCACTTATCTGTAACACTCCTCGCACAGCTCTGGAACACAGGTTCACTAGCTGACGACTAGTGGATGGGCCCACACTCTTGATGACCGTAGAAGCCATGTGTCACCATCACATGTACAGCACCAGCCCTTTTCCCGCAGTCAGCAGTCACATGAAACCATAATAAAATGATTAGTAGGCGTAGTTTACTTATCAATTCCTGACTCACACAGTACTAAATTAACACTACGCCGATCACATGAAACTTGTCAGCAATAATCTTAAGTACTACATCGCGCTGTTGCTAACGCCGTGAATATCGTTCAATGAAAGCTCAGTATTGTCAATGAATTTCTGTTCTACGTGGAAAACTAACGACATCTGATCTTGTGTGCCGATCACATGAATGCAACACCTCACCAACGATCTGCCGAACCACATCAACGATGTAACGTAACTAGTCAGCAATATACTTTGTAACTACCACATCGCGGATTTACATACCGGAATCGAAACAACATTATGAACGCTAGTGGCAACGCGTTTTGTAAGTAACTAGCATACACACTAGATTCACAGGAAAAACGGTAATAGTTTCCCAACACAAACATCAAAGTTCAACTTAAATCAAACAAATCAAACTTCACGCTCACGACACAAAGCTTTACCCGACCGAGATCGAACCCGGGCACTTTACCTCGCAGGCATTGTCACCACAAATTCAACCTTGGCATCGTCACAAAACACTTTTAACGTGTTCTCATGGTACACTTCATGGTTGAACCAACACCGATCCCGCTTCTGATGACGGAGATAGAGAGACAGACCCACGTTGGGTGGGTACTTCAAACCAGCATAAAACAATAATTAACAAGAAGTGGGTAGATTCATTTTACCATTATCATCAGACATAGCCAAGCAATTCCACGTGGGCGTTACCATGGGAAATGTCGGTTACAACCAAAGTGTACTTTTATTACTTAGTAGTCTACTCTTAGCTTCGTTCGTGTACTCAATCACTCAATCGCAATCGATCCGCCACTCACAAGTTTTTGGGCACTCGCCCACAGGACCTCCCAACGCCCCTTATAGTCCTGCCCAAGCCACCACAAACAAGTTAAATGAAAGGTTATACTTAGCAGCGACACCCTCGTCGCCTCGTCTCTTCCACAACCACACCGAATAGCGAACACGCAGCTCGCGGCGCTCCACGCACCTCTCACCCAGCAAATCCCAGCACTCCATCACGTGGGACTAACCGCGCAGCATAGTGGCCAGCACAGCAGGAGACGTCCGTTGCACTAAAGAGCCAACTCAAGACAACACAACATTACCAAATACCTCCAGCTATAGGAGAGGTCTGTTCGGCTTGAGAGCCGAGAGCTAAGAGACCTAGGCACTATAACGCTACCGACTATATAGCTCGTAACTGCGATAACCTTCCACCGTTACCAACATGACAGATTGTCAAACGTCAGCGTGTCACCATTTCATAGACAACCTCTGACAGCCAGTTCGACTGTCAATGTCACTGTGTTACCATTATACTAAATCAATCTACAACCAAACGCTAGCACAGATTATCAAAATCCGGCTGTCGCCGTCATATACTTTTCGAAAATTTAAGATTTTTATTTCATAACCTGAATTCCCATACTTATGTACTGGTATAGATCGTAGACTACATTATGTATGCGTAAAGCAGCAGTAGGGTGTGTAATTTTATATTAGACGGCCTACGCATAGCCTGTATCCCTACTGTGTATATAGCTAACTATTCTAACCAGTGGATTTCAAGGTCTTGGGTAAAAAGGAAACAAAAAATACAATATAATACACAATTTTAATAAAATTAAAAATATCTAAAAACTAAAGAAAACAATATTTTTATAATGTTAGCAAAACAATAAACAAAAGTCTAGCAATTTTCACATCTGTTATCACGATAATTTTTAATATTTTGAATTACGCTAAGACCAATATGCATAAATACAGTTCAATTCAAGAGTAATGACACACGTGTTTTATTCAAAACAAAAACAAAAATCTAAAAACAAAAGTAGCACCCCAGTAGGGAACCCCCCGGAGAGAGTAGCGGGCAGGGAGCAACGGAGGGTCCAGGTCTGTAAAGTAAAGAAGAGAAATTAGCATTCATAAATCAAAAGTTGGTTGGTTAGTGTGTTGGGAGCTACTCACATCGGAGAAAGAGTTCCGGCATCGATCACAGCGCCCATGATGAGCTTCCGTCGCTTTCGTAATTGGACCTGCTGGGTAGCGGCGGAAGACCAAGGGACCACAGGTTCCAGCGTCTAAAAAATTAAAATATATTAATATATATATATATATAATACCTAAATCTAAAAACATAGATTTAGGTTAGCGGGGATTCTGTTTATCCTATTATCCGTTATCCAAAATAAATAATCACGTGCCTACCAAAAATACAAATACAACAATTGTCAATCGATTTAGAAATAAAAAAGATAAAAAAGTACTATGCAGGAATAAAAATCATAAAAAGTTTTGTCAATCGATACAGAATATAAATAAATGAAATATGAATAAAAATAATAAAAAGTTCTAAGTCGGAAAACAAAATGTGAATTATATGTACAGGGCAGATACCTAAACTTTATTTTCAAAACAACACTTTATATTCTAAACACAAAAAAATGAACACGAAAAATGTAGATACAATTTTTTCGGCAACAGTACCAACACGGGCGAGGCGGCGAGGCGGCGCCGACAGCTGCGCATTTTTTTTCATTTGGAAACTAATTTCTAAACAATTATGCGTTATAAGCAGTAACTATAAT
This sequence comes from Crocallis elinguaria, assembly GCA_907269065.1. Lineage (NCBI taxonomy): Eukaryota > Metazoa > Arthropoda > Insecta > Lepidoptera > Geometridae > Crocallis > Crocallis elinguaria. The sequence goes on along the minus strand of OU026081.1, from coordinate 4,222,832 downwards.
ATATAATTATGTTCCTAGATAAATGAGACAGCTACTAAAACACATATAAAACCAATCAAAGCTAAATTAGATGTTATATCGAGTAAAAAACATAACGACGTCAAGTGGTTTGGATGACGCAATTTTACCTTGAAAAAAGTAACAGGCTTCCTCACTCAATATTTTTCGCACAAATCAAAAACAAATTGATTACACTTATTCCTCCATATTTTTACAGTAATTGTGTGTAAAATACTCACTGTTTCCTTCCTTTGTACATTTTTAGGCGATTTATTGCGGCGACTCACACTCCCGTCATCCACTTGACAATGACAAAAAAATGGCGGGCGGTGCTCGAAAACGTCACTTTTTTTTCATTTTGCCTAAACTTTTTTATTTTGTTCTGAATGTAGCAAAAAGATACAAACGAATGATGTTGCTGCTGAGTTTACGAACGAATCACAGCCAAGTATATTACGGTTGGACGCATTGGGCCGGAGCTACGACCAATCAAAGACAAGAGAACTTTAGGCGGTAGCACGTGGTACCAGTCGACGCGGTTTCCCAGTGTTTTTAAGACGGTACCACGTATGACCGCCCAACATTTGACGGGTTAACCCGTTAAATGTCGGGGGGGTCTCTAAAAAAAAAATGTCAGGTCTGTCGGGGGGGGCGGGAGATTATTATTATTTAGGTAGACGTTCGGAGAAAATGCATTATTACGTCGAGATTATTCATGTTAGCGATAGAAATCGTACACCATTACCTTCGTATTGAAATAAGCTATCCTATTATGACCCTTTCATTTATTATAAATACTTACATGATAGAGAAAAGATAAGATTATTCCTCATTGTAAGATGTTTGGACACGAACTCTCACAAATAATGCACTTTCACCAAAGAACTAATCACTTTCACTTGTTTTACACACTGTAATCGGATTGTACGCACTTTTTTCTACTAGATACGACCCTGATTTGTACAACACTCATGACTAATCACAAACAAAACGAAATGTTTACATAAGTATAAAGGCACATGGTCACAATCGCCTTTATCAGAAGGTTCCATATCGATTATTATACTGTGAAGGTAGGCGTGGGTATATCGGGCGAGGAGAATACCAAACTAAACTTCCAAAATATAAACGTTCTAATCAACGAAATATTACAATGGTTAGATAGAGGGTATTCTAATTAGATTTAACACAAAGACACTCCACCGAACACGTAATGCGCTTGCGAGATATTAACGGATTGCCTCTCCAAAAATGTAATGGCACTGACGGCAACCGAATGATCCGCTCTTCACGCACACTAGCACCCGGGGTTGTGTCAGTGTCAAGAAACCGTCAGCTGTCACTACTGTCAGCTACGACGTTCCTTGCCACTCCAAAATAATAAAAGCGCCGTCACGGCCGGACTGACGTTCGCACGTCCTCGTGCGTCTGTTTACGCCCCACCCTGGTTCTCCAGTTAATCTGCAAAGACAAAACACAGCTGGAAGACTCAACATTTACGCTCGTTCATCGCTGACACATTATTATCACTTTATCACTCGCAAACACTATCTCAAAATCAATCCTGACACATTTTGTCAGTCAACTCGTCAAACGTTATCTCAATTCTCAACATCAGTGCAACACATCATAACGTCACGTCAACACGAACTGAACTGGACACCTCACAGAGTCCCTCGCTTCAGTCACAAAACCAATTCTCAATATCAGTCCAACACATCACGTATCGTCACGTCAACTCAAACTGGACCGGACAACTCACATGTCCCTACAGTCACCAGCACAGTGGCTTGATCCGGAACGTCGACCCTTATAGGCGGGACGAGCTCCTGTAGACCATCCACTGGCGACACACGAAGCAATACAGACTGGACCGGACAACTCACATGTCCCTACAGTCACCAGCACAGTGGCTTGATCCGGAACGACGACCCTTATAGGCGGGACGAGCTCCTGTAGACCATCCACTGGCGACACACGAAGCAATACAGACTGGACCGGACAACTCACATGTCCCTACAGTCACAAACCAGCCCAGTGAACTGATCCGGAACCTCAACCCGCATAGGCCAGCTCCTTAGACCATTCACTTGCTGCGCAAGAAGTCAGTCATCAGTCATAGCTCACAAGTACTGTAGTCTGATTTAGGACGTAAGCCCACATGAGCCAGTCCCCCGATCAGATATCGTACCATGTGTTAGTTAATAATCTCAGTCATAGTCATAGTTGCCCATAAGCTTTCTGTTGTAAATCACATGTTAAAAGTCAAGGTAAGGTGTCAAAATTGATACGAACACGAGATTTACACACACACACACACACACACACACACACACAAACTAGATAGATAAGCCTTCAATTTACAATTTACTCTTCATCAAAGTTAGAAGCAGAGAGGGCTTAAGAGCTAGCGGTCAACGTGCACGAACTAAATACCGAGACTGTATCACTTTCATTCTCAGCTGATACCCCATCATCATCATCATCATCATTCTCCTGATTGTGGACCGCCGTCTCGGCCTACTCTGCTCTATCGATTAAGGTACTAAGTAGCTGCCACAACTAATCCGGGTAGGTACTACACGCAAAATTTCATGAGAATATTTGCAAATGCAATTAGATCTATCGATGTCTCTTAGTAGTCTAAAGCGCAAATAATTTTAAATGTGACTTTGAATTTTGTCTGTACTTTGGTTTGGTTACGTTCGCTACATATAACAACGAAATCACCTAGTAAAAATGGCTTTACATGTAATTGCCTTGTCACGATTGAGACGCCTTACGTTCGATTTAGCTGTCTTTAAGACAACTTCAGTTGCGTTTTTTTTCGGATGGTAGTCTAATTTAATCGAGACCTAGGTTCTGAGTGTGGTGATATACTAGACAGATCTAATGACTGTGCTTGTACGCCGAACATCAATTCCGTTGCAAAATAACCTATTACCTTGGACCCCGTTCTTTTCATTGCTAACTGAACTTCGGAAAGTTCGTCACTCCATGTCTTATTCCGATCATTCTTTAGTATAGTCAGTAAGCTCTATTACCCGCTCTACCTGGCCCTTTACCCTGCTAGAGCCGGTTTAGATGAAGCGGTATCACCTAAATCTTTCAAGTCTGCTCTTATGTAGCACCACCTACCCTGAGCAGCTATAATTCGTTTACGCACACCGAGAAGGAAAACAGCTTCCTTAAAAAAACTTTGATGGCAGTGGCTGCATCAAGTGAAGGTGTATTTTCAAGACGAACATGTTTTATAAAAGCATCGATTTTACTACTGAAGCATATTCTTGGCGATCACTCTTTCCTCTAGAGTACACCTTTTCGGACATGGCATGTGTGAGTAACTGCTTTAACCTTACTGCAGTTCTGTTATAAACTATATACGCTTACTTATCTTAGGCTTGACAGTTACGTTGACCCTTTGGGATATACTGGGTATTCAAGGTATTGATAGGAGGGTCAGTCGCTTCTGGATGAATCAGTCTTGTCAAGCTGGTCTTAATTTGACAACATTGAAAGAGAAAAGACTGTGTACAATGAATAAGATGAACCAAAGAGAGGATTCTAGACAGAAAGACAGCGTGTTACCTGCTGCTTCCCTTAATGGAATAAATCGAAGTTATAGAATAGAGCAATACTTTATTGGATAGCTGCAAGTCTGTAAGATACAATTTATGTGATTGTATTGCACATTAGATCATTTTAAAGTTCGTCCAGCTCGGGCGCCCAACATAACATGAATTATTGGTAACACAAAGATAGGTAAGTGATAGGTTTACGCTTGTAGGAAGGCCCACCGCCGGTGGACGCGCGGAGTTGTATCAGTTTGAGTTTTAGATGCAGATAGGAAATTACAATTCGTCGACTGCAAAAGTGCTGACGACCAGTATTGCCGGAAGATTTTAAACACCCGAACGACTGCTATACGGTCTATAGCTCGTTAGAATGATATTGTGACTACCTAAGTGTCAGTCCGAGTCAGTTGTTTGCCGTTAAAATAAAAATAACTAACTAACTACAGTCATGTGATACACAATATTTGCTCTGAACTAATATTGCACTATATCCTGACCTTGCATCTTTATGAAACTCTATGGGGAAATCACGTCCAAAAATTGACAGAAACGGTTCTGAGGTAGGTATATATTGCTACAGCCTGCAATCTTATTTTCTGTTTATACGCAACAGGTTAGAACTTGACCATTATCTCGCATGATCTTTAGCGATGATATGATCGAAGATGGGCGAATATGCTATGATTTGAACTGGCTTTCAAGTGCAGCAGTAGGAACACACCGGTAGGTAGTTGGTAATAGATTTTCAACTTTAGGGGTATAGCTAGCCAGGCCAACACTAGAAAATGCACTACCTACTACAGCTATGGTCGCATCACGACCGAAATCTTAAGCTAAGTATAGGATTCAGACCATCGACTCCTTCCCTACTGGGTCACCATGCATTCAAAATTGATTGATTGATTTTTAATAAATGTGCCCTTCTTCACGTTATAAGACAAACTAGCATCAGAGGGTGCTTTTAGCGTTCAGTCCAGGCATGGTTTAGTGTTCTTTGATTTATACCGGAGTACCTAAGTCAAACACGGCGTTCGTATATCGATGTTCATATACCTACGCTAAGGCAACACGTCTCGTAGTATACCATCGATGAATAACTCGCCATATTTTTTGTAATATTTTAATCTAAGCAATTTCATGTTAATCTTGTAAGAGTTGTAGTAAGCACTCAAATGTAAGTCATAGACCGACCAGGTTTTTTTTGTGAATTGAAGAATGCGCATGGCTATAAACTCGTACACGGAGTTACCTATAGCACCCTGTATACACTAATTCATGTCCACATGTTGCTGTCAAAGTAACCATGGCCTTGCAACACGTGCAGATTACAAAGCGTTTCACGCTCACGCGCGGCTCTATGAAAATCCATCAAATATCCACGGAACAGACAACAACAGCAACAGGGCCAAATCGTGCTATCTCTTTCACTCCCCTGAAACCCTGCCTAGGCTCAAAGCGACCTCTGCCCCGCTTTACTCTACCAAACAAATCACTTGCGCACCGCCGCATGTTCACCGCGGCTTCTGCACCGAACATGCAGCTACAAGACGTGAGTGAACTATAACTGTGAAACTATTTTTTTGAGTCGAGGTCGTTGAAATGTCTGCCGTGTGAGAGTCTCTTCCACACCCTCGAATACCACGGTTAGCGCGCGGACTAGACTTCTAAGCACCACGACGCCAAGCAGTACAACATGCGTCAAGCGGTGAATAACGGTGATAGTGGCTTCTCTGTGGTCCATGATTGATGTATATCCATCAATCATGCTGGACCATGTACCTATCATGACTGTATAAACTGTCTAATGACGTTTTCAACAAGGTGGCTTTGGTTCTATTTTTTGCTATTTCACAGATAAGTAGTTGGCACTTGGTAGATCTGTAGGTGCTAGATTCTTTGCTTAGGTACATAGAATTTAATTTGACTATTATGGACCTGCACCGGCACGTTATTTTCTAAGAGCATCCCTATACCTGTAATCACCAATGGTCGGTATTAACTATCACATACGAATCGAAACTAATAGTACCTTGCACTTTAGACTTGCGCTGTATACGTTGATAACAATATGTGAAACACATTTCACGTCACCTTTACCTAAAGGTATACTTAGTTACTCTTTTAAAGTACCCGGAAACTTCTTGGCAAAACTACAAGCCACTAACAAACAAGCAGATTCACTGTCAAACAAGAAGGAAACGAGCTCACCAGATGACATATCAGACAACATCTTCTTTGGCTGTCGCTGGTCCGCCGCCTCCTTTTCGGCCGGGACACGCCGGCGCCGCCCGAAGGACGTCCAGGTTGTCCATACAAGAAGCAGGTGATCTTCGCTGTACTTCGCTCAGCGCGTTGTTTGCAGCAGCAGGCTCGTCTTGTCGCTTGCGGCGTTACACCGCTGTATGTCCTTGGTTTGGATCTCATCTCGGCGGCCCTCATCAATGCGGATTTATTACACTCCTTGCAACCGACGGCACGTTCCCAATGATAATGTCTTCGGCCAATTCGAATGCTAATTTGTGGTGCCGAGGCTGCTAATAATCTTGATAGCAGTAATCTTCATAGCAGTGCTTCATAGTATAGCAGCGCTTCATAGTATAGCTTCATAGTAGTAACAGTAATTTCTGATAAATTTGGGTCTGATGATGCTGCGGACGCTTTCTTGTTGCAGGTATCCTCCTCTGGACTTTGCCCTTCGTATCCCACTTCTGATAAAGGCACATGGTCACAATCGCCTTTATCAGAAGGTTCCATATCGATTATTATACTGTGAAGGTAGGCGTGGGTATATCGGGCGAGGAGAATACCAAACTAAACTTCCAAAATATAAACGTTCTAATCAACGAAATATTACAATGGTTAGATAGAGGGTATTCTAATTAGATTTAACACAAAGACACTCCACCGAACACGTAATGCGCTTGCGAGATATTAACGGATTGCCTCTCCAAAAATGTAATGGCACTGACGGCAACCGAATGATCCGCTCTTCACGCACACTAGCACCCGGGGTTGTGTCAGTGTCAAGAAACCGTCAGCTGTCACTACTGTCAGCTACGACGTTCCTTGCCACTCCAAAATAATAAAAGCGCCGTCAAGTATAAAAACAAGGCGGCCATTGTCGTGCCGGCGCGGCGCGAGACGGACTGCCCAAGGTCAGCCGGCACTCGGCAGAGAGTAAAGTACCGTTCGCACCACAAACACTAAGCTTATTGTGTTAGAAGTTTTGAGGATATGACATTTATTATAAACACTTTACGATGTAATGTGTTTATAATAAAGTGACGCGATTATAATAACAAAAGATTTTATCTTTTGTTATTTATATTGCTATTTATTATTGTAATTATAATAAAAATGGAATGTATATTGGGAATTTATTGTATAGACCTATTTATTTTATACTAACAAAGTTGCTGTCCTATATTTTGCGTGGTGGGGCGTGAAATTTATTGGCAATAATTTATAAAACATACACTTATCGAAAATTTCAGATTTTTATTTCATAACCTGAATTCCCATACTTATTTATGTACTGGTATAGATTGTAGACTACATTATGTATGCGTAAAACTGCGGTAGGGTGTGTAATTTTATATTAGGCGGCCTACGCATAGCATAATAGATATTTGTATAGACCTGCATTGTATACTAACAAAGTTGCTGTCCTTTATTTTGCTTTGGCAATAATTTATAAAATATATACTTTTCGAAAATTTAAGATTTTTATTTCATAACCTGAATTCCCATACTTATGTACTGGTATAGATCGTAGACTACATTATGTATGCGTAAAGCAGCAGTAGGGTGTGTAATTTTATATTAGACGGCCTACGCATAGCCTGTATCCCTTTTTTTTTTTTTTTTTTTTTTTTTTTGGTTTCCCAGGGAAAAACTCCTTTGCGAGCTTACCCCTCCGCGCCCCGGGGGGGGCTACGGAGAGAGTGTGGGACTCACGCTCGCCCACGCGCAGCCGTCCTACCCACTAAAAAACCCTGGGACGTTTTCCGGCTCAGCTTTTGGACGGGGTCGCGGTTCCGCTTTCGCACTCCGCACAGGACCCCGTCAGCCGTCGTCCGCCCCCCAGGGCGGACCCGCCTCGCGGGGAGAGCACCTCTCCCCCGCACGGCCAGGCGATGCGCCCAACGCAAGCGCATCGCCTCCGCCTCGGGAGGACCCTACCTATACGCAGGTGAGGGACGCCGAATGCCCCCGCATCCGACGCCCCAGGTCCTCCCGGTGGAGACGGAGGGGTTAGACCGCGCCCCCGTCTCCGTGCTCATGAGAGCACCGTCAGTGGCGCGCGGTCGCAAAAGCACGGCCGCGCGCTCCACCTCGTCTCGGTCCGGTGCAGAGGGGGGCCGTGAGTCACCCCCTCTGATGTCGAGTCCGATGTTGCCCCCACCCCGATTATGGCCAATCAGGGCGAGGGGCTTCCTCCTTCCGTGTCTCGTCCGATATTTGGCGCGCTGCCGGCGGGAGCAGGGGGGCATACCCAAAAAAGGTATCCCCCTGGTCCCACGCCGGTGGCCAGCGCGCCCCTCCTCGTACAGCCCCCCCAATAAGAGGGGCTGTCCTCCTCCTGGTCCCGTCCGGTAATATTTGGCGCGCTGGTAGTCAGCGCGCCCCTCCTCGTCCAGCCCCCCCAATAAGAGGGGCTGTCCTCCTCGAATGTCCCGTCCGGTCGCGCGCTGCCAGCGGGAGCAGTACCCTGGTCCCACGCTGGGAGACAGCGCGCCCCTCTCTCTCACCACCGGTGTAGCGCGTCGAATAGTCGACAACGACGCGCCCGTCCCTCTCTGCGGCCTTCGGGTCCCGCTCAACCCCTCTGCCCCATCCGCTGTGCCCTCTGCTGACCCAATCAGAGGGACACGCGGAGGGGCCCACCTCGCCGGGGCATCAGCTACCCGTCAGCAACCCCTCCGGGACCGAAAGGTCAACCAGGAGATGTTGCTGACGGGTACCCAGGGTGCACCGCGTGGAGGTTCCCCGGCATAGCACCCCATAGCCTGTATCCCTTTTTTTTTTTTTTTTTTTTTTACGTCGCTAAAAATCCTCATGGATACCACCAGCCGCGAGGGCAGCGTGGTGGTTATGTTGGACTCCGGCTAATGAGGCCGACCTACCAACTAAAAAACCGACGTGTGTTCCTCCTCTGCGCCATAATGCCGGGCTGCGGGCCCATGTTAATAGCCAACCGCGGCCCGGCGACGCGCTGGTCCCAGTTGTGGGACCCCACCTCCGGCGACAACGTACTCCACGTACGCCATCGCCGTATCCACCTCCCTAAGGGGCGCGCGGGAACACGCGCGCGCCACCTCGAGGCCCAAAAGCTGAGGGTGGGCTCCCTCGTGTCCACCCTCTGGGCCTCAGGAGCCGAAGAAGGAGTAGAGACCCCTTCTCCGACCCCACCCCGCATGCGCATCACCACCACGGGTAATGTGCAGTGCGGGGTCACCACCGGTTGTTGTCCCGATCCCCGACCCCAACGCTCCATGCGAGAGGGAAAGAGAAAGGGACAAGTCAACTCCAACCCCCAGCCACCACGGTGCCCACACACCGCTTAGGGTGGGGTATCCCCGTAGGGATCGTGCTCGGGGACACCAGTGGATTGCCCGGGGTACTCAGGCAATCCACCTGTCCCTTCACACGTGCAAACGGCGGGGGGCCACCCCGCCGGCCGCAGCCACCACAGGCCGCCAGCCCCCCCTCCCTCGCTTGCACGGCAGGCGGTGAGGTGTCGCCCCTCCAGCCGGGGCCTCTGGACCCCGGCCTCCCTGCAGGGCCGGCAACACCACCAGCGCTCCGCCTGCCATCTCTCCTCCTTTGTCACGTCCTTCGTTGGCGCGCTATACACCAGAGGGAGCAGCGGGTTCCCCGTGGGAGCGTTCGGGGGCACGCATAACCCAGCGGTGGAACCCCTGGTTCCATGATGACAGCGCGCCCCACCTCGGCCTCGTCTTTGCCCGTCCGATGGCGCTAGAGCGCGCGTGTTACCCGCACGGCGCTCCAGCGCCCAAGTCCCTCATTGCGGCCTTCGGGCCCCGCTCAGCCCTTGCGCCCCGTCCGCTGAACCCTCTGCTGACCCATTCAGAGGGATACGCGGAGGGGCCCACCTCGCCGGGTTATCAGCTACCTGTCAGCAACCTCTCCGGGACCGAAAAGTCAACCAGAAGAAGTTGCTGACAGGTACCCAGGGTGCACCGCGTGGAGGTTACCCGGCATAGCACCCCATAGCCTGTATCCCTACTGTGTATATAGCTAACTATTCTAACCAGTGGATTTCAAGGTCTTGGGTAAAAAGGAAACAAAAAATACAATATTTATTTATTTATTTATTTATCTCAGATTCACAGCTTTACTTAGTACTACATAACAAATTTCATATTACTTATCCTTAAGCCAAAAAGAATCTACATTATGTAACTTATCCGATATAAGTAGTATAATTAACAAATTGCGAGCAGCGGTAGCCGCAGCCGCTTGATAGGTACTTACAAACTACAAACTCGCTGCGTCCGCGGCGCGCACAGTGCACACATGGCAGCGCCGCAGCTTACAACAACAACGTTACAGGTATACTGTCGCATGTCTCATGGTGTGGCTGTGTGTGTGGGGTGTGTGGGTGTATTATTTATGTGTGAGTTTGGTGTGCAGTGTGATCACAGAGTGTGATGTTTGTGGCAGGTTAGTAATATTAACATGAAGAAAGGCTTACATGGCGCTGTTAAGACAGAGATTCATATAATTTAGATTTAAAAACTAGTTTGGATGTATAATAAAACTCATATTTCAGATACAACCAATGTGTATTCAAGTAATTAAGTACTTACATATTATTCCAGGCACCAATTTATTCCAACTCCCAACACAACTCTTAGAAAATACCAACGCTCGTCCAGCTTCGATGCTTGCTCCCGCCAGAATGTCGATCTCCCCACAATGCCGACCAAAAATCATTCACTGTCACTAGCTGTCCCTTCAACTCACGTTCAATTCGTTCACTCATTTTTATATGGAGTATTTGACAGTGACATTTATTTAAAGTTGATCTAATTGAACTCGAAACCTAACACTCGACCATCCTGACCTCGTGCATGTCCTCATGCACGCAAGCAGAACAGTTTTCATAAACCTAACACTCGGCTATATATCGAGACAATCTGTCGCCAGCATCGAAACAGGATTCACAATAAAAGAGAGAGAGAAAAAAAATAATTATACATATTAGCCGTCAGGTTTACACATCAATCATTTGAAACGCCTTTCTTTTCACAAAGAGCACATATTAAATTGTAGAAGACATTTTTGAACCCTGCCTTCTCAGTTTCTCACGAACATAATTTACTTCTACTTATTGTACAGATATATACGATTTATATTTTTGTGAACCCTTCCTTCTCACAAAAATTAACAATTTCTACTTATTCTAGTGATATTTGTGAACCCTTCCTTCTCACAAACATCAACTATTTCTACTTAATCTATTGGAGTTTGTGAACCCTTCCTTCTCACAAACACCAACTAATTCTATTGATATTTGTGAACCCTTCCTTCTCACAAACATCAACTACTTGTCCTTATTCTAGTGATATTTGTGAACCCTTCCTTCTCACAAACATCAACTATTTCTACTTAATCTATTGGAGTTTGTGAACCCTTCCTTCTCACAAAGACCAACTAATTCTATTGATATCTGTGAACCCTTCCTTCTCACAAACATCAACTACTTCTACTTATTCTATTGATATCTGTGAACCCTTCCTTCTCACAAATATCGCAATACATTTCCAATATTTACATTCAATAAACCATAACACAATTACAATTCATGATCACTACTATCAGCATCCTCATTGACATTTTCAACCTCATCATTATCATCGTCTACATCATTTACATTCAGGGCAGCTACATGTACCCAAGGCAGCATGCGGTCAACTGCGACGGTGGTTTTACGCTTATTTTTGGTTGTACTCAACCCTGGAATCGCAGATAAACGGTACCTATCGTTACCCAATACCTCAACTATTCTATATGGACCTATGTATGCCGGCAATAACTTCTTACTTTTCCCATCATTATTGAAAGATGTTTTGGTAATTTTAACTAACTCACCCTCATTATATATACGGGCAGGACGCCGGTTTTTATTGTAATATAGCTTTTGTTTTTCCTGTTCTTCGTCAATTCTATCTTTAACTTCTTCACGTATAGTTTCTAAATCATAAGCTTCTTGTGTTTCATAAACTATTTCATTCATTTTAGGATTGATTTCCGAGTTTATTTGTGGCCCAAACATCACCTCTGCCGGAGTCCTTCCCGTTGTCTTTTGCCGAGTATTATTCATTCCCCACTGAACCCTACCTACTTTGTCGTCCCAGTCCTTCTCGTCGTAATTTAGGTTCTGGGCGGTCAGCGAGTTAAGAATCGTGCGGTTATATCTTTCCACCTGCCCGTTTGAACGTGGACTGGCAACTGCGTTTAAGACATGCCTAATGCCTTTGTCTAGACAAAAACGTTTAAACGCGTGCGACGTAAAACACGTACCACGGTCAGTGATCACGCGGTCTGGATTGCGGAAGGTATAAAATATATCTTCTAAAACTCGTAAGGCTGTTTGAGTTTTAGTATTGCGCACTGGTCGAACGAAAGCAAATTTAGTAAACGCATCTACGATCACCAAGAGATAACAGTTACCCCTTTTTGATCGCACAAACGGTCCCAAATGGTCGACATGTAATGTATGGAAAGGAACCTCAATTTTAGGTATCGTGTGTAGATGACCTTCTTTTGAAGTAACTTTCTTGGAGTACGCACATTCCATACACGCCTGAACATACTTTTTTACAAATCTTGACATTTTTGGAAACCAATATGTTCTCCTTATTCGCTCTAAGGTCTTTTCCAAGCCAAAGTGGCCCATTTCGTCGTGATTTAGGCGACAAATTTGCCACCTGGCGCCTTTTGGCACTACCCAGCGTAGTTCAGATTTATCGCCGCCTATGCACTTATAAACCCTATCCTCCTTAATTAGGTAATTGTCTCTAATATACTTCAGACCTTCAGCATCGATATCAGTAGTTAATATATCCCGAATTCGGCATATCTCAGTATCTCCTACCTGCAGCGTTTGCAACCAGTCATCGCTGCTAATCGTCATTACGCTCGGGTATTGTTCCGGATCGATCGTACTATCGGGAGTTGGTATCGGATTTCGCGATAAGGCATCTACGTGTGACATCTTTGTACCAGAGCGATACTCTACGATACACTGAAATTCCTGTAGGAGTAACCACCAGCGAGCTATGCGTGGAATTAGGTCACGTTTAGAAAACGTAGATCGTAGTGCACTGCAGTCAGTAATAATTTTAAAATTCTGCCCTAATAGGTAAACTCGGAATTTCTTAAGAGAGCATACCACGGCCAACGTCTCAAGCTCAAACGCATGAAAATTCTTCTCCTCTGGAGAGGTTTGTCGACTGTAATATGCTACAGGCTGAAAAGAACTACTACCATGATGACGCTGTAATAAAATACCTCCGACCCCGATCTTGCTAGCGTCAGTATGCAGTTCAGTCTCAGCAACCGGGTCGTAAATAGCGAGTATTGGTCTATCCATAAGTTTATGCTTAAGTGATTTAAAAGACTCATTCTGTTCTGTCGTCCATTCCCAAGTTACGTCCTTCTTTAGCAGTCTATTTAATGGATGCGCTATGGCTGCAAAGTTCCGTATAAATTTTCGAAAGTATCCTACCAATCCGAGGAATTGACGAACTGAATGTGGATTGGTTGGACAGGGGAAGTCCTGAACAGACTGAATCTTTTTGCTACCGGGACGTACCCCAGCCGCGCTGATATCATAACCCAAATAATTTATGCTTTCTTGCAGAAAATTACATTTTGACAAGTTCAGTGTAAGATTTGCTTTGTCGAGTAGTCGTAATACTCTCTCTAATCTCTCCAAACATTGATCTACGCTATTCCCGTATATGAGCACGTCATCTATATATGCCGTGGCTTCTGAAAACCTTGCTGAACCTAGAAGTTTGTTCATCATCCTTTGGAATATCGCCGGCGCATTTGCTAGCCCGAACGGCATACGGTTAAATTCGTATTGACCGTCCGGGGTAACAAATGACGTCAACGGCTTGGAGGTCTCTGAAATTGGCACCTGGTAATAGCCAGATGCCAGGTCCAGTGTGACAAAGTATGCCTGTCCAGAGAGTCTGGCGATTTCATCATCAATAACCGGCATTGGATATCGCTCTTTAACCGTAACTGAGTTCAGCTGCCTATAATCGACACACAGCCTTAAGTTGCCGTCCTTTTTACGTACTAAGATTATAGGACTTGCATACTCTGACACCGACTCTCTGACTACACCTGCATCCATCATCTCTCCTATCATCTCTCTAACTTGTTCTCGTTCTTTATGCGACAGCCTATAGGGACGATACACAATGGGTCGCTTATTATTTAGCTCGATATTCATTTCGGCTATATTTGTACAGCCAAGTTCCTTTAAAGATGACGCAAAACAATGTTTGAATCTGTTTAGAAGATCTAATAACTTTTCCTTATGAGGCTCACCTATCGTTTGAGAAACGTTAACCTTGGTCTCGTCTATTTTGCTATGCTCTGGCAGTTCATCTGAAGCCAACGCTTCAATACGGTGAACCGTTTGTATTTGTATACATCTGCCTATAACCATTCCTTCCTGAAACTGACATTGCCCTGAAAGCGGTGTGATATCAACATTGACCAAACTATCTTTTACCTGATAGATACCTCCACTGATTATGAATTGCCGATTTGGTTTTCCTACGATCTTTCCACTCACTAGAACTTGCCCATCACTTCCTGCTTCTACATGACACCTAATCGACGCTGGGCCGAAAACCCTGACATCTGCAGTTACGAAAACCTTCACCGACGTTTCCTCTTCTTGAACATCATCCATCGAGGGCAATTCGTTATTAATATTATAGAACTGTAACTCCTTAGCATTTTTGTAAACGATAATGTGCGGCTGTTCGGTAAAAGTCTGTCCTAACAGTATTGGAACATCGAGCAGGTTATCGTCAACTACTTGACAAGGAACTCTAGCACAGACACCATCAATATTCAAATCTGCAATAACTCCGCCGGAAGAGTGAACAACGTTGTTCCCGAATCCCTTCATGGGTGTCGAAACATTGTCACTTTTCAATCCTAACGATGAAGCTGTAGAATGAGTAATCAGCGATACCTCACTGCCAAAATCGACAAAGGATTTTACAAGGACACCATTCAATATGCCTTCTTTAATAAATTTTGCATTCGTACCTGAAGTTGTTATACGCATCGTCTTCGAAACATCATTAGATTTGTTGTCAACATTTTCTACTCTAACCATGCAATTTTCTATCTTATGACCAAATCTACGGCACTTCGAGCATTGAATTATCGGTTTGGAACATTTAGAGTAAGGGTGTCCGCGCTCTTTACAATTAAAGCAAAATATCTGACTACTGCTCACACTAGCCTTATTAAATTTAGTAGCGGAATTATTTTCAACGGGTGGCGGTCTAAATCTAGGCTGCATACGATCGAAAAACTGAGGTGTTTCTTTATTGCACATCAGAAACTGTAATAACTGATCAGGTTGGGTACAACGTAACGCATTAGCACTAGATTTCATCGTCTTGTCGCTTAATCCATGAATGATACAGTCGACTGCACGCTTGCCCTCGATATCACATTGATTTAACAACGCTAACTTTTCGTAATAATAGACTTCCAGAGGCTCATTTGCCCTACTTTTCCTCTTAAGCATGTCCTCCAAGGATTGGCCAAAGTTCTGCTCATATGGGAATGCATCCAACAATTTTTGCTGCCATTCGGCCCACGAAAACAGGATGGTATTTAAACTCTCATACCAAATTTTCGCCAATCCTTGAAGCTTTTGCATTGCGAAATGTATAGTTATCTTCTCATCCCAACCGTAAACAGTAGCGCACTCGTTGACCTTCTTAAGCCAAATATTAATTCGCTGTGTTTTCGAAGATGGGTCAAAATCCGGCAATATATTTTTGTGATTCATGCTGCTAGTTGGTAAGGAGGTCGCTAAAGTCGACGGTTGAGATTTAGACTGACCTATCGACTTAATTAAATTAACTATATCTTTAGAACTAAAAGTAGGACTCTCTGACCTATTATTCCGTGGTGCTCGTTGGTTGTCTTCGCCGCCCCGTGTAGCAGCTGGCCTTCCTGCTTCTGGACTGCGAGGACGACGAACGCTTCCATCGCGACGACGAACGCTTCCATCGCGGCGACGCAACCGTTCCTCAACGATAGCACTTCGCCGCGATCGACTGCGCCCTCTTCGTACTTCGTCTTCCAACATACGTGCACGGGCACGTTCACGTTCGAGTTCACGTTCTAGGTTTCTTCTACTTTGGCTTCGTTCTTGTTCTCGAAGCTCGTGGTCGATGCTGCGTAGGCGGCTACGGCTTCGGTAGACACCCACCTCTTGACGGAGACGGCTCCTTGATTCTCGACTTGGACCGGGTCCCTGTCGGTCGGGCGTCGAGAGCCGGCGTCGCGGAGGAGATTCCTCGCCACGCGGCATTGTTCTGTACCTCGAAACACAAAAGAAAATCTATGTACATATTCTAACTGCAGGTTGTCAAAAATATGTGGGTATTTCGAAAAGAAAGCTTCTTAGCTCAAAAACAACAAGTTTTTAACATCCCGTGGAACCCACGTTACAAATCTGTGATTCGATTCACCACGGCAAACTAAACTTCAAAGCTACTTTCTATGTCACATGCACTAAACTGGACAAAATTATCAGATTTTACAGTTGCTAAATGGTTTAGTCGTTGAAGTTCAAATAGTCGGTCAGAAAGATTTCAATGCGTATTTATTACACGCACCTGATACCCCTAAGTATTAACAGTTAAAGTATTTGATCAGAAAATAAGGATCTTAGATATTCAGCGTATTAGCACAAAAATCTTAATAACTTCAATAATTACTTTAATTAGACTCGTCGTTGACCGTTAAGCATAACATGGGCTTATCCCACTTCTGAAATATAATAAAACTCATATTTCAGATACAACCAATGTGTATTCAAGTAATTAAGTACTTACATATTATTCCAGGCACCAATTTATTCCAACTCCCAACACAACTCTTAGAAAATACCAACGCTCGTCCAGCTTCGATGCTTGCTCCCGCCAGAATGTCGATCTCCCCACAATGCCGACCAAAAATCATTCACTGTCACTAGCTGTCCCTTCAACTCACGTTCAATTCGTTCACTCATTTTTATATGGAGTATTTGACAGTGACATTTATTTAAAGTTGATCTAATTGAACTCGAAACCTAACAGATGTGTTAAAGGGATCTATTTCGCTAAAAAGTTTATTGTAAGTATTAGGCATTCTACTGGTCAGACTGTTGGCTGAATAATTTGTACGGTGGGTAGGTACGTAAAAAAGTTGTGTATTCCTTGTTCTTGACTTCGGGGCTCGTAAAGTCAACACCTTAGATATCAGATCAGAACAGTCGAGTGCGCCGGAGCAAATATCGTGCAACAGCGACATGTCGCTTATAACACGTCGATTACGCAATGAAACTAGCCCTCGCTTTTGGCAAGAAGTAACATAATTATCGTAATTCGACTTACTCCGATATTCTAAATGTTTAACGAATTTTCTTTGTATCGCTTCTATCGCGTGTTCATATATAATGTATTGCGGGTTCCATATCGGGCTACAGTATTCAAGTACCGTGCGGACATACGCAAAATACAGGACCTTAAGACAAGCTATACTAGTAAATGGTTTAGTGACACGTAGTACAAAACCCAGGTTTTTATATGCTTTATCGACAATGTGATCTACGTGCGAGGAAAATGTAAGTTTACTGTCTAAATGAATCCCTAAATCTCTAACAATGTGTTCCTTCTGTATAATTGCGTTGTTAAGTTTATAAAAATAAGAAATGGGGAAATTACTTCGCGTAAAAGTAATTGACAAACATTTGGATACATTCACTCCTATTCGATTTTGCTCGTAGTAGTGTGATAATCGGTCCAGGTCTTCTTGAAGCCTTAAACAGTCTTCAGCGTTGTGAATTTTATAGTACACTTTCTTGTCATCAGCAAAAAGTAAGAAGCTTGAATTCCTAATGCAATATCCAATGTCGTAAAGGTAGGCTGAATAAAAAAGAGGACCAAGCAGTGATCCCTGTGGGACCCCAGATGGTATAGTAATGAAGTCCGAACGGGCTCCACCTATTACTACTGCTTGTCTCCTTTTGTCAATATATGATTGGACCCATCTGAGGAGGTCTCCCTGTATTCCCAGCTCCTGCAACTTGCGCAGCAGGATAACGTGGTCCACACGATCGAAAGCTTTTTCAAAATCGGTGTAGACCACGTCAACCTGTGCGCCCGACTCCATTCCATTCAATACGTCACTAATGAAAACAGCTAGATTTGTTGTAGTTGAGCGACCTCTTGCAAAACCATGTTGTTGTTTTGGTATACCTTGAGCGATTATCGGGTAAATCGAATCATAGACAATCTTCTCTAAACATTTACTAAACACATTAAGTATCGATATTGGTCTATAATGTTCAATGCAAGTCTTAGATCCTTTTTTATGAAGAGGTACAATATGCGCTTCTTTCCATAGAGATGGAAATACGCCTTCACGAATCGAACGACCAAACAAGTAAGCTACTTGTTTATAAATGGATTCTGCACATTTGGCAATAAAAAATGGAGGTATTTCATCACTACCTGGGCCCTTGTTACAATCTAGGCTTTGGAGTAACTTTAACACCTGTTTTTCAGATACAGTAATATCATTAATGACTTGACAGCATGAATTTATGGTAGTTGAAGAACTTGCTTCGTAATAGTTGGCTGGTTGCATAAACATTTTCTGAAAAAATGAGTTAAATGTTTGAACTATGTCGCTAGTGTTAGTTAATTTGGTGCCTTCATAGCTCATGGAACTAGGATATCCTGTGGCAGACTTTCTTTTGGCCTTGATGTAGCTCCAGAGCAATTTCGGATTAGATTTGATTGCTTCTTGTGATCGCGATACAAAATTTTTATAACAAATTGCTTCGACTCGTTTGAACCTAGATCTAAGGTAAGAAAACTCGTCATAGTCGAGAGGATTTTTATATAGCTTCCAATATGAGTGGACTCTGTTTTTCTCTCTATTTATATTGATAAGAGCTTTAGTGTACCAGACCGGATATTGTTGTGATCCGTCAACCATAATCTGTGGTACAAATGTGTTTATGACGCCCTTTAGCTTCCCATAAAAAGCGGAAAGCGCGTCATCTACTGTTCCTAGTTGCAGATCAGACCAGTCCACATTAGATAAGGCTTCGTTAATATCATTATAATTAGCTTTTCTATAAAGAAATTTTCTATGAGGAATTTTAACCAAGGGGGCGACTGTTATATCTGATGCATCAATGCTTAAGGTTACGTGATGACTATCTTCTGGTACAAGTGGATTACTGCATATCTTTACTTTAACATAGAAATTACAAAAAATGAGATCCAAAGTATTGCCAGCTGGGTTAATAAAACAGTTATATTGTTGTAACCCCAAAAAATTACAGTTGTTAACCAAATCTAAGGCAGAATTTTGAAGTTCTATACTTCCTTTTTTTAAGTAGTTAGGCCCATTGTTTTGCCATTGCACACAGGGTAAGTTAAAATCGCCAGCCAACATAAAATAGTCATCAGGAGTCAAAGAAATAATTTCAGTAATCCATTCTGTTAGCTTATTTATCCGCGGAGCGAGCATTTCACCTGGCGGCATGTAAGCCAACGCTATGTGCAAGTCCTTATCAGAGTTTATTGTTCGCCCCTCTACTGTGACCCACAAGCACTCGACGTCCAGGTGATCCCGCTGCCAGTCTGGCCGTGCGCGTGCGCTTAGTCGCTCGGAACATAAAATCATAACTCCGCCTCCGTGAGTTCCGCGATCTCGTCTAAAAACGCTATACCCGCCGTTTACAAGCTCGGAGTCTAAAACACTGTTATTTAGCCAGGTCTCAGTTATAAGTATGATATCTTTTTCTATAGAAAGCAAATTGCTACTAAAATCCAGTGTTTTAGACCTCATACCCCGTACATTTTGATAAATGAAACTTAATTTTGTATTAGCCATTATTAATGCACTTGGGTAGACCATTCTGATATAGTGACAAATAAAAGATATAGAACATTATATAAGTAAACAACAACAGCCACAGTTGATGCTTAGGTATTGACTTATAACATATTTTATAATGTACTCGTATATTTGTAATGAAGTTTGAGTAGTAGGGCGATGAACTAGTGTGAGTGTAATGCGTGTAGTGAGTGTAGTGAGTGTTGTGAGTGTAGTGAGTGTAGTGAGTGTGATGTTGAAGCAAAAATTGTAAGTATGAGACATGCGATTTAGACAGTGCATTTATAGTAAATAACCATTTAAGAAGAGTAGGTTTATGAAATTTAACGTTTAGACAAGTTTTTTTAGATCCATTGCTGTAGATATGAGAATGTACGGCGATGTATCGTTTTTTCGTACATATATGCGACAGTTTTTTGTCCAGACATACCTATATTGTAACTCTTTAGCCTTAGCTTTAGTCTGACTCAATAACTGCTTGTTTTTGATAGTGAGGTGTTCATTTACGTATATCTTGGTATCGCCATCCATTCCCACATCTTTGCAGGTAAAACCGTGCTTCTTTCTTATATAAGATAGGAAAGCGTCCTTTGTACTACGTTCCCGGAAACGAGCTATGATTGAACGAGGTTTCCCGTTGACGGGGCGTTTAGCACGAACTCGATGAGCAAACTCCACGTCTTCCGCGCGTAGCCTCAGTCCCGCGAATTCAGCCACCTTGACGACCAGCGCTGGAAGCGACTCCGCGTCAGCCTCAGGAGCTCCGACAATTTCAATATTCTGCTGCTTCGCCCACTGCTCCTGCTTCGCCGCCGAGTCCTCCATACAGGACAGCCTTGCTTGAAGTTCTTTGACACTATCTTTCAACTGTTTATTTTCTGATTGTAGTTTTTTGTATATAGCATTCTGCGTGCCAATTGACTTTTTAATGTCATCATAGCTTTCACTTACTACTTTAATCGAGTCCTCCATACTCTGAACCCTGCCTGATAGCTCATTGAACTTCTTGTCCAAGGTATCACCTATAATTTTGGGTAGCTCTTTTCTTACAGAAATTAAGATGTAATCACATAGGCTGGCTAAGAATTCAGCACTGCAGGCTGGTTGTTGAGGACGATAAGTGACAAAACTTAGATCGGAGTCGTTTAAGTCCACGGCAGCGGGGTTCTGTCTTACGGGTGTTTCACTATTGTCCCCTCTTCTTTTTTGTTTGGCCTTGCACTGTGGACAGATCCATGTTGCCTTTTCATCGAATTTTGCACTTGAGAGGTTGACACACTGGAAATGATACTGCTGATCACAGTCTTTAGTGGAACACTTCACTTTGCCCTTCGCTTCAACCGGTCCATTGCAGGCGCTGCACTTTGACATTGTTATTAGCAAGCAAAACGCTTTATTTAACTAAAATTTACTAATTAATGATGTATATGAGCACGTATAAGCGGATTTCACACACTTTTATAGTGATTATTGCAATAAAATTAGTTAAAATCGGCAAAAAATACGCAGAGAGATGCGTACCGTGCGGCGGCTACCCGCTTTCAATATAATACACAATTTTAATAAAATTAAAAATATCTAAAAACTAAAGAAAACAATATTTTTATAATGTTAGCAAAACAATAAACAAAAGTCTAGCAATTTTCACATCTGTTATCACGATAATTTTTAATATTTTGAATTACGCTAAGACCAATATGCATAAATACAGTTCAATTCAAGAGTAATGACACACGTGTTTTATTCAAAACAAAAACAAAAATCTAAAAACAAAAGTAGCACCCCAGTAGGGAACCCCCCGGAGAGAGTAGCGGGCAGGGAGCAACGGAGGGTCCAGGTCTGTAAAGTAAAGAAGAGAAATTAGCATTCATAAATCAAAAGTTGGTTGGTTAGTGTGTTGGGAGCTACTCACATCGGAGAAAGAGTTCCGGCATCGATCACAGCGCCCATGATGAGCTTCCGTCGCTTTCGTAATTGGACCTGCTGGGTAGCGGCGGAAGACCAAGGGACCACAGGTTCCAGCGTCTAAAAAATTAAAATATATTAATATATATATATATGTGCGGGTCGCCTAAATATATGTAGTGTCTAGCTATGTAGGTATGCCTAGCACACCTAACTTCTATGAGTGTGAGGGTTCCTAACTGCACAGGGAGTCACTGGCACGGTCGACCAAATAAAAACTTTAAAAACTGTTTACACGTAATTTTATTTTACTCTTTATAAACATACAAAAAACATAAACGCTTATACACTCATACCCCCGCACTAGGATTCCCTGTGTCGCAGGTGGCATGGACATACACAGATACACATCACAAACATCCAAGACCCGAGAACAAACTTCATGCTTACACAAAATCTGCCCCGGCCGGGAATCGAACCCGGGACCCCTCGCCTTGCAGGCAGGGTTACTACCAACTTAGCTACGGAGCCGTCAATGAACAACCAAATTTACAAGCGCTCGGATCGACCAGTGCACAGCAACTGGCGACCGCCTTCCATACTTCTCGCTTGCACTCAAAACTGCTGACATACTCACAATGTCCCCACAATACACCCCCCAAATTTTACCAAAAAATTTTTAAATCTAATACATATAGGAACTTTAAAATTAACACATCTTACCCTATTCATCACATTATCTAAACACTCTATTCAAAACACTGCAATAAGCACGCACCAATGATAATGACATACATAAGATAATAACAATAACATAATGAGCAAACTAATAAAATAATAAAAATAACTTATCTAAACATCTGTCTCTAATAAATGTGCATAGCGTACTTTTTGCAATGTTCACAATATCTACTAGGTCACTAACCATGACTTACATTATCTTACCTACGACATTATTAAGTTTGCAAATTAATAAAACAAAACAATTCGTGTGCTGAATATACTGACCTACATTTACGTTACACAAAATAAGGGTACGGTTACACTATACTTATAAGGTAAAATAATGCTAGGCGAATGTGAATGCCCCGCGATGCGTAACGATTCTGTTCAAAATTACATTAAGGGTAGCTGTCACGGAGCATGTCCCGTAATATAAGGAACACCTCCATGACAGCGCCGAACGAAACAAAAAATTGATAAACTATATTCTGCGTCTTGCATCGCCTAGGATCTTCACACTCCGCAGAAAAACATCCTACAGTAAAAACCGTACTGGTTTCCTAACTATGCGACCACCGCGTGTCGTGCGAGTAAGTGGATTGGGTGGTGTCGGTTCGATATCGTTCTTCCCGCACACTACCCTATCCTGTACATTTAAATTATTACCTAGACTTATTTCTCTAGTCTTACTTTCTATGACATTTTTACCAACGTTAGCGTCACAACCACTGTTCGAATTCTCATCGTCATCATTAATTATAAAAGCAGGTTTCAACCTATCTATTGATACACTTACTTCTCTATTTGGCATCTGGATTGTATAAACTTTGTTATTCCTACTGATGACACGATAAGGACCGTCGTATGGTGGTACCAATGGTTTACGAACCGTGTCATTCCGAATAAATACATGTTCGCATTTAGCCAATTCATTATGTACAAATAACGTACGTGAGTTCCGCGATGACCTCGATACCGGTTTCACTTTATTTATATTATCTCTGAGTTGCTCTAAAAACGAATTACCTTCACTCAGCCGCTTATCCGATACGTCATAGAAATCGCCAGGTAAACGTATTGTCTGACCATACACGTATTCCGCGGGACTCACACCATTATCGCTTCTACCAACCGTACGTAAACCTAACAAAACCGTTGGTAGTTCATTACACCATGCCTCATTTTCAGATAAACGCGCCATTAAGGCCTGTTTCATACACCTATGCCAACGTTCCAAAATTCCATTACTTTGTGGGTGATACGGGCTGGTGCGTATCCTTTTTACTCCCATTAACTTTAGTAACTGTTGAAATAGATTACTCTCAAACTGCCTTCCTTGGTCAGTTGTTACCGTGAAAAAGTTTCCAAATCTACAAATCCACGATTCATAAAATACTCTAGCCACCACGTCAGCTGTTATCTCCGTTACTGGTACCGCTTCCGGCCAACGTGTGAACCTATCTATCATAGTAACAAGATACCTATGACCATCCTGGCACGGTGGTAGCGGGCCCACAATATCCAAATGAACGTGTGTTAAACGCTCGACGTTTGGAAATTGCTGCAATTCCGATACCGTGTGTCTACCTACTTTCGCTCTTTGACATTTAATACATGACTTCGCCCACTGTCCAACGTCCCGATTTAAACCTGGCCAGAAAAAACGTTTTGCCACTAAGTTTCGCGTTGCTCTAATACCTGGATGACTAATATCGTGGACTGAATGATATCCTACTTGTCTAAAATTCTTAGGTAAATATGGCCTACATGTGTTCGACCTATTTTCACAATAAATCGGTTTCTCGCAACTAGGCATGAAAACTTTCTGTAAAGAAATGTTATCATTGTTTTCGTTTAACAACTGTGCCAACTCGTCATCTTGTTCTTGCGCTGTAGCTAATTCCGCGTAATCAATTACTGTAGGACAGTTGATAGTCTCAATTCTCGAAAGCGCGTCAGCAGTTGCGTTATTATCTGCCTTAACGTACCTAATGTCCGTCGTGAATTCGCTGATGAATAATAACTGCCTAGTCCGTCGTGGCGTTTCGCAACTTGTTTCAATTTTATTGAACGCATAAGTTAATGGTTTATGATCTGTAAAAATAGTTAATTCTCTTCCCTCATACATGAATCTAAAATGCTTCATAGCCAAAAATATTGCCGTAAGCTCCCTATCATACGTAGAATACTTTTGTTGAGCTGTAGTAAACTTCCTTGAAAAGTATCCTAGTGGTAACCATTTACCTTCTACCCATTGCTGAAGCACGCCTCCGGCACACGTGTCCGAGGCGTCTGTAAAAAGTGACAGAGGTACATTACTTACGGGGTGCGATAACATAACAGCGTCCTTAAGGCCGTTCTTACATTGTTCAAACGCTTTGTTCGACTCCGGTGTCCATTCAATTTTTGTTCGGTCTCTCTTCTTTGAATTTTTAAGAAATCCGTTCAGTAGTGATTGATGCTCAGCTGCATGAGGAATACTAGCTCTATAAAAATTTATCATACCTAAAAATCGCCTCAACTGCTCAATCGTCTCCGGCCGTGGGTACTCTACTATGGCCTTGACCTTGTGGTCAAGCGGCTGAATTCCGTCCGTCGAGACCTGATAGCCTAAAAATTCAACACGCTCCTTGCCAAATTCACACTTTGATAAATTTATAGTTATGCCAAATTTCGAAAATCGGTCAAATACTTCCCGTAAGTGCATTCTATGGCTTTCCATCGAATCGCTCCCAATTATTACGTCATCGACAAAGCTAAATAAAAAATCTAATCCTTCCAAAACCGTGTTATTCATAAATCTCTGAAAAGATTGACTTGCCGTTCTCAAACCAAAATTTAATCTCAAAAATTCGAAAAGTCCGAAGGGTGTGATCACTGCAGTTTTCTCAATATCCTCCGGTGCAATTTTAATAAAATGATAAGCCTTGTTAATATCTATTTTTGAAAATACCTTCTTACCTGCCAGTACGTAAGTGAAGTCGTGCAGCCTTGGTACGGGGTAGCGGTCGGGCTTGGTGATGGCGTTTAGACGCCTGTAGTCTCCAACCGGCCGAATGTCCCCATTCTTCTTCGCGACGACATGTAGCGGACTGGCCCATTCGCTTTTGGACGGTCTGCATATTCCCATTTCCTGCATTAACTTAAATTCTTGTTTAACCCTATGATACCTATCTGGCGGCAACGGCCGCGCTCTCGCATGAACCGGCGGACCCGTGGTTTCAATATGATGATAAACCTCGCGATCGGAATTACGGTCCATGTTTTTAAACGACACCGGCTTGGTTATTTCCGGAAATTCTGCCAACAAGTCTACAAATGGATGATTATAATCTACTGTAGAGATTGATAAATCGTCACAAGTGGTTACGCTGCCTAACGTTAGCAAATTTGTCTCCTTATCTATTAATCTACGCGCATTTAAATCTACGACCAAAGAATGGTGTTCTAAAAAATCCGCGCCCAATATGGCTTGATTTACATCCGCGATTACAAAAGTCCAGCGATACGGACGACGTAGACCTAAATTTAAATGTAAAGTTCTTACACCATATGTCTTAATTTCACTACTATTAGCCGCAAATAACTTATAGTCCATAGGTATCCCTGATAACTTTTGCTTCCGCGTAGCAGGGATGACCGATATATTCGCGCCTGTATCTACTAAAAATTTCAGTTCATTTTGTCTATCGTATACACTGAGACGGTGATTGCTACCCGGCACTAATCTTCCCGCCACTGTAGATTGTACCGCGTCTAGTTTTCCGGCGACTTCCAAGCGCAGGGCTTCTCGCAGGTTTTCGCTCGGGTCCGGTACCTGTAGTGCCATTTGCAGAGCCAGTCAGGATCTCTGGGCGTCCTGGACCTCGACCGGGATCGCCCCCTAAATCCTCCGCGCCCGCGCGATGTACTGCGCCGATTCTCCTTGACCTCCTCTCTGAGTGACGCTACCTCTAGGTTTAATCGATGCATTTGCGTTAGTAGGTCACTCACGGGGAATTGCTCGCTGCTGGTTGATGGGGTACTGATCTCGCCAATGTCACCCCCTCGTACGTTCTCTATAATCTTGTCTGCGATGTTAGCCAGATTTTCTAATGTTTGGTCCTGGCTAACGATGAGGACGGCCCTAATTGAGGCCGGCAAACGAGCAAGCCAGAGGTTATGCAATGTTTGCTCAGATATTTGCGCATTTCGTCCAAGGTCACGCATACGCCGCAGGAGCTGAGATGGTTTCTGAGATCCCAACTCCATCTCCCCTACTAACTTCTGAAACTGTCTCTCCGCACTCTCTTCATAAACATGCAGTAAACGTTCCTTAATCGCCTTAAACTTATCATTCTCGGGCGGCGATAACAATATATCGCTGACTTGTTGCAGCGCATCGCGACCCAGTTTCGCCACCACGAGGTTAAATTTTGTTTCGTCGCTCTGTTTCTGCGGCCCAAGAATGCTCTCGATCTGAGCGAACCATAGCCGTGGCATTTCTGCCCAAAATTCTGGCAACCGCGACTGAACGCTAATGGCCGCTAACTCCGCACTCGAATTAACTGAGGTAGACATACCTGGTGTGTGATATCTTGTTAAGGTGGCAATGATAAAAGACGCGTATTTGTTCTAGTTGCTTATATTGTCCTTTTTTGTACAATATTTTGAATGACAAAGGTACGTGCGCGCACTGCGCCGGCGATCCAAGGAAATGTGGTGCGGCTGCGTGGCGGTTCCGGTGCGGCCGCGGGCCGCGCGTGTGTGCGTGAACGCACACCGATGTACGCGCGATGGTGCGCGTTAACAGGCTGCCCCTCTTGGAACATCCTGTTCCAAGTTCGGAAGAGGACAGAGCCTGTTGTAGGCTCTCCGGATTGTCCCCGAAGAAGTGACGACGTCTGCGACTCTGCTGACGGCGTCGGTTCCCGGCCAGACTGCGGTGACTCGACCCAGGAGCCACCGGTTTGGGGGCAAGCGATCGTCCTTGATAAGGACCATGTCTCCCAGCTGCAACTGCCTCTTGTTCTGACGCCATTTATTTCTCATTTGCAGTTCTGAAATATATTCCTTATAATATCGATTCCAAAAGTGCGTTTTTAGCGCCTGTGTTCGTTTGTATCGCGTGAGCGTGCTTATTTCTGCTGCTTCGCTCTCGGGTACCTGGGGTGCAGGCAACATAGTTATAGTTCGACCAATTAGAAAGTGCGCAGGTGTCAGAGGGACTAAGTCTGTAGGGTCAGATGAAAGAGGAGTGAGAGGCCGAGAATTTAATATCCCTTCAATTTCCACTAATACAGAGTTCATCTCTTCGTAATCAAGATGAGCTAACGCTAAAATTCGTTTTAAATGATTTTTTACCGATTTCACTGAACTTTCGGCTAGGCCGTTGAAATGAGGACTATATGCTGGGCAAAATTTGAAATTAATCTCCCTTTCAGCTGAATATGAAATAATGTCATTAGAGTTATTTTTAAGAAACTTTGCTATTTCATTACAAGCCCCTTTGAAATTCCCTGCATTATCTGAAAGGATGACAGCCGGCTTTCCTCTGCGGGAAATGAACCTGTTCAAGGCTGACAGGAAACCTTGAGAAGTTAGGTCGGTAACAAGTTCAATGTGAATCGCACGTACTGCCAAACAAACAAATATGCATAAATATGCCTTTTTAAATCTACTTCCTCTACCTTTTTTGTCCGCTATGAGCACAGGCCCTGCATAGTCCACAGCTGTGCTGCTAAATGGATAGTCTGCATGAACTCTCTGTACAGGCAGATTACCCATTATTGGCTGATAAGCTGAGCCTGAAAATCTACAACATTTGAAACAGTTACGAGTAGTTTTTCTCGCAAGATTTCGGCCATTAATAATCCAAAATTTATGTCGTAGAGTGGCTAATAACAGCTGTGGTCCTGCATGCAGTAGAGTTACATGATAGTGTTCAACTAGTAATTTTGTGATTTTGTGTGAAGCGTGTAGAAGAATTGGATGCTTGGTGTTATAGTCGTAGTTAGAGTTTGATAACCTCCCCCCGACTCTTATAATGTTCACGTCATCTAGGAATGGATTTAAACTCAAAAGTTTGTCTTTTACAGGCAGTGGGCGATTGCCTTTTAAAAATGAATATTGTTTACAAAACATGTCTCTCTGTACAATCTTGCAAAGTGTTTTTGTAGCGAAGTCAAGCTCTGACGTCATCAACGGACCTGTGACTTTATTGTTTGTATTTTTACAATTATTAATGAAGCGGTATATATATGCTGTCATACGTTGCAGTTTTTTGTAATCTGAATATTTATTTGTAAAATCGCTTTCATGAGGTTCAGTTGCTGAGAAGTGACATTGGAACTTGACTTCGGGTAAGCTGTCAATGTGTATGTTTTGTGGTTGTATGGGCATCTGCATTTCTGTCTCGTGTAGGAAGTGTGGACCTCCCCACCACAAAGTTGAGTCTTTAAGTTGTAGTGCATTTTGACCCCTTGACCCTATGTCAGCAGGGTTTGACCCTGAAGGAATATAATTCCATGAGAAAGGGTTTGTGCTGTTTACAATTTCATTAATTCTATTGTAAACAAACTGTTTCAGTCTTTGTTTACTACATGTCTTGATCCAGCCCAGCACAATGGTGGAATCACACCAGAACATTTCTGAATCTATAATGATACGTAATGATTGTTTAACCTTCTTGGCTAATTGAGTAGCTAAAAGAGCTCCACAAAGCTCTAATCTAGGCATGGTCAATTTTTGTTTGAGTGGAGCCACCCTACTTTTAGCTATTACTAAATGGACAGTTACTTTACCAGTATTCGTAACTGATCGTATGTATGAGCAAGCGGCGTACGCTCTTAAAGATGCGTCTGAATAGGTATGCATTTGAACCATTATTATTTTGTCGCTTAGAATCCTACGAGGTATTTCAATGGTGTTCAGCTCGTGTAAGTTTTGAATTAAGCTGTTCCACTGACTTTGAATTTTAAGTGGTATTGGGTCATCCCATGAAATATTTTTTGCCCAAAGTGTTTGAAGTATAAGTTTAGCTTGTAGCATACAAGGATTTATTAAACCGAGAGGATCAAAAATTTGTGCAATAGTAGATAGAATTGAACGTTTGTTTATATGACCTTGGTTGATATCGATGTTCTGTAAAGAGAACAATAACGTGTCCCTTTTACAGGCCCACTGCAAACCTAAGGTTTTTGTATGTTCTTGTTTACTTAGGTTCACTAGGCTATCGCTGCTATTCTCGTCAACAATTTGACTAAGTATGGATGGGTTATTGGAATGCCATTTGCGTAGATGGAAGTGTGCCCCTTGTAGTTGACTTATTACGCCCCTGCATGTCTGTACTAACGTCTGTTCATCCTCGTGGCCGCTGACAAAATCATCGGCGTAGAAATCAGATAAAATTGCATCACTTACATTTTTGTCTGTGCAATCATGGCCCAGTTGTACTAGGCATCTGAACGCTAAATATGGGGCGGAGGCAGTTCCGTAAGTAACTGTGTTTAATTTATATTGTTTAATTTCATGTGATTGATCTGATCGCCAAAAAATTTGCTGAAGGCTTCGTTGATTTTCAGTAACTAAAATTTGCATATACATTTTTTCTATATCGGCAGTTACAACGAACTTGTGCTGACGGAATCGAATTAATATACTAATTAAATCGTCTTGTACAGTAGGACCTATGTGTTGAATTTGATTAAACGATTTTCCTGACCCTGGACTAACAGCTGACCCATCGAACACAGTCCTCAATTTTGTCGTCAGGCTATCCTCTCGTAAAACGCCATGGTGCGGTAAGAAATTCGAAATGTCTTTACTTGTTGTGTCTCTATTTTCTGACATGTGACCTAGAGTTTCATATTCGTGCATGAAATCCACGTAACGTTGTTTGAAAGTAGGGTTAGATCTAAATTTGCGTTCTAACGCTTGAAATCTTACTAGAGCTACCTGCCTAGTATCACCTAAACATTCTGGTGATTCTTTTAATGGAATTGTAACAGTGAATTTGCCGTCTGGTTGACGAAAAGTAGTTTTAGTGAAAATGTTTTCACATTCATTCTCAACCATTGAACAGGTTTGTTGAATGGAACCAACGGATTCTAACTCAAAGAACTTGTCAAGTTTCGCTTCAAGCTCAGTATCGTGGCTGAAATTGCAATGGACTGTATTTAGTTTTGGATTGGTGACTCCTATCGAACCGGAGACAATCCATCCTAGTGTTGTTTCAACTAGGATTGGCTTGTTCCTGCCTAGGGAAATGCGATTTGTTAGCAAAACCTGCCAGAACAAGTCTGCACCCAGCAACATCTGCACCTCTGACGGAGTATTGAATGTAGGATCCGCGAGGTGGACGTGAGGGGGGATCTTGAAGAGATCACAATTGATTTTATTTGAAGGAATAGATTGTGTAATTTGTGGTACAACAAAGCATTTGACGGCTGCTGTATAGCCACTGTTGGTGAGTGACGAAATAGTGACGTCACATCTTTTAGTAATCTTTGAAAATTGATTGTTTAATCCTTGGACGGATATAGAAGTTGAATAACTTGGAATTTGCAATTGATCTTGTAATGTTTTTGTAATGAAACTTGATGTGCTGCCGTTATCAAGCAGTGCACGCACTTTATGCAAATGACCATTGTGGTCTGTGACGTAAATTATTGCCGTGGACAGTAGTACCTGACTGTGATGCATAGACGATAATGCAATAATGTTTTTGTCCACTTGATCATGTTGACCATGCAAATCGGTACGCTGCTGACCTGGAATTGCAGGCAATACTACGCACTGGCTTTGTGAATGTGGTTTCAAATCTGTGTTTGGTTTATAATCGAGATGTATCAAAGTATTGTGTTTACGCGAACACAACTTGCATGAACCGTATTTACAGCGCTTTTCATCGTGACCCCCACGCAGACAATTTAAGCAAAGATGTAATTGTTTGAGCCTATCAATACGTTTTTCTATAGGCAAAGATTTAAATTTAATGCAATTATAAATTGAATGATTGTTTTTGCAAACAGGACAAGAAACCTGGGTCTGCTTAGTTAAAGTTTGGTTAGCTATGAACGTTTTTGGACGTATATGTGTGGTGTCACTGTGCCTGCGCCATGGTTGACGGTGTGCTTCCTCCATTGTTTCCAGCAAGTCGGCTCGATTTTTTAGAAAATCATTAAAATTATTTAAGGTTGGCAGATCTTTTATTGAATTACGTTGTTCCTCCCAGTCACGTATTGTGGCCGGGTCCAACTTGCTTGAAACCATGTGGATTATAAGAATGTCCCAATGTTCTGTAGGTACATTCAGTGCTTTTAAGGATCTCAAATTTTTATTTACTATGTCTATCATATTTCGTAAGGCCTTGGAAGATTCCTTCGGAATTGCTTCAATATTAAACAAAGCCTGGACATGATTATTTACTAAAATACGAGTATTATTATATCGATTACACAAGAGATCCCATGCAACATCGTAATTGTCTGACGAAAAGTCTAAAGATTGAATAATTAAAGCTGCACTGTCCTTCAACGATGCGCGTAAGTAGTGAAATTTGTGTATGTTCGGTATGCATGTGTTTGTGTGAATGAGTGATTTGAATGTATCATGAAACTCTAACCAGTCCTGATAGCGTCCACTGTAGGTAGGTATCTGGACGACAGGAAGTTTAAAGTTTGACCCACCTGGTTGTGCGACAACATTCGAACCTGTTACCGACGCGAATTCAGGTCCCGCAGAGGCAGCGGCTGCGGCTGCACTCCTGCTCAGCAGCTCCTGTGCGGCTGCCACCGCACCAAAGTAGCTGGTTTCGAAATTCCCACGTTCGATGTACTCGTCATCTGAAATTTCCGTTGAATTCTCAATTTCTATTTGATTTGAATCAAAGTCGTCGTACATCTGTTGAATTTTATTTAATCTAGTATTTAACTCATGAATTTGTAAGCTATTTAATACGTTGGAAGGCAAAAGCAGATCAAGATAGGCCTTAAAAATTGTAAGTTTTGCCTTATGGGACGCGCGTGTTTTTTTTAAGGATTTGAGCGAGTCCATTTTGATGATAATTTAAAGTTTGTAATGAAATATAGCAAATAAAAGGTTAAAAGGTTCAATTAAGTGCAAATTTTCTCAGCTGATATAGTGAAGATGGAAACTATGAAAAAGTAGAAGGAAAACAGTGAAATAAGATATGTGAAGAAGATGAAACGATACGTAAATTTAAGAATGAAGTGGAAAGATCGCGAAGTGCAAAAATGCAAGCGAAAGGCGTGCGAAATGGCGCGCGGCGGCTGTGAGGAACCGGTTGTAGGCGGGACGACCTGCCGCGGCGCGCGCCCAGCGACCGAGCGACCGAGCGCCGCGTGCGCTCAGGAATGTTCTGGAATGAAATAATAATAACGAGAGATTACACGTATAATAAATAGTTTAATGGGGAATCTGTATCACTGCAATTAAAGATGATATTAATCTAGACCTCTGAATATAAAAAAATTCGACAAAATTGTAATTATTTTTTTTAAATTAATGTGAATAAGTATTTAAAAATACTATATATTTAATGACGGGAATGAATATGAATGGGAAAGACAGATGAATGGACCCTGATGTCAAAAAATTAATTATATTTGGGAAAAAAAAAATGTATTTTAATTAATCGGGAATCGGGACTGACTGACTACGCAAATAATAAATTGGAACGAACTCACGCACTGCACCCCCTTTCGTGGTAATGCCTGCGATGTCCTTGGCTTGACCTCACCATACGTGACATGCGCTTTTTGATTGCTCGAAACTGCTCATCCGGCTCGAATCTTCATGTGTGATATCTTGTTAAGGTGGCAATGATAAAGACGCGTATTTGTTCTAGTTGCTTATATTGTTCTTTTTTGTACAATATTTTGAATGACAAAGGTACGTGCGCGCACTTGTGAATCACAATCTTGTTAAGGTGGCAATGATAAAAGACGCGTATTTGTTCTAGTTGCTTATATTGTCCTTTTTTGTACAATATTTTGAATGACAAAGGTACGTGCGCGCACTGCGCCGGCGATCCAAGGAAATGTGGTGCGGCTGCGTGGCGGTTCCGGTGCGGCCGCGGGCCGCGCGTGTGTGCGTGAACGCACACCGATGTACGCGCGATGGTGCGCGTTAACACCTGGACCCGTTGACGCACTATTAACCACAACACTCTTGTCCGTTTTCGTTGGCGTTGGAAACATCACTTTTAAAGTTTTAAACACACTTAAAGTTTCTAATTTTCACTCGATCCACACTATGCTAGCTTAACCGGTGCAGTCGCCCTCAAGGCTAGACCTCCCCACACTCATAACGACACAATCACGTCGGGGTCACCAATGTGCGGGTCGCCTAAATATATGTAGTGTCTAGCTATGTAGGTATGCCTAGCACACCTAACTTCTATGAGTGTGAGGGTTCCTAACTGCACAGGGAGTCACTGGCACGGTCGACCAAATAAAAACTTTAAAAACTGTTTACACGTAATTTTATTTTACTCTTTATGAACAACCAAATTTACAAGCGCTCGGATCGACCAGTGCACAGCAACTGGCGACCGCCTTCCATACTTCTCGCTTGCACTCAAAACTGCTGACATACTCACAATGTCCCCACATATATAATACCTAAATCTAAAAACATAGATTTAGGTTAGCGGGGATTCTGTTTATCCTATTATCCGTTATCCAAAATAAATAATCACGTGCCTACCAAAAATACAAATACAACAATTGTCAATCGATTTAGAAATAAAAAAAAATAAAAAAGTACTATGCAGGAATAAAAATCATAAAAAGTTTTGTCAATCGATACAGAATATAAATAAATGAAATATGAATAAAAATAATAAAAAGTTCTAAGTCGGTTAAATCTATTTTACTAAACGTCTGACCCCCTCTCAACACAGCAAATAGATCCTCAATCCGAGGGAGAGGATACTTGTCATCACTTAAGACTGGATTCAGTGTAACCTTGAAATCGCCACAGATTCTGATACTGCCTGACTGTTTTTTTACGGGCACTATAGGCGTCCCCCACCCACCGACGTCCTCGACTGGGCTGATGATGCCCTCGGCCTGCAACCGCTCCAACTCTGCGTCGACGGCCGGGCGCAGCGCGTGCGGCACTACTCGCGCGCGCCGCCACACGGGCACCGCGCCCTCACATACAGACAAGCTAATGGTACCGCGCTTAAATGTTCCTATACCAGGCTCGAATACATTTTTATACTTGCACATTATTTCGTTAAGAATATTTCTGTTCTTATCGCACGAAACGTGTGCTACAATAGGTAACGATATTTGTAGCTCCCGCATCCATTTTCTACCTAGAATAGGAGGACAATTACCGTTATCTATTACGTACAATTTTGAGGTAAACAGCTGATCGTTATTAATGACATTGACAGGCATCGTGCCTACAGGTTTAATTTTTTCGCCGCTGTACACGGTTAGAACTTTGTCACATTTAATCAACGGTCTACCTTTATATAGTTTATTGTAGGTATCTTTCGAAATTGCGCTTACCGAGGAACCGCTGTCGATCTGCATGTCTAACGGGACACCCTCCACATTTAATTTACAATACCAAGGCCCATCGGGCTCCTCCGTTTCACCTAACCTATATAATGTAGGCGATCCGACATCTCCTTCCGAATCACTTCCGTTCACTTGGAAAAGCCTCGACTGGCTTTTTCTATTACGACACATATGACTTATATGACCCACTTTATCGCACTTGTAACAGGTCGCATTTTTATAACCGCACTTATCGGCCGAATGCTGCCGCGATCCACACCGATAGCACCTCTCACCACCGCCGCTGCCGCCGGCTGCGCCGCCGGCTTGGCCAGGCCGCGAAGCGCTCGCCCCGCCACCGCTGCCGCGCTGCGCGCCCGCTCGGCCGCCGCGCGCTGCTCCGGCGCTGCCGCTGCCGGACCGCATTGCATATACACCGCCGTGAGATGCCTCTCCGGCATTACTGTTACCGCCACCAAGCTTGGCCTCACACTCCGCCGCCTCCAACGTCGTGGCTAATGTCACTGCCCTAATGAACGTGAGCTCCCGTTCGGTCAACAATCGTTGCCTGTATTTCTCGCTCCTCAATCCATAAGTGAACTGGTCTCTTAAATTTTCTTCCAACGATTCCTGCCCCTTGAACTTACACGTCATCGCTAGCTTTTTCAAACGCAACAAATACTCGTTCACGGTTTCACTTTGACTTTGTAAACACGCTCGTAACTTCATGCGTTCTGCCATATCACTCGCTTTCGGATTTACATGATTGTCCACTATGTCAACCAGCTCATCGAACGATTTTTTTTCTGGTTCCGCGGGGCTGCACAGTACTGTCATTAAATCGTACGTTTCATTTCCCACTAAAGTGATCAGGAAAGATGTTTGGACGCCTGGTTTTATGTCGTTGACTACGAAATACGCCCGCACTCTTTTTACATAGCTACTCCACGTATCACTATTTAACTGGAATTCTTTAATATTCCCGATTGCACGAGCACTGTCCGCCATTTTGTACCTCGTCGCCAATATGCGGTGTATCTAGTAAGCACGGGAGCAAATGACAAGACGGTGGCTGACGGATAACTAGTTTATTTGACGTTTCACACGTAATGATATAGCAATGGGGCGGAGTGAGTACCTACGTAGCTATGCACGTATATTACAAATACGACAGTTTCTCATACTATAGTCTGAAAGGCAAAATCCCTCTCGATAGCTGCTACAATGGTTCCACAAAATTAACTGAGAATTCTTTGCAAGTCAATGCTAAAGCACTTTGGCGGTTTGTTAGTAGCAAAAAAAAAAAAACCGTGAACTCTATTCCTTTAAACACGACGTATGCGAGACTATTTTCCAGATATTTTAGTTGTTTTTGAAAACACAACTAGCGTTGTAAATCGTAATATATCAGATAATATTTACAATCACAAAAACACCTTAAGCGATATATATTTCGCAAAAGAAACGATTCTTCTCAAAAATCAAGAACCTGGATACTGCCAAAGAATCCGGCCCAGACGAAATTTCTATCGTACATGTCGAAACATGTGCCAAAGAACTATGCTCACCCACCGAAATTTTATTCAATAAATCCTTTCGGTTTGATAGGTTTCCCACTCTTTGGAAAGTAGCTCGCGCCATTCCCATTCTCAAATCGGGTGATAAGACTCACTGCGAGAACCACAGACCTACAAGCACACTGTCACGTTTCTGAAGGAGCATATTTTGAAGGCGATAAAATAACTTTGGATGAATAACTAATGTTTTGTGTATCGTTTTGATCGTTTCCCGGTAGTTTCTTGACAGAGTAGTACAGGTTAAACAACCTCACATCAACGCAACAAAAATGAAACGCACGAGAACATACAACTTTCACAAAGACAATCTAACTTGATAATGAATTTCTAAGAATGACAACTCAACATGGATATGATTTAAACAACTGTCTGTTTTCTGAACAAATAACACAAACAGAAAGGGCTCTCATTCTCTGTAAAATGCGAGGGAACTACAATTAAAAGGAGAGGAAAACTGTACCAACTGTAACAATCACAAGGGATTACAATAATTCTACACAATTACCTTCCCGGCTTTTTAAATTAGACTTACTACTTACTGGTGTTATACTTGAATGGTATTAAATATTGGATCGAATCAACTTGAATATACATCAACGGAACCTACATGATGTTGATAAATTATTGTATTTGAAGGCATCTTTAAAAGGACAAGCTAATACAGTAGTGCTAAATGGATTATAGAGAAAATTTATCAAATTGCTGTTTCAATACTAAAGGATGGATATATAAGAGAATTGCAGATAATCTCATTATGCAACTTAAGCTCTCTAGAAGACACAAATATAAAGTTTCCAGAAGGACTAAATTGTAATGTTGGAGTGTGCAGTGAAGAATGGAAAGACAACCTTCTTGTATGAAGTCAGTTTAATCTCTATTTAAACATAACACATTCAAAATAGAAGTAAACCAAAACTACAAGTTAGCACTTTATATAAGGGAGTGTACCTACTTAATAATATAAAGATGCTTACATACTATGTAGGCACACTACAAGATAAATAAAATTAAAATGACCTCTGAATGGTTAGTAATGGTACCACTATGAGAAAACTACAGGGAATTATAATATCTGCAAGAGAAGAAGTGAATTAACAACACATAAAATAATTTATTGTGATAAAAAAGCAATCTTTACTATATACATTTTACATATCATTATAAAGGATATATTATTATAATTCAGAACCATAATGAACAAACATAAAGGCAAGGACATAATTTCTTAGCTTGATGATTAACAATAATGAGATAATTACTCAGAGATTCAAGACAAATTATACAACATTTAAAAGGGGATGGCCAACCTTTTAGGAGGAGTTATGAAACTCATTGAGATACATTTATTTTCAGTTATTGAGATGTTCAAAGAGAAAATGAAAGTTAAAGGATTGATGTTACAACGGTTACGTAAATGTTCATTTACCCATTATTGGGTACAAGAGAAAGGCGACTAACTTCTATACATTACACAAAAAAGATCTATGTTCAAAATGATTGGTCATGAAAATAATACACATTCATTATGTGTAAATGAAAAATCATCAATTGTTTCACAACGGCCATAGTTGAAATTAAAGAATTAAATGTAGATTGCATTAAATGCAGAGTTTATAAAATTTGGAATTCAAAGAAGTTACGTCACAGAGAAGATTGCTGAAGCCTGCAGTTTACTAACTGAGGAGGAAACTTATCTAACTGTATTTACATTTGGATCTAAGATATGGAACTGGAACAGGATAGCCAACTAGTTAAATTGATAATGAGAACTCATAATAACTAAAGTAAGGTACTATTTGCTTATGTTTAACTAGTAGTGTTCCATATTCGGAATGAATACTGATCGTTTGGAATAACTTAAGCGACAATTTTGCTGAGGACAGCTCACACTATCAGACCGTGTGAATATATGGATTGAAAATGGCTACAACCATTCACTTTATTGATGGGAAGGATACAAATTGGAGATAACCGGTTCTAAGTATAGTCTGTCTGTTGAGACTATCAATCATTGTGTGCGACCAAGTTGTATGAACCTGATCCACCCTTGGACAAAGGGACCTGCAGATTTATGAGACTTACAGTACAGATTCTCTAGTAGAGATGGAGGTAGTTAAATGGTTCAATGAAAATACAAATAACAGATATTGTATAATCTACATGTATATAAGTACATTGTACTTACAAGCTTTGGTTTGAATACTTTATAAATTATATTTGGATTAGCATATGAACATTCAGTTCTTTACTTCAATGAATGGATTCCAAGACTTTATTTTGTACGATGACAAGTTAAAGGAACACCTATGAACGGGTATTATTAGAGACGATTGGAAAGAAAGGTAAATTACTTGTCCATTACATATTTTAATTATGGAGTCATAATAATTGGATAGCCAATTTATACTGTTTATGATGTCTCAGTGAAGACAAAGGGTAATAAAATCCTGGATCAATTTCAAGTGGACCAATGATGTTGGAAGATTTAATATAATTACTCATTAACTTAAGATGTCAACTTATTGGTATACTTATCAGCTAATGTAGAGAAAGCAATTAGTACTGCAAGAATAAAACTAAGATGTAACTATATTTGTATGACTCCAGGATACTACAAAGGCAATCATATAACATCATCTATTTCATCCAAAAGGGACAAGCGTTGGAAACCTATTTCATGACATATTATATGAATATATATCGACGACGGAAAACAATAAGGGCGTAACCCTGGAAAACCCAACTTTACACCAGAGCCAAAAAACAGAAAAAAATTGGGAAAAAAATTCATATCTTTTTAACGGTAAGTCGTGTGAACGTAATTTTTTTACCATAACTATAAAATACAAATCTTAATTAAATGGTCTACAAATCAATAATTTCCTATTGCTAGAAATACGTTTTTTTCGAGTTACGACCATAGCATACAAAAATTACAGAACTCAAAAATGTCGTATCTTAGCATAACGTTTGTACTAAATCAGAAAATTATAGCAAAATTGGTGACCTCAAAAAGGTCGTAACTACTATTTGGTTTTAATTTTCTGTCAGGGACGTGGTGTAAACGTGTTCATAATACGTACAATGGCTAGAAACTGGGTCGTAATGTAAACCTCTAGAAACTCAATGATCTTAATAAAATGTCGTAAGCTTTAATGAACGTAAATTTATTGACCTTTTCAAAAATTCTATGTGGTAAATCGTATTTTAATTTGGCAATACCTATGACACAATTAGTAGAAAATGGACTTCAATAGGTATGTACACATTAAAAACTTCTATCTTAAAACAACAGCAAGAATAATAATCAATATAATCAAACATCTTAACAAATAACCTACTCTACTTTAGCACTAGCAGTTACACACATCATTAGTGGGATGTGATTATGTTAAACTAGCTTCTGCCCATGGGTTTCAGCCGCGTTCCCACAGAACCAAGCTTTTTTCCGGGATATAGCTTATGAAATATGTGTAGGTAACCAACTTTGCGTCTCGATGCACTTCAGGCTTATTTATAGTCCTTGATTTGTCACAAATCTTTTCGGTTATCTGAATAACTAAGAAGATTTGTGACAAATCCAGCCCCTTCACATTTGCTTGCTTTCGAGTTTCCAGAATGTCTAAATAAGCAGGTTATTATCTCACTACAGCGATTACTACAATTTACTGTACGAGGAATTGGTTTCATTGCTTTTTCTTCCATTGTGAGACGCTTGTTACTTGTATGACTTTTGACAAAATTTTACTATCTTTTTGGTTTCTTTTTGTCAGCACTTATGTAATTTTTATGTTGTTTACTTTTATTCTTTTCTTGGGTTTTTCATCTTACTCATCTTATGCAGAATCATTCCAGCTATCGGGCTCTTCTGAAGAAAAAGTTTCATTTAGTAATAGAGTATCGCGATCTACTTTATCAAAAACAAAGTCCGTATAAGATTCAAGTAATAGTTTTGTACTATAGTGTGCTTAACCTTTAGTTTGGGTTGCCGTTTTTTGCTTTGAACATTTTGTTGTAAAGGACAATCTTGCGGACTGCGGGGGACATCGCGAGGTTCTTCGTCGCTTGTTCCACATCGTGGAGATGGAGTACGGGGTTTGCTGGTACTTGGGAGCTCGGTGAGTAACTAGTTCATCGCTGTTTGCAGATCGAGATGACGGAGTTCGGGTTACACTGGCAGCTCGGTAAGTAAATATTTCATCACTGGTTTCAGGTCGAGGAAATGGAGTTTCGGGTACGCTGGCAATTCGATAAGTTCGTCGATTGTTCCAGGTCGTAGAGATGGAGTTCGGGGTACGCTGGCAACTCTGTAAGTAACTTGTTCGTCGCTTGTTTCAGGTCGAAGAGATGGAGTTTGGGGTACGCTGAAAGTTAGGTAAGTAACTGGTTTGACTCTTGTTTCAGGTCGAGGAGATGGGAGTTTGGGGCACGCTGGCAGCTCGGTAAGTAACTGATTCGTCGCTTGTTTCACGTCGAGGAGATGGAGTTCGGGGTACGCTGAAAGTTAGGTAAGTAACTGGTTTGACTCTTGTTTCAGGTCGAGGAGATGGGAGTTCGGGGCACGCTGGCAGCTCGGTAAGTAACTGATTCGTCGCTTGTTTCACGTCGAGGAGATGGAGTTCGGGGTACGCTGAAAGTTAGCTAAGTAACTGGTTTGACTCTTGTTACAGGTCGACGAGATGGGAGTTCGGGGCACGCTGGCAGCTCGGTAAGTAGGTAACTGATTCGTCGCTTGTTTCACGTCGAGGAGATGGAGTTCGGGGTACGCTATCAAATGTGCTTTAGATATCTTGAGAACTATTTTCCGATAAGTGATCAAAAGAAACACGGATTAAGAAAGATTAATTATTGTCATTAACATTTTGGCATTAATATAAAATCAATTAGCTTGTTGAAGTTGATGATACTAAATTCATGTGCAATTTCACTCGTACCCAAATCTTCTACTTGGTTAGCCGCGTAAGCCAAGTTGTGGGATGTCAACTGTTTTAGTAGATACCTACTTAATTTCTTTGTTTCCATGATATTGGAGATTGGATTTAGAAATGTCGTTTCGTTTTCTCAGGTCAGGTGTCAATGGCAAGCATATATGAAAGCCATTCACTATCCTTAGAATTAATATTTTGGGAATTCGAATCGTGTTTACTACTACTGTCGTATTTTTCTTCTTTAATCTAAGTTTCCTTAACCAGTTTCCCGTCTAAATAAATTTCTTCACTAAAAACATTAATCTTCTTAATTCTGTTTTCCTCGTCATTTTTTACTTTAAAATCATCCATCCATTTTCTTATCAGTAGGTAATTAAGACTTTACATACCTTGATTTAGAGACATTATAAACTTTTAAGTTTTCACAACATTATTTCACTGAGGCAAAATGGATACAACCTTGCATTACAGCGTCCGTTAGAAATGACGGGACCTATGATGCGTCTTAACTACCTAAAGTACAAAATATTGATTCTGGTAATATTGTTTTAACATGGTTTTGGTTGATTCCAAACACCCACAAAACTGTAGTATCTTGGTGGTTAAACGTCATCCCTAAAAAAATACGATACGTGAAAATGTCGTAAGCAGTTAAGTATAAAAAATGCATCCCGCAAGAAGGTCGTAACAGCTACGGTGCATATAAAAAGGTACAGCGTAACTAAAGTTTTATTAAACCCACAAACTTCTACTCGTTGTATCTCTAAAAAGTTGAAATTCCCAGTTTTTTGGGCAGTTACGCCAAAAAAATTAAGCACATTTTTCAAAATTATGCCCAATTTTTGAATTTCATGTCGTCGTAGAGATATGAGACCCAGACCAATCGATGCAGAAAAAAAAACTGATTAATACCTTATACTTAGTCTAGTTACGACTTTTTAACGGGATACGCCCTTATTGTTTTCCATCGTCGATATTATGTAGACTGAGTTAAACTCAAAAGGCAATATCGGCGTATAACAATTCAAAGGAGGCCTTTCAAGAGG
This sequence comes from Crocallis elinguaria, assembly GCA_907269065.1. NCBI lineage: Eukaryota > Metazoa > Arthropoda > Insecta > Lepidoptera > Geometridae > Crocallis > Crocallis elinguaria. The sequence continues at coordinate 4,180,366 of OU026081.1, read as the reverse complement.
GAATAGTCTTCAAATTCAAAGGGCTTCAAATGACATGTGCCAAATACATGTGTGGATAAAATAGTGAAATTATTAGGACATAACGGACATTTGGAAGAATATACACTTCATTTAAGAATAAAATATTCAAATAATGCAAACGTTAAACTACTCTTCATATTGAAAACAGTTTCCATTTATAATCTATGCGGGGTTGCAGTGTACTAACTGGTACCTGCTAAGTTGTTACTACAAGCTTTATGGAAGATGAAATCATGAAAACAAAATGCGATACACCATTTGACGGCTCCGTAGCTAAGTTGGTAGTAACCCTGCCTGCAAAGCGAGGGGTCCCGGGTTCGATTCCCGGCCGGGGCAGATTTGTGTAAACATAAAGTTTGTTCTCGGGTCTTGAATGTTTGTGACATGTATGTAGGTGTGTCCATGCCACGTGCAACACAGGGAATCCTAATGCGGGGGTATGAGTGTAAGCGTTTATTTATTATTTATTTATTGTCCAAGGAGGACGCTGAGAAATGGAGAACAATTAATTTTACCAAATAACTTAAAAGAAATCAAAGGAATAACTTGCCAGTTTAGTTGTAAAAGTAAAACAGTAGAAGGGATGTCAAGTTCATTATTTTTCCAATTCGTTAAACTTAAATTATGTAGCTGTTGTCTAGACACAGTTGTAGAGAATAACTAGCGTTTGCAATTGTAAAACCATGCCTGGTATGTAGAGTACCTATGACGTATCCATCTACTTATAAAGGGTAAAGCTAAAAGGCTCTAATATAAATTCAAATACATACAATATGTATATTCATGTTATAATTTAATATGACTCATTAAATTCAGTAGACATATCTTTAGATTGTTATTGAGTGTTACAATTCCAATAAATTACTTAACCTGTTTGTATCAGGAGGAATTGGAGAGATAAAAACTTAACTGTACATTATGTTCCATCAGAACTGAAATAAGCAACCAAATCTATCTTTGCCAAAGAACTAGAAAAGTGGTTCATCAGATCGGAATTCATATTGAAATAACTAGCGAATGTTAGCTACTAGTATATCGAGTGTCATTTTTTCTTTCGGTTGGCGAAGGTCTCTCGAATATAGTAAGTAACAAGAACAAGAGATATCAGACATGGAGCTTTATCAGCCTACTAATAGTTGAGAACTGGAAAGACAAGAAATCTAGGATTATTCAAGAATTATTGATGGCATACTGAGAGGTGTAAGGATTGTTAATTTACTAGAAAATTATTACAGATATACATAGAAGAAATTATTACATGGGAGTCAATCAAACAGAATAATTTGTTAATCATACTGGATACCACAAGGCGTGGATTACTCCATACCTGGTCAGGACTGAAAATGAAACAAGAAAGAGATGGATTTGTCTTTTCACAAGAGTCTTTCACAGATGTCAGAGGTATTGACATTTAGAAATGGTTTAAGATTTAACAACGGAAGAAGCTTTACTGGCTCTAAAAGGAGTGATAGCAACCAGAGCAACACCAGTTCTTATCTTATCAAGCAATGCATAAACTTCAAACCTTTGTAGAAGTTATATCAAAACCATATTGTGTGGAAAATAACATTCAAAGTAAATTAATGTATAACAATAACAGAGCTATGGTAAAATATCGCACAGATTCACCGATAAGTATTTATCATGGCAAATACAATGAATAGATTGGAAGCAAGAAATAAGGTGATAATTATTAGATCATTGGAAGGAAATCGAAAAGCAAATGACAATGGAGTTGGGAGTACAGTTTTGAAAAATGAAAACAAAGAAAATGAGAGCTAAACAGAGATGACAGAAAAACAGTTGAACAAGATAAACAAAGCAGATAAAAGCATCATAGCATAGATTAGTCTGAGTCCTAGAGGTGAACACTTCGATAAGTTATTACCTACTATTACTAACATGCTTTAATTTTCCTTGTCGGGTGTGTCGTGACGTCTCACGAAGACGGGCCCTATTTGGAAATGGATACCTAATAACTTACTAACATGTTTTAATTTTCCTTGTCGGGTGTGTCGTGACGTCTCACGAGGATGGTATCATTAGCAACACTACATTATCTATGGTAAACTTATAAGACTATTTGACATATGGCAACACACTGTATCTTATTCCGTTTCCTGTTAGTGAAAGTTTATGACTATTTTAAGTTTGCTGTGCTTGAGAAATGGCGGGGACGCTAGGGAGAAGTTCATCAATAATGAAAGCTAAGTAGTTAGCTAATACGGTAACTAGTAATAACATACTCACCAATTGTTTGTGTCATTAATAATGTGTATAATTCTATAGCAGACTAGGAAATAGGTCTGAGCTGTGTTTAGTGATCTGGCGCCGCCTTGGTATAATGGCGGCGATACTATGATATGTGATGATGGTAAATATCTCTGGATTTCGGTGAGTACTTAAAGGTTAATACACTCAAGGTGATTGCTTGTGCTTGGAATGTGGATACTGGTTGAATGGCGGCGTCGTAAGAGCCGGTCCAGTTCAGACTGATGTTTCCACGCTGTTGGAATATGGATATTGATTGAATGGCGGCGTCGTAAGAGCCGGTCCAGTTCAGACTGATGCTTCCACGCTGGTGGAACTGACGCGAATCATAATATTTATCATGGCTTGTTGGGCTTATGCACTGTCTAGATGATGACTTAATGCTGCTGATGATTCGCACTATTTATGACTGTTCTTGGGATTGGCATAGTTTATGGTCGGACTTACATGCTGACAATGTTATGCACAATTCTGGTTTGTGTATGGTCAGCAGCTGAAGGCCTCGGGCATTTTCCGCTGCGGCGGCCCAGAGTCTCAGCTGGGTCTGGTGGTTGAGGGTTCAGTAAATTCGAGAGGAGAAGTAACAAGAGTACTTCCTATGTTGTGTTGAATTATTTACCGTTGTAACCAAAGTGAACAGTCAGTCCGCATCAGTCTAATTACATGGATGAAGGTTGTTTGTCAGCACATCAGATGAGTCTAAGTACATTGTATGGTCTAAGTACATTGTATGGTCTAAGTACATTGTATGTTGTTTCAGTGCACCTGAAGGTTGATCTGCCAGTCCCGCATAGCATATGCTCAGAGTGCCTATACATAATAACATAGTGTGTTGAACTATGTACTGGGGGCTTACCACCCCATTTAAGATTCCGAGCCCAATGCGATTTGGTCGCTATGCGGGAGCTAACCATATCAACTTTAATTTGGTACCACCCAGCCAAAAAGCAAGATCGCATAGGTATCGCAAAGCTCCCGAAAGAATGAACAAAACTTGTCTATGTCACATATCTACTATCGCAAAAGTTAAAAAAGGACAACGCTATACAAACCCATATTTTGTCTCATGTACATTGAACGAATCGTTCGAAAACGTTAGTGCTATTCTCGTCGGAAAGTTCGGTTGTTTACTTTTTCTAATAAAATCGTGTTTTAGGCAGAAATCGTACAGTATTTAAAAAAATGTGTTGATGAAATGCTAGATGACAATTAATAATGTGGTCTAGCCGAGAATAGTTTGATTTTAAAAGAAATTTTAAAATTGTACAAGCGGTTTTTCGAAATTTGCTTTTTGAACGTAGCTTCAGACCGCAGATTCAATGTTGCCAGACCGCACTATTTAGGATGGCTTTCCGTCCTATTCAATGTCCGTCCGTCCTATGATCGTCCTTTCACCAAGACTGTCCCTTTTAGGCTGAAATTATTAAGCCAACAGCGTTTTGAAAACTTATTATTATATATTTTATATTCACTTTAAATTTTAACTTCCTAATTTGTTTGTGAACGCATTATATCAACGCAAGCTAGCATAACTATACCTAACAGTCGCAAAGAGTGACAAAAACGGCATTAGGCTGATCTTTTTTAATATAATTTATTTATATATAATTTTGCCGCGAAACGGTAGTTTTTGTGACAGAAATCCTATTAAACACAATTTTTTTGTTTATTTTTAAGGAATTTAATTTAAATTAAATAATCAAAGTGTAATCACATCACTCCGAAATCACGTGACATAAAACGCCCGTGACGTCACTTGTTCAATCGGAATGAGTATATATTTTTTTTGTTTTGTTTTTGGCTCCACATGATTTGCTCATTTAACTAGTGTCAAGTTATATAAATCTCTAGTTTTGGTGCATGAAAGTCGTCAAAGTCACGTTAAAGTTTAGTCTAGGCGCGGTCGAGTCGAAGTGACGCTTCAGTAAATTGGTGGATAGTTTACTGAAGCTTCTATGGAGTTTTGGATAGAATACGAAAATACACGTTTTTCGTCTTTGTACTATTTGCCTTTCACTCATGCAAGTTTACGAACACTTAATGGTTAATAATCCACTATTATTACACATTAACACTCTATAAAACAAAGGTTTTAGTAAATAACACAAAATCAACAACAGCACATTTTCGCATTGCCGCCAAAACTCCAATGAGTATATAGCTCGTTGCGCTTAACTGCTTAGTATTTTAGAGTGATTTCTGTGATTATTTATCTGTGCTGTGAATTCCGCGCCTATTTTTCGAAATTTATTTCGACTCTTGAATATTCTACCATGATGGAAAGTGGCTTCATAAAGGCAAATAATTCCAATTTGCCGAGAATTGATTGTTTTACGGTGGCCAATTTCTTCTCGACAAAGGATAATTTCTGCTCTGCTGAATTTAGAAATGTGAAGACCTCCGTGTAAGTACCTACTTATTATACCAAAAATCATTATTTCTATAACCAACAATGAGTATATAATAGTAATCATAGATTCTAAGATCCAAAGTGTATTAATTAACCAAAGCATATAGTATATAAATCAATAAGCTCAAAAAACTTAGAACTCATATTTTAATACATAACAATACATACACAGAAAACATCGATAAAGATAAAGATAAAGATATTTTATTTGATAAAACACGTGTAGGTTACATACATAATCAACAAATACAATTCATCATGCATGCAGGTCTTAAAATTAAAAGTTGTAGTCAACATGTTTTGCCCCAATAGGCGTACAAATTTTGAAGTGTGCCGTGTTACAATATTTTCAATCTATCTTCAGTGTAGAAAATAATAATAAAAATGTCACAAGAAAAAAAAAAAAAAAAAAAGAATTAAATTAGAGAAAAAAAAAATAAACTAATGTCACAAAGTCAACAAAACAAATCAAGCATCGAATCAACTTGTCACTAAACGTAGCACAGACTAGGTAGTAGTGGTTATATTATCTTTGCTTGTCACTTTACAGTGTTATAGAAAATTACTCTGTGGTAATTGAACACGTGACGTCACTGGCGTTTTGGAGCAAAATTTAATACGGCATTTAAAATACATGATAATTAAAATATTAGTTGTTTTAAAAAGTAAATTTAAACATTTTGGGTTATATTAGGCCCATACGCATCGTTTTAAACACTTTCCCAAAATCAGTCAACATCCCAATTTAAAGCCTGCAGTTGTAAAACTTGTTATACACAATATGTAGATAGATAATTCAGGTAGATAATCATAATGTAAGTAGATAGATAATAATAGGTAGACAATTCTTTGAATACGGAGTTTTGATTCCGCGATAAAGAATGACTAATGGCCTAGTTCACACAAATTAAATAAAAAAAATTACCCACATTATATAATTCTTATTTAAAATGGACTTCTGCAAAGTAATGCCTGATTCCATCAAATATCTACGGATTATTTAATAACATTGTTTGAAAACTGCTCGCTGCCCTTCGAAACCGTCCCTCTTCAGATAGCTTATCGTTTTAAATCGCTCACTAGAGCTGGCAACACTGTAGTTCAGAATGAAAGATTATTATTGTTTTGTGATTTAGGTACTAATTATCTTGCAAAAATTATTCAATGTGGAAGTTGTTAAGTATTCTAAAAATGATGATGCCGTTAGTACATAATATAACACTGCTGTTTTGTTATAAAGTAAATGAAATTTACTACTAAATACCTACCTCTAAATGGTAAAATAACCTAATAAAAAATACCTACCCAGTCCCAATTTTTTAAAATTACTATTGTTTTTTCTTGCAGTGAGGGCCCACGTCGTCGCGGATTTCCTTAGCTCTAATAAAGATATAGCAGCCGGATACAATAATCGAGGCAAGCAAGGGAATATTCGCGGCGTTAGTGTGAGAATCGCAACGCGAACGGCGTTAAATGCCAACGGAGACGGCGCAATTAAAGACGGAAAAGTTTGGTGTAAGGTCAGTATATCCCATCCCAGTAATATTATAAACACTGTTTTAAGTTTCCACGGTTATTCAGATTCAGGAGCTAAATTTAATACAAAAAGAAAGGAGTAAGTTATTATCAATAAAAGACTGCAAGAGATAGTTCTTTCAGTAAATGAGATTAATAAAACTATAATATCCAAATTAACTATTTTTATTTTATTAATAGATTTTGTTTAAATAAACTAATTTTAACAATTTGTTTTCAGCAATCAAATATAGGTATTGGACATACATAAAACAATGGATAGTTATCTTTGCTGAGGCTGCATGCAGGAACAAGAAACTGTTAATCATGTGCTGCTACACTGTATGGCCACAGAAGATATCAGAGTAGCCACTGGCTTGCAATGCGGCATATCAGGGAGAGAGGCTCGACTAAGACTCCAGAAAATTTTCACCGCGTACAACTTCACTGGAACAGCAACCCAAAGCCGTGCTCCATTATGTAAAGGAGTTGGGATGGCTTGGGCAGATACTGGCAGGGGGAAATGCACAATACACCCCAAGCGGGATGTCAGTGCAGGCCTTATCGCCTCCAATTGAATAAGAAGACTCCAGCAAATTTGTGGGGGATTGCTCATAAATAAAGAAAAATGTGTAAATATTTTTATATCATTCATTCCATATAATATATATATATATATAGAAGTAACACATTGTAAGTTGTAACTTGTTATTTTTCAGTTTCGCTGAGTGTTCCACAGGCGATCGATTACTGCATTTCTGGTTGTAACACCCTGCTGAAGTGCTGAGTTACATAGAGGCATCGAGGCCCTATAGTATGTTCGATAATGTTTCGCGTCCGTACATGGATGCCGGTGTAATGTCGCTCTGGTGTGTTCTCTGCTGTATCAACAATCGGTGTTAGCATGTAACACCTTAAAGGATACCCGAGTTTCCTGTAACCAAATAATTTTATTAGATGATATAATATTATGTTTTTATTCAATCAACATTTTCAATTTGTAAGTCATTCTAATAAATCACCCTGTCTCACTTTCTTGTGTATATCTTATATAATTGTTTTATTAGGTAGATATTTAAATTTTTAACTTAATAATAAACAAATATGATTGAAATAATAGTTTTATTCGGTTATGTACAATCCTACTGTCTTACTGTATGCTTACCCAGAAACCATGTTGCTTCATTCAGATTTTCCATGTGTGTTTGGAGTGGATGCACATTTGAAATGAACGAGTCATGTGTGGCTCCTCCAAAACTACTGTCTACACTCATAATTTGCATATTAGCATTGCATATCTGAAAATGATTTTTTATTAGTAAAGATAGTTCAGTAGTTTGCTATAGTTCAGAATTGTGTCATCCCACTTGTTTTTAAAATAAAGTGCAAAATCTTTAAAAGTATCTAATAAATTGGGAAGTAGATGAAAGGTTGTAATTTTGATAAGCCCTTACCAATTGAACATTCAATGAGTGGTAATGCTTGAGGCAGCAAAACTGTTCTTCGTGTTTGGTTGGGTGAATAATAGCAACATGGGTGCAATCAATGCAACCTAACACACCTGGAAACTTGACTTTTTCATAAAATCTGCAACATAGTAAAAATAACTCTTATTAGAATAACAGGGAAGCAACATAATTAAGTGTATCTATAGAGGTCAATTCAATATAAGAGTTAATCTTTATACACTATATAACAAGATGACCTGGTTGGCTGCCTGATTGTAAGCATAACTCCTACCTATATAAGAATCTGAGTACAACTCAGAACTTTGGAACACAAAGGCCTGCATGGCACTGCATTGCTCTCGTTACCCTGAGACATTAGGTATTATGGCTCATAAGCCCAGTAATTTCACAGACTACTTTTCTCATCAAACCGGAACACAGTAATGCTTGCACAGTAGTGCTTGGTGGCAGACTTCATGAGCAAAGTGGTGGTAGCAACCCTGATGGACACTCAGAAGCCTGCCACCTAGTATGAATCTCTTCCCTCAAATATTACATTAACTAAGTAACATAACTAATTTCTTGAACCTTAAACATTATGTTCAAAATTCGTCTTGTCACATAGGTTGAATGGCTAGGCCCAAAGCTTTTTTGCCACTCAAAGGCTTTTGGCAAGTTAATGTTCAACAAAATAGCCAGCCTCAACGACTGTTACAAAATTAATAAAAATTCTAGTATTCTTATGCAACGAAAGTCAAGAATGCCCTTCTCACAAGCAATCAAATAAGCAGAGAAACAAGCAACTCTACTAAGGGTAGTACCTATTCCTCATCAAATATCTTTGTCCTATGTGCATTTGATCAAAGAACTTGGATGACTTAATCAAATTACCTAGGAACGCCGATATTTGATCAAATGTTATGACGCAACGATAATAACAGCACATGGTCGAAGTTCATCCATTTTCTCAAACTACGAAAAACACTGACATATTTACTAAGAAACCTTGGACAAAAATATTAGACGAGTGGAATGGGCATTTAAAAAATTGACACAGAAATTGAACAAAGATCATTGCAGTACTTACCATTCATCAATTTATTTAACTCAGACACAATAAATGACGATTTTCAATAATTATATGGATTTTCACGATCACTTAACGTTACGATTTTCCTAAGAAGTTGATAAATATTAACTTTTAGTGAGCAGTCTCTTTTGACAGTTAGCAGGATCGTTTTAGATACCTATAAGCAGGGCAGTGGCTATTTTCACGGAATTTCACACATACATAAAATTACCACAGATAACTAAATTTATATCTGTACTGCCATGTTTCTGAGACTGTAAAACCCGTGAATGGGAAACTTCAAACTTGGGCTAATCTGCGGCGCAAGTACGGATCTTTTTGGTCGAAAAAATTCGATAAAATTGACACTTCGAATCGATAAAACCCACTTTATTCGATAAAATTGACAGCTCAAATAGATAAAACCCACTTTATCGATTTGAACTGTCAATTTTATCGAATTTTATCGGCCCGAATAGATCCGTACTTGGGTTGGTACCGCGCCGCTTTGCTCGTGAAGTCTGCCGCCAAGCAGTAATATGCAAGCAGTGGTGGATCCTGGATTTTGGTTTGGAAGGGCTTGACCTAGGTGAGAGTAGGCTTTATTTTTCTCATTTAAGGCATAGGGAGTCTGTCTGATACCTTTTTTATACTATTGGACTAGCTGCTGCCAGCGGTTTCACCCGCGTGGAGATATTGGATTTCATGGGTTTTTTTTCGCGGAATTATTTTCCTACTATAATAGTAGCCTAAGTTACTCCATATAACATCAGCTATCTGCCAGTGAAAGTCCTGTCAAAATCGATCTAGCCGTTTCGGAGATTACTGGAACAAAGAGACAAACATTTTTTTAAATGATTGTTTTTTATACTTACATTTTCGTAAAAAGCTGTTATTTTGATATTACAAACAGACACTTCAATTTTATTTATTTGTATAGATATTTATATTGATATACATTATTCTATTTATTTATCTTACAATATGGTTTAATTTGCTAGCAAAGAAAAGTAATTATTTAAGATATGATAAAATTGTTCTCTAAAATAATTCCCTATTTGAATTCATATTTATAATTAAAAAATCTGCGTTGAACGAAACGTAATCACCACTAATCGTACGCAAGAGGATCTACATGTACACGGAAAATCATCGACAAGGTAAAAAGCTACATAAACTTTCAATAATAGACCTTATCCTTATGGTTATACGACTGATAATGAACGCAGAATTATCTTGGTATGACGTGAAATAAGAATCAACAAACCATTATAAACGTCAGAAACTGCACACATAGATAGAATCATAGATTAAATGAACACACATGCAAAGTAATTTTACTCACACATAACCGAAAACGGAATTTAAAATTGCCAGGATAAATAATTAGTCTCAATCTTCATTTCGCTAGTTTTGTAAATCAGAAATAGTGAAAGTAAAAATTGTTAATTCGTTTTATTTTACTTCTAAATATTTTTCCTTCAATAAACTGTCTTTTTTGGTCTATAAACATCTTCCAGGAAGATTTTTTGTCACCATGACGGGCATACACGTCATTCAAAGTAATTCATTTCCATCTATCATTTCCTACCTGAAAAAAGTGTGGGTTTGTCAAAATGGAGATAAAAAAATTCTTACAAATAACACCTTCGAAATAATATTTTCCTCCAAAAAACTGTCTGTTTTGGGCTAAATCTTTCAGGCAGAAATTATTTTTGGTCATATATGTCGGGCGTACACGTCACAGATAACTATATACGTTCACATCATTCACCTTAATACAGTTCATTTTTTCCATTCGGTCTTGGAACTGTCAAAATGGAGGAAAAAATGACGTACAAATAACGACTTCGTATAAGCAGTGTCTCCAACTCGTTCATTCGAAAATACGGTGTTACCAGGTAAAAAATACGGTAGATTACGGTATAAATAATAAAAAAAATACGGAAACATTACGGTATGTAAGTTTATTTAAGGAAAAGCTATCAGTTTGAATTACATATTTACTATTCATCTTAATACATTGAAAGCGTTCATGATACTAATCATTTCATCGGTTGGGGTGAAATCAAAACAATTTTTGCCATGTCTTTTGATACCTTCGGCGCAAGTACGGATCTTTTCGGTCGATAAAGATAATATTCGATAAAATTGACAGTTCAAATCGATAAAACCAACTTTATCTATTAGTACTGTCAATTTTATCAAATTTTGTCGAATATTATCGACCTGAATAGATCCGCTAACAAATTTCCAGCTATAGTTTTAGTAATCGTTCATTTCATTCAATTTTGTTACAAAAAGGTACACTTCTATTTGGTCGGTTAACGAACGAACCGTGGAAAGAGCGTGGGGATTTCCCGCTTAGATCATATCAGTTTTGTCACTTATTAATCAATGTTGCTATATCTAAAAAATAATAATGATACTAAAATGGTGGAATATTTCAATATTGTAAATTACGGTAGTTTTTGATACCGTATCATAGATGGTACGGTAGGTGGTAAAACCAGCAAAATTACGGTATGTCTACCGTAATTACGGTATAGTTGGAGACACTGCCTATAAGCTTGGGTGGTACCGTTTTAACACAAATTGAATGAACGAAATCACGTTTCGCGATCCTGCTTAGCTCACGATCGCAAAATTAAGCGGGAGCCATCTGGCTCCCGCTTTACGGGCGGATGGTACTATTTTTCTGTTGGTAGCCAGGTAGGAATCGCGCTAAGATGGGATAGTAGGCCCCCTGATGTGTTCTAAGACCTATCCATAATAACTTAATGTATTGAACTATATCCTGATATATTCTAAGACCTATATATAATAATGTAGGGTGTTGAACTATGTGTTATAAGAAGGGTAAAGTTTATGCGGGGTCATCTTATTATATTAATAGGTAGGAATCTTTATCATTAGGTATGAGTAGGAAATGGGGTCTGACCCATATATTAGTAGTAGGTAGGATAGGTAGGGCCAATGGCAGTTGATTAGTCCGGTGAACACCGGCTAAACCATGGTTCCACATTACATGTGGAATCATGGTGCCAAACTATAATTACAGGTGGTGGCAATTTGAAGTGAGACGCAGACGTGTCAACTAAAGCGAAGCAGATGGAAATAGAGGTATACGAGGAAGGTACTTAAACAAGGAGTCCTTGAAGAACTCAGGTATGAAAGTCATACTTAATTATGATTTATTATTATCGTCGCGCCACGTTAAGATTTTGTTTTTTGCCACTACCATTCTCATGTCAATGATTATCAACCCTATCAGGGCGTTAACGTGGGCGCGGCGACACCCACCACATCTGAGCCTACCCCAGAAGATGTGGAAAAAAAGTACTGGGAAGTCGTGATGTCCGGAAATGATCACGCGTGCATCCACACCGCATCCGTGGACTCGTCTGATCAAAACTGTGGTTTCGAAGACCACCGCTCGGACTCCTCCGCCTGTCATTTCTGGAATCTCAAGGTAAGCCTATTTTCCTTCTGTCTAATTTCCGTCCCGCCACGTCACCTTTGCCTTGTTTAACAGTAATAAGGTCTTATACCACAACAAAGTTTAACACAATCTAAACACGTGTTAAGCAGCGTCTAATCCCTAAACATGCCTTAGTCGATCGCGTGTTTAAATATGAACAACCACATATATTGATTTAAGTAAGGTCTGAGTTTTGTCTAACTCCATTTGGTGAAGCGCTAATGCTATTAGATTAATTTTTATGGAAAACACTTGTATCTAATGCAGACGCCCGCTCTCATTGATATTTTTCGGGTTCCACCGAAGTCTTAAGAGATGGCGTTAGCAGTTACGATTAGAGGGAAAATAATCGTGCCGAACTCGCCTCTAATTGGTCGAGCCGCTTACTTAAAAAATGTCTGCTTGTGAATTGTTTCTGCACTAAGCTACTAACGTTCATAATTATAAAAAATTGAAAAAGCTTGAGAATTGTTGTGAATTTACATGTGTCATACACTGCAGTGAAAAATAGGACTGGTGAACTGTCTGAGTGTTATTTACGACCAGCGGCTGAGACATTCCTGGAGATCCCTCCCTTAGATCTGGAAGACGTATATCTGCTGTAATTCGCCCCTCGGAGGACTGCAGGTGTGCTCGAAGGATAGATCTGGTGAGTGGGCTTTCCTTTACTGCATATTGTGGAGATACTTGTGTTTTCCGTAGGAATTCTCAAATAGTTTTTTCAGCCATAATCAGTACGCAAGTACACACGGTATTGGCTATTTACAAGCCTGACCATTTAGATGGTCCTTACGAGCCTAGGATAGGTATAATTATGTTACAGTATTGAGTTTGAAGAGATTTTATATATACACTTGTAGTAGCACGCATAATGTCGCCTTGTCTATGCACTAAGTTCAGAGAGAGAAAAAAAAATATGTAGGTAGACCGCACAATTTCATTATTTCGTGCGGTCGGCTGGTTCTTCATTCACGTTGCAGTGCTCCGCCGCGTCGCACTACAAAGTTGGTTTTTCTAAGTTTCTCCGTGTTAACAAGTTTTTTCGTCAAAATCAAGATGCCGAAGAGGAAACATAACGACGAGTGGGAATATTTGTAAGTAATTTGCACAATTACCGATAACTATCGATTGCATATGAGGTTTCACGTTCCAACGATTCGAGTTCTTACTTAACCCATTTTTTTACTCGAGTTCACGATGCAACGCCACGAGTTCATCTTACTCGCTGTATACCTATGCGTACTTAATACGCCATCCATATAGCAACCTGTTGAGGTTATCCTATAATAATAATATGAAACGACCCGAAAGGTAACATTTTAACTATTTAAGTTAAGTTCTAATGTTCACGTTTCTACGATTGGAGTTGTCACTTAACGATAATAATGCATACGAGGTTTAACGTTTCAACGATTCGAGTTGTTACTTAACCTACTTTTTACTCGAGTTCATCTTACTCGCTGTATACCTATGCGTACCTAATACGCCATACATATAGCAACCTGTTGAGGTTATTCTATAATAATAATATGAAACGACCCGAAAGGTAACATTTTAACTATTTAAGTTAAGTTCTAATGTTCACGTTTCAACGATTGGAGTTGTCACTTAACGATAATAATGCATACGAGGTTTAACGTTCCAACGATTCAAGTTGTTACTTAACCTACTTCTTACTCGAGTTCATTTTACTCGCTGTATAACTATGCGTACCTAATACGCCATTCATATAGCAACCTGTTGAGGTTATCTATAATAATAAAAAGATGAAACGACCCGAAAGGTAACATTTTAACTATTTAAGTAATTTGCAATTTCTTCGGTTCACGTTTGAGTTGTCACTTAAATACATACGATGTTTAACGTTCCAACGGTTCAAGTTGTTACTTAACCTATTTTTTACTCGAGTTCATCTTACTCGCTGTATACCTATGCGTACCTAATACGCCATGCATGTAGCAACCTGTTGAGGTTGTCCTATAATAATAATATGAAACGAACCGGAAGGTAACATTTTAACTATATAAGTTAAGTTCTAATGTTCACGTTTCAACAATTCGAGTTGCCACTTACCGATAATAATGTATACGAGGTTTCACGTTCCAACGATTCGAGTTGTTACTTAACCTATTTTTTACTCGAGTTCACGATGCAACGCCACGAGTTCATCTTACTCGCTGTATACCTATGCGTACCTAATACGCCATGCATATAGCAACTTGTTGAGGTTATCCTATGATAACAATATGAAGGTATACGTATAATTACGTATATTAGACACAAATTTGCAATTTGCTGTTAATGTTGAAAACGAAAATCAAGAGCTACGCGAACCAAGACCGTCGACTAGCGCGTTACACGCGAGTTCCGATCGTTCGCTGGATATAGCCAACGTGACAATACTGGAGGATGTATCTCCACCACCAGTGATTAAAGGTGCTTCCAGCAGTGAGGATGTTCCACGAACAGAACCAAGCTAAGGCAAAATTAGCAGCGGTATTGCTTGTCTTGACGAGCCTATAAGACTCTTCTTAGTAAGGATAATAAAGATCCAACTGTTCTAAAGCTGCTGATTGATGCTGGGCGCATCATCTGTGACACACAACTCAGTGAGTCAATAACGAGGCGAAATTTCATATTGGCTGTACTAAAGAAGGACTTCAAAGATCAGATGCTGCTCACGATAATAGATAGTTTTCTTGTAGCCAAGAACTAGCCGAAACTTTAAAGACCGCAAAAGCGATCAATAAAACAGGTGTGGATCTCAAAGCTTCCACCTCTAACAAGACTACTGCTACAAAACCAAAGCATCAAGTCGTTAACAGAAATTGAAACGGGAAGGCTCCGGTTCAAAACCACAGACAGCAGCCATCGGCGCCCTCAAAGATGAAGAGGAGTCTGCACCTCAGAGGCAACAGCACTCGCCATCATCGAGGACATCGCGACTGAACTTCAGTCGCGGCCGCCGCTAGACAATACGGTAAATTACGCCGGTAGACTATTTGTTTTTTACAACCAATGGTCACAAATAACCGCAGATAAAATAATTTTATCGTGGATACGTGGTTATGAAATTCCGTTCACTGAAACTCCATATCAGCATTGTATACCTCAACCCCGAAATTATGCACACTCAGAAAAACTTGAATTTGATCAAGCTATACATAATTTAATTTCTATAGGTGCTATACCTCACTGTGAGCCCTGTGAGGATATCCAATATCTTTTTACCCAAACCGAACGGAAAAGCACGCTTTATCCTAAATTTGAAAAAGCTAAACGAGTTCATTCAACATGTTCATTTGAATTAGAAGATTTTAGAATAATGATCAAACTAATCTCAAGATGTTGTCTCAGGTCAACTATTGACCTCAAAGACGCATATTATTAAGTGAAAGTTCATGATAACTCTAAAAATATTCAAGACTTAGTTTGAACGGTAACTTGTATGAATTTAATGCCCTACCGTTTGGTGTCAATACGGCACCTTTTGTCTTCACAAAAATAATGAAAACGGTGGTCAGAATGCCACGCTGTGCTGATTATTTATCGGCAATATATCTTAACGATACCTGTCTAATATCACATAGCTATAGCGAATGTATGGATAACATTACAAAAATGAAAAGTACATACATGAATTTGCCTGTAAGTTTACAGTCAGATTTCGATTGGTGGATTAAATCTATCGAAAATCCAAAAAATCAAATTAAATTTGACGAATTCAGATGCTTCGACTATGGGGGGTTGGGGGATAGCCTGTGCGGGAAAAACGGCAAGCGGTAGCTGAAGTCGGGAAGAAAGAAAACTTCACATTCATAAGATTAAAAATGTGTCTAGAGGATTTATCCAATTGTCATATTATCTTGCGAATAGATAATACAACTGAGATTTTTTACATTAATCGTATGGGAGGAATCCAATTCCCCCATCTCACAAACTGACCAAAGATATACGACAATGGTGTGAAGCGCGAATTCTGTTTATAACAGCGCTATACATTCCATCTACAGAAAATACTATAGCAGATACTGAATCAAGGTGTATTCACCCGGATATTGAATGGGAACTATCTGATCTTGCCTTTCAGCAAATAATTAACAATTTCTGGCTACCAGAGATTGACATGATTGCTAGTTGAATAAATAAAAAATGTCCTGTATACATATCATGGCACAAAGACCCTGATGCTTGACGCTTTCTCTGTGAATTGGTCAAAATTGTATAAAAATACCATGAACCAGGAACCCGTAAAAACGGGTTCCCTTCCTTCTCAATAATTTTAAAAAAGCATTGATGAAAATTATTAGCGACAAAGCTAAGTGCATACTGGTCGGGCCAACATGGCCAGCTGAACCTTGGTATCCCCTATTTAACCAGTTTTTTACAAACTAAACCACTGGTTTTTTCAAACTTCTGAGGACCTAATAATCTCTCATTCCAGTTTCTGCCAGATCCAGCGGCAGATTACCCTGGATGCCGGAGTATTGTGCGGGAGTCTCTAATAAGAAAACTCCCTCCCGGGTCTTTAGACACATTAATAGCGTCTCTGTCAGATAATTAAATTAAGTAATATGATACTTACACATTCCAATTATTATTCATGTTTTAACAGAGTTATTTCAATCGGGAGCGCTATACGGCACTCTAAATGGGTTTAGATCTACACCTTCCTTAGTATTAGGAAGTCAGATAAGCACAGACGACTGTGTTTTAAGGGTATATTTAGGCTTCGCCCTCCCTTACCCAAGTATGAATCCACTGGGATACTACATTAGTAATTGAAACTCTAGCCACTTGGATTCCTAATTAATCTCATTCTTTAGAAAAAATCACTAAAGAAGCTAGTTACCCTGCTGGCGCTGGTAACAGCACATAGAGTACAAACTATTTCAAAAATAGATATCCGAAATTTTCAAAATTGGCGGAATGATATTTCCATTAGGATCCCTGACTTAATAAAAACGTCAAGTGTAAACGCAACTCAGCCAACGCTGATGCTGCCAATTTTTCGAGACAGACCTGACATAGGTCCGGCTTAATTATTAACGGATTATCTAAAAGTAATGTAGCGGCATTACGTGATCATCACACCTCTATTTTTATTTCTATAAAAAACCATATAATAAAGTTTCTCCCCAAACACTTAGCAGATGGATAAAGAGTATACGTTGTGGGTCTGTGGAATAGATATCACACAGTACTCTGCACATAGTACTAGACACCTCAAAAGCTCATAAGCTCGGTGTGAATTTGGATGTTATCAGGAAGACTGCCGGTTGGTCCGGCGGCTCTACAATATTTGCCAAGTTTTATAACAGGCATATAACAGACAGCATATACAGAATCAAATCATTGTTTTGCTAGAAGTAAAATTGATTGATTTATGCTAAAATTTACTGTAGCTATTATGTTAATAGTTTATTTAAGAAACATTACCTTTTAATTGAGTGATTAAGTACATTTATTATGTCATTTATTGAAGAAATATTAAATATATTTACTTCTGTAATACTTTCAACTGAAATAGATATTTCACAACTTCTCTCAACATCTACAAGTGTATATATAAAATCTCTTCAAACTCAATACTGTAACATAATTTAATGATTAAACGAACTTACCTGTAAGTTAAGTTCTATCATAATTATGTGAAGTAGTGAGTTTGAAGAGATAGCATCCCGCCCACCCAGATTACCTATTTCATAGGTCCCGAATAGTGAAATATCTACTTGAACTGATAAGCTCTGAACTAAATGAAGAACCAGCCGACCGCACGAAATAATGAAATTGTGCGGTCTACCTACATATTTTTTTTTCTCTCTCTGAACTTAGTGCATAGACAAGGCGACATTATGCGTGCTACTACAAGTGTATATATAAAATCTCTTCAAACTCACTACTTCACATAATTATGATAGAACTTAACTTACAGGTAAGTTCGTTTAATCATTAAATTATTAACCTAACCAGTGTATATTTAGTGGATTTACGTAATTTGTTCGTGAAATTCCATACATAACACCTACCCACTTTCATATTTTAAAAAAATAGTTCATAGGTTTTTACGTAATCTTTTGGTAAAAATCTCTGTTCATATAGCATAATAAAGAATAATAAAATACGATCTAGATATTTACATAAATTGTTTGTAAATTCTAGGGCGTAATCAATAAAAATCATATAATTTTAAAGTCATACCTCCACGGTCATAACATCTCGTTAGCGATTTTAGTTGTGTTTCCGCCATATTGTTCATTTTAGAAAATTTAGCCTATTTAATTTAAATTCTGCATAAATTGTAATTTGTTCGATTATTGCACTTAAAATGGCAGAAGCAAATCTAGAAACTTCGTTGGTTTTATTGGAACATAAGAGAGAGATATTATTTAAACGAATTAATCGTTTGTATAATTCGTCGAAAAATATAACGTCTTTCGAGTCAAGATCGAACGAAAACTTTATGACTGAATCGGAAACTATTGATGACACCCGTGTGAAGGATCAGGTCTTTATCTCAGAAATGAAACTGTGATTAACTTGATTTACGAAGATTTATTTTGCTCAACTCTTAACGTGTGTATCGTTCTGCTCGTTCGATACCAATGCGAATGAATCATTCTTGAAAAAGTGACATTGACAAGTTGACAATCCATTAGACGTTGACGCTGATGTTGCCATTTGATAAAATAAATACAGATAGAGTATTATAAACGAAGCACAGATAATAATATGTGGTTATTAGTCTAACAACTCGGCCATCCTCTAAGGGTGAGTCCTCTCACAAATTTAAGTTTTTAAAGATATAACAACGGAATATACGATACAATTTAACAAATTCAAGCCGAAAGAAAAAAATAATAATAATAATAATCGAAATACATAGTCTAATCGAATAAATAATCGTGCAACGCTTGTTTATGATCTACGACTTTTGTGTTTCGACTTACGATTCAGTAAAACATACAGTATAGTCGCTCATAACAAACGCCGCTCATAGTCAGATCTCAAATCTAGTTCGCAATCTCAGTCTTGCATAGTCTGCTATGATCTGCGATCATCTGTGCGGCATTGGTTGCCCTTTGCCATTCGCTTTCTGCACTGATCGCTCATAGCCTATGCTCTCATCTTAAATCTAAGTAATCTGAAATATAAATCACATTAATCTTATAGCTAATCACGATCACATCACATCACATCACGATCATCAATTACATCATCATTTCGCATAGAAACATTATAATAATTACTATTGTTATTATAATCAGGCCAATTCATATAATAGTTTATACTTTATACACAAAATAATTATCCCATAAACCTAATCTATAGTCATTCCTCACCAATTGGATCAGATTTATTGCCATCTCCGTCACTTTCGCTACCTTCACTATCGCATCTACTAAAATTAAGCCAAGGATGGATTTTATCTAACGCCACGACGTTTTCGTATCTTTTGTTACCTTTCCTAGAGAGAGGCGTATCTTGAACTAGGAATCTATCATTTGGCAGGATCTTCATGATGCGATATGGACCATGAAATTTAGCGATTAACTTTTTAGATTTTCCTACATGGTCTTTATCGGTTAGAGTTCGCTCAATCCTAACAAGGTCACCTTCATTATACGAAGTTGCCTTCTTCCGATGTTTATCGAACTGTTTTTTCGAAGCTTCCTGTTGTTTACGAATTTTGTTACCAGCATCTAACCTTAATTGCATTAAATCGTCACCAGATATACGCTCAGATGTTTCCGTAAGTATGTCGCTTAAAACATTTTCTGACGGACTGACTAATTTGCATCCAAATAATAATTCAGATGGGCTTTTACCAGTTGATTTATTTGTTGTGGTATTTATTCCAAGTTGAATATCACCTATATATGTATCCCAAGTATTATCGTTTTTATTATGACACTTTGCACACAACGCATCTAAGATAGTACGGTTAAATCTCTCTACTTGTCCGTTAGCTCTGGGAGTAGCAACGGCATTTAATATATGCCTGATACTCAGTTTTTCAGTGAACTCCTTAAACCTTGCGCTCGTGAAGCAAGATCCTCGATCCGTAATTAATCGTGACGATACCCCGAAGTAGCAAAAGTGTTCCTTAAGTGCTTTTATCGCGGTCGTGGTTTTTGTGTCGCGCACTGCACGAATGTTGACATATTTTGTGAACGCGTCTATAATGACAAGTATGTACATATTCCCCTTTTTGGAACGAACAAACGGTCCTAAATGATCTGCGTGCAGTGTATAGAATGGGATTTCAATTTTTGGGATAGGATGTAGCATCCCTTCTTTTGGTCCCCCAGGCGCTTTATGATGCGCGCACTCTAGGCAAGCAGCGACATATTTCTTTGTAAAACGACGCATCTTAGGGAACCAGTAAGTGCCCTGTAGACGGTTCAGGGTTTTTTCAAACCCGAAATGACCTAAATCATCGTGGTTCATTCGTAACAACTGCCATCTTACACCACGTGGTACCACCCAACGCAATCCCTTATCTAATTGCCGGTAAACATGATCGCCCTTAAGTTGATAATTATTACGAACGTCAGCAACATACTTAGTGTCTTCGTCTTGTAGAATCTGTTTTATACGTTTAATCTCATCATCATCATCTTGTACAGTTGCAATCCAATCCTTCATGTCTATATTCAACATATCAATAACATGACTATCGTTTTGCTGATTGGGTTCAGTCACAGGATTACGACTTAGGGCGTCGACATGCGCCATACGCGTACCAGGTCTATATTCAATTTCGCAGTCGTATTCCTGGAACTGCACCCACCACCGTGAAATTCGCGGTATTAGATCTCTCTTTGTCAGCGTGGTCCGTAGCGCATTACAGTCGGTAACAATTTTAAATTTCAAGCCCAACAAATACACGCGGAAACGGTTTAAAGAAGCTATTACAGCAAGGGTCTCCAGTTCAAAGGAATGAAGTTTCTGCTCATCATTCGTTGTCTTGCGACTGTAATATGCGACGGCCCTAAGTAAACCATCTTCACCTCGTTGCATCAAAATACCAGCTATACCTAGTTTTGAGGCATCCGTATGCAATTCAGTATTTAGTTTTCGATCATACAAAGCTAATATAGGTCGTTCAATTAGCCTTTCCTTTAATATATTGAATGCTTCGGTACATTCATTGGTCCACTTCCATTCAAATTTTGTACTTAGTAGATCAGTTAAAGGTCGTGCTATAAGGGCGAAGTTTTTAACAAATCTCCTGAAAAAACTCGCGAGGCCTATGAAACGCCTAACATCATGAACGTTTTTAGGTCTAGGGAAGTTCGTTATAGCCAACGTTTTTCTGGAGCCGGGTTTTATGCCATCACCACTGACGCTAAAACCAAGAAAGTCAATTTCCTTTTTGAAAAAGAAACACTTCTGCATTTTAAGCGTCAATCCCGCCTCCTTCAATAAATTCAGTACCTCACGTAACCTAGTCATTCCTTCTTCAAAAGAACGTGCTGGAATTAGCACGTCATCCATGTATATTATAATATAGGATAACTTACCTAGCACTTTATTCATTGCACGCTGAAATACCGATGGCGCGTTTGCCAATCCAAACGGCATACGCCTAAACTGGTACTGACCATCGGGAGTTACGAAGGAAGTTTTATCTTGAGAGTGCTCTGTTATCGGTATCTGGTAGTACCCAGATGCGAGGTCAAGACTAATAAACAGCTTGTGACCAGCTAATCGATCTAATTGGTCGTCGATCAATGGCAGAGGATAATGTTCCTTCTTTGTCTTGTTATTTAATGCTCTATAGTCCACGCAGAGCCTTTTCTCACCTGTTTTTTTTTTAACGAGCAAGATCGGGCTCGCGTATGATGAATTTGACTCACATACAATGTCCGCATCAATCATCTCCTGTACCATAGTCCTGACTAACTCACGTTCAGGATAAGACAGCCTGTAAGGGCGGTAAACAACGGGCTGTGAATCATTAAGTTCAATATCCATTTGAACCACGTTTGTGAAACCCAGGTCCTTTAGATTACTGGAAAAACATATTTCAAATGATTTTAATAATGTCTTTAATTGCTCTATCTGACTTTCCGTTAATTCTGTATCCAAATTTAAATGTACGTCTGTACTAACATCATTAAAATCAAGGAGGTTAACATCAAAACACCTGTCTGTAGTCATTGACCGTGTTAATAAATCACCCTTTTGAAAATGAATGGAATTCGTGCTTAAATTTTGTATTAAGATTCCACTCTGTCCATTTTTGAAACTGTATTCTCCTGGTAATATATAAAAGTCACTACTCGGTTTGCCTCTTAATGACCCCTTTATGTAGATTGTACCTGAGAAGTCGTTACTACATGTAACAGGTAATACCATCATCTGATGCGAGGGGACCGTGACATTAAGTTGCAGAATCAGTTCAAGTTTCACTGATAGATTCCTTGTGAATTTTAAAGAGTCGGTGGTTTTTACTATAACGATTCCAGGTCTTTCCGTAAAACTATGCCCAATTAGTACCGGATATTTAATTACACTATCTTCAACAATAAAAACGTCTATTTTTTCTAAGATATCTTGTATTTTTATTTCTACCTTTGCTACACCTACGGGCATGACAATATTACCACCTAACCCTCTAATTGTTGGTAAGTTCTCATTGTCCCAATTGACACCTAGTTTTACCGCTTCGCTGTACCTTAGTAATGTACACTGACTACCTAAATCAACGTAACCTTCCATCGTCGAGCCATTTAGTCATAAGCTAACCATATACTTTTCATTTGTGTTTTCGGTATCTATTTTCATAACAGATTTCTCAGTGACGGGGTCCGTATCGGTTTTAGAGTCATTTGGTAATTTTGGACAGTTGATTGTTGTATGCCCTAATTTATTACACACGTTGCACTTGAGTATCTTTTTAGTACACTTAAAGCTAAAATGACCCAGCTCGCCACAGTTGTAGCATTTTCCGGACGTATTAGTGATAGGCTTATTAAGTGGTAGCGTTTTCGAACTATTAGGACCACTGTACGGCTTTGAATTAATATTGAAATTCCCCGATGTGCTACTACTAAACCTTTTGTCTTGAATGGTCTTATTAGACCTTTCCGTATCATGTGGCTGTCTTTTCACTGATTGGAAATATTGCAAAACTTGTTCTGGTTCTTGGCATTTAGCGGCTTTCGCACCCAACCTTAACGATCGATCATCTATACCGTATAGCAAACAATCCACGGCACGCCTACCATATATCTCACAACGATTTAATAGGTTAACTTTGTCGTGGTAATAGAGTTCAAGTGGTTCGTTGTACCTGACCCGCTTTGACAACATTTCTGTTAGTAATTCGGCGTAATCATCACTACTGGGAAAAGATTCAACAAGTTTGAGTTTCCATTCTTGCCACGAAAATGACATAGATGGCAGTGCCTGGTACCACAATCTAGCGACGCCTGATAATTTAGGTAATGCATAATGAATTATTTGATCATCACCCCAATTATAAAGCTTCGCACATTCTGTTACTTTACTTAGCCACATGTGAACAGTTTGGCCTTTGATCATCGGGTCAAATTCCGGGAGAACGTTGCCCAACATTGGGAATTTATTACCTTCCGGTCGGTTACTACCTAAAGTTTTAGCTAACTCAGTAAAGAACGTCCGCGAATTAAAATTTAGGTTGTTCATTTGCTCCTTACTACGGCTCCGCCTGTGGCTGCGCATCCTGTCGTGGCTGCGGCTCCGCTCACGGCCGGAATACTCCCTGCTGCGACTCCGCTTGCGGCTGCGCATCCCGTCGTGGCTGCGGCTCCGCTCACGACCGGAACACTCCCTGCTGCGACTCCGCTTGCGGCTGCGCATCCCGTCGTGGCTGCGGCTCCGCTCACGACCGGAACACTCCCTGCTGCGACTCCGCTTGCGGCTGCGCATCCCGTCGTGGCTGCGGCTCCGCTCACGGCCGGAACACTCCCTGCTGCGACTCCGCTTGCGGCTGCGCATCCGGTCGTGGCTGCGGCTCCGTTCATGACTGCGACTGGGTCGATGCTCATGCATGCGTCTGCGGCTCAATCTTCTAGTCCGATGACGGGGACGTTCTCGTCGCTCGCGTGAACGGCTCGTCCTGCCGTAGGAGCGCGACGTTTTCGGTGAAATGATCACTGACGACGGCTTTTTCGGTCGAGATTGCCTGCTGTGTTTACGACGATCAATTCCCTTCCTCTCACTCGAAGTGATTCTCGTCCGCTTCCGACTCTTGTGATGTACGCGATCATTAGTGTAAGATGTCGGCGACGGAGCAGTTGGTGCTACAATGACTGATCGTGGACGGGATGGTGTTCTGCAGTTAGTATTTCTACTTCCGTAGGGTGTAAGTTGTTGGTTTTCCATCACAATGTCGGTTCACAACAAAAAGTACGGGGTAAATATTCGTAGAAAACTTGCAAATAGTGGGCTTGCACGTCAAATCCCACTTCTGAGATGAAGGATCAGGTCTTTATCTCAGAAATGAAACTGTGATTAACTTGATTTACGAAGATTTATTTTGCTCAACTCTTAACGTGTGTATCGTTCTGCTCGTTCGATACCAATGCGAATGAATCATTCTTGAAAAAGTGACATTGACAAGTTGACAATCCATTAGACGTTGACGCTGATGTTGCCATTTGATAAAATAAATACAGATAGAGTATTATAAACGAAGCACAGATAATAATATGTGGTTATTAGTCTAACACGTGATAAGTTTGAATCTATTACTGATCAAATTAATCAAATAAAATTAGCTTTAAAACCAGGTTCGGTTCCGGACTACGCTTGTTTAGATTCATTCGAGGATTTATATATTCGAGTGAAACGCACTAGGAATAGGATAAACAATGAATCATTGAAATTGCCATCGCGAGGTAATGTTAGTGAGCTAAAAAGTGCTACTACGCATACAATTAACTTGCCACCAATTTCATTGCCGAGTTTTGACGGTAAAACGGAGAATTGGCCTGTTTTTTACGAGTCATTCAAGTCCAACATACATAGCAATGATCAGCTGTCTGACTCACAGCGTGTGCAATACTTAGTAGGTAAACTTACACACAATGCATTGAAGGTCCTCGCTGGTATCGTACCTACAGGTGATACCTATAATATTATTTGGAATAGTTTGGTAAAAAAATATCAAGACAAGCGTGCGTTAGGTATACACTACCTGAATAATATATTAGATTTGAAGAGTTGTTCTCATAATGCTAATAGCTTCGATTCGTTCGTAGAGAAATATTCTGCGTCAATCTCCGCTCTGAAACAGTTAGATATAGCTGACCTAACTGATTTTATTTTGTTACACTGTGCGATAAGAAAAATGGATTGTCAAATTGTTCAAACGTTTGAAATGTCAGTACGGGACACAGAAATACCTACTTCGCAACAATTAATAAGTTTCGTGCAAGATCAGGTGAAGATTTTAGAGCGCTCGAACTCAAGTAAACAACCCGCTTCTTCACGCGAGCCGCGCGGTAATAATACGTACAAGACTTTCGTAGCCAGCGATACTATACCTACACAAGCAGGTGCGTCTGCTACGGCTGCGCCCGCTTCGTTATCGCGTTGTGCGTGCTGTAATGAGCATGGGCACATCTTGCTAGATGAATGCGCGAAATTTAAAAACTTGTGTAGTTCGAAGGCGCGTTTTGAATTTATTAAATCTAAGCATGGTTGTGTTAATTGCCTAAGTATATCGCATAGCCTAACAGGTTGTAATTCTTCGTCAGTTTGCGAGTTATGCAAAAAACGACACCATACTCTTTTACATTTTCAAAATAAAAATGTAAACACGAATACACATATTCATACTGTTGGGACAAATGATTGCTTACCGTTGCTACCGATCGTGGCAATGCCGCCGTCCGGACGGCGGGACGCGTCCCGCGCGTCTGCCGACCCCCTCGCGCCGCAGTCGGCCGCTCATGCGAATGTTTCGTTATCTCAGTCTTCCAACGTTCGACATAAGGACGATAATGGCTTACGTAGCGCGACGCATAATATTCAATGCGAAATATTGCCGTCACCGCATGATGCCGCGGTGCTTCTTTCTGCCGGAGCGAAGTCTGCCTCCACAGTCTTGTTGTCAACCGCACAAGTATATGCGCGTCCTAGAGGAGGTACGGGTCAGAAGACTGTAGTTAGGTGCCTGATAGACAATGGTTCGCAGAATAATTTAATCACGACTGATTGTTGTCGGATGCTTAATTTGCCAATAATACCTTTGAGTAATTCCTTTGTCAAAGGTGTTGGTTCGACATCTCGACCGATCATTGGTTACGTTTATTTCGATATTGAATCCCGCGTATATACGAAACATAAATATACACTATACATGCGTTAGTTGTGGAATGTATTACAGATCAATTGCCATCGCATTTCATAGAATGGGATAATGATTTAATGATTAAACGAACTTACCTGTAAGTTAAGTTCTATCATAATTATGTGAAGTAGTGAGTTTGAAGAGATTTTATATATACACTTGTAGTAGCACGCATAATGTCGCCTTGTCTATGCACTAAGTTCAGAGAGAGAAAAAAAAATATGTAGGTAGACCGCACAATTTCATTATTTCGTGCGGTCGGCTGGTTCTTCATTTAGTTCAGAGCTTATCAATTGAAGTAGATATTTCACTATTCGGGACCTATGAAATAGGTAATCTGGGTGGGCGGGATGCTATCTCATCAAACTCACTACTTCACATAATTATGATAGAACTTAACTTACAGGTAAGTTCGTTTAATCATTAAATTATGTTACAGTATTGAGTTTGAAGAGATTTTATATATACACTTGTAGATGTTGAGAGAAGTTGTGAAATATCTATTTCAGTTGAAAGTATTACAGAAGTAAATATATTTAATATTTCTTCAATAATTGACATAATAAATGTACTTAATCACTCAATTAAAAGGTAATCTTTCTTAAATAAACTATTAACATAATAGCTACAGTAAATTTTAGCATAAATCAATCAATTTTACTTCTAGCAAAACAATGATTTGATTCTGTATATGCTGTCTGTTATATGCCTGTTATAAAACTTGGCAAATATTGTAGAGCCGCCGGACCAACCGGCAGTCTTCCTGATAACATCCAAATTCACACCGAGCTTATGAGCTTTTGAGGTGTCTAGTACTATGTGCAGAGTACTGTGTGATATCTATTCCACAGACCCACAACGTATACTCTTTATCCATCTGCTAAGTGTTTGGGGAGAAACTTTATTATATGGTTTTATTATAGAAATAAAAATAGAGGTGTGATGATCACGTAATGCCGCTACATTACTTTTAAATAATCCGTTAATAATTAAGCCGGACCTATGTCAGGTCTGTCTCGAAAAATTGGCAGCATCAGCGTTGGCTGAGTTGCTTTTACACTTGACGTTTTTATTAAGTCAGGGATCCTAATGGAAATATCATTCCGGCAATTTTTAATATTTCGGATATCTATTTTTGAAATAGTTTGTACTCTATGCGCTGTTACCAGCGCCAGCAGGGTAACTAGCTTCTTTAGTGATTTTTTCTAAAGAATGAGATTAATTAGGAATCCAAGTGGCTAGAGTTTCAATTACTAATGTAGTATCCCGGTGGATTCATACTTAGATAAGGGAGGGCGAAGCCTAAATATACCCTTAAAAACCTTTTAACACAGTCGTCTGTGCTTATCTGACTTCCTAATACTAAGGAAGGTGTAGATCTAAAACCATTTAGAGTGCCGTATAGCGCTCCCGATTGAAATAACTCTGTTAAAACATGAATAATAACTGGAATGTGTAATAATCATATTACTTGATTTAATTATCTGACAAAGACGCTATTAATGTGTCTAAAGACCCGGGAGGGAGTTTTCTTATTAGAGACTCCCGCACAATACTCCGGCATCCAGGGTAATCTGCCGCTGGATCTGGCAGAAACTGTAATGAGAGATTATTAGGTCCTCAGAAGTTTGAGAAAAAAAAAAACCAGTGGTTTAGTTTGTAAAAAACTGGTTAAATAGGGGATACCAAGGTTCAGCTGGCCATGTTGGCCTGACCAGTATGCACTTAGCTTTGTCGCTAATAATTTTTATCAATGTTTATTTAAAATTATTGAGAAGGAAGGGAACCCGTTTTATGATTCATGGTATTTTTATACAATTTTGACCAATTCACAGAGAAAGCGTCAAGCATCAGGGTCTTTGTGCCATGATATGTATACAGGACATTTTTTATTTATTCAACTAGCAATCATGTCAATCTCTGGTAGCCCGAAATTGTTAATGATTTGCTGAAAGGCAAGATCAGATAGTTCCCATTCAATATCCGGGTGAATACACCTTGATTCAGTATCTGCTATAGTATTTTCTGTAGATGGAATGTATAGCGCTGTTATAAATAGAATTCGCGCTTCACACCATTGTCGTATATCTTTGGTCAGTTTGTGAGATGGGGGAATTGGATTCCTCACATACGATTAATGTAAAAAATCGCAGTTGTATTATCTATTCGCAAGATAATATGACAATTGGATAAATCCTCTAGACACATTTTTAATCTTATGAATGTGAAGTTTTCTTTCTTTCCGACTTCAGCTACCGCTTGCCGTTTTTCCCGCACAGGCTATCCCCCAACCCCCCATAGTCGAAGCATCTGAATTCGTCAAATTTAATTTGATTTTTTGGATTTTCGATAGATTTAATCCACCAATCGAAATCTGACTGTAAACTTACAGGCAAATTCATGTATGTACTTTTCATTTTTGTAATGTTATCCATACATTCGCTATAGCTATGTGATATTAGACAGGTATCGTTAAGATATATTGCCGATAAATAATCAGCACAGCGTGGCATTCTGACCACCGTTTTCATTATTTTTGTGAAGACAAAAGGTGCCGTATTGACACCAAACGGTAGGGCATTAAATTCATACAAGTTACCGTTCAAACTAAGTCTTGAATATTTTTTAGAGTTATCATGAACTTTCACTTAATAATATGCGCCTTTGAGATCAATAGTTGACCTGAGACAACATCTTGAGATTAGTTTGATCATTATTCTAAAATCTTCTAATTCAAATGAACATGTTGAATGAACTCGTTTAGCTTTTTCAAATTTAGGATAAAGCGTGCTTTTACGTTCGGTTTGGGTTGAGGTATACAATGCTGATATGGAGTTTCAGTGAACGGAATTTCATAACCACGTATCCACGATAAAATTATTTTATCTGCGGTTATTTGTGACCATTGGTTGTAAAAAACAGATAGTCTACCGGCGTAATTTACCGTATTGTCTAGCGGCGGCCGCGACTGAAGTTCGGTCGCGATGTCCTCGATGATGGCGAGTGCTGTTTCCTCTGAGGTGCAGACTCCTTCATCTTTGAAAGCGCCGACGGCTGCTGTCTGTGGTTTTGAACCGGAACCTTTCCGTTTCAATTTCTGTTAACGACTTGATGCTTTGGTTTTGTAGCAATAGTCTTGTTAGAGGTGGAAGCTTTGAGATCCACACCTGTTTTATTGATCGCTTTTGCGGTCTTTAAAGTTTCGGCTAGTTCTTGGTTACAAGAAAACTATCTATTATCGTGAGCAGCATCTGATCTTTCAAGTCCTTCTTTAGTACAGCCAATATGAAATTTCGCCTCGTTATTGACTCACTGAGTTGTGTGTCACAGATGATGCGCCCAGCATCAATCAGCAGCTTTAGAACAGTTGGATCTTTATTATTCTTACTAAGAAGAGTCTTATAGGCTCGTCAAGACAAGCAATACCGCTGCTAATTTTGCCTTAGCTTGGTTCTGTTCGTGAAACATCCTCACTGCTGGAAGCACCTTTAATCACTGGTGGTGGAGATACGTCCTCCAGTATTGTCACGTTGGCTATATCCAGCGAACGATCGGAACTCGCGTGTAACGCGCTAGTCGACGGTCTTGGTTCGCGTAGCTCTTGATTTTCGTTTTCAACATTGACAGATTCACTGTTGTCATCTGAATTTCATATTTATACTGCATTGACATACAGGAAGTGGTTGTAATACCTGCAGTATGAAGGTACGCGCCTAATAGGTGCAAATTTGTGTCTAATATACGTAATTATACGTATACCTTCATATTATTATCATAGGATAACCTCAACAAGTTGCTATATGCATGGCGTATTAGGTACGCATAGGTATACAGCGAGTAAGATGAACTCGTGGCGTTGCATCGTGAACTCGAGTAAAAATTAGGTTAAGTAACAACTCGAATCGTTGGAACGTGAAACCTCGTATACATTATCATCGGTAAGTGGCAACTCGAATTGTTGAAACGTGAACATTAGAACTTAACTTAAATAGTTAAAATGTTACCTTCCGGTTCGTTTCATATTATTATTATAGGACAACCTCAACAGGTTGCTACATGCATGGCGTATTAGGTACGCATAGGTATACAGCGAGTAAGATGAACTCGAGTAAAAAATAGGTTAAGTAACAACTTGAATCGTTGGAACGTTAAACATCGTATGTATTTAAGTGACAACTCAAACGTGAACTGAAGAAATTGCAAATTACTTAAATAGTTAAAATGTTACCTTTCGGGTCGTTTCATCTTTTATTATTATAGATAACCTCAACAGGTTGCTATATGCATGGCGTATTAGGTACGCATAGTTATACAGCGAGTAAGATGAACTCGAGTAAGAAGTAGGTTAAGTAACAACTTGAATCGTTGGAACATTAAACCTCGTATGCATTATTATCGTTAAGTGACAACTCCAATCGTTGAAACGTGAACATTAGAACTTAACTTAAATAGTTAAAATGTTACCTTTCGGGTCGTTTCATATTATTATTATAGAATAACCTCAACAGGTTGCTATATGCATGGCGTATTAGGTACGCATAGGTATACAGCGAGTAAGATGGACTCGAGTAAAAAGTAGGTTAAGTAACAACTCGAATCGTTGGAACGTTAAACCTCGTATGCATTATTATCAGTAAGTGACAACTCAAACGTTGACCGAACAAATTGCAAATTACTTAATTAGTTCGAATGTTACCTTTCGGGTCGTTTCATATTATTATTATAGGATAACCTCAACAGGTTGCTATATGGATGGCGTATTAAGTACGCATAGGTATACAGCGAGTAAGATGAACTCGTGGCGTTGCATCGTGAACTCGAGTAAAAAAGTAGGTTAAGTAAGAACTCGAATCGTTGGAACGTGAAACCTCATATGCAATCGATAGTTATCGGTAAATGTGCAATTTACTTACAAATATTCCCACTCCTCGTTATGTTTCCTCTTCGGCATCTTGATTTTGACGAAAAAACTTGTTAACACGGAGAAACTTAGAAAAACCAACTTTGTAGTGCGACGCGGCGGAGCACTGCAACGTGAATGAAGAACCAGCCGACCGCACGAAATAATGAAATTGTGCGGTCTACCTACATATTTTTTTTTCTCTCTCTGAACTTAGTGCATAGACAAGGCGACATTATGCGTGCTACTACAAGTGTATATATAAAATCTCTTCAAACTCAATACTGTAACATAATTTACAATATCTGCAGGGCTTACCACTTGCCGATTTAGGTTGGAATATTCCTGGAGATATAGATATTGTGTTGGGTGCACAGCTGTTCCCATATATTTATTTGGGGAATAGGGTCGATTCAGGTTCTGGAGCGCCGCCCGCTTTGTTGACCACATTTGGTTATGTTTTGATGGGAGATTATCCACGCAAGGACGTCGTACCCACTGCTACTTATACCGCGTTAGCGTTGAACGATTTAGTTCAGAGGTTTTGGGAATTGGAGGAAGTACCTCAAACTCGTGTGTTGTCACCTGAAGAGACGGAGTGTGAGAATATTTTTACGTCAACCGTGACGCGCGATGAGTCGGGTCGTTATACAGTATCTTTGCCATTTTCCAAAGATCCAAATGAACTGGGCACTTCTCATGCGGCCGCTCATCGGCGATTCTTGTCATTGGAGAAGAAACTTCGTCAATCTCCTGTTTTAAGAGGGAACTATAATCAGGTAATCCAAGAATATATCGATAATGGATATCTTAGTCAAGTGGATGAACCCGAACTTAGTTCTCCTGGTTATTTCATAGCACATCACGCTGTCGAACGCCCACACTGAGAAAAATGGATTTTGGGCCTAAGGTGGATTTAGTCTTATACGGTTAAATTATACATACGTCAGGACAATTTGTTAATCTTACGTTTATTTTCGCCTAGCTAAGCGGAAACGCACAAACGGTATAGTCAATTACACGGTACGTAAAACGCCGAAACACACGTGCCGTAAAGAAGATTCGGAATTAACCGTATTCCAGTTAATATAGCAGTTCAGACTAAGATAAACGCCTTACGCAGAGGGCGGTACATATTTAGGAAATATCAAATTAATGACGGTAATATTTAGTATACGAAAAGGTTAATATTTGTATACTTAACACGAAATATACCCAACATTCAAACGAAACTAACGCAAGATCGAAGTCTTAAAACAACGCACATTAGCGGTACATATTAACCGAGAAAGGATTTTTATGATTTAAATCAAGGTGTAAAGCATCGACTTTACGGTCTTTACATTGAAAAGCAGACCAACTTTAAAGCATTACATATAGGGTAAAAACTGATACCGTGTCAAGTGGTTTTTGTGCTATCGCAAAGTTGTAAGCGACATACTTACTACAAAGGCAATTACATTTATTAGGTACCTACTAGCTATGCCCCGCGGCTTCGGGGGGATGGGTAAGATACTCTTCCTAAAAGGGGGGGTTGCGGAGAGGCTTTTTATTCCATTTTTAATTTTTCGAGGTTTAACTACTCAGGTCTGGAAGGCTGAACGGATTTTAATTCAATTTGCAAGCAAATCCGGCCAGAAAAATTGGAGAAATCGTTGTACTTATACTACCTACATAAAAACATAATAGATAACGGAAGTACGATAAAGAGGTAGAATTTTTTGGAAAATATATTTTTCTGGACATCTTTTTATAAAATAATGTTGTGGCCACCTTCCGGCTCCATCATCATGACCCTGGACATTATCTAGGGTCAGAGTACTTGTAAAGACAAATCAAAGGAGCCCAAACTCGACGGGGTTACGTTGTGTCATTACAGAGTTCTTAAGGCCACCTTCAGATTCCATCATCAGACCAGCTCTGTGACAACATTATATTACATTGTCATCCGATTTGCATATGTGTATAAAATTTCGGTTCAATCTAACACCGGGAACTGGGTCAAAATCAGATTGCAAGATTTGACCTAAACAAACATACACACACCCATACAAACATTGCAAGTTACATAAAAGCGTAATAAAAGTAAGCTCCTTTTCTGAAGTCAGTTAAAATACATTACCTACATTCTGTACATTGTATAATAATGATTATCTACTTATATCTTAACCTACCATTAAATTCAATTTAATTAAGTAAGTTATTAATTTTTTCGATAGATGGCGTTAGTGTAGAAAGTTGACTCTCTCTGAATCGCGCAAGCGGTTTGTTACAAGCGTTACATAGACCGCGCGCGAATTTAAAATTTTGTTGACAAGAAGAGCGCGATCGCTCTCACGGTTTGTATTTGCATTGAGACTTCTGATATATAGGTAAGTACTTGGTAGTTTTTAGTATATATTTTGTGGTAGGTTTTTCAGGTAGGATTTTTTTGGAGCCACTGGTGACTGGTTAACTGGCTCAGTAATCCAACGTGACGAGTTTTATACCAACTTACAAGAAGCTTGAAACGCTTTAGTTTACAGGGTATATGACAGTAAATAAGGGCCTTAGGTTTTTACTAAGACAGAAAACGCTTTACGAGCAGGTTCTAAAAGCCTAGATAATCGGTTAAACCACAGTAACGAAAGATGCAAAACGCCTTAGAGAGTTCGATTTGGCTTTCAATACGTCAGATATTGCCTGATAGAAGGTTCACGGGTGTTCCATAAGCACCCTACTTACCGTTCAAATCGCCTTGACGAAGTCGAATGCCACCGTCAGTCCTTCGATTTCTAACTGACTTACTATGTTTTACGCTAATCGAATACGGTTAATCTGTTCAATAGTACGATTGATAACGTAGTTTAAGAGTCTTATTCATAGTATCGTAGTTTATTGAAATCGCCTTACGTAACTTGTTTAACGCCTTCTACTTTAGGAGGCGCTTTTGTTCGTTTTACGTTTGGTCGGTTTTTTGCCTTCATACCAACCAAAACGGTCGTTATTGCGGCGCTTCCAACTTTACATTTTTCTCAGTGCAGATAAGCCGATGCCACGCATCGTGCTGGACCCAACTATGAAAACTCATACTGGATTGTCATTAAATGACGTACTGTACGTCGGACCTAACTTACAGACAGATCTGTTCTTATTATTATTACAGTTCAGATTATTTCCCATAGCAATGAACGCTGACATAAAACAAATGTATTTACGCATCGGTGTAACGGTTGACCAGCGTAAATACTTGCGTATCTTATATCGGTTCAATGAAAATGATTCAGTGCGCACCTTTCAGTTTAACTGCGTTCCCTTCGGTCTCAAGTCAAGCCCATACATAGCTATGCGCACTGTGCGACAGCTGGCTACTGACATGAGTCCACACTTCCCTGAAGCTGCAAAAATAGCAGAAACCAGTCTTTACATGGACGACCTGGTTTATTCTGCTCCTGACGAAGATACAGGAAATCAGCTATCTCAGGACCTTATAAATATGTTTAAAGCAGGTGGTTTTGATTTGGTGAAATGGTCAAGCAACTCGCCAAATTTGATGAATAGCCTACCAGAATCACATCGTA
The DNA here is from genome assembly GCA_907269065.1 of Crocallis elinguaria. Taxonomy (NCBI): domain Eukaryota; kingdom Metazoa; phylum Arthropoda; class Insecta; order Lepidoptera; family Geometridae; genus Crocallis; species Crocallis elinguaria. Next base: position 4,145,344 of record OU026081.1, on the reverse strand, counting down.
AGTTACTCGATTTTGACGTAGAAAATTCTTGTTCAAAGGTACTAGGTCTATCTTGGGAGCCTGCTGCTGATAATTTCTTCTTCACGACTTCCCAAATTACAGGAAAATGTACGAAGCGAAATATACTGTCGGTAGTAGCGCGATTGTTCGACGTACTAGGTTTGGTCGCTCCTGTAATTCTTTATGCGAAACTGCTAATTAAAGAATTGTGGCTGTGTCATAGTGACTGGGACGATCTTGCTCCTGAAAATATTGTCAAACGCTTCTCTGCGCTTACGCAAGAATTTCCCTTGCTGAATACACTGCGGATTCCGCGTCACGTAGGTGTCAATAGTGACTGTGTTGTGCGTCTAGTCGCCTTTTGTGATGCCAGTATGAATGGATATGTGTGTGCGATTTTCATTCACTGTACCTACCCTTCAGGTATCAAGGTCCGACTACTTTGCGCTAAATCAAAGGTATCGCCGACTAAAATCTCGACACTTGCCCGCTTGGAGCTATGCGCCGCTGTGCTCATGGCGAAATTGATAAAAACTGTCAGAGATACATTCGCTGCTCGCATCTCTATTGCAGAAATATACGCTTTCTCAGACTCCACGATTGCATTATCCTGGATTCATTCTTCACCGCATCGTTGGTCGATTTTTGTTAGCAACCGCGTCGCTCAGTGTCATGAGAATCTGCCTGCTCAACATTTCTATCACGTAGCCGGAATTGAGAACCCTAGTGACTGCCTCTCCCGTGGTATGCTACCGTCGCAATTAGTGTCACATGAACTATGGTGGAATGGCCCGTCATGGCTTTGTAGCCCCACACAAGACTGGCCAATCAAGCCTTTCTCTCCCACTAATTGCGGAGAACTTCCAGAACATAAGGCAAACATATTGACCGTAACCGCTCAGCTTGAGCAACCTTTACTGTACGAGTTGGCTCAGCGCACCTCTTCATGGGATAAATTATTGCGTATAATTCGCTATATACTCAAATTTACACGACTGAAGGCTCCTTTGGAACCCATTCAGGGTTTGGTAGCTGCGGAACGAGCTATGATCCGCGCTGTACAATCTGTCCATTTTAGCCGTGACATTGACCTTATTAAAGCCAATAAATTACCGGCAAAGAAACTTCAGAGTCTTTCTGTCTTCTTGGACGAAGAAGGCATTCTACGGATTGGTGGTAGGCTTTCGAAATCGGTACTTCCTTTTGATGCCAAATATCCAGCCCTTCTTCCCAAACATGATCACGTCGTGGATTTAATTATTCAGCATTATCATGTCTATAATTGTCACACCGGACCAGGACTACTCATGTCTATCTTACGGCAGCGTTTTTGGATATTAGATGCCAGGACTGTTATCCGATCGAAGGTTCGAAAGTGCAACATGTGCTTCAAATTAAATCCAACTCATCCGACGCCACGAATGGCAGATCTTCCTGCGTATCGCATCTCAGAGGCAAAAGCTTTCGTGCATACAGGGGTGGACTATGCAGGTCCAATTCGTATCACCCTGACTCGACGCAGAGGCCAACACGCTCAAAAGGCGTACATTTGCCTATTCGTGTGTCTAGTGACCAAGGCCTTACATATCGAGCTCGTCTCTGACTTGACGTCAGATTGTTTTTTGGCGGCATTCAAGCGCTTTATATCTCGGCGAGGTCCAGTATCGTGTCTCTATTCCGACAATGGAACCACGTTCGTTGGGGCGAAGGCACAGTTAGACGAACTCTATAGCTTCTTATTGAGTTCTAGCTACAAGTCGTCGCTCTCAACTGAGCTAGAAACCCGTCGTATAGAGTGGAAAATGATTCCACCGAGAGCTCCGCATTTCGGATCAATGTGGGAGTCGAATATTAAAAGCCTGAAATCACATCTTTATCGTGTGATTGGCAGCCAGCTTCTCACATACGAGGAGTTGCAGACTGTGTTAGTGCAAGTGGAGTGCATTTTGAATTCTAGGCCTCTTAATGTAGTATCATCAGACCCACATCCTGAAGTCATTACGCCAGCGAACTTCTTAATGTCGACTCCATTGCAATACTTACCTGCTTCTGACTTAACTGATAAACGCATCAATCTAATGCAACGTAAACGATTATTGGACAGCATGGTTCAGTCCTTTTGGAAGAAGTGGCGTCTGGAGTATCTGCATACGCTGCAAGTCAGGCAGAAATGGGCTACACCAGACAAACCTATTGAGATCGGAACTGTTGTACTCGTGGAACAGGATGATTCTCCACCTTTAAGCTGCCCACTAGGAGTTATAACCAACGTCTACCCGGGTACTGATAACCAAGTCCGAGTAGTCATGGTAAAAACTAAATCTGGTAGTTATAAACGTCCAGTGATCAAAGTATATCCTATACCAACTCAATGATATTAATAGTATAATGTTATAAATATAATTTACTCTTCAATTTTATTATTATCCTATCTTTAAAACATAAATTTTCCCAGCACAAGATGCATCGATTGTCGATATTTTATTATTATTGTTCGACATATTCATCAATTATTTTTTGATCAGTCATAGGTTGTACGTTCTGTTCAATGATATTTAGTCATAATAATAATAATATAATCTCTCATCATTTTCTTCTTTGAAAGTCTCGTGACCTTTCAAGGCGGGGTGTATGGTGAAGCGCTAATGCTATTAGATTAATTTTTATGGAAAACACTTGTATCTAATGCAGACGCCCGCTCTCATTGATATTTTTCGGGTTCCACCGAAGTCTTAAGAGATGGCGTTAGCAGTTACGATTAGAGGGAAAATAATCGTGCCGAACTCGCCTCTGATTGGTCGAGCCGCTTACTTAAAAAATGTCTGCTTGTGAATTGTTTCTGCACTAAGCTACTAACGTTCATAATTATAAAAAATTGAAAAAGCTTGAGAATTGTTGTGAATTTACATGTGTCATACACTGCAGTGAAAAATAGGACTGGTGAACTGTCTGAGTGTTATTTACGACCAGCGGCTGAGACATTCCTGGAGATCCCTCCCTTAGATCTGGAAGACGTATATCTGCTGTAATTCGCCCCTCGGAGGACTGCAGGTGTGCTCGAAGGATAGATCTGGTGAGTGGGCTCTTTCCTTTACTGCATATTGTGGAGATACTTGTGTTTTCCGTAGGAATTCTCAAATAGTTTTTTCAGCCATAATCAGTACGCAAGTACACACGGTATTGGCTATTTACAAGCCTGACCACCATTCTGTTATGATATTTCCATTTTAGACGTTTATCTTTAGACATTGTCTATCTAAACAGGTGCCTAAACATGGGTTTTATAGTAACACGGTTAGTGTTTAATATTATCAACTTTGTCATTAGCGTCTCGGCATGAGCTCATCGAACCTGCTAAGTTATGTGGGGCCGACGCTGGGAGTATCATCGACGACTCTGCATTACGGCATGCTGTTTGCAACCAGTTGCTGGCATATGGATCCAACAATGGTTCCCTGGATTGAGTACCTACACCAGGGAGCACCTAAAATTTGGTAAGGACTGTAAGAATTGAGAGATAAGTAAATATAATAAAGAATCATCGATAAAATGCTAGTCTCAGTTACGCTTTATAATTAAGAAAATCATTTTTTGTAAAATGCAAATCACGGAATCTTACAGAAGTAATTTTAATGGATAATATTACAGGTGGTCCAAAAATAGGTTGACAGTTTTGTCAGTAATTTTCGGTTATTATTTATTTGTTATAAATTGTCAGGCATACAAAAAATTTAACTATTTCGTAGCAATGATTACAAATTCTTTGAAATAACCACCCGTAGCTCTGATACAGAAAATAAATTGTAAAAATTTTCAAAGATTTTCCGCGCTTCCGCAGTTATTTTGGCCCATTCCTCATGAAGTATTTTCTTCAGCGTTTCAACAATTCTATGCCTAGTGACCTAGGCCCTTGCTTCTAATATAGACTACACACTGTAATCCATTGGGTTTAATCCTAATCTTCTGTGCGCTGTAAACACGAAGGTATCGTTGAATAACGGTATGACGTCATACCGAAATTTTAAGGTACACTTCTTTGGCGATACCGCAGCTCCTGTTAAAAAGTAAAACCAAAGAAAACTTGTAATTTTCGAATTTTGAAAATTTTACTTTATAATTTTGTCGACGTTTTTTTGGACCATGGGTACAATTTGTACAGTACCTACCTAACGAATGTTTGTGAAATACAATATAATTATGTTACCCGCGTGCTTTAAAGTGCGTGTATATCTGTCCATATATGTTACGGGAATATTTGTTCTGACCGCAGGTATTCTGTCTCAGCTGATCAGGCAGACCAATTTCGCACCGTGGTAGAAACGTTGTGCCCTACTGCGGTACAAAAGAAAGACATTTGGTTGCCCTGTGACATTGTGATGATCCCGCCAGTGATGCTGGAGCAACATGGAGTAAACGTGGAGCGGCACATACAATATGCGGGCGAATACGTCATCATTTACCCGAAGACGTACTGTGCCTGCATTGATACCGGGTTCGTGATCTCCGAAGGGGTGTACTTTGCGCCCTTTTCGTGGATCACGAAAATTGAAAGCGTCTTCATGGTAAGTAAACTAGTGCGTCTAAAGGAGAGCGACTACATCACGTTAGACTTGTGATAGTGCGTAGTAGACATTATAGTTAACTAGAGCTACTGCGATATAGTTTAGAAGAGAGGAAGGCAAAGAGATTCATAGACATACTGAATTACAGTTCAATATAGCTACCTATACCTGCAGACATTTGATTCTCATGATATATTGGGAATTTTGTTAATGGTAGAACTAACTCTTCTGCGAGTGTCCGTCTCGGTTGTTAGGACCGCTTTGCTCGTGAAGTCTGCCGCCAAGCAGTAATGTGCAAGCATTACTGTGTTGCGGTTTGATGAGCAAAGTAGCCCGTGAAATTACTGTCTCAGGGTAACGAGCGCACTGCAGTGCAACGCAGGCCTTTGTGTTTCATAGTTCTGGGTGGCACTGCAATTGTAATGGGCCGGCGTTTTCCTTTCCATATTCAGGCCAACGATCAGCTCGTCTCGTTACCAAATAACATAAAAAAACGAATTGACTGACATCATAACAAAAATGGAGTCAACATCCCCATTATTATGAAAATTTTGTATGTGTGTACAGAACCTGCGTAGTTGCTGCGAGCCGAGTCTCTTTTCCTTGGAAAAGCTTCTGGTCGTGCTTTCGAAAGACCCGCGCACCCCAATCAGCGTGCTGCAGCAAACCCACACCGTGCTGACGTCACTGTTGCAGTCAGAACTGTCCTACCGCCAGCGCTTGATCAGCCGCGGAATTGAACTCATGACTCCACAAGTAATTATATTTGCTTATTAAGTGATTAAAGCTGCTTAGGCAATGACATTTGCATTAATTGCCTGTTAGCAAACAGCATACATTTTCGAGTCTGCTAAGCGAATTAATGTATTTAGCGATTTCAGAGATTAATTTCCATAGATAGATAGATAGATAGAAAATTCTTTATTGCACAATCATAGTTGAAGGTACATAGGCGAACTTAATGCTATAAAGCATTATCTTCCAGTTAACCTCGGTGTAATGTGGTGATTTTACAAGGTAGTGCAGATCATAGTTATTGGATAAGTAAAATTTGTATGGAGAAATAACATGTGTACATACAAAAATACACATATAAGAAAACACGAACCAATCTAATAGCATAAATACATATATATAACGGAGATAGATACACACACACACGTCGGGGGTACCTCAAATCTGCATAAAACAATAATTAACAAGAAGTGGGTAGATTCATTTTACTCATTTGTAACCCTTGTTTTTTATTATCTGTGGTATTTTTGTTATCATAGGAGAATGTTAGCTTTTTTTAGTTTCATACGTCGTATTCGTACGTCAGCGTCAATTGTCACATTGACATTTGCTTCAAAATTGACTTCGACAGATTCCTCAGTGTGGCCTGCATAGTCCGTTGACCCTGAGATACGGGGAATTATTAAACAAATTACGTGTTATTTTCTTGTGGATACTCAGGAAACATTACTTAATTGGTGAAACCTTCGTTCGGTAGAAAATGCCGGAGAAATAGTGACCCTTCGTTTCCCTCGGTCTCCGAGATCTTACGGCCCGTGGTTCGGGTCGTACGAACAGTCGTGTTGTTAAGTTTTTTTACCTCCTCAATGAGGATATTTGTGTTACGAAAGTGGCCATCGGAACCGAAAAAGCCGAATTCGAATCCGGACTTTACCGGCCTTTTTCATTTCGGTGCGGGGTCAAGAGCGGTCGCTCGGAGCATCCTCCTCCGGTCTCATAATCCCGCCACGACGCCTTGCGGAGAAGTGCCCTCAGGACCCCGGCGCCTTCGAAAAGCGAACCATCCGACCGACCACCATCGGATCGCCACCCGGTCGCCGTCTGGCCACCCTCTATCTTCACCTGCGCGGTTGAGAGAATCTCCGCCACGTGTCTGGAAACCCCCTACGGGTGAGTTGAACTTTAGTCTAGTTGAAGGTTAGGAAGACGTGGCTCACGCAAGTGTTCTTTTGCTAACCTAGAACTGTCCTTCGACAGGGTTTTTTTATGATACGGTATCGGCTCGCCTCTTCAGCGAGGTCCGGGCGCATCGGCGCGCAGTAGGCTCCGCCTATCAACCATCTGGAGGTCGATGGGACTCAACCCGTCTCTACAGCCGGGCCACTTAGTCCCGACCTACCAGCCCTCACCTTACTAGCGGCGGCGCTCCTCCCTGCCTTTGGGGCGAGCTCCCGCCCTGCCGAGTCTCTGCGCTGACCGGCCTCAACCTACACCACACATCACTGTACAAGCGGTACCACATGGCCAGGAACCTGACCGGGCCGTGTGCTTTACTTACTTTTGTACCGTCCAAACTAACTTAACTTAATTTAATTTAATATACTGTAAATCAATATCTAGTAGACTTTGGTCGCAAGGCAGCATTTTGGATGGTGTTCAGCAGAATCCGCCACCACTCCCTGAGATTGTAAAGCTTTAATTTTATCTGTAACTTGTAACAATTGAGAGCAAACATAATATAACAACATAAGATAACCTTCTTCAACATACATGATTTATAACCAGAAATAAACGTTTGAACTCTGATTGGTGTCTCAATGTGCTCTCCAACCCTACCTGTAGTTTTAAAAACGTTACACATTATCATCAGACATAGCCAAGCAACTCCACGTGGGCGTTACCATGGGAAATGTCGGTTACAACCAAAGTGTACTTTCATTACTTAGTAGTCTACTCTTAGCTTCGTTCGTGTACTCAATCACTCAATCGCAATCGATCCGCCACTCAACAAGTTTTTGGGCACTCGCCCACAGGACCTCCCAACGCCCCTTATAGTCCTTCCCAAGCCACCATAAGCCTCGTGATAATGGGCTTGGTCAACAGCCGAAAGCAAATGAAAGGTTATACTTAGCAGCGACACCCTCTTCGCCTCGTCTCTTCCACAACCACACCGAACAGCGAACACGCAGCTCGCGGCGCTCCACGCGCCTCTCGCCCAGCAGATCCCAGCACTCCATCACGGGGGACCAACCACGCAGCATAGCGGCCAGCACAGCAGGAGACGTCCGTTCGACTAAAGAGTCAACTCAAGACAACACAACATTACCAAATACCTCCAGCTATAGGAGAGGTCCTTTCGGCTTGAGAGCCGAGAGCTAAGAGACCTAGACACTATAACGCTACCAACTATATAGCTCGTAACTTCGATAACCTCCCACCGCTTACCAACATAACCGTTAGATTCTCAAACGGCAGCGTGTCACCATTTCATAAACAACCCCTGACAGCTTGTCAACATGACAGTCCAACTGACAAATGTCACTGTGTTACCATTTTACTAAATCAATCTACAACCAAACGCTAGCACAGATTATCAAAATCCGGCTGTCGCCGTCATATACATACATAATCAAATAAAATATAGGTACCCTAGGTAAAGTAATCTAGTGATTTGCTCAGTTTGTGGTTTTGTTTTGGAGAGCAAGATAGTGGTTATACACTTTGGACTTGAAAGCACCAATCGATAATGCCTGGCGGACATCCGGCGGAAGATCGTTCGAGAGACGTATTGCGGTGACAGTGAAGGAATCTGAGTATAATGCCGTTCTATGTTGTGGAACCATTAGTTGAAAAACTTGAGATGTGCGCTGTGGTCGGCCAAGAGAAGAGAGAAATATGAATCGGTCCTTAAGATAGTTTGGAGAGTGGGAATTAAAAAGGATATTATAAAGGAGACAGACAGTGTGTGCATTCCGCCGAAAACGGATGTTTAGCCATTTTAATTGGAAGCGGAACTGAGACACATGATCGTACTTGCGCAGGCCATAAATATAGCGAATGCACAAGTTGAGAAGGCGTTCCAGTTTATTTAGTTGCTCTTCAGTGGCGTCTGGGTAGCATACATCTGCGTAGTCAAGCATAGATAATAAAGAAGTGACAAGGGTTACTCTAGCGTGTTGAGGTAGAAAATTTTTAAGTCGCTTCATGCTGTGCAATGAGCCATAAATCCTTTTACTGGTCTCAGTGATATGGTTGTCCCAGGAAAGATTATTACTAATGTAAAGACCAAGATTTTTTACTACTTTACAGTATTCAAGTGATATGCCATTATACTTGACTGCTGGTATTGTCTGAAAATCTATTTTAGCTAAAAGACCCTAGATCCAGCAATCATGACCTGTGTTTTATTTGTATTAATAAGAAGCCAAAATGTTTGTGTCCAAGCAAACACAGCATCTAGATCTTCGGTTAGCTGGTTAACAGCGGTAGTGATCTCATCAGGACTGAAGGAAAGATAAAGTTGAACATCGTCAGAATAAAAATGATAGGATGAGAAACGAAATTGGGAAACTAAAGTGTTGATAAAGATAGAGAAGAGAAGAGGAGATAGTACACCTCCCTGTGGTACGCCAGCATCTAAATCATTCCAATCCGAGAAAGCATCGTCAATCTGTATACGTTGCTGACGCCCACAGAGATACGTAAGAAACCAGTCAGAAGCAGATTGTGATAAATTTTGAGAGCGCAATATAGCCAAAAGAATTTCGTGGTCAACACAGTTAAAGGCGTTGCTAAAATCTAGAAGTGTGAGTAAAGTGAGTTTACGTTCATCTATGTTGAATCTAATATCATCAGTTATCTTTGTAAGAGCTGTGCAGGTACTATGAGCTGAGCGGAATCCTGATTGAAATGGACTTAAAAGATTATTAGATTGGAGTGTCATGATTTCTATTTTTAATTCTAGTTATTTCGTATAAAATTGTATTAAAATAATTATTAAGTATTAATTTGACTCTGAAACGTTGATTTTTAGTTTTCTGTTTGTACGGTTGTCGGAACTGAGCTGTCTCACGACGTTTAATTTTTAGTGCCGACTACCAACCTAAGAAATATACTAGGCGGGAAAAAAGGTAACGTGGGCAGGAGATAAAAAGTTATAAGTTAGTTCTTGTTGAGTGTTCGAGCTGGAAAGTTTATTTTAGCAAGTGTCTACCGCTGTTAAGAGTGTGAAATTATATAAAGTTATTATTACATGGTGATTGATGCTGTTACAAGGAAATAAAAGAACAAGAAGTATAAAGTGTTTTATTATACTTCAGAAGTGGGATGAACCAATAAGGTGAGTGATCATGTGTTACATAACGCTTATGTTCTAAGCATTTTCTTTTCTTTTTTTTTATGCTCACATTTTTATGGCCGTTACTGTTTGAACACTATATAATCATAATGCGTACGTTTTGCATGGTATGATGGATTTGCGCAGCGCGTTAGGTCAGGGCTACTCTCTGATGATGCGATGCGTAGATTGGTGTGAGGAGAGGCGCGTGGGTACTTGGCCGAGGCTACTCCTTGGTAGTACTTAGACCGCATTTTCTTACTCTTTGGAGCGTGCCGGTGTTGGATCAGGTAGAATCTCTGATAAGCACCTGGTACGTTGTGAATTTATGCCATGTTATATGTACGATGTTGAAATAATATAAAAATGTGAAGTGTTCTCGTGTGAATTAGACGTGGTTACCTACCTCATTCTGCTTAGTTCACTGTTTTACTGCTTTTTACCGTCTAATGCTTCGAATTATTTGATTAAATTAAGGGGTGTGCTAGCTGAACTCCCTAGTTTAGCAAATGGGTATGTTTCGTGCTGGATGGGACACCACTCTAGTTGCTAGATTATGCATAAGGTTAGAAGGCCGGTGTTTGATGATGACTACGGTGTTTGATGATGACTACGGTGTTTGATGATGACTACGGTGTTTGATGATGACTACGGTGGTTGATGATGACTACGGTGGTTGATGACCACGGTGGTTGATGATGACTACGTTGGTTGTTGATGACTACGTTGGTTGTTGATGACTACGTTGGTTAATGATGACTACGGTGGTGGATGATGACTACCGTGGTGGATAATGACTACCGTGGTGGATGATGACTACCGTGGTGGATGATAATGATGGATAATTATGTCATCTTTTAATTTTGATGTTGGTTTACGACCGTGATATTGGTAGAGATTGGTGGTTCATGATGGTCATTGATGATGGTCGTTTATGATATTGGTTGATGTTGATGGTAGTCGTCGACGATATTGGATAATGATGATAATTGTAGGAATAAACATCTGCTTATTTTTATTTGATTTTGGGATTGGTGACCTATGAATGGATTATGTCGACGGCAATATTGTGTATTTCAGTGAGGTGTCCAGCAATGTCAGATGATGCGGAAACTCCGCCGGGTACGCCATCAAAGCGGCGCAGGCGGACGAAGAAGAAGGCGAAGAGGGCAGAGAGCGACTTGTCGTCATCATCCAGTTCCAGTGAGGCTGTACCTCGGAAGCGAAAAGCGGCAAGTAGACTCTGTGCTGAACGTATGTTAAAATTGCTGAGAAACGTGACCGGCGAATCTTCTAAATGCTCTTTTAGCAATAATAATTCGAACAATGTTATTCCGGAATTTGATCCCGCAAATAGGGCTCAAACCATCGAACGCTGGCTAAGAAAAGTTAATGAATGTGCAATTATATATGGCTGGAATGAAAAGCAGATCGTTCACTTCTCTCTACAAAAGTTAGTTGGCTTAGCAAAGAGATGGTTTGAGGCCTTACCAACGGTTGTCTTTACTTGGGAGGAATGGCAGACCAAACTTCTCAAGGCCTTCCCAAGTGAAGAGAACTATGGACGGCTCTTGGAGGAGATGTTGAACCGAACCTCACGAAATGATGAAAGTCTTCGGGAATACTTCTACGATAAGTTAAGTTTGTTAAATAGGTGCGATATCTCTGGGAAAAAGGCTGTTGATTGCGTCATATATGGTATTAGTGATCAATCGGTCAGGAACGGAGCACAGGCTCTGAATAGTTCGGAACCTGAGGACTTGCTTAACTTTCTTTCATCTCAAAAACCCCAATCGCTTACACATGACAAAACGCGAGAGCGAACATTGCATAAGCCTAACAATGTAAACACAAGTTCAAACAGTTCTCACACGGCTACAATCGTTTGTTACAATTGCCGTTCTAGAGGTCATCCGTATTTCAAATGCACAAAACCAATTTTGAAGTGCAAACGTTGCAATAGGATAGGGCATGATTATGATGGATGTAAACTTGAACCATACAACTTTCCCAACCGCAACAATAACCGCGTTCACACTGAATCCGAAAAGAAAATCCAAAAAATTGACTCGTACAATAAAAGTAATGACAAGTATTTTAAAACCATTGATGTTAACAATCACTCACTTGAAGCTTATATAGACTTCGGCAGTGAATGTACGCTTATACGCAAGACGGATGCAGAGATGTTAAAGCTGACAAAATGTTTTGATGACGTTCCGATTGTAAAGGGTTTTGGTCAGTCGTCAGTCATACCTTTGTATAAATCAAACGCGACTATAAAAATTGACGACGTAGAATCCGTTATCGAGGTTTTAATAGTAGATGACATCTATATGCAGACATCACTACTGATAGGCCAAAACTTCACGGAACTGCCTTGCGTTACTATACTGAAGAATAGAAAGAAAGAAGAAAGAAAGAAAGAAAAAGTGTTTATTCGTAGCAAAATCAGGATTAAAAAAAAAAATATATATATATATATACGCAGGGATCCCATATACTTGGGTGCGCATTAACTTAAGTGAAACAATTTGCCACGAACCGGTCCCAACTCAGCGTGTGCTGGTCATTTGACCAGCGCTGGTCTTCCGTTGAGGCCGCTTCGGTGAAATCACGGGAAACATACAAATTACAGATTATAAATAAATAAAATAAAACAGTTATCATTTTATAAAAAAAGGTGTACCTATGGGACAGTAATCAGTTAGCATGACATAGAAAATTAAATATATGTAAAAACCAAAAAAATAATATTGTGAGTTGTGACTAACTAAACATACACGGATAGTAAAAAGGATTAAAACATAGCGTAAGTAACATACATCACTATTATTAGCCACTTTTTTGCTCAGAAACCTAGTTATGAGCTGGAATAAATACTGCTCAGGCACCTTCTGCACAGAACATTATAATACTACCTGCTACCCATCACAATTACAATTACATCATGGCTTTTTTAGAAATTTGGAACGAGTGTGTGAGTTAAGTGAGTGTGTTCTATATGTTATATAGCACTTGTTTCGTGTCTCTGGGGTTCCTCCGCTTTCTGATGCTCAAACAAAAAATTCTTTAACTTTAACCTAAATCCTTGAATACTTTGCAGGTTCCTTATGGGCGGGGGTATGTTATTCCAACATTTGGAGGCTGCGTAGCGGAAACTACCCCTAAAGGCAGCCGAGGTGTGACGCTGCGTCGCGAGCTGCACCGCGCACTGCCGTAACTCCTGAGATCTACGATTTTCCATCCATGATAACTTTTCGTACAAATAAACAGGGGTTCTAAATTTTATAACGCCGAAAAGAAGGCAGGCTAGATGAAGCTTACGACGATGTCTCATTTTTAATAGAGAGTGTTTGTTTAAAAATGGCGTCACATGGGCCCTCAACGGAACATCAAAGCAGAAACGAGCACAAGCATTCTGGACTCGTTGCACTAGCTTCTGAGTTCTAGCTAGCAGACGTGGTCCAAAAACTACGTCCATATAATTTAGTTTTGACAGTATTAGAGATTCCACCAGTGTAATACGCAAATTTTCGCTGAGGTATGGTCTTATTCTGTACAAAATTTTTAATTTATAGAAACAGTTTTTTATTGAATTTGCAACATGTTTCTCATACCGCAGATTACAATCCATGACTAATCCTAAATTACGGGCTTCGTTTACCCGTTCAATAGGTTCATCTCTGAGCACGACACTTACAGAAGGACTCATTTTAGCCAGCTGATGTGTGCTACCGAATATTAAATATTTTGTTTTGCTAGGGTTAAGTAGCAAACAGTTGTTTGACGACCAAGTGGCTATTTTGGAGAGATCCTCATTGATTTTTATAATTGCACTGTCAATTTCAGTAGGTTTAAAAGAAATGTACACTTGTATATCGTCAGCATAGATATGGAATTTACAGTTAATTATCTGTGCTTTAATATCCGCTGTGTATAAAATAAAAAGAAGTGGTCCCAGGATTGATCCCTGAGGTACTCCCCGGTTAACGGGTACTTGCGCTGACATGAGAGGGGATCCGTCGTTTAGGTTTAATTTTACATGTTGGCGACGATTACTAAGGTAACTATTAAACCAGCATAATGCTTCGTGATCAAATCCATAGTAGCTAAGCTTAGATAACAGCAGATTGATATTAATGGAGTCAAAAGCCCTGGAAAAATCTAGAAGTACAAGCAACGTACACATACCCTGGTCTTGGGAGCTAAGTATATTGTCAGTCACATCAAGTAAGGCTGTTACGGTTCCCCGTCCCTTTCTAAAACCTGACTGAACTTCAGGCAAAATGCCATTTCTTTCAAGATAATCAGTGAGTTGTATGCAAACGGCTTTCTCCATAACCTTTGATAGACATGGTAGTATGCTTATGGGTCTAAGATCTTTAACGTCGACAGGGGCTGAGTGTTTAGGAAGGGGACGCACTATCGCAAGCTTCCATACTTCAGGAAATGTGCAAGTAGTAATCGAAGCGTTTATCAAATTTTTAATACAGTCTATAGTGTAGGGGAATGTCATTGTAAGCATCTCTAATGTAATTCTATCACAGCCTTCAGCGTTAGATTTTAAACTTTTAATTATATTTATCAATCGATCCAAAGTAATAGTTTCCAAATGGAAGATAGCGTCACTAAATTTATGATACTCATAATAAGTTAGCTGCGAAATAGTAACGTTTGCAGTACCTGGTATAGTTAAGAAATGATTATTTATAATGTTAGGGTTATTAAAAAAAGTAGGAAGCTCGGCATTATTTTGATTAATTATCGTGTTTTTAAGATTTTTCCACAAAAGTTTAGGGTCATGAATTTTATTATTTATATTATATTTAAAATATGAAGATTTCTCGTGATAAAGTGCTTTATTTACTATTGATTTAAGGTCCTTGTAATATTTTTTTTTACTATCCGAATTACACTTATGGTAATCCGCTGCAGCCTCGTCGCGTAACCTCATCATCAAATTTACAGTGTCGGTGATCCATGGGTGGGAACGATGTTTGATGACAGTAGACTTCTCCGGTGCGTGCAAATCAAATAAAGCTATAATATTGAAATTCAGAACATTCACTATATCATTAACATTATCTAAAGTAGATATTAGATCCCATTTGATCGTTTGCACGTCACAGTTGAAATCGTCTATACAAATTTTTTTTATAGGCCTATAGGTCAAGCTGTATGGGATGGGTTTCTCACGCTTAATGTTAAATTCACACTTTATAAGACAGTGCCCAAAAAGAGATCCTACATGCTCTAATGTAATATTTCTAGGTCGTAAATCGGTACATACCACGTCGATCAGTGTCTGACTTGTTTCAGTAAAGTGAGTTGGCTCTGTGACCAACTGCGACAAATTAAAGTATGCTAAAAATGTCATTAATTTCAAAGTTTTACTATCATTATAAGTCGAATAATTAATATTAAAATCTCCTAATAAAATTAAATGGTCATAAATTGGAATTGAGCTAATAGAATCAGTAATTGCATCAATAAATAAATCAACATCCATCCATGGGGGACGGTACGCAGTACCGATAGCTAACTTCTTTCCGTTGAGGGTCACAGTGAGCCACATTTGTTCAACTAACATATGCAGAGGGTCCACTGGGTGTGCCCACGTGCGAACATTTATATTAGAGTTACTTTTGAGGAAAAAAGCCACTCCGCCTCCACGCGAGCGCCCTCCAGGCGGCCGCGGGATGTGGCGTAGCCTATACCCCGGAACTTGGGGGGCGCGACCTTCCTCACCTGTCCGTAACCAAGTCTCATTGATGGCTAGTAAGTCCAAGTCACTTCTAGCTAGGGAGACTATAAAATTGTCATGGTCTGTGCCTAAGGAACCTGCATTATACAAACCTACTTTTAAATTTTTTAAACTAACCATAAAAGTGAAATTAAAACTTCAAAAAAAATTGAGATAGACACAAGTGCATTGTAAATATTGTAATGGTATTCATTGTAGTATAAAAAAGAGCGACTATATGATAATAACATTATGAAACAAGACATAATTTGTAATATTTTAATTTTTAAATGGTATATAATACTATGGTAATTGGCGTTTTTTATGCTTATTTGTTGCTTACTACTACTAATAAATACATGATTACACGAGCGTTCATTATTATTTGTTATGTGCATATATCCGCAAACAAATGTACTAAAATAGAAATATATTATAATGTGTAACGAGATACAATTATGAACCAGGTTCTCAAACGATATCCGTCCCAAAAACCCTACAGAAGTCGGCATCCGATTTGATAGAAAACGCCGGTTTGCTGTCGCCTTGTCGCGCGTAAATGCGACCATTTTTCGTCCATGAGTAGCGCCACTGGCGCTTGCGACATTCCTCACGGACGCGGTGAAATAACTGGCGATTGGTGCGCGTCAGTCGCTCGTTGACATACACCCGACGTGGTGGTCCTGCCAGGCCAATGTCAACCGTCGTAAAATTACGACGGACGCGCGCGGCGCTTATTAACTCATCTCGCAGGCGGCGCCGCGCTAGCCGGACCACGACGCGGCGCGGGCGCTTTCCCGCTCCGCTTTCGTCGCCGGCACCGCTCGCATCGAACGCTCCGACACGTTCCGCGAAAATAATGTCGCGATGTTCGAGGGTGATCCCCAGCTTTGCCGCCATTACGGTGACATCGTGCAGGACGTTTTCATTTTTTTGTTCTGGCAGATGTCCGATGTCCAGGTCAGCCAGCAGATTCTCCTGTTCTCGGTCATTAAGCTCCAATTTCAGCTGGCCCACTGTCATCCGCAACTTAGCTACCTCCTCGATTGTTGTGATCGCAGTCGCCTCCCTGCTTAAGACTGCTTCGAGTCTTCGCTCGAACTTATCCACCCGTTCAACAATGCTCGCCATGGAGGCGCGGAGCTCCTTGCGAAATTCTCGTTGTTCGGACATGTACTCAGCGAGCTCACGGCGCATTGACCGGAAATCCATGTCCTCAGCCGAGGACGAGGCGAGTGTTGGGAGCTGTGTGAGCAATGCTTTGTCAGTCTCAACGGTAGCCAGGGGTGCGGGGTCCCCGCAGATGCTTTTAACCGGCGTGTTACTGTTATCGCCTTTACGATATTTCTTCCGGCACTCTGAGCATGCCCAGTCGCTAGGAATAGCAGTGATATCAGTTAAAGCTACACACCCTCTATGGAATTTAAGAGGACATATAGTACAAGTGGCGGCACCTGTCGGAGACAGGAACTTTCCGCAAGCCGCGCACTTAGCCATCGCAAAATCGCAAGAAGTAATTTTATTGGCGAAGTTTGATAGTGTAGCTAATACACGATAGATGGCGCTGTTCGCAGACTAATACACTTGCGAAAATATTTTTTTTTTATGGTCACTACTCACTGTGTCTACCCACTTTATAAAATATTAATCCGTGTTATCAACGATTTACAACCCGTATATAACGTAATTAATTGATAATTCCAAGCACCGTAGGGCCCGCGAACACTCACACAGTCAACACAGGCGCAGACGCACACGCTAATACCACTGTCACAACAAACTATAGCGGATAACTATTTTTATGGGTAAAATTTTACGCGCGAATATACTGCATGTATGTCGTCCGTGACGTCACTCCTCTGAACGTCCAGCTCTGAACTTACGTTTTATAATAGCCCAAACCAAAACTTTTTCCATGACAACAAAGGAACTTTGAAGCTTTACGTGACTAACACGACAGAAGTATCGAAAACAAGCATAGTCCCTATACATACTAACTCTAGTTATACAGGTGATGTTTTTATTGAGGGTTACACTGCATTTGAACCCGGAAAGGAATTTCGTTTGTTTCAAGGTGCTTTTAATATCCGTGATGGTAAAGGCGAAGTAGTCGTAGCAAATTTGTCACCTCACGATATATCCCTTAAACAAGGCGATTTAATAGCTAGATCAATTCCATTTACCGAACAAAAGGTTTGTCATGTTAACCGTATAGTTAAAGATCCTAACACATTGAAACCCCTTGAAAAAACAGATATCAAAACTGGGCCAGTGAGTGAGGATCAGTTCAATAAACTACATTCATTATTACAAGATTATCGTGACTGCTTTGCAACAAATCTAGAAGAAATAGGTTGTGCGGTTGATGAAAAGATGAAGATCGATCTGATAGATAATAAACCAATTGTTTATCGTCCATATCGTTTATCTCATTTCGAACGTGAACAGGTGCGTGAAACCATTGACGAGTTGTTAGAAAATGATATTATTCAAGAATCGAATTCTGATTATGCCAGTCCGATCCTAATGGTTAAGAAGAAGACCGGGGAGCAGAGACTGCGTGTCGATTTTCGAGCACTGAATAATAAAACTATAAAAGACAGATTTCCCCTTCCGCTTATCGAAGACCAAGTCTCCAATCTTAGTGGCAACTGTTTCTTTACTACCCTTGATCTTGCGTCAGGGTATTATCAAATTCTAATGGCTGATGAAAGCAGACACCTTACAGGTTTTGTCACGCCCGATGGGCATTATGAATTTAAAAGGATGCCTTTTGGCCTAACTAATGCCCCGGCCGTATTCCAAAGAATGGTCAATAAGATTCTTGGAAATAAACGCTTTGAATACGCATTAGCATATTTAGATGATGTGCTTATTCCAGCAAAAAGTGTCGATGAAATGTTTCAGCGGTTAGAAGAAGTGTTAAAACTTTTTAGACAGTATGGTCTTACCCTTAAGCTTACGAAGTGTCGTTTCTTTGATAGCACTGTGAATTATCTGGGGTACGATATCTCTTCGCAGGGAATTCGACCAGGTGAAACAAAGATCTTGGCAGTTAAAGAGTTTCCTACACCACGAAACGTTCATGAGGTTAGACAATTTCTCGGCTTAACTGGTTACTTCAGAAAATTTATATGAGGGTATGGAGAAAATGCCCAGCCACTAACCTCTCTGCTAAAGAAAGAGGCAGTGTGGCACTGGTCACATTCCGAAGACAAGGCGTTTTCTGTTTTAAAAGAGAAACTTGTTGACCGACCGGTCCTTGCCCTGTATGATCCCAAACTTGAGACGGAGCTACACACTGACGCCAGTTCCTTGGGGATAGGAGGTATACTCATGCAATGGCAAAAAGAAACAAGGGTTTTGAAACCAGTTGCTTATTTTAGCCGACAAACTACTCCCGAAGAAAAACATTTGCACTCCTACGAACTAGAAACATTGGCCGTCGTGGGTTCCCTCAAAAAGTTCCGAGTATATCTCTTAGGCATTCATTTCAAAGTTTTTACAGATTGTGCGGCTCTGCGCACTACATTAACTAAAAGAGATTTGGTTCCACGTATAGCGAGGTTGTGGCTGCAAATAAGCGAGTTCACGTTTGATATAAATTATCGACCTGGTATCCAGATGTCGCACGTGGACGCGCTAAGCCGAAATACCAAATTGTCCGTGGAACCAGACGAAAACCAATCAGTTTACGTTTACAGTATCGAAAAGGAAAATTGGCTTTTATCATTGCAAATAGCAGACCCAGAAATATCACGTATTTTTAAAATTCTTAAACCCGAAGATGACCAAGAATGTAGGGACATTCGCAAAAATTACGTTATTAAAAACCACACGGTATTTAGAAAGTTAGATGATAAACTATGCTTAGTTGTTCCGCGGAGTGCTCGGTGGCAGATTTGTCGAGCTAATCACGATGACATTGGTCACCTAGGTTACGCAAAAACCCTTGAAAGAATTCAGGCGTCATATTGGTTCCCCAAACTCCGGAGATTTATCAAAAAGTATGTGGCAGCCTGTCTAGAGTGTGCTTATAATAAGAACAACGGAGCGAAACAAAAATCAGGGCATCTGTATCCAATAGAAAAGGTACCAATACCTTTCCATACGATCCACATAGATCACCTTGGGCCTTTTGTTAGAAGTAAGGACGGTAACACACACATTCTGACTATCGTAGATGCTTTTACAAAATACATCTTTGTAAGAGCCGTAAAAGACCTAAAAACAAAAAACACAATTAAGGTCCTTGACAAAATATTCTACGATTTTGGCGTGCCGGCTAGAATTGTGTCCGATCGTGGCACTAGTTTTACATCAACAGCATTTAAAGCATTTTGTGATAAAAATGGCATCAAGCATGTCTTAAACGCCGTAGCTTGTCCAAGAGCTAACGGTCAGGCCGAAAGATATAATCAGACCATTTTAAATTCTTTAGCAGCTCAAAATAGTTTTGGTCATGAGCAAGACTGGGACAAATGCTTGGGTAAAATTCAGTGGGGTATTAACAACACTGTTCATGCCTCAACCCAACAGACTGCGACTGAGGCTATGTTTGGAGTCAAAATGCGGGACGCGTTGTCAAATAAACTTAATACCCAAAATGACACTTCAAATTTAGATGTACAACAAGTAAGAGACCGTATTAGTGAAAATATAGAAAAAATACAAGCTAAACAAAAAGAACGACACGACGCGAATCGGGTACCAGCACGTATTTATAAAAAGGGTGACTTAGTTAAAATCTGTCGTAATAATTTTGATAACAACAAAAAAAGCACAAAGCTTATGTCAAAGTTTGTAGGTCCCTATAAAATTACTGAAATTTTAGGCAACGATCGTTATAAAATAGCCGATGTTCCAGGTTTCATAAAGAAAAGCAAACCATATATGACTGTAATTGCAGCTGACAGAATTCAACCCTGGATTCATATTAAAGCTCTAGAATTACATAACTCGGACGATAGTAACTCTAGTAGTAACTAAGTTAATTTTATTGTACCTTGTGAATGAAGACTTAAAGAAAAATCATCTAATCAATGTTGAAAAATTCAATTATATTAGTGGTAGGCTAAATGTAATGACATATTATGCTAATAGCAGGCTTAATGTAATTATTGAAAATTATAGTATTAAAAATATTAAGTAAAATTGTCGAATCATTTTGATGTTTAATTATTATAAGTAGTGACTTAATGTAATATGCTAAAGTAATAGTAACGTATGAAAGATGTTAAGTACAATCAATATTGAATAATTTCATGATGTGTTTAATGATTGATCAATTAATTTAACACTATATACGGCGCATCAATATTGGAGGATTTAATTTTTCTTAATTTTGTTAATGTCATGATTTCTATTTTTAATGTTTTTATTAGAGTTATTTTAAGTAGTAGGCTTAATGCTATCATTTTATTTTACATATATGATTATTCATAATTATATTACCATACCCATTGAAAATATCAGAATTTAATCACACCTAGTCTTTGTGTGTATGTGTATGCCAGGAGGCAACACGTTGTCGGATGGCCGAATGTCATGATTTCTATTTTTAATTCTAGTTATTTCGTATAAAATTGTATTAAAATAATTATTAAGTATTAATTTGACTCTGAAACGGTGATTTTTAGTTTTCTGTTTGTACGGTTGTCGGAACTGAGCTGTCTCACGACGTTTAATTTTTAGTGCCGACTACCAACCTAAGAAATATACTAGGCGGGAAAAAAGGTAACGTGGGCAGGAGATAAAAAGTTATAAGTTAGTTCTTGTTGAGTGTTCGAGCTGGAAAGTTTATTTTAGCAAGTGTCTACCGCTGTTAAGAATGTGAAATTATATAAAGTTATTATTACATGGTGATTGATGCTGTTACAAGGAAATAAAAGAACAAGAAGTATAAAGTGTTTTATTATAGGAGGTAGAGAGAAAGCTGACGATGCACAACCCGTTCCAACACCTTAGAGAGAAAAGGGAGGATCGAGATAGGACGGTAGTCCTTAAAATCAGAGACGATGGACTTTTTAGGGATTGGGATTATGTGAGCATACTTCCATGCGTTAGGGAAACAATTAGAGGTAATGGAGAAGTTGATAACGTGAGTGATAAAAGGTAAAATAATGTGTAGGATAGCAGTTATCAATTCACGGCCTATACCATCGTTACCCACCGCTTTGCTAGAAATATTTTTAATTATAGCTAGCACTTCACTTTCATCTACCGGTTTAAAGCAGAGACTCTGTGCGCTTACACACGGGGTCATATTAAGTTGACCAATAATCTTAGCCTTGACCGCTCGAACTGACACGACATGGTACTGATGTAAAATGACAGTTCAAGGCATTTATATCGACTGTAGGGGTCACAATAGTTTTACTCTTCCCAAAACCTAGTTCGCGAAGAATTTTCCAAATATCATTTGTGTTACAACCATTACTTACAAGAATAAATGAAACAGCTTAAATCACATAATATTGTTGTATTTCCAATAATTCACTTCAAGTTGACTAGGCAATTGACTCTAAGTGCCCATTCCAAAGATTTAGTCCGGTTGAGAAGAATGGGCAAGAAACTCATCGGAACTTGTTTTGTAATTCATATTCAATACACGACAACACATTCAGTAGGTAATTACATAAGTACACTTTTGATATATTTTAACACATTAATTTTACCTAACTAAAAGAATACTTAGCTTTATATAATCCAAAAACCATACAGACTCCTTTGCCGATCTGGCTTACTCTCAATCCAAAGAAGAACTGCCGAGCAAAATGGCGACTGGCCAGGTATCAAATTATGTTCACGATGACGTCACTTTTGTGGCGGCAACATCCTTTTCTCTCATTGGCTGGTTCTTAGCGACATTTGCTCCAGTTCTATTTCCACCAGGCGGCGCCACCTGTCAATGCGTGGAACAGGAGAACGTCATAGTCATTGAATAACTATTTAGATGTATAACATTTGGTTTGCTATCATTAATGGCACTAAAAATATATCGTCGTTTAGCATTTTGTACAGCCTGGTTGCAACGGTTTCTAGCCCTCTTGTAGTTTGTCAGATTATCATCAGTTCTATCCCTCCTGTACCTCCTATAAAGATAATCACGCCTTGCCATTAACCTTCTAAGCTCATCTGTGAGCCATGGAGCGGGAGGTCTTTTCATGCGCACAGGTTTCTTAGGCGCATGAGTATCATAGAGATTGGTAAGGAAAGTATTTAGGATGCGGACTTTCTCATTAATATCTGAGGCATCAATTAGAAGATCCCAATCAAGCATACGAGCATCAGAACACAGCTTTTCAATATTCATGGCAGCCAGGTTTCGCTGTAATATGATTTTAGGCTTTATTTTAGGTACTTTCACTTTGTAGGATGCATAGATAAGGTCATGGTGTGAAAAACCCGGAGCTGGAAATTGGCCATGGGTAGAGACACCATGAATATCTAGGGGCAACAAAATCCTTCACTACCGGCAAAAACAGGTTTTATTATTTCTAATTTAGATGGTTTCGTCTTTTACAGCATAATTCATGTACATGTAGATGTTTCAACAGGTATTCCTCATGCAGAACAGCCGATCCACGGCGGCTTCTTGGCAGATCCAGCAGATGGGTGAATGCGCTTACTGCTGCTGCCACATCTATCTTTCTAGGGTCAGTGTCTATACCATAATAATATTTTATTTATTTCTAAAAGACCAACAGCACAAATTATACACGGATACGTACATAAAAAGTTTCGAAATACAGCCAATAATAGGTCTCAATAATACACACATTAAAAAAGTCTAAGCTGCATGTTGTAACCTTGTTGGAATAAAATGTTGGTTGTTGATTTTCATGTCACATCAAACTTTCTTTGGATATCCAACTCCAAACAAATCAACAAATTAATTCTGGCAGGTTATTTCAATAAATTATGTCGTAACAAGTCGATGAAACAACAGATACATAAAAACACGAAGCCCCTAGCCAGTGCCACTCGGGATGATATAAGGATTCTAACGCAACCGAGATACTACTCCATGAGGTCTACCAGCGTCAAATAACAAACAACCCAGTTTTGTCGATCTATTATTGTCTGTTTAAAGCAGCACTGCATTAAAACTAAAAAGCTACACTGTCGGAAGTAGCCACACACAGGCATTCCCCTCTGTCAAAGTATAAGTCCAGGTGGACATGCACGTTATAAAATAATATGTAGATATATATCTATTTTAGTCTATTTCCAAGTCACTAGTTTGACGTGTAAAAGTGTGCGATGTTATATGTTCAGTTTTTTAAACATATTCTTCTACAAATTCGCTGATTACTTATTACTAATTATTACACGTTTATTCGGCTCCTATTGACGGACATTATCTACGCAAACAAATGAGTCATGTTTGATACTCGGCTGTGATTGTTTGTTAATAGTTGCGTTACTCGTCAATATAGTGTATGTCCTGTTATCGCACTTAAAATACAAAGCAATGTTCATTTCATTTCAACTCCGCTGTCGAGATTTTTTGCCCTTTTTCTCAATGGTGTTGGCTTTGGAACGAGGCAACTAGTCACTACAAATTCCGCGAGCGGCCACCTCGGGCCCGCGAGAATTTAGCTTTAGCTAGATTAGGGCCCACCTGAAATGGTCGCACTCGTGCGCCGGGGCCGTTGTGTCCGACCCCCCTTTATTTCGGCGACGGCCTAAGCCGAGGACCGTACCTCATGATTCAACTCACGCGGTGTCCTTGAGCTAGTCGCCAAATCACCACTTCGCTAGGGCTAAGCGCCTTCTGCGATCTCCCGCCGTTCGGCGACTACAGGATATGTGCGCGAGTGAAACTGCGAGGTGAGCCTAGTAATTTAATAAATAGAAGATTTCCTGTTGATTCCAGGTGTTAGGATTGACGGAAGGACAGACTGGCCTGTGCGCGTTGCATGGCGTACATATGTTCGAGCATGCTTCGCGGCGCGGCGACGATATGACCGGGGTCTGCTGTGTTGTACTCGTAACCGAGGAAGAAATCACAGAGATCATCGGGAACCTCAAGGCGCGCTTAAGCGTATTTAAATTGAGTCAACTGCGTTGAACTGAAATGCCTAGTTTTCACCCAAATTTTGACCCAATGGTCAACTGCGTGGAACTGAAAACTGTTCGGGCATCTGTGCGCTCGACGCGACATGATTACCGATTACTCTGTATATATATAGCTAGCTCGTTGATTTCTATATCTCCGGCCCACAGACTCTAATCCCGTGTTGCCAGCACAATATTCAGGGATACCACATCTTCCCCTTTTACAAACCAAAAAAATTAAAGTTATATAAAACAAATTAATCTACTTTTCTTTTCTATCCCTTTTACCAAATGTTCAATATTAATGATTTAGTAGGTTGGTACAATTAATGTTCTGTTAACAGTTTTTTTATTTTTAAATTAAATTTATATAAAACAAATTAATTTACTTCTATTTTCTCCCCTTAGTACATAAGCTTCTATTAACTAAATAAATTTCTAAGTCTTAATTACACATAACATAATACAGTTATACTTTGCTTGTAAAGCAATTACCAATTGCAGCTGCACACAACCCTTTGATTGAAGGCCACTTACAGCTATCACCAAATTATTGAGGTCTTATATGATAAGAGGTTCTAGTATACAAACATTGATCACTATTGTTACAACCATTACTTACAAGAATAAATAAAACAGCTTAAATCACATAATATTGTTGTATTTCCAATAATTCACTTTAAGTTGACTAGGCAATTGACTCTAAGTGCCCGTTCCAAAGATTTAGTCCGGTTGAGAAGAACGGGCAAGAAACTCATCGGAACTGTTTTTTTATTATTGATATTCAATACACGACAACTCATTCTGTAATTACATAAGTACACTTTTGATATTTAGCACATTACTTTTACCTAACTAGAAGAATACTTAGCTTTATATAATCCAAAAACCATACAGACTCCTTTGCCGATCTGGCTTACTCTAAATCCATAGAAGAACTGCCTGAGCAAAATGGCGACTGGCGAGGTATCGAATTATGTTTACGATGACGTCACTTTTGTGGCGGCAACATCCTTTTCTCTCATTGGCTGGTTCTTAGCGACATTTTGCTTCAGTTCTATTTCCACCAGGCGGCGCCACCTGTCAATGCGTGGAACAGGAGAACGTCATAGTCATTGAATAACTATTTAGATGTATAACAGTTCGTCCATCCTGACAAGCTTTGCGTCCCTGCAAAGGATAAAGTTAGGTGTACATATATATATTCATAGTTAAGGCAACATTTTACTTAGTCAACATCAACAGATATGTCAGCACATTTTAATTATCAATATCTCCTAAAAGAAATTTATGTACCAAAATTATGACGAGCCAGGATTATGATCGGTCACCCAATGTGACACCTTGTTATTTAATTACAAGCCAATGTGACGAGTATGTGTGGCATCAGAACCAATAATATAGTTAATAATACCGAACTCTTGGAAATACACTCAACTTAGCCCCCATATGTACATAAAAATATTTAATAGATTACTTTTTCAAGAAAACATGTAACCGAAATCCTCATCAATAAAGTACTATATTGTTAGTAAATATTTAAAAATTAGTGCAATATATTTTTATACTTTTTTTTTCCGTTTAAATATCTGCCTACTATAACGATATAAATTATATTCTTTGACACATGAAATACATATTTCACAAGACCTAAATGATGGCATTTCTTTCTACTGCTCTGTTTACTGCGCATCTCAGGTTTCATAACGCTAACTATAATTTAATAACCTAAAATCATATTCCAATTATTAACTTCTTCATCAACAAGCAAAATCCATAAACTACATTATTTTATACAACTATGTATTAAAATACTAAATGCAATAAAATGTTCATCACAATTTAGAAATATTTTGCCCAGGATTTTAAATTGTCAACATCTGTGAAATGCAATTGAAAGAATATTACTTGATCACCCAATTAATCCAAAGTGACTTTTACTCGTTTGCGACCTTTTGTAACCCATTTAATACCCATTATAACATCTAGTTACCCATTTATTACTTATGTTCCATTTTGTCAACCATTTAATTTCCAATGTGACATCTAGTCACCCATTTATAACCAATGTGACATTTTGTCACCCATTTATAACCAATGTGACATTTTGTCACCCATTTTATCAAACATAATTAGTAATATAAGCACATAATACGTAGACAACCAATAAGTACAACCAATAGTGCAACCATAGTGCAACCATAGTGCAATCATAGTGCAACAATAGTGCAACCACAGTGCAACCAATAGTGTAAGCAAAATTAAATTTCCTTCAAACTAATATTAACCAATATTTATTGGGTACGGACTGAACTAACAATATTAATTATGTATTCTCCAAAATTGCGTCCTTTTGTAATTGTTAACTTGTTAATAATGTTTAATGAAACCTTTTTAGTTTGGTAATGTTTGTCTTTCATTTCATAAATAATTTTTAAAATGACCAGGTTACATTTATTTATATGTAATTCAAATTCAAAATGCTTTATTCAAATAGGCCCCAAAGGAGCACTTATAAAAGTTAAAATAAATGACTCTAACAGCGGGCCTTTTCAACATTCGACTACCCGAATCACAGACTAGAACTAATGCTGTCTTTATCAGAACATAATACTAATAATAAATAAATTTGACTGCACTTATTCGTAATAGAGTGGAACCCATTATATATTTAATCAAATTCCTTGTAGCTACAGATTTAGGTACCAACTTATAAAAAGATTTAGAAAGCTTACAACTAAACAAAATGTCATTTTTGACTTTCTCAAGGATACATTTTAACAATGACTT
This sequence comes from Crocallis elinguaria, assembly GCA_907269065.1. Taxonomy (NCBI): domain Eukaryota; kingdom Metazoa; phylum Arthropoda; class Insecta; order Lepidoptera; family Geometridae; genus Crocallis; species Crocallis elinguaria. Next base: position 4,118,112 of record OU026081.1, on the reverse strand, counting down.
TAGTTATTATTGTATACAACAGTGATTAAAGTTGATATGCAGTCTTTTTATTACATAACACTGACATTTTGTTTTAAGTTTTTAATTGGAAGTCTTTCTTTTGGACATTATAATTTTCCTTTTTTTTTTTTTCATTTTTGTTTTTGTAAAAAATGTCAAATAACTTAAGAATTGAAGATTTTCATTTTCTATATTTAATTTGAAATTATCAGTTTGTTAATATTTTAATACAGATTTTGTAAATTAATAACAGATAAGTAGCTCCACCTATCAATTTGTACGCCTACATATTAGGCATAACATGATGATCCTCTAATGATTATAACATCAATGTACCTACGTATATAATTTTAAGTTGGCATAATACTCATGTTTTAAACAATTAAAATGTATCTTATCTTATCTTTAATTTTCCTTAGAACTTCTCCATATTTATCAATTAATAACTGTTTTTCTTTTTCATTAAGTTTACTTTATATATAATTCCATTAAATTAAATTCCATATATTTTAATCATTATTAGGTGTATGCCAAGGTTAATAGAACCTGATATTTGAACCCAAAAATTTAAATACTGACTGTCTACTTTACTTTATTTTACTTTACTTTACTTTATTTTTTCCTATTATTATTCCTCAGCACTCTTTAGCATTTCCCTTTAAGTTATTTTTTTTTATGTCTACCCTATAGGCTAGTTTCATAAAGGAAATCTAAACAAGCACTTCGAAACAAGTTTATGGGCAAACTTAGTCATCCCAACAAACCGAAAGCTATTCTTATTTATTTACTCGAACCCAGAATTTAATACAAAGGTTACTATAAATACTTTCTCAAAAACATTATATTATATACTACTAGCTGTGCACCGAGACTTTGTCCACGTAGCCTAAGTTACTCCTTGTAACATCAGCTATCTGCCTAGGAAAGTCCCGTCAAAATCGGTCCAGATGTTTCGGAGATTACCCAGAACAACAGACAGACCAGACAGACTGACAAAATTTAAATTAATGGTTGTTTTGTTATAGGTACCATATATAATTTCATATGAATTTAGTAAAAAGCTGTTATTTTTATACAAACAGACACTTCAATTTTATTTATTTGTATAGATATTGAAAAGAGCCACTAACTATTATTATTCGCTATTGTTTACAATTTAGTCTATTATTATGTAAACCATTATCCAATATCTGTTTTTCCGTTTTACTATCCCATATTTCACTACCCATATCCAACTTATTTTAATATAAAAAATCTCATTGAGTTTAAAGTCATACCATACCACCCAGCCGAAATAAATAACGATATCGCGACATTTACATAAAGGAACACTGGCGCAATCTCAACTTCCATGTCTTACTCTTGTGTCACTATCATGAACACCCCAACTATAAATTTCATGTATACTTTTGATAAAATATGACCTACCAGCTGCACAATCTGCAACAGCTTTAAAATGATAGCCAAACTGTATCAATATCAATTCAACCTCACTTATTTAGCTTGGTCGAGTGGTACATAGCTTCCTTCTTGCTAACTTTTAATGAAAAATTTAATACTGCGTTTGTTTAAACAGAATCATTAGTAACTTATCTTCTGTTGTTTATTTCATATTAATTATGAATTAAAATAAATTGTTGCATTATGTAAGCTGTTTATTTCATCGTCCAGTAAGACGACCAGTTACCATAATTCAAAAGATTTTTATCAACAAAATGTACATTTACATCCTTTCATTTCCATAATGACCTAAGTTTATTTCATTTCCTATATCATACTCATCATTAACACAATATCACTGGTGACCTTTGTTTATTCATCGCCCATTAGGCGGCCTCCAACACCACGATTCCTGTGTTGACTCTTTGTTTATTTCATCGCCCCTCAGGCGGCCTTCATTCATCACCACGATTGCCGTGGTGGCCCTTGTTTATTTCATCGCCCATCAGGCGGCCCTCATCGCTACGATTTCCGTGGTGACTTTTTATTTGCTCCATCGCCCCTCAGGCGGTCCTCATCACCACGATTTCCGTGTCAAGTTCTACTTTGGTTTGTTTTTAAATGTTTATTTCCAATTCTCGTCCTACTCGTGAAGCTCGAGAAATTGGTGTTGAGACTGGTTCAATGTTACAGTGTATTAATAACTGTATATGTAACTATTTAGAACTTAACGAGACAACTGACACTGACCTTTGTCCAAGTCTTTATTGGGAGTACTGTTGAAACCCATAAATAGAAAAAAAATCTACATCAACTCAAACTTAGCCAACCACAGTCCTAAGTCAAAGGGTTCACATGAACTTTAATATATACGCAATAACAACAATACTTCGTTCTACTAATACTTCGTTTTGTTATTGGCTTTCCCGTAGATGTGGTTATAATAGAGTGCAAGAAATTAGAAAGCCCTGGGACGATTTAAAATTCTGACACCAGGGTTGGCTGTATGCTTTCTCGTCTTGACGAAAAAGGAAGGAATAGGACGCCTTCTTCCTACCCTACATCTCGTTTAAAACAAATCTAATAATAATCAAACAAGTACTAGAAATACCTTTATTAACAAATTCGTTAACAGAAAATAACAAGCTCTGTACGTAAGTACTGCGAGACGCCCTGCCGTCATACAGTTATTACCACAGAGTACTTTTTTATAGTTATCACTAGTTTGGAAGGTAACTGTAAATTTATTTGGCCAGTATGACTAACTTAGGTCTTCTTTTCTTTTTCTTTTAAAATAGCAATTTTATTAGTTCAAGCTATTTTGAACCTTATCACAACTGAATAAGGTCTAACTGTTTCTATTTACCTACGTGGTTCCGGCCGACTTAAGGTCCAATATAGTTAGCAATTTTATTCGTTCATAACGGTTAATCTATTTTGAACCTTATCACCACTGAATAAGGTCTATGTGTTTTATTTTTTTGCCGCCGGTACTACGTGGTACCGGCTGACTCAATTCGAAGAATTGTAAACTAGGTATTGAAAAGTTGTTATATTTTAATTGTATTATATTGAAGTGGGTAGGTTGCAACAGAGTTTTAACTTAATCGGTAATTACCTATACTGCAGCTCATAATGATATATGTAAGTACGTAAGTTTTCTTTAAGTATAAAATGAGCCAGATGTGGTAAAATACAAACTTTGTAGTAAAACATTTTAATTTCATATCAATCCATTTACAATAAAGTCAAATCAATATAAATCACGGAAAAGTTATCCAGTTTTTTGTTTTACACGACTGCTCAAAATAAAAATGCGTATATATGAATGTCTGTATGCAAGTTTCTTTATTACACCATAACTTAAATGTCGGAACAAATATCGATGCATGGTGTATCATCAGAATCCTTACATTACCCACTATTGTTACATCGACTTACTAACATTAAGTAAGCCAAGACTTAGAAAACTCAGTGTTCGCGCGCGAACCATTCTACCAGTAGCGGTACCTGCGCGGGGCGCGGGGCGGGATGCCCCTGCGGGGAGGCTGCGGGGTGACGACGCGCGCGCATCGCGGGACGCCGGCATTCACCAAGATTCGCCGCTGCGACGCAGACCCCTTGCTATTTTTACCTATAATCTATATTTACGTGTCCAAAATCCTAAGTAATAAACCAAGTGAATCAACAAACAAGTGTTTCACGACTACAAATACCCCAGTACTCGTCGGAGCGAGTACATATTTTTTGGCGACCGTGACAGGACCGGACTCTAGAATGTGATCGCATCATATCAAGTAAGCCCGTTCCATTATTCCTTCCAGAACGTTCCTATTCTATTATATTATATTTCCACTTCTATTTTGCTGTAAAGTGTGCTACATTCGTTAGAACGTTCTATAAACCTATTTGCAGCTTGCTATTTTCTAAACTATATAACAACTTGATATATTTTGCTAAATCACAACTTCATTCATTTCTAAATAATTTCATTTCATTCTTTAACAAGCCGACCAAATATCTCCGTCTTTGAAATATTATTTCGTAACGCATTCTAAAGTAATTGGCGGAAAATTCCAGTGTAACTATCGCTACCCGCGGCGGCTGCGGGGGGGTTTAGCGCCCGCGCTGTGCGCCCGTTCGTTGCTGGCGCGGTCCGCGGGCTCGGCCCGGCCGGCTGGCTTCCGCTCGTGTACCGCTACGCGCGGTCCCGCCTACGCCGCTCGTGCTGTTGACGAGCTCGGCGGCAGCTGCATGGTTTGAGGTTGCTGACTGCTGGATAATTTAACAGATAACTTGCACATTTTATTTATTATATCTGCCCTACTCATTGTTTACGCCTACTACTTATAATCTTATTAAATAATGGCTGAAACCGAAGCGAAGACTAGGTCTAAAAGCCCTATACCAATATTAAATATTGAAACAATAGATAGGCCAAATACTACTGAATATTTAAAGACTTTATCTAGGAAGCGTGCTGGGTTTAGAATCAGACTAACTATATTTAAAAACTATTTACAAAAATATAGCAATACTGATATTACACAAGCTTCTACTTTAGAAATAAGAGAAATACAATTAAGATTGGCTCAATTAAAAGAAATTATGTCTAGCTTTGATCGAGTACAAGCCGAGATAGAGGAACTTTCACAAAATTTTGATGAACAGTTACAAGAACGAGACAATACTGAAAGTGAATTCTATACACAAATAGCGTTAGCTCAAGAATTCATTGATTCATTTTCAGCTAAACACAAGACCTCTTCAGACGATTCAGTGAAATCAAATTGTTGTCAAAATATGAACAATTCTATTAACCTACCAGTCATAAACCTACCCAGCTTCGATGGGACCCATACAAAATGGCTTGAGTTTCGAGACACTTTTAAAACACTTATTCATGACAACGATTCGATTGCACCTATTAGTAAATTTCACTATTTAAGAAATTGTTTACAATCGGGTGCCAGTGTCGTAATACGATCTTTGGAGTTTGCTGCGAGAAATTATGAACTTGCGTGGAATACATTATGTGATAGATATAACAATAAAAATATTTTAATAAATAATCACTTAAATGCATTGGTGACTATGAACGCAATACAAAAGGAATCGTACAAGGCTTTGAGGTATTTGAGTGATCATGTTTCTAAAAATTTAAATGCGCTTAACACTCTAGAGGTTTCTACGGACGGGTGGGACCCCTTGGTCATATTTTTGGTCTCAGCAAAGTTGGATCCTAAAACCGGTGGTAAGTGGGAGGAGCATAAGGGTCGACTATCACACCTGCCTAGTATAAGTGAATTTAAGAACTTTCTAGAAAACAGAGCGAATGTTTTAGAAACTGCCTATTGTAGTCGTTTCAATGAAAATAAACCTACACATACTAATAATACTTACAAAGAAAATCGTTCTACCAAGTCATTTGCTACTTTTTCTCAGGCATCTTCTAGTAAGATCTGTCCTATTTGTAACCAAGATCATTTTGTGTATCAGTGTAATAAATTTAAAGCTTTGACTATTGATGACAAACTCAGCGAAGTTTCTAAGCACAAGTTGTGTTCTAATTGTCTGCGTGGTGGTCATTCCGTTGTCCAGTGCACGTTGAAAGGTTCTTGTCGTATCTGCAAGAAAAAACATAATACAATATTACATAAAGATAATAAAATACCTATTGAAAATAGTAACTTACCGAATTATCCCGTTAGCTTGTCTGCTGTTTCGCCGGGTCAAGTTCTATTGTGTACTGCAAAAATAAAAGTGACAAATTTACAAAATAAAACCACTTACCTTGCTCGTGCGCTGCTGGACACCGGAAGCCAATCTTCTTTTATCACGGAGAACCTGAAAGAGAAATTAAACTTACAATCTAAAAATATAAATACTTGCAACGTATCAGGTATCAACGGAGTAGTCAGTCCTATTAATGAGCGATGCCAAATTAATATTAAGTCGCTCAACAGCTCATTTAACAAAGATATCAACTGTTTTGTTATCCCTAAGGTTACAGGTAACTTACCTAATGCTCACGTCGTTGTTGAGAGGTTAGGCCTGCCAGATAACATAACGTTAGCCGATCCAACGTTTTACAACCCTTCAGAAGTAGACATTCTGTTGGGTGCTGATCATTTTTTTGATATTGTTGGTTCCAATAGAATCAGCCTAGGCCCAGACAAACCTACCCTATTAGATAGTGTGCTAGGATGGTTACTAGTGGGTCCTACTGGTCAGGATATTGGCTACAATAATTTACAATGCAATTTCATAATAAACAATAAATCAAAGTCACTACAAGACGTATTTCAATTGAAGTCACTATAAGACATATATCAAACGAAGTCACTATAAGACATATATCAAACGAAGTCACTACAAGACATACATGAATCGGAGTCACTACAAGATATCCACTATTCAATAAAATGGTCTTCTGATACCAGTACCTACTCAACCAAAAACCACGTCCGACCTACCTGAAATAAAAAATCTATTTTCTACTGATGATAAATCCAAAAGCGACGATGATGCATTTATTGCCTTTAAAAATCATTCCAATTACCTAAAGCTAAAAAGAATCTACGCCTATGTATTACGTTTTGTCAACAATTGCAAGCGTGATAAAGTTAAGTTAACCGGTCCATTAAACGTAGATGAACTTAATTCTTCCCAAACACTATTACTTAAATTTAGCCAATCGGAGTCATTTGCTGAAGATTTTATTGATATCAGTCAACGTAAACAGTTGCATCACAGAAGTAAATTGCTGCCTTTGCATCCATTCCTTGATGCCAATGGTTTGATTAGAGTAGGAGGCAGGCTAGAACAATCTTCTTTTGAGTACGATAAAAAACATCCAATTTTACTAGATGCTAAGCATCATTTAACCAAGCTAATAATGACGTATGAGCATGTTCGCTTGTTCCATGCAGGTCCACAGCTAATGTTGTCTACCTTTCGCGAAAATTTCTGGCCTCTTGGTGGTAGAAACTTAGCTCGCACTATTACTAGACAGTGTGTGTTATGTACCCGTCTACGAGGCAATACTCTGCAGCCTATAATGGGTGACCTGCCCAGTGTTAGAGTAACCGAAAACTTTCCTTTTTATTCATGCGGAATCGACTTTGCTGGTCCATTTATGATATCATCTAAGAAGGGTCGAGGAAACCGCGTAACCAAAGCCTATTTATGCGTATTTGTATGTTTGGCAGTTAAAGCCATTCATTTAGAGGTTGTCAGTGACCTCTCAACTGAAGCCTTCATCGTATGCCTGCGCAGGTTTGTATCACGTCGCGGCAAGCCCTATGTGATCTATTGCGATAATGGCAAGAATTTCGTTGGAGCAAACAATGAGTTGGGTAGGGTTGTGCGTTCTAGTCGTCAGTCAGTTTCGGACTATGCAGCAAACGAAGGAATTAAATTTATGTTTTGTCCGGCATACTCCCCTCACTTTGGAGGTATTTGGGAGGCCGGCGTTAAATCGTCTAAAAACCTTTTTAAACGTGCGGCTGCCAATGCGTTCTTGACGTTTGAAGAATTGACCACACTTTTTACGCAAGTGGAAGCCATCCTTAACTCCAGACCCCTTTCTCCGCTCTCATCAGACCCTAACGACTTCAATCCTCTCACTCCTGGGCACTTCTTGATCGGCCGCCCCTTGATGTCCGTACCATCACTACCTATCGCCACTACAAGGCCCAGCAGCTATCAGCGCATCGAGAAAATACGGCAGCAGTTTTGGGAGCGGTGGCGCCGAGAATTCATGGCTGAACTTCAAAACAGAACGAAATGGACCAGAGATGGCGTCAATCTTCAGGTTGGAGATCTAGTCGTTGTAAAGGAGGACAACCTGATGCCTCTTCATTGGCGCATGGGCCGCGTCTTAACCTTGTATCCTGGACAAGATGGAGTTAGTCGAGTAGTGGATCTACGCACAGCCAAGGGCACAATCAGACGAGCTGCCCACAAATTATGTTTGCTACCGACGACTACTCCAGCCGGACTGGATACCACCACACTACCAGCCCTATAAACAACAAGCCCTACAAACAACAAGCAACCTACAAAGAACAAGAAACCTACAGACAACAAGAAACCATAGACAACAAGAAACCATAGACTACAAGAAGACTACACAAATTACACAAACGTTTTGAAAGCTTAGCTTTCAACGTCGCGGAGGATGTTCGCGCGCGAACCATTCTACCAGTAGCGGTACCTGCGCGGGGCGCGGGGCGGGATGCCCCTGCGGGGAGGCTGCGGGGTGACGACGCGCGCGCATCGCGGGACGCCGGCATTCACCAAGATTCGCCGCTGCGACGCAGACCCCTTGCTATTTTTACCTATAATCTATATTTACGTGTCCAAAATCCTAAGTAATAAACCAAGTGAATCAACAAACAAGTGTTTCACGACTACAAATACCCCAGTACTCGTCGGAGCGAGTACACTCAGCAAAGAAAGAAAAAGAAACATTCTTTGTTATATACCAAAAATAACCTTAAATTTTCTGCTTCCATTTAAACCACGTTAATTCTTAGCCATGTAAAGTATTGTGCCTTTTTGTAACCTAAACAACCTTGCCTGTATACGTTACTATTCCCACTATTATTCAAAGTTTTCCAACCATGTATCACATCCAATTATATTTGCCGGATTAAACTCAGTCTAATGTGACCATAGATATACTTAAATTATTCTTTACCCATTACTTGATATAACATGAATAGATCCTACCAGATTATTCCAGCTTCTCCATGCAGGCAGGTATCCCGAAGCGCATATTGCAGCGGATGCCACGGTGCGTACTTGCTCGAAGTACAGCAAGATGTGTTAAAACTCCCAGGCAGCTCTCACATTATGGGGCTGCATGTGCGGGCAGAAATGGATGAGCTCATCCCACTTCTGAAAATTGTTACAACCATTACTTACAAGAATAAATAAAACAGCTTAAATCACATAATATTGTTGTATTTCCAATAATTCACTTTAAGTTGACTAGGCAATTGACTCTAAGGCTAAGATTCAGAGACGATTCTAAGCGTAGACTTTGGCTTCCATATGTCAAAACTGTATATAATTTTGACGTATGGAAGCGTGAGTCCACGCTTAGATTCATCTCTGAATCTCAGCCTAAGTGCCCGTTCCAAAGATTTAGTCCGGTTGAGAAGAACGGGCAAGAAACTCATCGGAACTGTTTTTTTATTATTGATATTCAATACACGACAACTCATTCTGTAATTACATAAGTACACTTTTGATATTTAGCACATTACTTTTACCTAACTAGAAGAATACTTAGCTTTATATAATCCAAAAACCATACAGACTCCTTTGCCGATCTGGCTTACTCTAAATCCATAGAAGAACTGCCTGAGCAAAATGGCGACTGGCGAGGTATCGAATTATGTTTACGATGACGTCACTTTTGTGGCGGCAACATCCTTTTCTCTCATTGGCTGGTTCTTAGCGACATTTTGCTTCAGTTCTATTTCCACCAGGCGGCGCCACCTGTCAATGCGTGGAACAGGAGAACGTCATAGTCATTGAATAACTATTTAGATGTATAACACTATCTAGAATATCATAAGATCTAAAGCCATTGTTCTTTACAATTTTTCCTTTTAACCATGTTGTGCGGTACGCGCACAAGTGAATTGTGGAGGTGAATGTAAATACGGTTTCACTGTGTATGTACTGATTTAATTATACTGCACCCGCGATCGCTGCTGATAGAACACTGACGCGGCCCGCGCTCGGCACGAGCCGCGTGGTTTTGGTAAAGCGCTGGGTCAGGAGTTCGGGTGTCACGAACATCTTCCCCAGGCCAAAAAGGATGAAATGATGATGCTGCTACAAAAAGATTGGTTACGTGATACAAGGATGATTAACAATTTTGTTTATGGGGGTTAGTTACATAGTTCAGATGAAATAATATATTTTATACGCTAGAGTCTTGGAGGGGGAAAACCGCACGCTTTTTGGGAATTGGGGATGTTGCACTATTTTGTTTTTTAAGGCGCAAACTACACCACCTTTTGGGAACACTGGCTTTACACTCACTAACGCTCACATCCGCGTGAGACGTTAGAATTTCACTAACACAAATATCTTGCTGCTGAGATCGCTGCTCGTGGTCGCGGCGCGGACGCTCGCTCTGCTCGTGCTGTTCGGACAGTGGAGTCCGCGCTCGTCTTCCGCGCCGCCACAGGAACCAAAGGAACGCTATGACTGATATCGCTAGCATCCCGCTCGATAAAGCGTAGTTGTACATATCGTGGCTCGTAAGATAGTCGGGTTGTTGCGCCGACTCTTTTAATGACTTAATCTGTTCGCCGAGGAGCTTTAGTGAATCGTTCATACTGGTATCTACTTCTTCTAAATCTCTGTATTGTTGGATCGGTATTGATGTATTGATTAAGTGATGATATGATATGCTTTGTGAAAGGTCTGTTTTCATATTAATTGTGTTTTCGAACAGCTGGTGCGAATGAATCGTGACGTCTCTTCCCTTTATCAAACACTGCTGAGTCAAGCTAATAAGTCCGGCCTTGCTGACTTCGCGCGATACTACGTCATCGTCACAGATGATTCGAATACGGTTCGTGTTGCAGTAGAAATACAAATATGTAGAGCGGTCATTTAATGGAATCCACACATCTTTGCAGCTATTTTTAGTTACTTGGCATGCTGATTGTTCAATTTCACAGAAACTTTCTTCTGGAGCTAGGTGCATGATAGGTTGTTGCAGTTCACAAAGGTAAGTTTCTTCTTTGTTTTCACAGGTTTTGATATCGTCCTTGCTAACTGTGATATACGCATCCTTTTTTAAATTTATCGCTACATATTCCGATATCGGTTTAACGCTTATCATTCTGATACCTACTTTATGGGGTATAGGTATGAGTCTATAAATCTGGAAGTTGTCTCTGCTGATTAAAGGTAAAGTTATTTCGAAGATAAAATATTCTAGAGTCAATTTTGCTTTAACTTTCATCAATTTGTATAAGTTGTTCAGGTCATTTTGTAAGTTCTCAATAGGTAAGGTTACATCTCTTGAGACTTGACTTGAAATTAGTTGAAGCTCATCATGTAATTGTTTAGGAGTTAAAAGGTGTAGGTTGATTTGTCCATGGAATATATCCGTTATTGTGTCTATCAATGTCTCTTGAATTCTTCTTAAATTTGATATTAGGTTGTTGCTCGCTATAGCTGCTAACGTTATTTCTTGGATAAGGCTGAGCTCGTCTTGTATTATGTTTGTTGTATTTTCTAATCGATTCATATGTCTATTCATTAATTTATGCTGGTTTGCTATAGTCTGTTCTGTCCGCTTTAAAATATTATATTCCGCTTCTACCACCGATGTCTGGTTCTTCCAAAGCTGATACAAGTGGTTTTGATCCTTATGCACAAGGTCAATGTCACGCTCGTACTTTTCTGCGAAACTTTGATCTAATACGCCGAACAGTGAGTTCGCTACCGAGCCGACGGCATTGATAAGCCCACGTCGAGTTCGGGCTCGTATGTCACTTTGTTTATTTAGCTACAGCTGATTATAGTATTGTAATTCATTGTAGTCGTGACGTATTTGTAACAAGATAGATTGACAATTGTTTGAATTCTTTAATCTTGTACACATTTGTTCTAAGTAATCGGAATAGTCCTTGGCAGCTTTATTTCCTTGCCAATAAGGAGCCATTTCATAATATGCCACTATTTTCCAGCTGTCCCTGATCAGGGGGCCTACTATCCCATCTTAGCGCGATTCCTACCTGGCTACCAACAGAAAAATAGTACCATCCGCCCGTAAAGCGGGAGCCAGTTGGCTCCCGCTTAATTTTGCGATCGTGAGCTAAGCAGGATCGCGAAACGTGATTTCGTTCATTCAATTTGTGTTAAAACGGTACCACCCAAGCTTATAGGTATCTAAAACGATCCTGCTAACTGTCAAAAGAGACTGCTCACTAAAAGTTAATATTTATCAACTTCTTAGGAAAATCGTAACGTTAAGTGATCGTGAAAATCCATATAATTATTGAAAATCGTCATTTATTGTGTCTGAGTTAAATAAATTGATGAATGGTAAGTACTGCAATGATCTTTGTTCAATTTCTGTGTCAATTTTTTAAATGCCCATTCCACTCGTCTAATATTTTTGTCCAAGGTTTCTTAGTAAATATGTCAGTGTTTTTCGTAGTTTGAGAAAATGGATGAACTTCGACCATGTGCTGTTATTATCGTTGCGTCATAACATTTGATCAAATATCGGCGTTCCTAGGTAATTTGATTAAGTCATCCAAGTTCTTTGATCAAATGCACATAGGACAAAGATATTTGATGAGGAATAGGTACCACCCTTAGTAGAGTTGCTTGTTTCTCTGCTTATTTGATTGCTTGTGAGAAGGGCATTCTTGACTTTCGTTGCATAAGAATACTAGAATTTTTATTAATTTTGTAACAGTCGTTGAGGCTGGCTATTTTGTTGAACATTAACTTGCCAAAAGCCTTTGAGTGGCAAAAAAGCTTTGGGCCTAGCCATTCAACCTATGTGACAAGACGAATTTTGAACATAATGTTTAAGGTTCAAGAAATTAGTTATGTTACTTAGTTAATGTAATATTTGAGGGAAGAGATTCATACTAGGTGGCAGGCTTCTGAGTGTCCATCAGGGTTGCTACCACCACTTTGCTCATGAAGTCTTCCACCAAGCACTACTGTGCAAGCATTACTGTGTTCCGGTTTGATGAGAAAAGTAGTCTGTGAAATTACTGGGCTTATGAGCCATAATACCTAATGTCTCAGGGTAACGAGAGCAATGCAGTGCCATGCAGGCCTTTGTGTTTCAAAGTTCTGAGTTGTACTCAGATTCTTATATAGGTAGGAGTTATGCTTACAATCAGGCAGCCAACCAGGTCATCTTGTTATATAGTGTATAAAGATTAACTCTTATATTGAATTGACCTCTATAGATACACTTAATTATGTTGCTTCCCTGTTATTCTAATAAGAGTTATTTTTACTATGTTGCAGATTTTATGAAAAAGTCAAGTTTCCAGGTGTGTTAGGTTGCATTGATTGCACCCATGTTGCTATTATTCACCCAACCAAACACGAAGAACAGTTTTGCTGCCTCAAGCATTACCACTCATTGAATGTTCAATTGGTAAGGGCTTATCAAAATTACAACCTTTCATCTACTTCCCAATTTATTAGATACTTTTAAAGATTTTGCACTTTATTTTAAAAACAAGTGGGATGACACAATTCTGAACTATAGCAAACTACTGAACTATCTTTACTAATAAAAAATCATTTTCAGATATGCAATGCTAATATGCAAATTATGAGTGTAGACAGTAGTTTTCGAGGAGCCACACATGACTCGTTCATTTCAAATGTGCATCCACTCCAAACACACATGGAAAAACTGAATGAAGCAACATGGTTTCTGGGTAAGCATACAGTAAGACAGTAGGATTGTACATAACCGAATAAAACCATTATTTCAATCATATTTGTTTATTATTAAGTTAAAAATTTAAACATCTACCTAATAAAACAATTATATAAGATATACACAAGAAAGTGAGACAGGGTGATTTATTAGAATGACTTACAAATTGAAAATGTTGATTGAATAAAAACATAATATTATATCATCTAACAAAATTATTTGGTTACAGGAAACTCGGGGTATCCTTTAAGGTGTTACATGCTAACACCGATTGTTGATACAGCAGAGAACACACCAGAGCGACATTCCACCGGCATCCATGTACGGATGCGAAACATTATCGAACATACTATAGGGCCTCGATGCCTCTATGTAACTCAGCACTTCAGCAGGGTGTTACAACCAGAAATGCAGTAATCGATCGCCTGTGGAACACTCAGCGAAACTGAAAAATAACAAGTTACAACTTACAATGTGTTACTTCTATATATATATATATTATATGGAATGAATGATATAAAAACATTTACACATTTTTCTTTATTTATGAGCAATCCCCCACAAATTTGCTGGAGTCTTCTTATTCAATTGAAGGCGATAAGGCCTGCACTGACATCCCGCTTGGGGTGTATTGTGCATTTCCCCCTGCCAGTATCTGCCCAAGCCATCCCAACTCCTTTACATAATGGAGCACGGCTTTGGGTTGCTGTTCCAGTGAAGTTGTACGCGGTGAAAATTTTCTGGAGTCTTAGTCGAGCCTCTCTCCCTGATATGCCGCATTGCAAGCCAGTGGCTACTCTGATATCTTCTGTGGCCATACAGTGTAGCAGCACATGATTAACAGTTTCTTGTTCCTGCATGCAGCCTCAGCAAAGATAACTATCCATTGTTTTATGTATGTCCAATACCTATTGTAAGGCAATGTTAATTACTCACTTATTTTTCTGCCATAGTTAATTGTTAATTGAAGAAAGTAGGCTATTCTAATGTGTTAATTAGTAATGAATTGTAAGTTACTCGCAACAGGTATTGGTGGCGCCATCTGTGTTTTGTAATAAAAACAAAGATGGCGGCCACCAATCTTATTAGTGGCATTCGTATCGCAACTCTCGACCTGGGTAGTCGATACTTAAGTAAAATACTGTTGAGAATAACACCAATCAGTGAAAATACTTTTTAATCATACGATTAGTTAATTTGGAATTGTGAAGCGAAGTGAAGTGAAGTGATTGTGAAAAATGGAACAATAAGAAAAATAAAAGGAATATTGTCAAAAGATACGGTGTATTGAATCTTCCTCTTCTGATCCTAAAAGGTCAGAAGTGGGATCGACGGGGAACAATCCGATATTTTCCCGCACCACGCCCATGAAAACGTAAGTACATTTTTTTTTTTTCTTTTCCCTCTGTGTGGTTTTGTTACGTAATATTGTAATACCGAACAATCAAACTGAGACTACATAAGAGAACGGAGGAGACTCGAGATGAAGAGACGCTAGTGATTGATGGTTCGAAAAGTGAAACTTTTCTCTTACTTTGGCAGATAATAATTAGACATGTAAGCTTTAGTTTGCTCGCAATTACACCACGAGTAATATCAATCCCAATCCCAAACCTACCCTCTTGAGGACTTTTATTTACGGGATTATTATTTTGCGAAATCGAGGGAAGAGGATATAGTAAAGTAGGATTTAAATGGACATATTTTGTGTTTTATTTTACTACTGCCAAAAGAATTTTACGTATACCTACCGAGTTAATTTTTTTATGCTAATGCTCATCTGGAGAGGTTTTGAGGTAGTAAAATATGATTTTTATATTAAGACATGCAGGGTCTTAATACTCTCAATATTTGAAAAAAGAGATATTGTAATTTTTCTGCTGATGCTTGTTTATTATGTCAATTTTAATGATTAGATCTATATTTATTGATATGATTGATTCGATTTAAAGCTGAAATTTGGAAAGTTTCAGATAAACTTGGATAAATGGAGGATGATATAATTGAATACAGCTCCGATGGTCACAGTTGCGGGGAGGTCCAAGAAATTGGGCCGAGTAACCGTGACCAAAGGGCAATGATAACGGATAATGACGGAAACGATGATGATTGCGGGAAGGCCCAAGGAAAGTGGCCAAGTGATCATGATCGTATGATAAGGAAACAAAATGACCACGATTGCGGGAAGGCCCAAAGAACGCGGCCAAGTGATCGTGGTTATAAAGGATTGAAAAGGGACCAAGATTGCGGGAAGGCCCGAGGAATGCGGCCGAGTGATCTTGGTTCTGCCGGATTGGAAAGACGAGAAAAGACGAAAGAGCAGCCACAGGCATCCACTACTGCTGGAAAGGACAGGAGAACTCGGAAGATGACACCAATAGGGAGAAGACCGCCAAAGCGCAAAAGGGACTACGATGAATCGGACGACGCTGACAGCTCATCGGACGAATATGAAAGGAAGAGGAGGAGAACAACAAGTAAAGGACATGGAAAGAGGCGCCGCCGACGGTCTTCAGGTGATTCCACGGAGGAGCCATATTCGCCGCCAAGAAGCAAAAGAACTAGCAGTAAGGTAAATGAATCTAATAATATTTTAGATAAGGTTTTAGATATATTAACTCAGGCAAGAGGTTCGGATAAATCTAAGCTTACTTTTAACACTAATGTCATACCCGAATTTGACCCTATGTCTAAGGAACAAACCATTCTTACTTGGTTGACAAAAGTCGAAGAGTGCGCCGAAATTTATGGTTGGGAAGAGAAGGAAATCATCCATTACTCACTGCCAAAGCTAAGTGGTGTTGCTAAAACGTGGTATCAGGGATTGCCTTCTCTTCTGCACACCTGGGGTGAGTGGAAGAAAATTATGATTGAGTCGTTTCCTTGCCGCGAGGATTACGCCGAACTTCTTACTGAGATGCTTTCAAAAAGAGCTAAATACGGGGAGTCTTTAGAGCACTATTATTACGCGAAGATAAATCTTTTAAATCGATGCAAAATTTTTGGGAAACAGGCAGTTGACTGCTTACTCTACGGAGTCGAGGATAGAGCTATTAAAGTTGGCGCTCAAGCCGCACAGTTCAAAGAACCCGAACAGGTCC
Organism: Crocallis elinguaria; assembly: GCA_907269065.1. Taxonomy (NCBI): domain Eukaryota; kingdom Metazoa; phylum Arthropoda; class Insecta; order Lepidoptera; family Geometridae; genus Crocallis; species Crocallis elinguaria. Next base: position 4,101,615 of record OU026081.1, on the reverse strand, counting down.
TCAAATATTTTAGGACAGTTAAATCAGGTCAAACTAGAGAAACCCACGACGCGCTGAATCGTAATAGAATAGAACGGAAGCCATACTTTACTAGTAACCGATTAGGGCAAGCAAAACCAGCGAACGACAGTATAAGGTGTTTTAATTGTAACGAAGTAGGTCATCCCAGTTTTAGGTGCACTAAGCCTCTCGTAAAGTGCACAAATTGCGAACGAATAGGTCATCAGGCAAAGGATTGTTTCCGACGCAAGATATCCAATGATAAGACTTTAACAAACAGAGACACTAACGAGAAGCAGGTAGCAGAACTTTCAGTCGATGATAATACTAACAATAAATATATCATTGAGATTCGGATAAATGATTCCCCGATTACATGCCACGTTGATCTTGGTAGCCAATGCTCTCTGATCAAAGTAACCTATGCAAAAGCTCTTGATCTAAAAATCTTACCAAGAGAGAACTTGCCTACACTCAGAGGAATCGGTGGCAGTCTGGTCCAACCATTAGGAGTTGTGACAGCAGATGTAGAAGTGCAGGGGCTCAAAGAAATGATAGATTTATTCGTAGTTGATGACTATGTACTTACTCATCCAACCCTTTTGGGCCATACGTTTACTGAGAAACCTGACATTTGCATTACTAAGACCCCTGATAAAATAATGTTCCAAAGAATTAATAAAGGAAAGATCCATCTGCTGGCTGACTCTGACATAAATATACCAAGTAGGATAATGCATGTCGTACCAATCGTCACCGCTACACGAATTAGCTGCAACGTGTCTGTCAATGGGTCTCTTAGGGGAGTTGAAGGGGCAGAATATTATTTGTGCCCTGGCCAATATGAAATCATTAATGGTCGCGGGGCTCTATTAGTTTACAATATATCCCCTGATATGCTCCACATAAAAAAGAACGCTCTTTTAACTCGCGCTAAACAAACAAATTCGGGAATTCACTATAGTAATGACGGTACCTCTAGTGGAGTTTTGATGTCGTACAGTGTAACTTTTGAAGAAGATAAGATTGATCATGAACTAAATGTTAACAAAACCCTTGAGGATAACCAGCGCCTTGAGCTTCAAAGATTGTTGTCTAAATATGACACCTGTTTTTCAGAAGGTTTGAAGGACTTGGGTTATACCAAAGCTTATGAAATGGTAATCGAATTAGAAAATTCCGAACCTGTAGTTTTTAGACCGTATAGAATGTCGTATGCTGACCGATCCTTAGTTAGGAGCATGGTTCAAGAGATGTTGGATAGCGATATAGTCCGGGAATCTTCATCACCTTACGCTAGTCCTATTGTTCTAGTACAAAAAAAAACAGGTGAAAAACGACTGTGTGTCGACTATCGCGCTCTTAATAGAAAAACCAAGAAAGACCACTATCCATTACCACGAGTGGAGGACCAGCTTGATATGTTGGCAGGTAACTCTCTATTTACGTCGCTAGACATGGCGTCTGGTTACTATCAGATCCCCATCTCGGAACCCTGCCGTGACAAGACTGCTTTCGTTACACCGGACGGCCAATACGAGTATAATCGTATGCCTTTTGGCCTCGTGAATGCGCCGTCCGTGTTCCAAAGAACCATTAATAAAATATTAATGGAAGCAAAGATTAAATATGCTATCGTATACATGGATGATGTACTAATACCGGCGAAAGACTTTAAGGAAGGGATGGCGAGGTTAGAGGAAGTTTTACAACTGTTGAAGAAGGGTGGACTGACTCTGAAACTCAGCAAATGTAATTTCTTTTTAGACAAGATTGATTTCCTGGGCTTCGAAGTCAGTGCAGATGGCATTAAGCCAGGCACTCGAAAAACAGAAGCAGTCTCTAAATTCCCAACTCCAACAAATCAGCATGAACTGCGTCAGTTTCTTGGCCTGTCAGGGTTTTTTAGACGATTCATCAAAAACTATGCATCCATAGCCACACCTTTAACTAACCTCCTTAAGAAAGACTCTGGTTGGGTGTGGGGTGACAGCCAAGACGAAGCGTTCTGTAAAATAAAAACTCAACTTATAGAACGCCCTATACTTGCTCTTTATGACCCTAAAGCTGAATTGCAACTTCATACCGATGCAAGTAAGGATGGGCTAGCAGGTATATTGCTGCAACGAAATTCGAATGGGATATTACAGCCAGTATCTTATTTTAGCAGGAAAACCACCGTAGATGAACAGAAGTTCCACTCTTATGAGTTAGAAACTCTCGCCGTCATTGCATCCCTGAATCGGTTCAGAATATATCTCTCAGGTGTACCCTTTAAGATATATACCGACTGTAATGCATTACGAAGTACATTAACTAAACGGGATTTAATACCTCGTATCGCTCGATGGTGGGTCCAGATCCAAGAGTACGATTGTAGTATAGAGTACAGACCAGGAGTACGTATGTCACATGTAGACGCATTGAGTCGCAACGCAGTTGATGATCCCGAAGTAGAAACTCATATTCTAGATGTGTTATCAATTCGGAATTCAGCAGAAGACTGGATTACTACAGTTCAATCCGCGGACGAAGAAGTTAGAACTATTAAAAACACCCTCGAAGATCCGCTGTCCGCTAAAACAGCTGACACCGTTTCTAATTACAAAGTTAAAAATGGACGTGTATATCGAGTAGTAGGTGACAGTCTTAAATGGCTAGTACCGAAGAATGTTCGCTGGCAAATCTTAAAAATGAACCACGACGAAGTTGGTCATCATGGTTTCGAGAAGACACTACAACGTATTCGGGAACACTATTGGTTTAGTAAGATGAGAAAATTCGTAAAAAAATACGTTTCTTCATGCCTTGAATGCGCACACCACAAAGTACCTGGAGGCAGACGGGAAGGTGAACTCCACCCAATAGAGAAGGTCAGTACACCTTTCCATACGGTTCACGCCGATCATCTGGGACCGTTCGTGAAAAGTAAAAAGGGTAACTGTTATTTATTAGTATTAATTGATGGGTTCACCAAATACATCAATATAACGCCGGTACGGAATACTAAGTCTGTTACTACTGTTAGGATCATTCGTGAACACATTAGCTATTTCGGCGCTCCTACGCGATTAATTACCGACAAGGGATCAAGTTTCACGAGTGCAACATTTAAGGCGTTTGTATCGGCTTATGGTATCAAACACATTGTAAACGCCGTAGCAACGCCCAGGGCTAATGGTCAAGTCGAGCGGTTTAATAGGACAATACTAGATGCTTTATCGGCTTCGAACCATGGGAGAGACGATAAATCCTGGGATGATTGTATCGTTGATGTCCAAGTAGGTATTAACACGACTAAGCATAAAACAACACAAAAAAGTCCATCGGAATTGTTGTTTGGCTTCAATATAACCAGTAGAGCTGATGGGATCATGAATACCGTTATCCATGAAACTCTAAACCGAACACCTGTCGAAAAGCTTCAAGATTTACGAGAAGAAGCCAGCCAAAACATAAATCGACAGCAATCTAAAGACGCAGAACGATTTAACAAACATAGAAAGCCTAGTACGACATATAAGGAAGGCGATCTGGTGCGTGTTGAGCGTCAGGTACCTCACGACGGAAAATCACAAAAATTAGTTAATAAGTACCAAGGACCTTACCGTGTAATGAAAGTGCTCCCTCATGATAGAATTGTAATAGAAGACACCCCAATCACTCGCAAAACTGGGCGATACGAAGCTATAGTAGCTATTGATAAAATCCAACCTTGGTTGATGTTTAACAGAAATTTTGATAGCGACGATTCTGGAAGCGATAGTGCGAATGAGAATGATTGTTGAATGATGATAAGTTTGTGTAATCTAAGTATAAGTAATATTAATTAATTTGCTTGTTAATCAATAAAGTGAACATAATATAGCTAAAGTGACGCTTATAATTCACATAAAATAAAAAAAAAAAAAAAAAATCTATAATCACATCTTCCTTGAATGAGACATTAATTTTAGGTTACATTACATTGTATCTACCTATCATTCATTATGTATCTTATCATAAAGCACTCTTTGGATATAAATGTATTATACTTGAAGCGAGAGGACTCGCTCTCCACAGGATGGCCGAGCTGTAAGGCAATGTTAATTACTCACTTATTTTTCTGCCATAGTTAATTGTTAATTGAAGAAAGTAGGCTATTCTAATGTGTTAATTAGTAATGAATTGTAAGTTACTCGCAACAGGTATTGGTGGCGCCATCTGTGTTTTGTAATAAAAACAAAGATGGCGGCCACCAATCTTATTAGTGGCATTCGTATCGCAACTCTCGACCTGGGTAGTCGATACTTAAGTAAAATACTGTTGAGAATAACACCAATCAGTGAAAATACTTTTTAATCATACGATTAGTTAATTTGGAATTGTGAAGCGAAGTGAAGTGAAGTGATTGTGAAAAATGGAACAATAAGAAAAATAAAAGGAATATTGTCAAAAGATACGGTGTATTGAATCTTCCTCTTCTGATCCTAAAACTATATTTGATTGCTGAAAACAAATTGTTAAAATTAGTTTATTTAAACAAAATCTATTAATAAAATAAAAATAGTTAATCTGGATATTATAGTTTTATTAATCTCATTTACTGAAAGAACTATCTCTTGCAGTCTTTTATTGATAATAACTTACTCCTTTCTTTTTGTATTAAATTTAGCTCCTGAATCTGAATAACCGTGGAAACTTAAAACAGTGTTTATAATATTACTGGGATGGGATATACTGACCTTACACCAAACTTTTCCGTCTTTGATTGCGCCGTCTCCGTTGGCATTTAACGCCGTTCGCGTTGCGATTCTCACACTAACGCCGCGAATATTCCCTTGCTTGCCTCGATTATTGTATCCGGCTGCTATATCTTTATTAGAGCTAAGGAAATCCGCAACGACGTGGGCCCTCACTGCAAGAAAAAACAATAGTAATTTTAAAAAATTGGGACTGGGTAGGTATTTTTTATTAGGTTATTTTACCATTTAGAGGTAGGTATTTAGTAGTAAATTTCATTTACTTTATAACAAAACAGCAGTGTTATATTATGTACTAACGGCATCATCATTTTTAGAATACTTAACAACTTCCACATTGAATAATTTTTGCAAGATAATTAGTACCTAAATCACAAAACAATAATAATCTTTCATTCTGAACTACAGTGTTGCCAGCTCTAGTGAGCGATTTAAAACGATAAGCTATCTGAAAAGGGACGGTTTCGAAGGGCAGCGAGCAGTTTTCAAACAATGTTATTAAATAATCCGTAGATATTTGATGGAATCAGGCATTACTTTGCAGAAGTCCATTTTAAATAAGAATTATATAATGTGGGTAATTTTTTTTATTTAATTTGTGTGAACTAGGCCATTAGTCATTCTTTATCGCGGAATCAAAACTCCGTATTCAAAGAATTGTCTACCTATTATTATCTATCTACTTACATTATGATTATCTACCTAAATTATCTATCTACATATTGTGTATAACAAGTTTTACAACTGCAGGCTTTAAATTGGGATGTTGACTGATTTTGGGAAAGTGTTTAAAACGATGCGTATGGGCCTAATATACCCCAAAATGTTTAAATTTACTTTTTAAAACAACTAATATTTTAATTATCATGTATTTTAAATGCCGTATTAAATTTTGCTCCAAAACGCCAGTGACGTCACGTGTTCAATTACCACAGAGTAATTTTCTATAACACTGTAAAGTGACAAGCAAAGAGAATATAACCACTACTACCTAGTCTGTGCTACGTTTAGTGACAAGTTGATTCGATGTTTTCTGTGTATGTATTGTTATGTATTAAAATATGAGTTCTAAGTTTTTTGAGCTTATTGATTTATATACTATATGCTTTGGTTAATTAATACACTTTGGATCTTAGAATCTACGATTACTATTATATATTCATTGTTGGTTATAGAAATAATGATTTTTGGTATAATAAGTAGGTACTTACACGGAGGTCTTCACATTTCTAAATTCAGCAGAGCAGAAATTATCCTTTGTCGAGAAGAAATTGGCCACCGTAAAACAATCAATTCTCGGCAAATTGGAATTATTTGCCTTTATGAAGCCACTTTCCATCATGGTAGAATATTCAAGAGTCGAAATCGAAAAATAGGCGCGGAATTCACAGCACAGATAAATAATCACAGAAATCACTCTAAAATACTAAGCAGTTAAGCGCAACGAGCTATATACTCATTGGAGTTTTGGCGGGAATGCGAAAATGTGCTGTTGTTGATTTTGTGTTATTTACTAAAACCTTTGTTTTATAGAGTGTTAATGTGTAATAATAGTGGATTATTAACCATTAAGTGTTCGTAAACTTGCATGAGTGAAAGGCAAATAGTACAAAGACGAAAAACGTGTATTTTCGTATTCTATCCAAAACTCCATAGAAGCTTCAGTAAACTATCCACCAATTTACTGAAGCGTCACTTCGACTCGACCGCGCCTAGACTAAACTTTAACGTGACTTTGACGACTTTCATGCACCAAAACTAGAGATTTATTTAATGATTAAACGAACTTACCTGTAAGTTAAGTTCTATCATAATTATGTGAAGTAGTGAGTTTGAAGAGATTTTATATATACACTTGTAGATTTTATATATACACTTGTAGTAGCACGCATAATGTCGCCTTGTCTATGCACTAAGTTCAGAGAGAGAAAAAAAAAATATGTAGGTAGACCGCACAATTTCATTATTTCGTGCGGTCGGCTGGTTCTTCATTTAGTTCAGAGCTTATCAGTTCAAGTAGATATTTCACTATTCGGGACCTATGAAATAGGTAATCTGGGTGGGCGGGATGCTATCTCTTCAAACTCACTACTTCACATAATTATGATAGAACTTAACTTACAGGTAAGTTCGTTTAATCATTAAATTATGTTACAGTATTGAGTTTGAAGAGATTTTATATATACACTTGTAGATGTTGAGAGAAGTTGTGAAATATCTATTTCAGTTGAAAGTATTACAGAAGTAAATATATTTAATATTTCTTCAATAAATGACATAATAAATGTACTTAATCACTCAATTAAAAGGTAATGTTTCTTAAATAAACTATTAACATAATAGCTACAGTAAATTTTAGCATAAATCAATCAATTTTACTTCTAGCAAAACAATGATTTGATTCTGTATATGCTGTCTGTTATATGCCTGTTATAAAACTTGGCAAATATTGTAGAGCCGCCGGACCAACCGGCAGTCTTCCTGATAACATCCAAATTCACACCGAGCTTATGAGCTTTTGAGGTGTCTAGTACTATGTGCAGAGTACTGTGTGATATCTATTCCACAGACCCACAACGTATACTCTTTATCCATCTGCTAAGTGTTTGGGGAGAAACTTTATTATATGGTTTTTTATAGAAATAAAAATAGAGGTGTGATGATCACGTAATGCCGCTACATTACTTTTAGATAATCCGTTAATAATTAAGCCGGACCTATGTCAGGTCTGTCTCGAAAAATTGGCAGCATCAGCGTTGGCTGAGTTGCGTTTACACTTGACGTTTTTATTAAGTCAGGGATCCTAATGGAAATATCATTCCGCCAATTTTGAAAATTTCGGATATCTATTTTTGAAATAGTTTGTACTCTATACGCTGTTACCAGCGCCAGCAGGGTAACTAGCTTCTTTAGTGATTTTTTCTAAAGAATGAGATTAATTAGGAATCCAAGTGGCTAGAGTTTCAATTACTAATGTAGTATCCCAGTGGATTCATACTTGGGTAAGGGAGGGCGAAGCCTAAATATACCCTTAAAACACAGTCGTCTGTGCTTATCTGACTTCCTAATACTAAGGAAGGTGTAGATCTAAACCCATTTAGAGTGCCGTATAGCGCTCCCGATTGAAATAACTCTGTTAAAACATGAATAATAACTGGAATGTGTAAGTATCATATTACTTAATTTAATTATCTGACAGAGACGCTATTAATGTGTCTAAAGAACCGGGAGGGAGTTTTCTTATTAGAGACTCCCGCACAATACTCCGGCATCCAGGGTAATGTGCCGCTGGATCTGGCAGAAACTGGAATGAGAGATTATTAGGTCCTCAGAAGTTTGAAAAAACCAGTGGTTTAGTTTGTAAAAAACTGGTTAAATAGGGGATACCAAGGTTCAGCTGGCCATGTTGGCCCGACCAGTATGCACTTAGCTTTGTCGCTAATAATTTTCATCAATGTTTTTTTTTTAAATTGTTGAGAAGGAAGGGAACCCGTTTTTACGGGTTCCTGGTTCATGGTATTTTTATACAATTTTGACCAATTCACAGAGAAAGCGTCAAGCATCAGGGTCTTTGTGCCATGATATGTATACAGGACATTTTTTATTTATTCAACTAGCAATCATGTCAATCTCTGGTAGCCCGAAATTGTTAATGATTTGCTGAAAGGCAAGATCAGATAGTTCCCATTCAATATCCGGGTGAATACACCTTGATTCAGTATCTGCTATAGTATTTTCTGTAGATGGAATGTATAGCGCTGTTATAAATAGAATTCGCGCTTCACACCATTGTCGTATATCTTTGGTCAGTTTGTGAGATGGGGGAATTGGATTCCTCCCATACGATTAATGTAAAAAATCGCAGTTGTATTATCTATTCGCAAGATAATATGACAATTGGATAAATCCTCTAGACAAATTTTTAATCTTATGAATGTGAAGTTTTCTTTCATCCCGACTTCAGCTCCCGCTTGCCGTTTTTCCCGCACAGGCTATCCCCCAACCCCCCATAGTCGAAGCATCTGAATTCGTCAAATTTAATTTGATTTTTTGGATTTTCGATAGATTTAATCCACCAATCGAAATCCGACTGTAAACTTACAGGCAAATTCATGTATGTACTTTTCATTTTTGTAATGTTATCCATACATTCGCTATAGTTATGTGATATTAGACAGGTATCGTTAAGATATATTGCCGATAAATAATCAGCACAGCGTGGCATTCTGACCACCGTTTTCATTATTTTTGTGAAGACAAAAGGTGCCGTATTGACACCAAACGGTAGGGCATTAAATTCATACAAGTTACCGTTCAAACTAAATCTTGAATATTTTTTAAAGTTATCATGAACTTTCACTTAATAATATGCGTCTTTGAGATCAATAGTTGACTTGAGACAACATCTTGAGATTAGTTTGATCATTATTCTAAAATCTTCTAATTCAAATGAACATGTTGAATGAACTCGTTTAGCTTTTTCAAATTTAGGATAAAGCGTGCTTTTCCGTTCGGTTTGGGTAAAAAGATATTGGATATCCTCACAGGGCTCACAGTGAGGTATAGCACCTATAGAAATTAAATTATGTATAGCTTGATCAAATTCAAGTTTTTCTGAGTGTGCATAATTTCGGGGTTGAGGTATACAATGCTGATATGGAGTTTCAGTGAACGGAATTTCATAACCACGTATCCACGATAAAATTATTTTATCTGCGGTTATTTGTGACCATTGGTTGTAAAAACCAGATAGTCTACCGGCGTAATTTACCGTATTGTCTAGCGGCGGCCGCGACTGAAGTTCAGTCGCGATGTCCTCGATGATGGCGAGTGCTGTTGCCTCTGAGGTGCAGACTCCTTCATCTTTGAGGGCGCCGATGGCTGCTGTCTGTGGTTTTGAACCGGAGCCTTCCCGTTTCAATTTCTGTTAACGACTTGATGCTTTGGTTTTGTAGCAGTAGTCTTGTTAGAGGTGGAAGCTTTGAGATCCACACCTGTTTTATTGATCGCTTTTGCGGTCTTTAAAGTTTCGGCTAGTTCTTGGCTACAAGAAAACTATCTATTATCGTGAGCAGCATCTGATCTTTCAAGTCCTTCTTTAGTACAGCCAATATGAAATTTCGCCTCGTTATTGACTCACTGAGTTGTGTGTCACAGATGATGCGCCCAGCATCAATCAGCAGCTTTAGAACAGTTGGATCTTTATTATCCTTACTAAGAAGAGTCTTATAGGCTCGTCAAGACAAGCAATACCGCTGCTAATTTTGCCTTAGCTTGGTTCTGTTCGTGGAACATCCTCACTGCTGGAAGCACCTTTAATCACTGGTGGTGGAGATACATCCTCCAGTATTGTCACGTTGGCTATATCCAGCAAACGATCGGAACTCGCGTGTAACGCGCTAGTCGACGGTCTTGGTTCGCGTAGCTCTTGATTTTCGTTTTCAACATTAACAGCAAATTGCAAATTTGTGTCTAATATACGTAATTATACGTATACCTTCATATTATTATCATAGGATAACCTCAACAAGTTGCTATATGCATGGCGTATTAGGTACGCATAGGTATACAGCGAGTAAGATGAACTCGTGGCGTTGCATCGTGAACTCGAGTAAAAAATAGATTAAGTAACAACTCGAATCGTTGGAACGTGAAACCTCTTATACATTATTATCGGTAAGTGGTAACTCGAATTGTTGAAACGTGAACATTAGAACTTAACTTATATAGTTAAAATGTTACCTTCCGGTTCGTTTCATATTATTATTATAGGACAACCTCAACAGGTTGCTACATGCATGGCGTATTAGGTACGCATAGGTATACAGCGAGTAAGATGAACTCGAGTAAAAAATAGGTTAAGTAACAACTTGAACCGTTGGAACGTTAAACATCGTATGTATTTAAGTGACAACTCAAACGTGAACCGAAGAAATTCCAAATTACTTAAATAGTTAAAATGTTACCTTTCGGGTCGTTTCATCTTTTTATTATTATAGATAACCTCAACAGGTTGCTATATGAATGGCGTATTAGGTACGCATAGTTATACAACGAGTAAAATGAACTCGAGTAAGAAGTAGGTTAAGTAACAACTTGAATCGTTGGAACGTTAAACCTCGTATGCATTATTATCGTTAAGTGACAACTCCAATCGTTGAAACGTGAACATTAGAACTTAACTTAAATAGTTAAAATGTTACCTTTCGGGTCGTTTCATATTATTATTATAGAATAACCTCAACAGGTTGCTATATGCATGGCGTATTAGGTACGCATAGGTATACAGCGAGTAAGATGAACTCGAGTAAAAAGTAGGTTAAGTAACAACTCGAATCGTTGGAACGTTAAACCTCGTATGCATTATTATCAGTAAGTGACAACTCAAACGTGGACCGAACAAATTGCAAATTACTTAATTAGTTAGAATGTTACCCTTCGGGTCGTTTCATATTATTATTATAGGATAACCTCAACAGGTTGCTATATGGATGGCGTATTAAGTACGCATAGGTATACAGCGAGTAAGATGAACTCGTGGCGTTGCATCGTGAACTCGAGTAAAAAAAAATGGGTTAAGTAAGAACTCGAATCGTTGGAACGTGAAACCTCATATGCAATCGATAGTTATCGGTAATTGTGCAAATTACTTACAATTATTCCCACTCGTCGTTATGTTTCCTCTTCGGCATCTTGATTTTGACGAAAAAACTTGTTAACACGGAGAAACTTAGAAAAACCAACTTTGTAGTGCGACGCGGCGGAGCACTGCAACGTGAATGAAGAACCAGCCGACCGCACGAAATAATGAAATTGTGCGGTCTACCTACATATTTTTTTTTTCTCTCTCTGAACTTAGTGCATAGACAAGGCGACATTATGCGTGCTACTACAAGTGTATATATAAAATCTACAAGTGTATATATAAAATCTCTTCAAACTCAATACTGTAACATAATTATATATTATTATTTATATAACTTGACACTAGTTAAATGAGCAAATCATGTGGAGCCAAAAACAAAACAAAAAAAATATATACTCATTCCGATTGAACAAGTGACGTCACGGGCGTTTTATGTCACGTGATTTCGGAGTGATGTGATTACACTTTGATTATTTAATTTAAATTAAATTCCTTAAAAATAATCAAAAATATTGTGTTTAATAGGATTTCTGTCACAAAAACTACCGTTTCGCGTCAAAATTATATTTTTATTTGAATACAGTCAACAACCCAATTGACTTTGAATTTATATACTTACACTTTGTACTTGGTGTGCTTTTTCGCCATTAAGTCGTCCATCGCCCATTTTAACCAACTTCAAAAAAAGAAAGTTCTCAATTCATTTGTATTTTTTGTAGGTGAGCAACCACAAATCTTGAATGTAGTGTCTAACCGTTGTCTCACTCCATTCGCCTTCTCCGTTCCGTCGTGAGTAAATACCTAATATGGTCCATGCTTAGTTCTGTTCATACACCCGAACTACGAGAAGTCATCCGACTATAAATATGATCACAGTGCTCCATCCGTGCGAAGCCGGAACCGGATTGATAGTTATAAAAAAATGTACGGGTCAACTCGAGAACCTCTTCAGTTTTTGTCTGGTAAATTTTTATCGGCGGTAAAATTTTTAATTTTTACAATAACGGCATTATGCTGATCTGTAAAAAAAGATCAGCCTATTGCCGTTTTTGTCACTCTTTGCGACTGTTAGGTATAGTTATGCTAGCTTGCGTTCATATAATGCGTTCACAAACAAATTAGGAAGTTAAAATTTAAAGTGAATATAAAATATATAATAATAAGTTTTCAAAACGCTGTTGGCTTAATAATTTCAGCCTAAAAGGGACAGTCTTGGTGAAAGGACGATCATAGGACGGACGGACATTGAATAGGACGGAAAGCCATCCTAAATAGTGCGGTCTGGCAACATTGAATCTGCGGTCTGAAGCTACGTTGAAAAAGCAAATTTCGAAAAACCGCTTGTACAATTTTAAAATTTCTTTTAAAATCAAACTATTCTCGGCTAGACCACATTATTAATTGTCATGTAGCATTTCATCAACACATTTTTTTAAATACTGTACGATTTCTGCCTAAAACACGATTTTATTAGAAAAAGTAAACAACCGAACTTTCCGACGAGAATAGCACTAACGTTTTCGAACGATTCGTTCAATGTACATGAGACAAAATATGGGTTTGTATAGCGTTGTCCTTTTTTAACTTTTGCGATAGTAGATATGTGACATAGACAAGTTTTGTTCATTCTTTCGGGAGCTTTGCGATACCTATGCGATCTTGCTTTTTGGCTGGGTGGTACCAAAGTAAAGTTGATATGGTTAGCTCCCGCATAGCGACCAAATCGCATTGGGCTCGGAATCATAGACTAAGTAGTATACTACGTATAGACCGACATCTGTTGAACTTTTCGTTGGACCTTCTGGGATCTGCTCAAATGATACATGACAGATGTCATGTGGACGGAGGTCTGTGACGTCATGACTTTTTTTTTTAATCGGGACGATCAGTTTTAGGCAAGGGCAGTACCCCAAATATTTTCGGGTGGAATTCCTACATCCTACTTTTGCTTATTTTAAAGTTGTGGATGAGAAATAAAACAACAAATCATATTGAATTATTTATTTTTTTACTTTAAATATTTTATTATATTTTAATAAAGCCTTACTTTGCATTCTGATGCAAGGAACCTGCCTCTGGGGAGGTTCCTTCTTTCTAATCTAATAACATCAGTACCACGAAGAATTTTATTTAATATGTTAATGCTGTCCAGCCACCTTTTTGATCTCGTCTTACAGAAAGGGAATACAGTGGTGGTCATATAATTAGAAACACAAGTCACTTGGTAATGTTAATTACTTTTATGTTGTTATTGCAATTAATTGGAGGTCAAAGATTCATTTATCACACATGTACATTTGTAACTCGTAGTTTAAAAACCTTCATTAACAATCACTCAATTAATTACAAATTATTAAAAAAATGACTTTCATAAAAGTATCAATATCTTTAGTAGTGGCAGACGGACAACTAATCAAAAACAAACCGTGACTTACATTCTAATATTGACTACAATACATCTTTTATAATGTCATCGCTTAAGCTGTTTGTCTCCTTTTCTCATTCACTTAGTTAGGCAACATTCTGAGTAATTTAATTATTAAAAATTGGTAAAAAATATGACCTGTGATGCAGCAAGAAGAAAAATTATAGTGAATTTTCATTTCAAACGAAAATGGACTTACAGAAAAATAACCACTCATTTAGAGTGTTCAATAAAGATGGTATTTAACGCCATTGTACACTACAAATAGCATGGTACATCAGATAATGTGGCTAGAAAAGCTCGGCCAAGGAAGACCACAATTCAAGAAGACAGACTTATGGTTCATTTTGCTAAGGCAGACCCCTTTAAAGGTTCTAATGTTATTCGAAAAGAAGTATTTTCCCAGGGCGACCTGGAGTTTTGTTTCAAGTTTTAAGTGTTGATTTCCGGTGTTTTTAATTAGTTGTCCGACTCAGCTCATTGTATTGTAATGCTATTTTAATAAAATATTTTTATATTTTTAAACTACCACTTTGTGTATTTACTTAACCTATATTTTTATGCAATAAAAGAATAGGTACATCCATATAAACAATTGTGAACCCTCTTTTACAATCCAAAAAATGGTTAACAAGTTAGTCTTTAATGAAGCTGGAATTGAAGGCTGGTGTTTCTAATTATATTACCACCACTTTATATGCAATTTAACGCCCTGTTGTTTACTATTGCACTTGGGTACACTATGTAGTGGTTATATTCTCTTTGGGTACACTGCACTGCAATACATTGTCAGTATTTCCGCACACAATACACCACACCAGAATCCGGGAGATTTCTGATTTTCTAGAATTCAGCACATCTACCAGCTTGAAGCGGAAAGAAAAGTACGCTAGCAAACAAGTATATAAAAAATAAATTAAAATATCAATAACGATATTGAAATGTCAAAGACATTGACTTTATTTCACAAATCACAACACAGATTACTATATATGGCTTTAATTTACCACAAAATGGGAACAGACGAAAAAGCGGCGCGCATGAAGTGAGGGCATGAATGAATGAACGTTCGCACAGATTAGTAAAAACAATGTATCATTTGAGCGCCTCATTTCAAGAAGGTTTATTTTTTTTCTATGAAGATTACAGCCCGTGCTCGGAATCTTAAATGGGGTGGTAAGCCCCCAGGTGTAATTTTGCAATTGAATCAAAATATAGTGTTTGATCGCTATTAAGTTGCTTTTGACTAAATGCCGCTTCAGAGGACGAAACTATACTCATAAAGAATATGATTGAAAGGGCCACGCTGACGAATTTCGGTAAGTGGCTATGTCCTTTATTTTGGATTGCTACTTTTTTCACGCTCGCTTCATTAATTTTCGCTTTATGCTTCAGTTCACTTTGCTGCTTTTCATTTTTGCTTACTAACCCTTCTTCGATAGGTAATAATGATAGTTTTACGACTGGTCTTTTTAATAAACCGTTCTTGGTTTTTAAAGTGACAACTCTTACTTTGTTGTCGTTTCCTGGGTGTACTTCGATTATTCTTCCTACTGGCCATTTTCCCGCTGGCATATTATCATCATGTATAGTGACCACGTCTCCGACTTCCAGGTTTCTTTGTCCTTTAAACCATTTGCTTCTCACCGATAGCTGGGTTAGATATTCTGATTTCCATCGCTTCCATATATCTTTAAATGTTTTGTTGACTAAATTCCATCTTGTCCTTGCATCCTGCGCTGTCTCAATAACTGCTGTGTCTCCTCTTTGCGTTAGGAAATGTGCTGGTGTAAGAAAATCGATATCATTCTTATCATCCGATATTGGGCACAGCGGCCTTGAATTTAACGCGCCTTCAATTTGCGCTAGCACTGTGCTGTATTCTTCAAACGTCAATGCTTGCTCTCCGATTCCTTTTTTCAACAATTGTTTCATACTTCTGATTGACCTTTCCCATATTCCACCTGCACTAGCCCATGTTGGACAGTTCCAATGCCACTCGATGTTCAATTCTGAAATTTCTTTGTAAAAACTCTCGCTAAAAACCCGCTCCAGCTGCTCAAACTCTTCTTGAAGGATTCTATTCGCTTTGGAAAAATTTGTGGCATTATCTGAGTAAATATGTCTCGGGGCTGATCTTCGCGCTGCCATGCGACGTAAAGCTGCAATAAACGATTCGCTGCTTAGATCGGATACCACCTCAATATGCACTGCTTTGGTAACCATGCAAATAAATAGAGCTATATATCCTTTCGACGTTTTTATTCCTCGTCCTTTATTACTTTTCACTGAAATAAATCCAGTAAAATCAACACCTGTGTGATAGAATGGAGGTGCCGGGTTCGTTCTGTAATCAGGAAGGTTGCCCATTATTTGATGTAGTTTCTTGGGCTCTCGTTTTTTGCATGTAACACAGTTCCGTAATCGCTTTTTCGTGGCCCGGTTTCCTTGTACAATCCAATATTTCTGGCGTAATAGGGATAAAGTCAACCTTGCTCCTCCGTGAAATGATAGTTCATGTGCTTGATCAATCAGTAGCTCAGTTAATCGTCCGCTGTATGGTATAATAATTGGATATTTCATATCTTCACTAATATTAGCATTCTTAAGTCTTCCTCCCACTCTCAAAATATTGTCCTGATCCAAAAATGGATTTAAGCACAAGATTTTGCTGGTCGCTGACAGTGCTTTTTGAGTTTTTATATTTTCAATCTCGGCCGTAAATTCTATTCGTTGTACATGTTTGATAATTGCTAACTTCGCTTTTTTCAAGTCGTGTAATGTGAGATACTTGCTAATTGGTTTATGTTTTGATGGTGTAATCGCTCGTAATATCCAGGCTAATATTCTTGTTATTTTTGTGAATGAACTATAACGCTCTATTAAACTGTCGATTATGCTTTCTGTTTCTGTCTCCTTCTGTATAACATTCACTTGTTTTCTGGTTTCTAAGTCAGTCAAAAACTTTTTGCTTTCTCGCTCTATTTGAAAATCTGTTTTTGACAAAAATTCCGGGCCTTGCCACCATAATGAATTTTCTTTCAGCTGCGATGACTGTCGTGACGTCTCACGAATGGTATCATTAGCAACACTACATTATCTATGGTAAACTTATAAGACTATTTGACATATGGCAACACACTGTATCTTATTCCGTTTCCTGTTATGAAAGTTTATGTCTATTCTAAGTTTGCTGTGCTTGAGAAATGGCGGGGACGCTTAGGAGAAGTTCATCAATTATGAAAGCTAAGTAGCTAGCTAATACGGTAACTAGTAATAACATACTCACCAATTGTTTGTGTCATTAATAATGTGTATAATTCTATAGCAGACAAGGAAATAGGTCTGAGCTGTGTTTAGTGATCTGGCGCCGCCTTGGTATAATGGCGGCAATGCTATGATATGTGATGATGGTAAATATCTCTGGATTTCGGTGAGTACTTAAAGGTTAATACACTCAAGGTAATTGCTTGGGCTTGGAATGTGGATATTGGTCGAACGGCGGTGTCGTAAGAGCCGGTCCAGTTCAGACTTATGATGCCTCCACGCTGTTGGAATATGAATACTTGTTGAATGGCGGCGTTGTAAGAGCCGGTCCAGTTCAGACTGATGTTTCCACGCTGTTGGAATAAGGATGCTTGTTGAATGGCGGTGTCGTAAGAGCCGGTCCAGTTCAGACTGATGTTTCCACGCTGTTGGAATAAGGATGCTTGTTGAATGGCGGTGTCGTAAGAGCCGGTCCAGTTCAGACTGATGTTGCCACGCTGTTGGAACTGACGCGAATCATAATATTTATCATGGCTTGTTGGGCTTATGCACTGTCTAGATGATGACTTAATGCTGCCGATGATTCGCACTATTTATGACTGTTCTTGGGATTGGCATAGTTAGTGGTCGACTTACCTGCTGGACAATGTTATGCACAATCGTGGTTTGTGTATGGTCGGCAGCTGGATGCCTCGGCGGCTAGTTCGCGCCACAGACCCAGGTTATAATTCAGTTATTTCTGAGCAACTAAGAGAGGTGTGGGCCAGGGGCGCGTGCACTGGTCCAACCTATAGTCCCGAGGCCTCGGGCATTTGCCGCTGCGGCGGGCTAGAGTCTCAGCTGGGTCTGGTGGTTGAGGATTCAGAAATTCGAAGAGGAGAAGTAACAAGAGTGATTACTTCCTGTGTTGTGTTGAATTATTTACCGTTGTAACCAAAGTGAACAGTCAGTCCGCATCAGTCTAATTACATGGATGAAGGTTGTTTGTCAGCACATCAGATGAGTCTAAGTACATTGTATGGTCTAAGTACATTGTATGTTGTTTCAGTGCACCTGAAGGTTGATTTGCCAGTCCCGCATAACATATGCTCAGAGTGCCTATACATAATAACATAGTGTGTTGAACTAGGTACTGATGTGTTCTAAGACCTATCCATAATAACTTAATGTATTGAACTATATACTGATATATTCTAAGACCAATATATAATAATGTAGGGTGTAGAACTATGTGTTATAAGAAGGGTGAAGTTTATGTGGGGTCATCTTATTATATTAATAGGTAGGAATCTTTATTATTAGGTATGAGTAGGAAATGGGGTCTGACCCATATATTAGTAGTAGGTAGGATAGGTAGGGCCAATGGCAGTTGATTAGTCCGGTGAACACCGGCTAAACCATGGTTCCACATTACATGTGGAATCATGGTGCCAAACTATAATTACAGGTGGTGGCAATTTGAAGTGAGACGCAGACGTGTCAACTAAAGCGAAGCAGATGGAAATAGAGGTATACGAGGAAGGTACTTAAACAAGGAGTCCTTGAAGAACTCAGGTATGAAAGTCATACTTAATTATGATTTATTATTATCGTTGCGCCACGTTAAGATTTTGTTTTTTGCCACAACCATTCTCATGTAAATGATTATCAACCCTATCAGGGCGTTAACGTGGGCGCGGCGACATGGTGGAGATGCTGGGATTCCGAATATCCATTCGGAATTCTGAACATTCAGCAGAGAAAAGGATTATTACTAGAAACATTTTATTTAGAATTGGTGCCTGGTGGCGGCATCTGTTGTGGAGTTTCGAAACCAATGTGAAATATTCGATCTTTGAAGTCAATGCATTATCATGTTTAATTAAACATTTTGTGTATGAATATCGATAAAACGTACTTAATTAAATTTTAAAATGTTGATGTATTTATGAATGTGTTGAAAAACATTCATTTTTGAGTTTTGTGACCAATATTTGAAAACCTGACTTAAAAGTGGCGCCACTATACTTGACTGTTGACTTCGACCTCAAATGACTCGTATTTCAAACAAAAGAAAATCCTTTAAATTGTATTTGTTTACAATTGTGTTTACAACAACTATTCGTAGCTAAAATTTTATTTACGAATTTATATTATGTTTGAACAATGTTATAATATACTGAAGTTAAACAGAGGCAGAAGAAGAGAAGTTACGATTTTACTTCGGGAGCGAAAGTAAACAAACAATGATATGTTTTATCGATGTGGTTCTAAATACTTTTTTCTTATATTGTATTTGTCGTATTTAATTACGTCTTTATTTTACGAATTACAATATATTGGAAAGTTTACAGTAAACTTCGATTAGCGACTACGAGATATTGGTGACATTTAAAATAGGCAGCCATATTTGTTGTTTTGGAAATTATGCTGTACAATAACAAACAAAGAAATAATTAAAAGGAGATTTAATAACAGTATGTTTCTCCGCTTTCTCATAAAAATGTACGTTACGCAAAAGGTAAAGTTATATTTATAGAAACAAAATGATCATGCCAACCAATTTTTCGAGCGGACACCGGCTTCACCGGGCACAGGTTATAGTGAAATGAAACTAAGAGAGAAATAAGAAACAGGTTGGGAACTTGGTGTTACGCCAGCGTGGTGTTTTCCTAAATGGTGCATGCCTGCATGGGCTATATTTATTGGCTTAAGCTGCGTGATTTGCCACCTTTGGCTAGAAATTGTATGTTGCCACTAGCAGTGCTGGTTGTTTGCTGGACGCTTCCAGTTATATTTTCAATTACTAACTTTGTTCAGTGTGTGCTAATTAACCTTATTGCATATTGCATTGACACAACAAACTCTATGAAGATAGTTTGATAGGCAATTTTCCTTGAAGCTTAGTTTAGCTGCCCGCAGCTTCTCATGCGTGGAGTCAGGAAAGAAGTGGCTCATAGCACACAGGTATAATGTTGCTTCCCATTGGTGAAAGAATTGTTACTGAGATTAGCGGTGACAAACAAAGAAACATGGTTATATAGATAATTCAAGATTATTTATTCACATGGGTCCTGGGTAAGCGCTCATTAAAGTTAAGATAAATAAATGGTGCCATTTCAGATAGAGATGGGCAGACGGAGTGTAGGGTTTCTTTTCAAGGGGTTTTTATAATGTCTTAATGCTAGTACTGTTATTACTTAGTACTTTTGTTACTAGTACTTTATTTACTGCTAATAATGTCCAGGGCTGTTTGCCTCTATGCATCTTTGTCATTTACATAATCCTTCATTTTTTAATAAAACTAGCTTTGGCCTGCAGTTAAACCTGTGTGGTGTTTCCCACAGGAGCCATGCAATTTCCCAGAATGAAGGGTAACCTATGTTACTCTCCGGTCCTACTAAATTAAATCTATGAAAAAAAAGGGGGGGAGTATCACATCAGTTCATCGAGACAATACTGCATGAAAGAAGGACAAACCTACAAACACACTTTATTATAGTACTGGTTAAATCAAATAAGCCAGTATATTGCTGTTTTTACATTATATAACATTATAGCAATTATAGTTATGCTAATCTTAAATGAAGGCATTATATAACAATTTACTATACACTCTTTTTTTAACCGACTTGAATAAAGAAGGGTGTTCTCAATGAATATACTTCTAGATGTTTAAACTTTACTCATGATAATTATCTCAGTTTTTCTTTTGAGAATTTTACTATAGAATCTAACACCGTCAGCCCACAAACTATTTATTAGGTTTTGTTACGAAATTAGAGTGGACTGTATCTAATTCTACCTGGAGAAGACTTGTTTGATTTGCACAATGGGATAGGAGGAAATAAGTGGGAACTCACCGGGGTCGTGGTCGGTCTTCCTGCTGACTTTTCTCCTATGATATGCTTCCAAGGGGCCCCTTTTTCACACGTATGAGCACGATATCACTGGTCTTAGAGGTCTTATGTGTTTTTGGAAGCTGTTTACACGGTTCAGATATTTTTATGATTATTTTATCGTTTTGCACCGGCGGTTGAGTTTTGAAGATGGCGGAACATGAAGTATGTGTGTGGGGGGGAAAGGGAGCGAGGAGTATAGAATTATTCAGTTCCACTATTGTCAAAGTCATAGGTCCATACGCGCGAAAATTTAAAAATCAGTATGCTTTAACATTATCTTCCCCCCCTGCTGACGAATTGATGAGACAGAAAAGTCTAAAAGTAAAATTTGTTCACAACAACCAATGCAGGTAGTTATTTTGTTTGCTAAATATGATAAGATGATGATATAAAATGTTCTAAGTAAAATAATAATTGTTGAGATACAGACTAAGTACTACAAGCATATGAAATGGTATGAAAATGAGTTGCTAATCAGTCATGTTTGGTAATGGACACAACTTCACTAGCGGTCTTTTAAAGACACCTTGTGCTGTCCTGACTGAGGCAGAACGAGGAACACCATCACGCCCAGGATATAGTTCTATAATTCTACCAAAACGCCATCGTAGTGGATGAGTATTCTCGTCTTTGATAACAACCAGTTGGTTGATGTTTACAAGAGGTGAAGCTTCAGTCCATTTCAATCGTTGCGATAAAGTGGTAAGATATTCTTTATGCCACCGAGACCAAAAATCTTGGTGCATCTTTTGCAAAAGCTGCCAACGCGTTAGTCTGTTCATGTTTGTGGTCGAATAATCTGGTGATGGCACTGTTGTAAGTGGTGCCAACGTTAGAAAGTGTCCTGGACTTAATACTGATAGATCTGAAGGATCTGTGCTCATAGGGCAAATTGGCCTTGAGTTTAAAAGTGACTCTACTTGAGTCAATAATGTGTTTAGCTCCTCGTAGGTCAATATCTGAGTGCCGACAACGCGATACAAATTTGTTTTGACGGATTTTCCAGAGGCCTCCAAAATGAGGGGCTCCTGGGGGGTTGAATTTGAATTCAATGCGCTCTGTTTCACATGCTGTGCGCATTAGGCCTTCTAATTGGGACTGTGCGCCTTTGAAGTTAGAGCCACAATCGCTATGAATAACGTTGCAACGACCACGCCTTGCTATAAACCTACGTAGAGCTGCTATAAATGCTTCTGTTGATAAATCGGAAGCAAGTTCCAAATGTAGAGCTTTTGTTGCAAAGCACACAAATAAACACAGATATGCTTTGATAGAACGTGAACCGCGATAGCGTTGAAAAGTTATGTTAAATGGTCCAGCGTAATCACAACCTACTGTCTGGAATGCTTTGATTTGAGTGATTCGGGAACGCGGTAAGTCTGCCATCGCCGGTTGAAAATGATGTGGTTTTACTCTAAAGCAACGATAACAATTTGATATAATTTGGCGAATGGCACGCTTAGGAGACAAAATCCAAAAATTTTGAAGCAGAAGATACTGCATTGTCTGTAATCCAGGATGAAAATTTTCATTGTGAGTACACTGAATGATAAGTTGAGTCAACCGATGCTTGCGGGGAAGCAAAGCTTGGTGTTTTGCTTCATAGTTGAGGTCAGACTGAGAGAGCCTACCCCCTACACGCAAAACGTGATTTTGATCCAAAAATGGGTTAAGTTTCCGAAATGATTTTGGCAAGACACGATTTGAAAGCAAAAGATTGATTTCTTCACTAAATTGAGAATGTTGAGTATGTTTAACAAGAACCATAAGAGTTTGATGCAGCTCTTGTTCGGTTAAGTGCCCTGAACACTTGTTCTTGCGCAGAGTTTTGATGAAACGAGTACAATATGTTAGAATGCGTTGAATTTTCCGTAACGAGGAAAATTTCTCCAGCAAATGATCGATTGGATGAACATCTACTGTGTTGGTTGTGATGTTCAATACACAGGCACGCTTTTCAGAGTTCAATTCGGAATCGGAATTATGCGTTATATCCAAATTGTGGGGCTCTTGAGGCCACCGTTCTTGATTCAAGGACAGCCACTGAGGGCCAACCCACCACTGGTCATGATTGATAAGCTCATCGGGTGTCAAACCACGACTTGCAGGATCCGCAGGGTTTTGTTTGCCTGGGACATGTCTCCAGACCGATTCTGGAAGCTTGCGCTGAATATTCGAAATGCGATTACCCACAAAGGCCTTGAAATTTGATGAGTTTGCCTTGATCCACGACAACACTATCATGGAGTCAGTCCATGTGTTAACACAGACTATGTTAAGAAATTTGATATAAATGTCAATGATATGCCGCATGAGGTCCGCGAGCAAAGAAGCACCACACAACTCAAGCCTTGGTAAAGTTCTACGCTTGGTAGGGGAAACGCGTGACCTTGCGCTTACAAGAACAACCTGATGTTGATTTTGTTCATTAGTGGACCGAAGATACACGGCAGCCGCAAATCCCGCCTCGCTCGCATCTGAAAATCCATGAAGTTGGTAGGACACAGCGTCATCGTATGTTATGCGCCGTGGAATTTTGAGTTGAGACAGGTGAGGCAGCTGTTGGCTATACTTCGACCAAATTCGATGGATGTCATCGGGCACAGGCTGATCCCATGAAGAGCCCAGCAGCCACAAACGCTGAATGAGATGCTTAGCTAAAAATGTTAATGGTGTTAAAAGACCAATTGGGTCATAAATGCGAGCCAGCTCAGAGAGCATGGTACGTTTGGTACACTCACGATCGATTTGGTTCACTTGATAATTGAAAATGTCCTCCTGTGAATCCCAGGCTAGACCCAGCACCTTCACAAAGAGACCATCACCATCAAAAGTTTGGTTGACATTTGACACTGCCTTGTGAGCCTCAGGTATGTTTTGCAGTACAGCCTCATGATTGCTGGACCACTTCCTGAGCTCAAACCCACCAGCGGCCATGATTTTGATCAGCTGATGCTGTAGACTGGTCGCCTCGTCTATATTTTGACAACCTGTGACGACGTCATCGACGTAGATATCCTGGAGTAACACCTGAGCTGCAGCCGGGAACGAGTCACCCTCGTCTTGCGCCAGCTGATGCAAAACTCGAATTGCTAAAAATGGTGCCGAAGATACACCAAACGTCACACGATTAAGCCTATATTCTTGAATAGGTTCATCGGGGGAACATCTAAACAAAATCCGTTGGTAATCACGGTGTTCTTTTGCGACACTGATCTGCCGGTACATTTGACGCACGTCAGCAGTAAACACGATGGCATGGAGTCTGAAACGTAATAAAATGTTGGCAATATCAGCCTGAAGTTTAGCACCTGTCAAGAGAGTGTCATTCAATGATACTCCCTTTCTATCCTTCATGGAAGCATCGTAGACCACACGCAAGCTACGATCCGCTTTTGTTACAGCGTGATGTGCAAGATAAAAACCTGAGGAGGACTGACACTCATCAACAGGAACCTTCTCCATCTGTCCACTTGATAAATACTCCATGACATGTTGGTTGTATTGTTCATGAAATGCTGGCTTCGCCAGAAGACGCTTTTCCAGCTGCAAAAAACGCCGTAGCGCTATAGGGTATGCACCCTCAAATTCTGGTGTTGAAGAATCACGAAAGGGTAAATTAACAATGTACCGTCCATTGATATCACGTTGATGTGTTTCCTGAAATATTTCCTCACAGTGTACATCTTCTACTGAGTGAGATTGCTTGTTATCTCCACAGGGTATATCATCCAACTCCCAAAACTTTTGAACGGCAACATCCAGGTCAGCATCCATTGATAAATGATTGATTGAAAGAGGAGTAGAGTATGACTGAGTTGTCAGAGTTTTTCCCATGAGTATGAATCCGAAGATTGTATTGATAGCTGTTGCTGCATGAGGACCACCGTCAACTGTCCCTGGCAAAAGAATTTGTGGGAATATCTCTCCACCAATGAGGATATCCACAGGTCGAGAAGAATGATACTTATCATCTGCCAGTTTTAAATTTGATAAATGTTCAAAGTTGTGAACATTCACAGGATGGGTAGGCATGTCACCACAAATCCTGTCCAATGTCACCGCTTCAGTTGTGAATGAGGGCTCCGACTTCCCCACCGGTCTGATTTCCAAGAACACTTTGCTTGAAGAGCATGCAGGAAGTACACCAATACCTGACATCGGGGTGTGAATTTTATGTTGAGTCAGGCCTAAACGACGAGCACAAGCTTTGGTAATGATGTGACTTTGGCTACCGGGGTCAAGCAGGATGCGCACCTTTTGGAAAGAGCCTCTACTGTCCTTCACTTCTACATTAGCAGTTGCAAGCAGAACAAAATGAGTACTTGAGGTTGAACTCGAAGCTACATTTGACAATGATGTGACTGGTGTAATAACATGTTCACCGTCAGTTTTTGACACTGAAGGTGGTTGAGAAGATGACCTACCTCCTTGTTGTTGATAGTTAACAGGCCTACTAGAGTCTGTCTTCTTTGGGAAATGCAAAAGACTGTTATGACGCTGATTACAGACTTTGCATGTATGGTTTGATACACAAGCTGCTGATAAATGATTTGAACGTAAACAATTCAGACACAATTTGTTTTGTTTCACTATCTCTGACCTCTCATGTGGAGATTTAGATAAAAACTTAGGACACATGTAAAGAGCATGGTTTTCTTTACAAACAACACATGATTGCAAGTGTGATTGAGCCAAAAGCATTGTTGGCTTTGATTGATTGATTGTTGAAGTAACACGCTTGTTATTTTGTTGAATAGATATTAATGAATTATTATTATTGTTAGTTGACAGTGATGAGCGTTCAAGAGCATTACATCTATCTATCAAAAATGTTTCTAACTCTTTGAAACTAGGAAAATCCTTGGTGGTGCTAGACAGCTCAAAAGCTTCTCGAGATGATTTGTCTAATTTTGTTAGCAAGGAGTGAAACAGAACAAAATCCCACTGTGATGTTGGCAGACCCAATGAACTGAGCATTGCTATGTTTTCACTGTATATGTTAAGCATGTTCCGCAGGCTTTGAGCCGAACCAGATTGCATTGCTTTTAAATTATTAATCTGTTCCCAACACATAAATGCTAAATACCTTTTGTTATTGTAACGATTCACTAATGCATTGTAAGCACTCAGATAATTGACCTCACAGACAGGGAAAGCACGAATAATGTTTAATGGTTCACCTGATAATGTTGTAATTAAATACTGAAATTTCTCTACATTTGTTAAATCTGTGCGGTGATGCACAAGAGAGTTATAAAGATCAATGTAGCCTGGAAAATCTTTAAACTGTCCCGCAAAGATGGGAAGCCGCATAGGTGGCAACTTGGTGTTTGATTTTGTATGTCCACCTACAGATGGTTCTATTTTAACTGGTAAGAACTTACGTTTTGCTTCTAACACCTCGAAATAAAGGTCATCAGCCTGTTCCTGGAAGGTGGTTTGCGATTGTTGCACATCTATCTCCGACGTACCGGCTTTTTGTAATTCACAAATTAAGTTAATGTGGGCCTCATTGAAAGTTTCTAAAAGTTTGTCAACTCTTGTGCACCACGTTTCTAGTCGCGTTACAAGATGAGAATCTGTTATGCACTTACGCGCGCAAGAGGCGGCGTCACGCAGGCGTTTTAGCGACATATTTCTCTTCGACTCATAATGAGCAATCATTGTTTCGCTCATTTTTAGTACACTAATGCACACACACTGTTTGTGTTTACAAAATTCAGCTAACTGATAAGATACTAACACTGATTTGACTGTCTGTCAACTTCAAATTGCCTGTCACTGCTATATCGAAAAGTCAATGACACTAAAAATGACGTATAATTTTGACGGACACTCGCAGGAGAGTATGACGTAAAAACCAATGAATTATGAATTTAACGATGACGAAGTACCCACTTACAGTAGTAGATAAAGAATAAAAATGTATGAATAATGTAGGTACTTTTAAAAATCGAACACAAAATTGTTATTATTTAGGTGCCGTATGTTACACCCAAACAATTATTTTGTAATAAGTGTTATATGTTACACTTAAAACCAACGATTGATAATGAAAATAATTTCACTCAAAATAAATGATAAAACAACAAATTGTTCACGAATATGTTCACGAAATAAACTCATCCACGCCGAGACAATGAAAGTGGTAAATGATTTAAATGCCTGTTTTGGTTTGATGTGAAATTAATTATGTGTTACGAAATGATATGATATGTGATGATGTTCCTGTTATGCTAAAATATAATTAAAAACCGATGTAAACCACGAAAATACTATGAAAAATGTTACGTTAAACTGAAACTACTTTGAGATGACGATAGAATTTTGAACTTTTTATTTGTAATTGATTTTTGTGAACAAATATGGCTGACACAAAAAATGCCGCGACAAAAATTAGGAAACTGATACTTTTTTTTTTCGAAATCCGGCTCGAAGGACCATGAAATGTTACGAAATTAGAGTGGACTGTATCTAATTCTACCTGGAGAAGACTTGTTTGATTTGCACAATGGGATAGGAGGAAATAAGTGGGAACTCACCGGGGTCGTGGTCGGTCTTCCTACTGACTTTTCTCCTATGATATGCTTCCAAGGGGCCCCTTTTTCACACGTATGAGCACGATATCACTGGTCTTAGAGGTCTTATGTGTTTTTGGAAGCTGTTTACACGGTTCAGATATTTTTATGATTATTTTATCGTTTTGCACCGGCGGTTGAGTTTTGAAGATGGCGGAACATGAAGTATGTGTGTGGGGGGGAAAGGGAGCGAGGAGTATAGAATTATTCAGTTCCACTATTGTCAAAGTCATAGGTCCATACGCGCGAAAATTTAAAAATCAGTATGCTTTAACATTATCACATAATCTAAACCTGGGTACTACAAATTTGAATTTATTTCTCTTATGTCTAGTATAGGTACCTACTTATACTTAATAATGAGACAATGAGTCTACATCTTTCTATAATATTTCAATTGTATCTACTTCAGACTCAAAGCTGACGGGGGCTGGACACTGTTGTATGGAATGTATCAGCAACAACTTTATCTGGCATAAGGAGTCTACGATGCAAATGGACAATCTAACTTGATAATGGATTTCTATGAATGACAACTCAACATGGATATGATTTAAATAACTGTCTGTTTTCTGAACAACACAAACAGAAAAGGCTCTCATTCTCTGTAAAATGCGAGGGAACTACAATTAAAAGGAGAGAAAAACTGTACCAACTGTAATAATCACAAGGGATTACAATAATTCTACACAATTACCTTCCCGGTTTTTTAAATTAGACTTACTACTTACTGGTTTTATACTCGAATGATATTAAATATTAGATCAAATCAACTTGAATATACATCAACGGAACCTACATGATGTTGATAAATTATTGTATTTGAAGGCATCTTTAAAAGGACAAGCTAATACAGTAGTGCTAAATGGATTATAGAGAAAATTTATCAAATTGCTGTTTCAATACTAAAGGATGGATATATAAGAGAATTGCAGATAATCTCATTATGCAACTTAAGCTCTCTAGAAGACACAAATATAAAGTTTCCAGAAGGACTAAATTGTAATGTTGGAGTGTGCAGTGAAGAATGGAAAGACAACCTTCTTGTATGAAGTCAGTTTAATCTCTATTTAAACATAACACATTCAAAATAGAAGTAAACCAAAACTACAAGTTAGCACTTTATATAAGGGAGTGCACCTACTTAATAATATAAAGATGCTTACATACTATGTAGGCACACTACAAGATAAATAAAATTAAAATGACCTCTGGGGGCTTACCACCCCATTTAAGATTCCGAGCCCAATGCGATTTGGTCGCTATGCGGGAGCTAACCATATCAACTTTAATTTGGTACCACCCAGCCAAAAAGCAAGATCGCATAGGTATCGCAAAGCTCCCGAAAGAATGAACAAAACTTGTCTATGTCACATATCTACTATCGCAAAAGTTAAAAAAGGACAACGCTATACAAACCCATATTTTGTCTCATGTACATTGAACGAATCGTTCGAAAACGTTAGTGCTATTCTCGTCGGAAAGTTCGGTTGTTTACTTTTTCTAATAAAATCGTGTTTTAGGCAGAAATCGTACAGTATTTAAAAAAATGTGTTGATGAAATGCTACATGACAATTAATAATGTGGTCTAGCCGAGAATAGTTTGATTTTAAAAGAAATTTTAAAATTGTACAAGCGGTTTTTCGAAATTTGCTTTTTGAACGTAGCTTCAGACCGCAGATTCAATGTTGCCAGACCGCACTATTTAGGATGGCTTTCCGTCCTATTCAATGTCCGTCCGTCCTATGATCGTCCTTTCACCAAGACTGTCCCTTTTAGGCTGAAATTATTAAGCCAACAGCGTTTTGAAAACTTATTATTATATATTTTATATTCACTTTAAATTTTAACTTCCTAATTTGTTTGTGAACGCATTATATCAACGCAAGCTAGCATAACTATACCTAACAGTCGCAAAGAGTGACAAAAACGGCATTAGGCTGATCTTTTTTAATATAATTTATTTATATATAATTTTGCCGCGAAACGGTAGTTTTTGTGACAGAAATCCTATTAAACACAATTTTTTTGTTTATTTTTAAGGAATTTAATTTAAATTAAATAATCAAAGTGTAATCACATCACTCCGAAATCACGTGACATAAAACGCCCGTGACGTCACTTGTTCAATCGGAATGAGTATATATTTTTTTTGTTTTGTTTTTGGCTCCACATGATTTGCTCATTTAACTAGTGTCAAGTTATATAAATAATAATATATAATAAATCTCTAGTTTTGGTGCATGAAAGTCGTCAAAGTCACGTTAAAGTTTAGTCTAGGCGCGGTCGAGTCGAAGTGACGCTTCAGTAAATTGGTGGATAGTTTACTGAAGCTTCTATGGAGTTTTGGATAGAATACGAAAATACACGTTTTTCGTCTTTGTACTATTTGCCTTTCACTCATGCAAGTTTACGAACACTTAATGGTTAATAATCCACTATTATTACACATTAACACTCTATAAAACAAAGGTTTTAGTAAATAACACAAAATCAACAACAGCACATTTTCGCATTGCCGCCAAAACTCCAATGAGTATATAGCTCGTTGCGCTTAACTGCTTAGTATTTTAGAGTGATTTCTGTGATTATTTATCTGTGCTGTGAATTCCGCGCCTATTTTTCGAAATTTATTTCGACTCTTGAATATTCTACCATGATGGAAAGTGGCTTCATAAAGGCAAATAATTCCAATTTGCCGAGAATTGATTGTTTTACGGTGGCCAATTTCTTCTCGACAAAGGATAATTTCTGCTCTGCTGAATTTAGAAATGTGAAGACCTCCGTGTAAGTACCTACTTATTATACCAAAAATCATTATTTCTATAACCAACAATGAGTATATAATAGTAATCATAGATTCTAAGATCCAAAGTGTATTAATTAACCAAAGCATATAGTATATAAATCAATAAGCTCAAAAAACTTAGAACTCATATTTTAATACATAACAATACATACACAGAAAACATCGATAAAGATAAAGATATTTTATTTGATAAAACACGTGTAGGTTACATACATAATCAACAAATACAATTCATCATGCATGCAGGTCTTAAAATTAAAAGTTGTAGTCAACATGTTTTGCCCCAATAGGCGTACAAATTTTGAAGTGTGCCGTGTTACAATATTTTCAATCTATCTTCAGTGTAGAAAATAATAATAAAAATGTCACAAGAAAAGAAAAAAAAAAAAAAAAGAATTAAATTAGAGAAAAAAAAAATAAAGTAATGTCACAAAGTCAACAAAACAAATCAAGCATCGAATCAACTTGTCACTAAACGTAGCACAGACTAGGTAGTAGTGGTTATATTATCTTTGCTTGTCACTTTACAGTGTTATAGAAAATTACTCTGTGGTAATTGAACACGTGACGTCACTGGCGTTTTGGAGCAAAATTTAATACGGCATTTAAAATACATGATAATTAAAATATTAGTTGTTTTAAAAAGTAAATTTAAACATTTTGGGTTATATTAGGCCCATACGCATCGTTTTAAACACTTTCCCAAAATCAGTCAACATCCCAATTTAAAGCCTGCAGTTGTAAAACTTGTTATACACAATATGTAGATAGATAATTCAGGTAGATAATCATAATGTAAGTAGATAGATAATAATAGGTAGACAATTCTTTGAATACGGAGTTTTGATTCCGCGATAAAGAATGACTAATGGCCTAGTTCACACAAATTAAATAAAAAAAATTACCCACATTATATAATTCTTATTTAAAATGGACTTCTGCAAAGTAATGCCTGATTCCATCAAATATCTACGGATTATTTAATAACATTGTTTGAAAACTGCTCGCTGCCCTTCGAAACCGTCCCTCTTCAGATAGCTTATCGTTTTAAATCGCTCACTAGAGCTGGCAACACTGTAGTTCAGAATGAAAGATTATTATTGTTTTGTGATTTAGGTACTAATTATCTTGCAAAAATTATTCAA
The DNA here is from genome assembly GCA_907269065.1 of Crocallis elinguaria. Lineage (NCBI taxonomy): Eukaryota > Metazoa > Arthropoda > Insecta > Lepidoptera > Geometridae > Crocallis > Crocallis elinguaria. The sequence continues at coordinate 4,070,118 of OU026081.1, read as the reverse complement.
TGTGGAAGTTGTTAAGTATTCTAAAAATGATGATGCCGTTAGTACATAATATAACACTGCTGTTTTGTTATAAAGTAAATGAAATTTACTACTAAATACCTACCTCTAAATGGTAAAATAACCTAATAAAAAATACCTACCCAGTCCCAATTTTTTAAAATTACTATTGTTTTTTCTTGCAGTGAGGGCCCACGTCGTCGCGGATTTCCTTAGCTCTAATAAAGATATAGCAGCCGGATACAATAATCGAGGCAAGCAAGGGAATATTCGCGGCGTTAGTGTGAGAATCGCAACGCGAACGGCGTTAAATGCCAACGGAGACGGCGCAATTAAAGACGGAAAAGTTTGGTGTAAGGTCAGTATATCCCATCCCAGTAATATTATAAACACTGTTTTAAGTTTCCACGGTTATTCAGATTCAGGAGCTAAATTTAATACAAAAAGAAAGGAGTAAGTTATTATCAATAAAAGACTGCAAGAGATAGTTCTTTCAGTAAATGAGATTAATAAAACTATAATATCCAAATTAACTATTTTTATTTTATTAATAGATTTTGTTTAAATAAACTAATTTTAACAATTTGTTTTCAGCAATCAAATATAGGTATTGGACATACATAAAACAATGGATAGTTATCTTTGCTGAGGCTGCATGCAGGAACAAGAAACTGTTAATCATGTGCTGCTACACTGTATGGCCACAGAAGATATCAGAGTAGCCACTGGCTTGCAATGCGGCATATCAGGGAGAGAGGCTCGACTAAGACTCCAGAAAATTTTCACCGCGTACAACTTCACTGGAACAGCAACCCAAAGCCGTGCTCCATTATGTAAAGGAGTTGGGATGGCTTGGGCAGATACTGGCAGGGGGAAATGCACAATACACCCCAAGCGGGATGTCAGTGCAGGCCTTATCGCCTCCAATTGAATAAGAAGACTCCAGCAAATTTGTGGGGGATTGCTCATAAATAAAGAAAAATGTGTAAATATTTTTATATCATTCATTCCATATAATATATATATATATATAGAAGTAACACATTGTAAGTTGTAACTTGTTATTTTTCAGTTTCGCTGAGTGTTCCACAGGCGATCGATTACTGCATTTCTGGTTGTAACACCCTGCTGAAGTGCTGAGTTACATAGAGGCATCGAGGCCCTATAGTATGTTCGATAATGTTTCGCGTCCGTACATGGATGCCGGTGTAATGTCGCTCTGGTGTGTTCTCTGCTGTATCAACAATCGGTGTTAGCATGTAACACCTTAAAGGATACCCGAGTTTCCTGTAACCAAATAATTTTATTAGATGATATAATATTATGTTTTTATTCAATCAACATTTTCAATTTGTAAGTCATTCTAATAAATCACCCTGTCTCACTTTCTTGTGTATATCTTATATAATTGTTTTATTAGGTAGATATTTAAATTTTTAACTTAATAATAAACAAATATGATTGAAATAATAGTTTTATTCGGTTATGTACAATCCTACTGTCTTACTGTATGCTTACCCAGAAACCATGTTGCTTCATTCAGATTTTCCATGTGTGTTTGGAGTGGATGCACATTTGAAATGAACGAGTCATGTGTGGCTCCTCCAAAACTACTGTCTACACTCATAATTTGCATATTAGCATTGCATATCTGAAAATGATTTTTTATTAGTAAAGATAGTTCAGTAGTTTGCTATAGTTCAGAATTGTGTCATCCCACTTGTTTTTAAAATAAAGTGCAAAATCTTTAAAAGTATCTAATAAATTGGGAAGTAGATGAAAGGTTGTAATTTTGATAAGCCCTTACCAATTGAACATTCAATGAGTGGTAATGCTTGAGGCAGCAAAACTGTTCTTCGTGTTTGGTTGGGTGAATAATAGCAACATGGGTGCAATCAATGCAACCTAACACACCTGGAAACTTGACTTTTTCATAAAATCTGCAACATAGTAAAAATAACTCTTATTAGAATAACAGGGAAGCAACATAATTAAGTGTATCTATAGAGGTCAATTCAATATAAGAGTTAATCTTTATACACTATATAACAAGATGACCTGGTTGGCTGCCTGATTGTAAGCATAACTCCTACCTATATAAGAATCTGAGTACAACTCAGAACTTTGGAACACAAAGGCCTGCATGGCACTGCATTGCTCTCGTTACCCTGAGACATTAGGTATTATGGCTCATAAGCCCAGTAATTTCACAGACTACTTTTCTCATCAAACCGGAACACAGTAATGCTTGCACAGTAGTGCTTGGTGGCAGACTTCATGAGCAAAGTGGTGGTAGCAACCCTGATGGACACTCAGAAGCCTGCCACCTAGTATGAATCTCTTCCCTCAAATATTACATTAACTAAGTAACATAACTAATTTCTTGAACCTTAAACATTATGTTCAAAATTCGTCTTGTCACATAGGTTGAATGGCTAGGCCCAAAGCTTTTTTGCCACTCAAAGGCTTTTGGCAAGTTAATGTTCAACAAAATAGCCAGCCTCAACGACTGTTACAAAATTAATAAAAATTCTAGTATTCTTATGCAACGAAAGTCAAGAATGCCCTTCTCACAAGCAATCAAATAAGCAGAGAAACAAGCAACTCTACTAAGGGTAGTACCTATTCCTCATCAAATATCTTTGTCCTATGTGCATTTGATCAAAGAACTTGGATGACTTAATCAAATTACCTAGGAACGCCGATATTTGATCAAATGTTATGACGCAACGATAATAACAGCACATGGTCGAAGTTCATCCATTTTCTCAAACTACGAAAAACACTGACATATTTACTAAGAAACCTTGGACAAAAATATTAGACGAGTGGAATGGGCATTTAAAAAATTGACACAGAAATTGAACAAAGATCATTGCAGTACTTACCATTCATCAATTTATTTAACTCAGACACAATAAATGACGATTTTCAATAATTATATGGATTTTCACGATCACTTAACGTTACGATTTTCCTAAGAAGTTGATAAATATTAACTTTTAGTGAGCAGTCTCTTTTGACAGTTAGCAGGATCGTTTTAGATACCTATAAGCAGGGCAGTGGCTATTTTCACGGAATTTCACACATACATAAAATTACCACAGATAACTAAATTTATATCTGTACTGCCATGTTTCTGAGACTGTAAAACCCGTGAATGGGAAACTTCAAACTTGGGCTAATCTGCGGCGCAAGTACGGATCTTTTTGGTCGAAAAAATTCGATAAAATTGACACTTCGAATCGATAAAACCCACTTTATTCGATAAAATTGACAGCTCAAATAGATAAAACCCACTTTATCGATTTGAACTGTCAATTTTATCGAATTTTATCGGCCCGAATAGATCCGTACTTGGGTTGGTACCGCGCCGCTTTGCTCGTGAAGTCTGCCGCCAAGCAGTAATATGCAAGCAGTGGTGGATCCTGGATTTTGGTTTGGAAGGGCTTGACCTAGGTGAGAGTAGGCTTTATTTTTCTCATTTAAGGCATAGGGAGTCTGTCTGATACCTTTTTTATACTATTGGACTAGCTGCTGCCAGCGGTTTCACCCGCGTGGAGATATTGGATTTCATGGGTTTTTTTTCGCGGAATTATTTTCCTACTATAATAGTAGCCTAAGTTACTCCATATAACATCAGCTATCTGCCAGTGAAAGTCCTGTCAAAATCGATCTAGCCGTTTCGGAGATTACTGGAACAAAGAGACAAACATTTTTTTAAATGATTGTTTTTTATACTTACATTTTCGTAAAAAGCTGTTATTTTGATATTACAAACAGACACTTCAATTTTATTTATTTGTATAGATATTTATATTGATATACATTATTCTATTTATTTATCTTACAATATGGTTTAATTTGCTAGCAAAGAAAAGTAATTATTTAAGATATGATAAAATTGTTCTCTAAAATAATTCCCTATTTGAATTCATATTTATAATTAAAAAATCTGCGTTGAACGAAACGTAATCACCACTAATCGTACGCAAGAGGATCTACATGTACACGGAAAATCATCGACAAGGTAAAAAGCTACATAAACTTTCAATAATAGACCTTATCCTTATGGTTATACGACTGATAATGAACGCAGAATTATCTTGGTATGACGTGAAATAAGAATCAACAAACCATTATAAACGTCAGAAACTGCACACATAGATAGAATCATAGATTAAATGAACACACATGCAAAGTAATTTTACTCACACATAACCGAAAACGGAATTTAAAATTGCCAGGATAAATAATTAGTCTCAATCTTCATTTCGCTAGTTTTGTAAATCAGAAATAGTGAAAGTAAAAATTGTTAATTCGTTTTATTTTACTTCTAAATATTTTTCCTTCAATAAACTGTCTTTTTTGGTCTATAAACATCTTCCAGGAAGATTTTTTGTCACCATGACGGGCATACACGTCATTCAAAGTAATTCATTTCCATCTATCATTTCCTACCTGAAAAAAGTGTGGGTTTGTCAAAATGGAGATAAAAAAATTCTTACAAATAACACCTTCGAAATAATATTTTCCTCCAAAAAACTGTCTGTTTTGGGCTAAATCTTTCAGGCAGAAATTATTTTTGGTCATATATGTCGGGCGTACACGTCACAGATAACTATATACGTTCACATCATTCACCTTAATACAGTTCATTTTTTCCATTCGGTCTTGGAACTGTCAAAATGGAGGAAAAAATGACGTACAAATAACGACTTCGTATAAGCAGTGTCTCCAACTCGTTCATTCGAAAATACGGTGTTACCAGGTAAAAAATACGGTAGATTACGGTATAAATAATAAAAAAAATACGGAAACATTACGGTATGTAAGTTTATTTAAGGAAAAGCTATCAGTTTGAATTACATATTTACTATTCATCTTAATACATTGAAAGCGTTCATGATACTAATCATTTCATCGGTTGGGGTGAAATCAAAACAATTTTTGCCATGTCTTTTGATACCTTCGGCGCAAGTACGGATCTTTTCGGTCGATAAAGATAATATTCGATAAAATTGACAGTTCAAATCGATAAAACCAACTTTATCTATTAGTACTGTCAATTTTATCAAATTTTGTCGAATATTATCGACCTGAATAGATCCGCTAACAAATTTCCAGCTATAGTTTTAGTAATCGTTCATTTCATTCAATTTTGTTACAAAAAGGTACACTTCTATTTGGTCGGTTAACGAACGAACCGTGGAAAGAGCGTGGGGATTTCCCGCTTAGATCATATCAGTTTTGTCACTTATTAATCAATGTTGCTATATCTAAAAAATAATAATGATACTAAAATGGTGGAATATTTCAATATTGTAAATTACGGTAGTTTTTGATACCGTATCATAGATGGTACGGTAGGTGGTAAAACCAGCAAAATTACGGTATGTCTACCGTAATTACGGTATAGTTGGAGACACTGCCTATAAGCTTGGGTGGTACCGTTTTAACACAAATTGAATGAACGAAATCACGTTTCGCGATCCTGCTTAGCTCACGATCGCAAAATTAAGCGGGAGCCATCTGGCTCCCGCTTTACGGGCGGATGGTACTATTTTTCTGTTGGTAGCCAGGTAGGAATCGCGCTAAGATGGGATAGTAGGCCCCCTGAATGGTTAGTAATGGTACCACTATGAGAAAACTACAGGGAATTATAATATCTGCAAGAGAAGAAGTGAATTAACAACACATAAAATAATTTATTGTGATAAAAAAGCAATCTTTACTATATACATTTTACATATCATTATAAAGGATATATTATTGTTAGGGACGTCTCTTTTTCATCACAACGGACCTACCGTCATCTATAAAAGCCGAACGCCTCGATAAGAACGGTCACTTATTTTTCTACGCTCGAAGCGAACGGACGGCTGCTAGAATCCCTGTCGATCGTTATAAAGGTCACGTGAGTCATTTTATCGTGATTAGTATTGGTTTTACAAGTGTGCAATCGTTATTTGAATTATGTGAACTGTGAGTACTTTTCCTTGGTTTAAATGTTTGATTTAATTCGTGTAATAAACGGAATTCTTGTTCTAACTTGTTTTTCTTAAGCAAATTCCATTTCTGATTCTAACATCAGGGGGCTTACCACCCCAGTTAAGCTTCCGAGCCCAATGCGATTTGGTCGCTATGCGGGAGCTAACTATATCAACTTTACCTTGGTACCACCCAGCCAAAAAGCAAGATCGCATAGGTATCGCAAAGCTCCCGAAAGAATGAACAAAACTTGTCTATGTCACATATCTACTATCGCAAAAGTTAAAAAAGGACAACGCTATACAAACCCATATTTTGTCTCATGTACATTGAACGAATCGTTCGAAAACGTTAGTGCTATTCTCGTCGGAAAGTTCGGTTGTTTACTTTTTCTAATAAAATCGTGTTTTAGGCAGAAATCGTACAGTATTTAAAAAAATGTGTTGATGAAATGCTACATGACAATTAATAATGTGGTCTAGCCGAGAATAGTTTGATTTTAAAAGAAATTTTAAAATTGTACAAGCGGTTTTTCGAAATTTGCTTTTTGAACGTAGCTTCAGACCGCAGATTCAATGTTGCCAGACCGCACTATTTAGGATGGCTTTCCGTCCTATTCAATGTCCGTCCGTCCTATGATCGTCCTTTCACCAAGACTGTCCCTTTTAGGCTGAAATTATTAAGCCAACAGCGTTTTGAAAACTTATTATTATATATTTTATATTCACTTTAAATTTTAACTTCCTAATTTGTTTGTGAACGCATTATATGAACGCAAGCTAGCATAACTATACCTAACAGTAGCAAAGAGTGACAAAAACGGCAATAGGCTGATCTTTTTTTACAGATCAGCATAATGCCGTTATTGTAAAAATTAAAAATTTTACCGCCGATAAAAATTTACCAGACAAAAACTGAAGAGGTTCTCGAGTTGACCCGTACATTTTTTTATAACTATCAATCCGGTTCCGGCTTCGCACGGATGGAGCACTGTGATCATATTTATAGTCGGATGACTTCTCGTAGTTCGGGTGTATGAACAGAACTAAGCATGGACCATATTAGGTATTTACTCACGACGGAACAGAGAAGGCGAATGGAGTGAGACAACGGTTAGACACTACAAATAGACACTAGAAATGTGAAGACCTACGTGTAAGTACCTACTTATTATACCAAAAATCATTATTTCTATAACCAACAATGAATATATAATAGTAATCATAGATTCTAAGATCCAAAGTAGTATTAATTAACCAAAGCATATAGTATATAAATCAATAAGCTCAAAAAACTTAGAACTCATATTTTAATACATAACAATACATACACAGAAAACATCGAATCAACGTGTCACTAAACGTAGCACAGACTAGGTAGTAGTGGTTATATTCTCTTTGCTTGTGTTACAACCATTACTTACAAGAATAAATAAAACAGCTTGAATCACATAATATTGTTGTATTTCCAATAATTCACTTCAAATTGATTAGGCAATTGATTCTAAGTGCCCGTTCCAAAGATTTAGTCCGGTTGAGAAGAACGGGCAAGAAACTCATCGGAACTGTTTTCTAATTTATATTCAATACACGATAACACATTATAATTACATAGTGTAAGCTAGCCGCTACTCCAAGGTTCATCGAGTACAGTAGAACAGAAAGGCACAGTATTCGTCTTCACTTTATATTTTACTTGTACAGTCTATAACGCTACCACTAATACAATATAATGTCTACTCTTCAGTGTTCACCATCAGAATGTGTCACTGACCAACGTTTTTCCTATGAATCATCCATCAAATCGAGCTCCCGGATTGGTTGCCCTTACTAAGTCGTCAACCAATCACAAGCCAGCCCAGGTGGCGCCACATCGAGTGGCGGGAATAATCCTGCTCTGTAATTGGCTCACAATATCAGCCCATAGAATGAACCACAGATATACTAAATCTGTGGAATGAACTCATACTTTAAAAGTTGCCATTGTAAAATTAAATAAAACACTCGAAATATAATTATTTTCAGCTAAAAATCAACTAAATTTTATAAACCCTAACAATCGACCATCCTGACAACGTGTGCGTCTCTGCACACGGTCCCAGGTGGAACCCTAACAATCGGAAGTCTTGGTCAGTAGCACAATCTTATAAATTAAAAGTACATCATTTAGCAAATAATATTTTAACATAGCAGTAATATGATCTTTTATGATTTTATACATAATAATATTATTATTTTACATCAGTTGCAGTTTTATACAGCTTTGACAACAGTGAATATACATTCTAAATACACTAATTCCTTAAACAATCTCAAAAAGCTTCTCAATTAATAACGAATAGGTATAACAAAATATTGGGCCCAAACGATCGATTATTGGGTTACCAATTATCTGTATCAACAAATTCCAAGACACGGACCGATCGATTCGATTTCGTGTCTGATATTCGACTAAAACGACTATTTGTTTCAATTGGCACGTACAGGACGATCGATTACCCATAACAGTGCATTGAAACATACTTGATCAGGCATAAGATGTATCAAGACACAGACCGATCGATTCGGTTTATGCATGATCATCAAACTACCAACTGGTGCGTGCACAAGACGATCGATTACTTGTAGCAGCGCAGTATAACGACTAGTTTGAACTCTCCTATATCGAAACACGATCCGATCGATTTCCGTGTTAAGATCTGGAACAATAAACAAAACTGATCTGTAGTTAAACAACTCATGGAGAAACAATACAATATTAATCGCTGTTATCGCTGGTATCATTAGTGTCAGAGTTAATATCATGTAATCCTAAGGCAGTAATGTGGATCCATGGTCTCATACGTTCTGCTGCCACAATAGTCGGTCGCTTATTTAGTGTGGAACCTAGCCCTGGTACAGGAGCCACTTTATACCGTTCTTTACCTAAAACTTTATCGACACGATAAGGTCCTACGTAAGTTGGCATGAGTTTCTTGCTTTGACCATCGTTGTTAAAACACGTCCTAGTTATTTTTACCAGTTCACCTACATCATATACTCGTGCTGGCTTCCTACCTTTATCAAATTTTTCTTTTTGCTTCTCCTGCTCTCTGTCTATCCTATCTTTAACTTCCTTGCGTACGGTATCAAGGTCAACGTTTTGACGTGCTTCCTCGACTATTTCGTTTAGAATGGGATTGACCTCTCCATTCATGGACATACCAAACAACACCTCCGAGGGAGTCCTTCCTGTAGTTTTCTGAATGGTGTTGTTTAGCCCCCACTGAATTTTACCTAAGTGACTATCCCAATCCTTCTCACCATGTTTCATATTTAGCGCTTTTAAAGAATCTAGAATTGTACGGTTGTACCTCTCTACTTGGCCATTAGATCTAGGGCTAGCAACAGCATTTAATATATGCTTAAATCCTTTATTGAGAGCAAACTTTCTGAACGCATGAGAGGTAAAACAACTTCCTCGATCACTCACGATACGGTCAGGGGTCCTAAACGTGTAAAAAATGTCCTCCAAGGCCCTAACGACGTTTTGGGTGTTTGTATTCCTGACTGGTTTGACGAGACAATATTTGGTGAACCCATCTATGACAATAAGCAGATGAGTAAATCCCCTATTAGATTTAACAAAGGGTCCAAGGTGATCAATATGCAGGGTATGAAATGGCACCTCTATCTTGGTAATAGGGTGCAGTAACCCCTCACGCGCACTAGAGGTGGTTTTTGCGTAAGCACAATCGATACAAGAGTTAACGTATTTCTTTACAAATTTAGACATTTTGGAAAACCAATAGTTTTTCTTAATTCTTTCTAGTGTTTTCTCAACACCAAAATGTCCTATATCGTCATGATTCAACCGACATAATTGCCACCTTGCACCCTTTGGCACTACCCATCGAACCTTTTCTCTATCACCGCCTACACAGCGAAACAGTTTATTATCTTTTAAGACGTAGTTCTCGGTTATATAGCTGAGACCCTTCTGATCAAGACCACTGCTCAAGATATTTCGGATTCTACATAATTCAGAGTCTCCAAGTTGGAGTGTGTGTAACCAATCGTCACCGCTGATGGACATTACTGTCTGTAGTGGGTCTGTAATAGCCTCTAAATCATTAGTCACGGGATTACGAGACAACGCATCGACATGCCCCATTTTTGTGCCCGCGCGATATTCAATGGAACAATCAAATTCTTGCAACGTTAGCCACCAGCGAGCGATCCTAGGGATTAAATCACGTTTTAAAAAGGTTGAGCGCAGCGCACTACAATCAGTGACGATTTTAAATTCTTTACCTAACAGGTAAACTCTAAACTTCCGCAAACAAAAGACGACCGCTAGCGTCTCGAGCTCATATGAGTGAAAATTCTTTTCCTCTGGTGAAGTTTGTCTACTATAATATGCCACTGGGCGGAAAGACTCACATGCCGTCGTACGCTGGAGAAGAATACCACCAATTCCTACACGACTCGCATCGGTGTGAAGTTCGGTTTCTGCTGCCGGATCATATATTGCCAGAATTGGCCTATCAATCAACCTGGACTTGAGATCTACAAACGCCTGCTCCTGGCTCTCACCCCACTCCCATGCTGCACCCTTCTTCAGTAATTTACTGATAGGAAGTGCTATTAACGCGAAATCCCTAACAAATTTTCTGAAATAGCTTGCCAATCCTAGAAATTGTCGAACATTGTGCACATTTTCGGGACGTGGAAATTCCTGCACGCTTATTATTTTCTCATCACCTGGCCTTACTCCAGCAGCGCTAATCTCGTAGCCTAAGTAATTAAGCTTGTCACGAAGAAAATTACATTTCGGCAAGTTCAATGTGAGATTTGCCTTCTCTATCACCTGAAGCACCTCCTCCAAATGATTTACACATTCAGCGGGTGTTTTACCGAAAATGAGGATGTCGTCGATATACGCGGTTGCTTTTCCGGAACAAGCAGACCCTAAAAGCAGATTCATCATCCTCTGAAATACGGCTGGTGCGTTCGCCAGGCCAAACGGCATTCTATTGAACTCGTACTGGCCGTCTGGCGTAACGAACGAGGTCAGATGCTTACTCTGCTCAGAGATTGGCACTTGGTAGTACCCCGAGGCAAGATCGAGGGTAATAAAGCAGGCCTGACCCGTAAGTCGAGCGATCTCATCTTCAATGATGGGCATAGGATATCTCTCCTTCACTGTTACCGAATTTAGCATACGATAATCGACGCACATCCTCAATGATCCGTCCCTTTTTCGTACGAGCACAATCGGACTAGCGTAATCTGAAACCGATTCCCTTACAATCCCAGCTTCTAACATCTCGCCTACCATAGATCGCGTTTTTTCACGCTCATGATGAGAAAGCCTGTAGGGGCGATATACAACCGGACGATCGTTGTTCAACTGTATTTGCATTTCAGTCATATTGGTGCAACCTAATTCCTTAAGCGATTGGGCAAAACAATGCTTGTACCTTTTTAATAAATCTAAAAGGGATTGCTTGTCACATTCAGATATCTGCTCGCCTACCCGAACCTGTTTTTCATCAAGATCGTTCTCAAACGTATTTACCTCCGACCGCGGTGACTCCACGACGACCCTATTGACAAAATCGACTTTCTCTGCACGGCATAATACAGAACCCTTCGGAATATAACAGTAGCTCGAACACGGGGAGACTTCAATGTTGATACGACCAGATTTTGCGTTATAGAGACCTCCAGAAATGAAGTATTGCTTATTGGGTTTCCCTGCAATAATATTCTTTACCAATACGCTACCGTTAAACGCGGGATCAATTTGAGCCCTTACAGAAACAGCACCATAAAGCTCAAGGACACCAGCTAATCTAACTTCCATTGAACTATTATCAACTGGATCAAGATGTGGCAACTCGTGACCTATATCAAGGAATTGTAGCTTGGTCGCATTTTTATAGACGATAACGTGAGGCTGCTCTGTATATGACTGACCTATCAACACTGGTTTGTCTAAAAATTCGTCGTTTACAACCTTGCACACGACTTGGGCACTGACTTCATCGACGGTTACGTTAAGGAGTAACTCTCCTAACGATTGTACTATACTATTCCCGAAACCTTTCATGGGCGATGAAATGTTGTTGTGGGATAATCCTAAGTTACACACAACAGATTCTTTTATCAAAGTGACATCGCTACCAAAGTCCACAAAAGCCGTAAAGGGTATACCGTTCAACTGTATCTCCTTGGTAAACTTAGCATTCGGACTAGAACCGTTTTGATCATTGATAGAGTCAATGCACATTGTTTTTTGTTCGTTAACAGATGAGGCTAATTTGTCATCCTGCTTATTTCGACAACTATCAGAGGTATGCCCTACCTGGTTACATTTAGAGCATCTTATGATAGGCTTGGGACAGAATAAATAACTATGCCCGTGTTGTTTACAATTATAACAACCATTTTGTGTAGGCCTGGGCCCCAACTTCTGTTTAGAGTTATTACCCACATTCAAATTGTCATTTTGTTTGCCTTTAAAAGAAACGCGGTCTACGGTCGATTGGTGCGAGTCTTTATTACTGACTAAATATTGCAAGAGCTCATCCGGATGTGAACAACGTAATGCCAAGGCACCAGACCTCAGGGTCCGATCACTAAGACCATGTATAATGCAATCGACTGCGCGTTTTCCTTCAATATCGCATTGGTTGAGGAGTGACAATTTTTCATAGTAATAAACTTCTATTGCTTCGTGAAATCTACTCTTTCTCTTAAGCATCTCTTCCAAAGCCTGGCCATAGTTCTGTTCGAAAGGGAACGCGTTTAATAGTTTCTCTTGCCACTCGTTCCAAGAAAACAAAATCGAATTAAGGCCTTCGTACCAGGTCTTGGCCAGACCTTGAAGCTTCTGCATAGCAAAATGAGTGGTGGTTCTATCGTCCCATCCATATACAGAGGCACACTCGTTAACCTTCTTTAGCCAAACATCAATACGTTGAGCTTTGGTAGAAGGGTCAAAGTTTGGTAAAATATTTTTGGAATCAATTTTTTGAGAAGGTTGGGTACCCTGTTTATAAGTCTGTGACGCAAAACCATCTCTCATATACTTTAAAATATCTACGACATCTTTCTTAGATAATGAAGGGCTACGTGACCTTTTAACTTGTCCGGCGTCGACACGTGGTTCTAGATGGCGCTCCCCATGCAGCTGTGCACGATGGTCGTCCTCCACTCGGTGTATGTTCGACGGATGACGGTGACTACGTCGACTGCAGCTCCCTTCGCGAGGCCTACTGGCCTGCTGTGACTGTGTACGACGGCGGTTGTCCGCCACCTGAAGCCTTTCACGTGCTCGCCGCAGCTCATCTTCCAGCAGCTTGACTCGTTCATGGCCACGGTCACGCTCGAAGTTGCTAGGGCTGCGTGTCCGGATACGGCTTCGACTCCGGAAACCAGAACGACTAACTCTTCGGGTCGGTGTCTCGAGCCTTCGGCTGCCCCGCTCTGGATCCCGACTCAGCTCATCCATTGTCTGAAATTATATTGCGTTGCACGTAGCAACGCGAAACGGGTTACATAACTGTTGCATTTGTAAACTGTTCAAATTATTCGTAATTGAGAAATGAACGAAATGTAAGTACAATAAAAAGATAATCAGGTCACAGGGACATAATCAGCAAAATTCAAATAAAAACCTGCAATAGTTATTATTAGTTCATTAATTGCCGTTTAATTTTTGCTTATTGAATTGATTACCACTGGGTTGTGGGTAGTCGACATAATGATTATGACTCACTTCTACATACTGAACGGCATAAAACAGTACTATCTAAATCAACCGATAAGAAATGCTTATCAGTATTTTTAAAATAATACAATACTTTGTAACACCGAGGTACTTTTTATAACAGTTAAATCAATAAAATTGGGCGTGTACTTACGTTTAATATGTCGATATCCCACTTCTGAATTGTAAGCTAGCCGCTACTCCAAGGTTCATCGAGTACAGTAGAACAGAAAGGCACAGTATTCGTCTTCACTTTATATTTTACTTGTACAGTCTATAACGCTACCACTAATACAATATAATGTCTACTCTTCAGTGTTCACCATCAGAATGTGTCACTGACCAACGTTTTTCCTATGAATCATCCATCAAATCGAGCTCCCGGATTGGTTGCCCTTACTAAGTCGTCAACCAATCACAAGCCAGCCCAGGTGGCGCCACATCGAGTGGCGGGAATAATCCTGCTCTGTAATTGGCTCACAATATCAGCCCATAGAATGAACCACAGATATACTAGATCTGTGGAATGAACTCATACTTTAAAAGTTGCCATTGTAAAATTAAATAAAACACTCGAAATATAATTATTTTCAGCTAAAAATCAACTAAATTTTATAAACCCTAACAATAGGTACACTTTTGATATTTAGCACATTAATTTTACCTAACTAGAAGAATACTTAGCTTTATATAATCCAAAAACCATACAGACTTCTTTGCCGATCTGGCTTACTCTAAATTCAAAGAAGAACTGCCTGAGCCTAAAATGGCGACTCGCAAGGCATCAAATTATATTCACGATGACGCCACTTCAGTGGCGGCAACATCCTTTTCTCTCATTGGCTCCCAGCGACATTTGTTCAGCTCAATATCCACCAGGCGGCGCCACCTGTCAATGCGTGGCACAGGAAAACGTCATAGTCATTGAATTAACTATTTATATTTATAACAGTTCGTCCATCCTGACAAGCTTTGCGTCCCTGCAAAGGATAAAGTTATGTGTATATATATATATTCATTATATATAGTTAAGGCAACATTTTACTTAGTCAACAGCAACAGATATGTCAGTACATTTTAATTATCAACATCTCCTAAAAGAAATGTATGTACCAAAAATATGACAGGCCAAGATTATGACCGGTCACCCAATGTGACACCTTGTTATTTAATTACAAGCCAATGTGACAAGTATGTGTGGCATCAGAACCGGTTAATAATACCGAACTCTTGAAAGTACACTCAACTAGTCCCCATATGTACATAAAAATATTTAACCTTTTTCAAGAAAACATGTAATTGAAATCCTCATCAATAAAATTACTATATTGTTAGTAAATATTTAAAAATTAGTACAATATATTTTATTACTTTTATTTCGTATAAATATCTGCCTACTATAGCAATACGTATTATATTCTTTGACACATGAAATACATATTTCACAAGACCTAAATGATGGCATTTCTTTCTATTAGACTCGGTTTGCTGCGCATCACAGGTTCCATAACGCTATCTAACTATAATTTAATAACCTAAAATCATATTCCAATTATTAACTTCTTCATCAAAAAGCAAAATCCATAAACTACATCATTTTATACAACTATTAAAATATTAAATTCAATAAAATGTTCATCACAATTTAAAAATGTTTTGCCCAAGATTTTAAAATGTCAACATCTGTGAAATGCAATTGAAAAAATATTACTTGATCAACTAATTAATCCAAAGTTACTTTTACTCATTTGTGACCTTTTGTAACCCATTTAATACCCATTATGACATCTAGTCACCCATTTATTATCAATGTAACATGTCACCCATTCATTACTTATGTTCCATTTTGTCAACCATTTAATATCCAATGTGACATCTAGTCACTCCTTTTATCAAACATAATTAGTATTATAAGCACATAATACGCAAACAACCAATAAGTGCAACCATAGTGCAACAGTAGTGCAACAATAGTGCAACCAATAGTGCAACCACAGTGCAACCAATAGTGTAAGCAAAATTAAATTTCCTTCAAAGTAATATTAACCAATATTTATTGGGTACGGACTAAACTAACAATATTAATTATGTATTCTCCAAAATTGCGTCCCTTTGTAATTGTTAACTTGTTAATAATGTTTAATGAAACCTATTTAGTTTACCTAATGTTTGTCTTTCATTTCATAAATAATTTTAAGAATGACCAGGTTACATTTATTTAAATGTAATTCAAATTCAAAATGCTTTATTCAAATAGGCCCCAAAGGAGCACTTATGAAAGTTAAAATAAATGACTAAAAGCGGGCCTCTTCAACATTCGACTACTCGAATCACAGACTAAAACTAATGCTGTCTTTATCAGAACATAATGCTAATAATAAATAAATTTGACTGCACTTATTCGTAATATAGTAGAACCCATTATATTTAATAAAATTCCTTATAGCTACAGATTCAGGTACCAACTTATAAAAAGATTTTCTCAAGGATACATTTTAACAATGACTTTAGTTATTATTGTATGCAGCAACGATTAAAGTTGATATGCAGTCTTTTTATCACATAACACTGACATTTTGTTTTAACTTTTTAATTGGAAGTCTTTGTTTTGGACATTATAATTTTCCTTTTTTTTTTTGACATTTTTATTTTTGTAATAAAGATGTCAAATAACTAATTTAAATGGCAAGTTTATTTTTATTATTGAACTGATTTTCATTTTCTATATTTAATTTGAAATTATCTGTTAGTTTGAATTTTAATACAGATTTTGTAAATTAATAACAACAGATAAGTAGCTCCACCTATCAATTTGTACGCCTACATATTAGGCATAATATGATGATCCTCTAATGACTATAACATCAATGTACCTACGTACATAATTTTAAGTTGGCATAATACTCATGTTTTAAACAATTAAAATGTATCTATCTTATCTTTAATTTTCCTTAGGACTTCTCCATATTTATCAATTAACAACTGTTTGTTTTTTCATTAAGTTTACTTTATATGTAATTCCATTAAATAAAATTCCATATATTTTAATCATTATTAGGTGGTATACCAAGATTAATAGAATCTGATATTTGAACACAAAAATTTGAATACTGACTGTCTAACTACTTTACTTTATTTTTCCAATTATTATTTCCTCAGCACTCTTTAGCATTTCCCTTCAAGTTATCGTTCCTTTTAGGTCTACCCTATTTTCATAAAGGAAATCTAAACAAGCACTTAGAAACAAGTTTAAGGGCAAACTTAGTCATCCCAACAAACCGAAAGCTATTCTTATTTATTTGCTCGAACCCAGAATTTAATATCAAGGTTAATATAAATACTTTCTCAAAACATTATATTATATACTACTAGCTGTGCCGCGGCTTTGCCCACGTAGCCTAAGTTACTCCTTGTAACATCAGCTATCTGCCTAGGAAAGTCCCGCCAAAACCGGTCCAGATGTTTCGGAGATTACCCGGAACAACAGACAGACCAGACACGACTGACAAAACTTTAAAATAATGGTTGTTTCGTTATAGGTACCATATATAATTTCATATGAATTCAGTAAAAAGCTGTTATTTTGATACAAACAGACACTTCAATTTTATTTATTTGTATAGCTATTGAAAAGAGCCACTAAGTACTATTATTGTTCGCTATTGTTTACAATTTAGTCTATTATTATGTAAACCATTATCCAATATCCGTTTTTCCGTTTTACTATCCAATATTTCGCTACCCATATCCAACTTAATTTAATATAAAAAGTCTCATATTGATTTTAAGGTCATACCATACCACCCAACTGAAATAAATAACGGTATAGCGACATTTACTTAAAGGAACACTGGCGCAGACTATGTTCAACTTTCATGTCTTACTCTTGTGTCACTAACATGAACACCCCAACTATAAATTTCATGTATCCTTTTGATAAAAATTGACACAATCTGCAACAGCTTTAAAATGATTGCCAAACTATCAATTCAACCTCACTTATTTAGCTTGTTCGAGACTCGCTATGCTAAAGCTATGTACAGCTTCCTTCTTGCTAACTTTTAATGAAAAATTTAATACTGCGTTTGTTTAAACAGAATCATTAGTAACTTATCTTCTGTTGTTTTTTCCATATTAATCATGAATTAAAATAAATTGTTGCATTATGTCAGCTGTTTATTCCATCGTCCAGTAAGACGGCTAAATTGTTGCATTATGTAAGCTGTTTATTTTATCGTCCAGTAAGACGGCTAAATTGTTGCATTATGTAAGCTGTTTATTTCATCGTCCAGTAATACGGCTAAATTGTTGCATTATTTAAGCTGTTTATTTCATCGTCCAGTAAGACGGCTAAATTGTTGCATTATGTAAGCTGTTTATTTTATCGTCCAGTAAGACGGCTAAATTGTTGCATTATGTAAGCTGTTTATTTCATCGTCCAGTAAGACAGCTAAATTGTTACATTATGTAAGCTGTTTATTTCATCGTCCAGTAAGACGGTCTGTTACCATAATTAAAAAGATTTTTATTAACAAAATGTACATCCGGTCATTTCCATAATGACCTAAGTTTATTTCATTTCCTATATCATATTCATCATTACCACAATTTCAGTAGTGACCTTTGTTTATTCATCGCCCATTAGGCGGCCTCCATCACCACGATTCCCGTGATGACTCTTTGTTTATTTCATCGCCCCTCAGGCGGCCCTGATTCATCACCACGATTTCCGTGATGGCCCTTGTTTATTTCATCGCCCATCAGGCGGCCCACATCACCACGATTTCCGTGGTGGCCCTTGTTTATTTCATCGCCCATCAGGCGGCCCACATCACCACGTTTTCCATGGTGGCCCTTGTTTATTTCATCGCCCATCAGGCGGCCCTCATCGGCACGATTTCCGTGGTGACTCTTTATTTGCTCCATCGCCCCTCAGGCGGTCCTCATCACCACGATTTCCGTGTCAAGTTCTACTTTCGTTTGTTTTTAAATGTTTAAATAAAATTCTCATCCTACTCGTGAAGCTCGAGAAATTGGTGTTGAGACTAGTTCAATGTTACAGTGTATTAATAACTGCATATGTAACTATTTTGAACTTAACGAGACAACTGACACTGACCTTTGTCTAAGTCTTTATTGGGAGTACTGTTGAAACCCATAAATAGAAAACAAAATACACACCAACCCAAACTTAGTCAACCACAGTCCTAAGTCAAAGGGTTCACATGAACTTTAATATATACGCAATAACAACAATACTTCATTCTACTAATACTTCGTTTTGTTATTGGCTTTCCCGTAGTTGTTGTTATAATGGAGAGCTAGAAATTAGAAAGCCCTGGGATGATTTAAAATTCTGACACCAGGGTTAGCTATGTGCTTTCTCGTCTTGACGAAAAGGAAGGAATAGGACGCCTTTTTCCTACCCTACATCTCTTTTAAAACTAATCTAATAATAATGAAACAAGTACTAAAAATACTTAATTATTAACAAATTTGTTAACAGAAAATAACAAGCTCTGTACGTAAGTACAGCGAGACGCCCTGCCGTCATACAGTTATCACCACAGAGTACTTTTCATAGTTATCACTACTTTGGAAGGTAATTGTAAATTTATTTGGCCAGTATGACTAACTTTGGTCTTCTTTTCTTGTTGTTTTAAACTCAATTCGAAGAATTGTAAACTAGGTACTGAAAAGTTGTTATATTTTAATTGTATAATTGAAGTGGGTAGGTTGCAACAGAGTTTTTGCTTAATAGGTAATTACCTATACTGCAGCTCATAATGATACATCTACATAAGTTTTCTTTAAGTATAAAATGAGCCTGATGTGGTAAAATACAATTTTGTAGTAAAACATTTTAATTTCATTTCAATCCATTTACAATAAAGTCAAATCAATGTAAATCACGGAAAAGTTATTCAATTATTTTTTTACACAACTGCTCAAAATAAAAATTAGTGTATATATGAATGTCTGTATGCACGTTTCTTTATTACACCAGAACTTAATTACCGGAACAAATATCGATGCACGGTGTATCGTCAGAATCCTTACATTATTGTTACATCGACTTATTAACATTAAGTACGAGCCAACACTTAGAAAACTCAGCAAAGAAAGAAAAAAGAAACATTCTTTGCATGTACCAAACATGACAAACATGTACCAAAATAACCTTAAATTGTCTGCTTCCATTTAAACCACGTGAATTCATAGCCATGTAAAGTATTGTGCCTATTTGTAACCTAAACAACCTTGCCTGTATACGTTACTTTTCACACTATTATTCAAAGTTTTCCAACCATGTATCACATCCAATTATATTTGCCGGATTAAACTCAGTCTAATGTGACCATAGATATACTTAAAATCATCTTTACCCATTACTTGATATAACATGAATAGATCCTACCAGATTATTCCAGCTTCTCTATGCAGGCAGGTATCCCGAAGCGCAGATTCCAGCGGATGCCACGGTGCGTACTTGCTCGAAGTACAGCAAGATGTGTTAAAACTCCCAGGCAGCTCTCACATTATGGGGCTGCATGTGCGGGCAGAAATGGATGAGCTCATCCCACTTCTGAAAATTGTTACAACCATTACTTACAAGAATAAATAAAACAGCTTGAATCACATAATATTGTTGTATTTCCAATAATTCACTTCAAATTGATTAGGCAATTGATTCTAAGTGCCCGTTCCAAAGATTTAGTCCGGTTGAGAAGAACGGGCAAGAAACTCATCGGAACTGTTTTCTAATTTATATTCAATACACGATAACACATTATAATTACATAGGTACACTTTTGATATTTAGCACATTAATTTTACCTAACTAGAAGAATACTTAGCTTTATATAATCCAAAAACCATACAGACTTCTTTGCCGATCTGGCTTACTCTAAATTCAAAGAAGAACTGCCTGAGCCTAAAATGGCGACTCGCAAGGCATCAAATTATATTCACGATGACGCCACTTCAGTGGCGGCAACATCCTTTTCTCTCATTGGCTCCCAGCGACATTTGTTCAGCTCAATATCCACCAGGCGGCGCCACCTGTCAATGCGTGGCACAGGAAAACGTCATAGTCATTGAATTAACTATTTATATTTATAACACTTGTCACTTTACAGTGTTATAGAAAATTACTCTGTGGTAATTGAACACGTGACGTCACTGGCGTTTTGGAGCAAAATTTAAAACGGCATTTAAAATACATGATAATTAAAATATTAGTTGTTTTAAAAAGTAAATTTAAACATTTTGGGTTATATTAGGCCCATACGCATCGTTTTAAACACTTTCCCAAAATCAGTCAACATCCCAATTTAAAGCCTGCAGTTGTAAAACTTGTTATACACAATATGTAGATAGATAATTCAGGTAGATAACCATAATGTAAGTAGATAGATAATAATAGGTAGACAATTCTTTGAATACGGAGTTTTGATTCCGCGATAAAGAATGACTAATGGCCTAGTTCACACAAATTAAATAAAAAAAATTACCCACATTATATAATTCTTATTTAAAATGGACTTCTGCAAAGTAATGCCTGATTCCATCAAATATCTACGGATTATTTAATAACATTGTTTGAAAACTGCTCGCTGCCCTTCGAAACCGTCCCTTTTCAGATAGCTTATCGTTTTAAATCGCTCACTAGAGCTGGCAACACTGCAGTTCAGAATGAAAGATTATTATTATAAGTTTTGTGATTTAGGTACTAATTATCTTGCAAAAATTATTCAATGTGGAAGTTGTTAAGTATTCTAAAAATGATGATGCCGTTAGTACATAATATAACACTGCTGTTTTGTTATAAAGTAAATGAAATTTACTACTAAATACCTACCTCTAAATGGTAAAATAACCTAATAAAAAATACCTACCCAGTCCCAATTTTTTAAAATTACTATTGTTTTTTCTTGCAGTGAGGGCCCACGTCGTCACGGATTTCCTTAGCTCTAATAAAGATATAGCAGCCGGATACAATAATCGAGGCAAGCAAGGGAATATTCGCGGCGTTAGTGTGAGAATCGCAACGCGAACGGCGTTAAATGCCAACGGAGACGGCGCAATTAAAGACGGAAAAGTTTGGTGTAAGGTCAGTATATCCCATCCCAATAATATTATAAACACTGTTTTAAGTTTCCACGGTTATTCAGATTCAGGAGCTAAATTTAATACAAAAAGAAAGGAGTAAGTTATTCTGTATCAATAAAAGACTGCAAGAGATAGTTCTTTCAGTAAATGAGATTAATAAAACTATAATATCCAAATTAACTATTTTTATTTTATTAATAGATTTTGTTTAAATAAACTAATTTTAACAATTTGTTTTCAGCAATCAAATATAGGTATTGGACATACATAAAACAATGGATAGTTATCTTTGCTGAGGCTGCATGCAGGAACAAGAAACTGTTAATCATGTGCTGCTACACTGTATGGCCACAGAAGATATCAGAGTAGCCACTGGCTTGCAATGCGGCATATCAGGGAGAGAGGCTCGACCAGGGCTCCAGAAAATTTTCACCGCTTACAACTTCACTGGAACAGCAACCCAAAGCCGTGCTCCATTATGTAAAGGAGTTGGGATGGCTTGGGCAGATACTGGCAGGGGGAAATGCACAATACACCCCAAGCGGGATGTCAGTGCAGGCCTTATCGCCTCCAATTGAATAAGAAGACTCCAGCAAATTTGTGGGGGATTGCTCATAAATAAAGAAAAATGTGTAAATATTTTTATATCATTCATTCCATATAATATATATATATGTGGGGGGGTCGATCGATCGAAATAAAAATTGTTCTCTTCTTGTTTAACACTTGTAGTTTTAATTCTTTAATATTTTATAATTACACCGTAGGCTCACTTCGTATTAGCTCGTTCACCACAATTCGCCATCTTCGAAACTAATCAATGACAATCTAGCGTAGTAACCATAGACTCGCATAGACTAAATGCTTTTTTTTTTCCTACAACTCGGCCATTCTGCTATCAGTCTGGCCTCAGACTGACATTTTTTAAGGTTTAATAAACTCAATACATCTCTACATTATAACAAAAAATAAACTAAACTTCTTTATTTAGGTATGCAATATGAAAACAAAAGGTTACATCTCTGTGTGTGATTTAAGTATTGAAAAATCAAAATAAACTTAACTTCTTCTAATTAACTAATTAATTAACATAAAAACAAAACATTACATTTCCTCTAAATATCATGAAACAATGCTAATTAGACATAATTAACTCATCCTAAACTATTATACTTCCTAGGTTATATAATCTTACATAGTACTCCTGAACAATCATAATTAAGTATTATTACAAAAGTTACATAAGGTGCTGATTACATCAACATATTTCTTAAAGTTATGTTTCTCTTACAATAATCTTCTATTTAATAAGTAAATACAAATTTTTATCTTAGTTACAAAACTCTTATCAGAAATGATAACAACATAAACATTCATCAGTATTATCTCTTATCAATCTTATCATCATCTTTTATATTTTATGCAGAATTACTAAACATGTGAACTTAAGACAATTTTTTAGGTAATGAACTGTATGACATCCTGTAATAATGGTAAGTATTCGTATGGTAAGTATATATTTAATCAATATTAGGAGATATTAGACATAACTAGGTATAGTTAAACTAAGGCCATCGTTTCATATAATCTATACCTGTAGTAGTTTTCTTAGGTCCTTCCTTACCATGGTCAATCTTCTCAACTTCATACCTGTCCTTTCCTAAGATTTTTATTATTTTATATGGTCCAAAAAATTTCTGCTTTAATTTCAAAGCGTTTCCAAACTGTGTTCTTTGTATTGCTACTATCTCACCTTCTTTATACTTCTGTCCTTCTTTCCTTTTACTATTGTAGTACTTTTTATTTTCTTCCTGTATTCTTAATATTTGAGCCTTTGCTTCTTTCCTCAATTCTTCTCTTTGTTCTGAAAATTCCTTTCTATTTTCTTCTTCTAGAATTTCTATAATTTCCATATCTTCTTTCAATCTTAATTTAGCTCCCGTTAACAACTGAAATGGTGATGTGTTTATAGATCTTTGATAAGTACTGTTTATCACTCTCTGAAGCTTACTAACATACTTATACCAATGTGCAGGTTCTTCTATACACATTTTAGTCAAAACTGAAATAATTATCCTGTTCATCCTTTCAACCTGGCCATTTCCACGGGGTATTCCTGTGGTTATTGTGCTGTGCTCAATCCCTTCTTCTTGACAATATTCTTCAAACTCATTTGCTGTAAATGCGGTTCCTCTGTCAGTCACAATTCGACGGGGGTTACCATAGTCTTTTTGATGTAGTTTTAGTTTATCTAAAGTTTCTTTTGCTGTAACTGTCTTAACTGGGTAAATCCAAACAAATTTTGTAAATCCATCTATTATTGTCAAAATATAGTTGTACATCTTCTTAGTTGCGTCCAATGGTCCTAAATGATCACAATGAAGTGTATCAAATGGTATCTCTCCTTTATTAATGGGGTTTAAAAATCCTTCTTTCTTTCCTGACTTCCTGCTTGCTAATAAACATGGAATGCACATAGAAACAACTTTTTCAATCTTGTTATCTAGCTTGTTAATATAATAATCTTTTTCTATAACATCTTTAATTTTCTTCTTCCCAAAATGTCCTATTCCGTGTGCTCTTTTAATCATTTCAATATCCATTATTTCTGGTATCACTAACTTCTTCTCTACACCTTTATAAATTATTCCATTTTCTAAGAAATAATCTTGATAATCATTTTCTAATAAAATTCCTTTTATCACCTTTAAAGTTTCATCTTCTTCTTGAGCTTTTTTAATCCGGCTGCACAGTTCACTGTTGATGACACATATGTTTCGACTAAGTGAATCAACATGTTGCATTTTATCTCCTGTTCTATGTTCTATTGTATAGTCAAAATCTTGCAAAAATAAAATCCATCGAGCTACCTTGGCTGACACGTCTCTTTTAGTTAACGTTTTCTGAAATGCTTCACAATCTGTTACTATTTTAAATGGTATACCTATCAAGTATCTCCTGAACTTTTTAACACCTTCTATAACTGCCAATGCTTCAAGCTCATAGCTACTACATTTTTGTTGACAATCATTTGTTTTTCTACTCATATAATGAATGGGATGCATCTTTCCATCTATTGGATCTTTTTGGAGTAATACTGCAGCATAACCTAACTTGGATGCATCAGTGTGAAGTTCTGTCTCTAACTGAATATCAAAAATTTTTAGTACTGGTTCACAACATAATTTATCCTTCAAAATTTGAAATGCTTGTCTCTGTTCCACACCAAAATTAAATTCTTTACTTTTTAATGTCTCACTTAATGGTCTTGCAATAATAGCATAGTCTGGAATGAATTTCCTGAAATATGAGGTTAGTCCTATAAAGCTATGTAGTTCTTTTAGATTTCTAGGTTCTGGAAACTTCTGAACTGCTGTTGTTTTCTCTGTAGAAGGCTTAACTGTGCCCTCTGACACTACATGACCTAAATATTCCACCGATCTTTTAAGTAACTGTGTCTTTTTCCAATTTATCTCCAATCCATATTGTGATGCTACTTCTAATACTTCTTGTAGTCGTTCTTTTGCTTGCTGCTCATTTTCCGCTAATATAATCAAATCGTCTATGAATATTAAAACTGTACCTTGTCGTATGAAATCACTGAATATTATGTTGATATACCTCATAAAGTATTTCGGACATATAGAAAGTCCAAATGGAGCACGTAGAAACTCATATTGCCCTTCAGGGTTGCTAGTCACAAATGCAGTGTACTTTATCGACTCTTCTGCGATAGGCAAATGAAAAAACCCATTTTTTAAATCAAGTGTACTGAACACTCTAGCCTTACAAAGCTTATCGATGTGATCATCAATCACTGGGAGAGGATATTCATCCTTCACCATCTTCTGATTTATCTTTCTGTAGTCTACACAAACTCTAGTACTTCCATCTTTCTTTTTAACTAGAACAAGCGGGCTTGAATATTCTGAATAACTTGGTCTTATTATCCCCTTGGATAACCATTCATCAATTTGTTGCTTAACAACTTCTTCTTCTTTCAGAGCTAACCGTCGAGGTCGCTGAGAAACTGGAACATCGTCCTTTAACACTATCTTCATCTTTATAGGTGCTTCTTTAATTTTCACTGGTTTGTAGTTATCTATAAATTCCTGAACTTCAGATTTTTCAGTATCACAATCAATGCTAGAAGGTAAACACATTAGGTAGGAACAATCATATGACTCTGGCCTTATTTCAACTGCACCTTTGTTAATAACAAGAGTGGTATTTGACAAAAAAGGTTGACCTAGTATCACCTGATATGGTATCACACCATTAGGAACAATGTAGAAACAAATTACATAACAGTGAGCGTCAATAATTACATCTGTATGAAACTTACCAATTGAATACACCTTACAAGAACCCAATCCAGTCAATGTCATCTCTTCTGCTTCATAGTACTTGATATCTAATTTGGAAAATAAATCGTACGTAATTATGTTAATGTCACTTCCCGTATCTATCAAACAATCTACCGAAAACACTCCTATCTTAGCACTTTTTACTGATTTATTTAACGAACTGTTGCATCTTTTGTTTACACTCAAAACACTTTGATCCGATCTTTGGTTTGAAACTTGAACTTCTTGATTAATGACATCTGTGTCGTTTGACGTTGACGTTTGTGGCTTGCTCCGCCATGAGACAACTTCGCTTCGATGTACGTCGGTTGCGCCCTCTGCTGGACATTGCGCGAACATTGCCGACCGCTGCAACTTCGTACCGACGCCGGCGCTGCCTGTGCTTGAACTTGCAAAATGGCGACTTGAACTTGAATGACTTGATTTTTCAGCTTTGCACTCCGAACCAACATGTCCATAATTATTGCATCTGAAACATTTTAGGCCGTTCTTGCATGTATTAGCCAGATGCTCTGTAGATCCGCAGTTGTAGCATCGTGATGTTCTCTTAATTTCAGGCTTAGTTTTAGTTGTTTGTGCTAATTTTGGTATCTGGTGACGTCTAGAATTCTGCTTGTATGTTTCATATAAAGCCAACTTTTCTTTAAGCGCTGTGTATGTAGTTATTCCATAGAGCATTAATTTATTCGCCTCGTAATCCTGTATTCCCTCGATAATATACTGTATCGACACGTAATCTGGCATTTTAGCTCTTTTTCCTAGCTCTTTCATAATAAGCATATACTGATAACAGGTTTCGTTGTTTTTCTTCTTGCGCGCACTCATGATTTCATGCATTTGCTTGCTATTCACGGCTTCTGGAAATTCTTTGATTATAGCTCCTTTTAGCTCGTCGTACGTTTTAAATGTTTTTTCAGTCCTGAGCCACAGTTCTGCAGTACCCGTTAGTGATCGTCTCGCAATAATAAGTTTTTGCTGCGGGGACCAGTTGAAGACTTCGGCGTTGTCTTCTAAATCCTGCGACCACTTCAGCGACGAATATGTTAGGTCGTCACCACTGAATTTAGGAACTGACTCCATCATGCTGTATTGTGTTGAAAATCGGGTTTCGTCGTTTATTTTGCCGTCTTGTGACATGGTTACGTCGTCGTATAATTTTTGCAACCACGCGTCTTGTTGGAATTTGCGATAATGGCGTCGTCGTGTTCGTCGTAAAGTTTTCCGTCTTGTAAACTTGCACTTCTTTATTACCTCGATCGATCCCGGACGAGAAACGTGTGGGGGGGTCGATCGATCGAAATAAAAATTGTTCTCTTCTTGTTTAACACTTGTAGTTTTAATTCTTTAATATTTTATAATTACACCGTAGGCTCACTTCGTATTAGCTCGTTCACCACAATTCGCCATCTTCGAAACTAATCAATGACAATCTAGCGTAGTAACCATAGACTCGCATAGACTAAATGCTTTTTTTTTTCCTACATATATATATATAGAAGTAACACATTGTAAGTTGTAACTTGTTATTTTTCAGTTTCGCTGAGTGTTCCACAGGTGATCGATTACTGCATTTCTGGTTGTAACACCCTGCTGAAGTGCTGAGTTTAGGCCCTATAGTATGTTCGATAATGTTTCGCGTCCGTACATGGATGCCGGTGTAATGTCACTCTGGTGTGTTCGCTGCTGTATCAACAATCGGTGTTAGCATGTAACACCTTAAAGGATACCCCGAGTTTCCTGTAACCAAATAATTTTGTTAGATGATATAATATTATGTTTTTATTCAATCAACATTTTCAATTTGTAAGTCATTCTAATAAATCACCCTGTCTCACTTTCTTGTGTATATCTTATATAATTGTTTTATTAGGTAGATGTTTAAATTTTTAACTTAATAATAAACAAATATGATTGAAATAATAGTTTTATTCGGTTATGTACAATCCTACTGTCTTACTGTATGCTTACCCAGAAACCATGTTGCTTCATTCAGATTTTCCATGTGTGTTTGGAGTGGATGCACATTTGAAATGAACGAGTCATGTGTGGCTCCTCCAAAACTACTGTCTACACTCATAATTTGCATATTAGCATTGCATATATCTGAAAATGATTTTTTATTAGTAAAGATAGTTCAGTAGTTTGCTATAGTTCAGAATTGTGTCATCCCACTTGTTTTTAAAATAAAGTGCAAAATCTTTAAAAGTATCTAATAAATTGGGAAGTAGATGAAAGGTTGTAATTTTGATAAGCCCTTACCATTTGAACATTCAATGAGTGGTAATGCTTGCGGCAGCAAAACTGTTCTTCGTGTTTGGTTGGGTGAATAATAGCAATATGGGTGCAATCAATGCAACCTAACACACCTGGAAACTTGACTTTTTCATAAAATCTGCAACATAGTAAAAATAACTCTTATTAGAATAACAGGGAAGCAACATAATTAAGTGTATCTATAGAGGTCAATTCAATATAAGAGTTAATCTTTATACACTATATAACAAGATGACCTGGTTGGCTGCCTGATTGTAAGCATAACTCCTACCTATATAAGAATCTGAGTACAACTCAGAACTTTGAAACACAAAGGCCTGCATGGCACTGCATTGCTCTTGTTACCCTGAGACATTAGGTATTATGGCTCATAAGCCCAGTAATTTCACAGACTACTTTTCTCATCAAACCGGAACACAGTAATGCTTGCACAGTAGTGCTTGGTGGCAGACTTCATGAGCAAAGTGGTGGTAGCAACCCCGATGGACACTCAGAAGCCTGCCATCTAGTATGAATCTCTTCCCTCAAATATTACATTAACTAAGTAACATAACTAATTTCTTGAACCTTAAACATTATGTTCAAGATTCGTCTTGTCACATAGGTTGACTGGCTAGGCCCAAAGCTTTTTTGCCACTCAAAGGCTTTTGGCAAGTTAATGTTCAACAAAATAGCCAGCCTCAACGACTGTTACAAAATTAATAAAAATTCTAGTATTCTTATGCAACGAAAGTCAAGAATGCCCATCTCACAAGCAATCAAATAAGCAGAGAAACAAGCAACTCTACTAAGGGTGGTACCTATTCCTCATCAAATATCTTTGTCCTATGTGCATTTGATCAAAGAACTTGGATGACTTAATCAAATTACCTAGGAACGCCGATATTTGATCAAATGTTATGACAACGATAATAACAGCACATGGTCGAAGTTCATCCATTTTCTCAAACTACGAAAAACACTGACATATTTACTAAGAAACCTTGGACAAAAATATTAGACGAGTGGAATGGGCATTTAAAAAATTGACACAGAAATTGAACAAAGATCATTGCAGTACTTACCATTCATCAATTTATTTAACTCAGACACAATAAATGACGATTTTCAATAATTATATGGATTTTCACGATCACTTAACGTTACGATTTTCCTAAGAAGTTGATAAATATTAACTTTTAGTGAGCAGTCTCTTTTGACAGTTAGCAGGATCGTTTTAGATACCTATAAGCTTGGGTGGTACCGTTTTAACACAAATTGAATGAACGAAATCACGTTTCGCGATCCTGCTTAGCTCACGATCGCAAAATTAAGCGGGAGCCAACTGGCTCCCGCTTTACGGGCGGGTGGTACTGTTTTTCTGTTGGTAGCCAGGTAGGAATCGCGCTAAGATGGGATAGTAGGCCCCCAGAAGTGGGATAAAGTACTAGTTCGCCCACTTAAAACAAAACAAGGAAACTTGTTGAATTTTCAAGGGAACAAGAAAACCGTTGTTTTTAAATTACGTAACGATTGCTAACCTTGTTATTCGATCTTGTGATTCTTATTATGGGGCGTACGTCACGTAGTCCTAAAAGACAAACCACTCGAGATGGTCGCGTAACCAAGAGTGACGTAAATCTCGGAGTAGGAGAGATACGTGAAGTAGGTCGCATGGTCATGGTGATTCGCGGCGCATAAAAGTCGTGCCTCGCGAATAGTGTCGTGTGTCCGGGATCGACGGGATTCTCGCAGTACTGAAGGGCGTCGACTGCGTGATAGGATTAGGCGTAACGATTCTCATCAGCGTAGTCGCTCGCGAAACAATAGGTCACGTCACGGTCCCGTCTGCGTAGGGATTCGCCTAGTTGGGGGCATCCTACCCTCATCGTATACGAGCCCGCACCCGTGACTCCAATTGCTGTACTTCTTGGTGCCAGTACACAGTATTCTGTGGAGTCGGGTACTCCCTGTTCTGAGTTACTTGTGTGTGTCCACTGTCCAGGTATTCTAATGAGCGACGACTGTAAGGCATTTGTGAGCATTGCCAAGGGTCTCTTAACGCGTGGACAACAATGGATGCAGCCAGCGGGCGCGAGGTGCGCGATGTGCGGCGTGCCTCACAGCGCGTAGCAACGTGCCGGAGAGCACACGTAAAGCGTACAGCGTGCCTGGCGGCATGTCCGGCATGCCTGGCGGCGTGTACATCGCGGCAGACCGCGTGCAGCGCGCGCCAGACTGCGTGCAGCGCGCCAAGCAGCGTGCAGACGCGCGCCAGACTGCGTGCAGCGCGCCAAGCAGCGTGCAGACGCGCGCCAGACCGCGTGCAGCGCGGCATACCGCGTGCAGACGCGCGCCAGACTGCGTGCAGCGCGCGCCAGACCGCGTGCAGCACGGCAGAACGCGTGCAGACGCGCGGCAGACCGCGTGCAGCGCGCGACAGAACGCGTGCAGACGCGCGGCAGACCGCGTGCAGCGCGCGACAGAACGCGTGCAGACGCGCAACAGACTTCGTGCAGTGCGCGACAGACTTCGTGCAGCGCGCGCCAGAGTGCGTGCAGCGCGCGCCAGACAGCACGCCTGCAGCGGGTCAGCAGCGCGCGTACCAGGCCACGAAGTCAAAACACGAGTGTTTATCTCGCGTGGCTTCTTGCTTAAAGGGTTAAGGTTCTTCTGCGCATTTTAGTGACTGAGGTTGAGTATTTGGGAAATTAGTAAGTCAGGGTCAGGTTAGACCGAGTCCGTGAGAAGTAGTCTTAGTAGCCTTAGTGAACACTTCATCTCCAGAAAATATGAATCAGGTACGCCAACTTCTGGGCTTAGCTAGCTACTTTAGGAGATGCATAAAAGATTACGCCACAAAAACTACCCTATTGCTCATCCGACCCACAATGATGTAAAATTCAATCGGACTAGCAAACCAGTTCTTGCCATTTTTGATCCAAGTCTTCCCACCGAGGTTTATACAGACGCCAGTAGTGCCGGCTATGGTGCTGTCCTTTTTCATGTCTACCCCGATTCCTTAGTCTTCTCAGAGTGTCCCATGATGAATACGAGCATAATCTTTGAGCCATACGTGTTATATTGTGTCCGTGCTACCTGTAACGTACGGAGAACCCGCAACAGGGTTAAGAAATTGTGCGTTTGTTGTTGTCGTGTTTGAAATGCAAAAGTGTTGAGTGGCAGCCGATCCACAAAGTATCACACAGCGTTAGATTCAGGGTGCCTATAAAGAACCAGTGAAATTGATAACGCGTTTTGAATAACAGTGATAGTCAGGTATTCGATGAAATTATTAAGGCGTGTTTACAAGTAGGCATGTTCACAAGATAGTGAAGATAATGCTAAATAGTGGGGTTCCGATTGAGTAGTAGTTGGTACTGCGCGCATTTAACAAAATCTGATCGCAGCAGTTTGAATTGGTTGATGATTTTACCCTTTTTTCCGTTGGTGCGTGCGAAAACGAAATAAGCCGTTGGTGCTGTGCTAGTCGATATTGTTTTAACTGACGTGTGAATTTTGTAATAGTGTTCTCTCGTTTTCATTGATGTAAAAAAAAAAAAAGAGACAAATGATTTGATTTTGAGCCAAAAGTTTTAGGAAACATTTTAGATGTTAAATCATTTGGTGAGCGTTACGCTTAAGGGTGTATCAAGTACCTATTGACGATGTAAATGAAAATAAATCTGTGATTGATGAAGTTGAAGCGTAAATTGTGGCGGAAACTCGAGTAAGGGGACTCTAGTGGTCAAAGTGTTGTGTGCGACTGAACTAGTGGTTGTTTCGTAGTCGTAGCCCGGTAGAAATCGGTGTCTCTTGAGGTAACTCAAGTAGCCCGTGGGTGCGCGGTGTGCGTTCAACTCTAGTGGAGGTCGGGGTCTGTAGAGACCATTCGTGTAGTTACCAGGGGGTGACTGACACGGGAGATCCAAGAGGGATCTGATCCATGCACTGGATGAGTTTGTGAGAGCAATGCGATTGCTGGTCGGCTTGGATAGCCGGGACGCTAGATGTCTTACTCGAGAGTTTCTAGAGTTTCTAGAGTTTTGATTGACTAATGTTGCTTTGGTGTGAGAGTGTTTGGTTTTCTGAAAATAATCGTTCGATGGTACTTGGACTCTGAGCTTTTTAGTTTGATGCGTGGTACCTTGCAGTACTTGAACTCTGAGGTTTTTAGTCTGACGTGTGGTATCTTGTGATACAGTCGAATCTTTGCGTTCCTGTAGGGAAGCGCGTGTGTAGCAATTGTATTTGCTGTAGCTATAGCAATAGCTGTTGAAGACAAATGAGATAGCTGGGGTTTTGTTAGACTAAAATTATTTTGATGTGAAACTTATTTTGTTCTTTAAAGATAATCAATGGTACTTGAGTTCGGAAGTTTTAGTTTCATGCGTGATATGGTAACACAGCTGCTGCTGTGACTGAGGTAGTTTATACTCTGTTTTTCACGTTGTGGTACAATTGGATCTTATAGCTAAGACCAAGTGGCGAGGTATATAGTCGGTGGCGTTATGGTGTCGAGCTCTCTTGGCGCTCGGTTCTCAAGCCGAACAGACCTCTCCTATAGCTGGAGGTATTTGGTAATGTTGTGTTGTCTTGAGTTGGCTCTTTAGTGCAACGGACGTCTCCTGCTGTGCTGGCCGCTATGCTGCGCGGTTAGTCCCACGTGATGGAGTGCTGGGATCCGCTGGGCGAGAGGCGCGCACCTCCGGCCGCGAGCTGCGTGTTCGCTGTTCAGTGTGGTTGTGGAAGAGACGAGGCGACGAGGGTGTCGCTGCTAAGAAAACTATACTCTTCGCCTGCTTAGCCGTGGCTATGGCAAGACCATGCAGGCCACAGCCCAGTGTATGGTGCCGCCGAAGGGAAAGTGGTGTCCCGATACTTGCACTGCATTCTTTGAGCGTGAGTATTACTTACATGTAAAGGACGGACTGCGGGACGATCCTTTTGGCAACAGACTGCGGGATGCTTGCCTTACATGTTTACTGATAGTGTTGTGTGAGATGAACTGCGGGGCATCTCAAATGAGGCAAACTGCGGGATGCCTACAACATGTAAAGGACGGACTGCGGGACGATCCTTTTGGCAACAGACTGCGGGATGCTTGCCTTACATGTTTACTGATAATGTTGTGTGAGATGAACTGCGGGGCATCTCAAGTGAGGCAAACTGCGGGATGCCTACAACATGTAAAGGACGGACTGCGGGACGATCCTTTTGGCAACAGACTGCGGGATGCTTGCCTTACATGTTTACTGATAATGTTGTGTGAGATGAACTGCGGGGCATCTCAAGGGAGGCAAACTGCGGGATGCCTTACATGTTTACTGATAATGTTGTGTCATGTGTGTGATAAACTAAAAATGGTGAAAGTATGAAGACGGTCTGCGTCAAGTGTCTGTGTTTCAGATCATGCTACTGGTGGTGGACGGACTGCGGGACGTTCCTATGGCAAACAGACTGCGGGATGTTTGCCCTACATGATGTGTGATGATGAATGTCATTTAGTAGACGAATTGCGGGACGCTCTACGAAGTGAGTGGTGGACGGACTGCGGGACGTTCCACGTCGGGTTGCCAGCATCAAGGGAGGACGGACTGCGGGACGCTCCTATGGCAGACAGACTGCGGGATGTTTGCCCTACATGATGTGTGATGATGAATGTCACTTAGTAGACGAACTGCGGGACGCTCTACGAAGTGAGTGGTGGACGGACTGCGGGACGTTCCACGTCGGGTTGCCAGCATCAAGGGAGGACGGACTGCGGGACGCTCCTATGGCAGACAGACTGCGGGATGTTTGCCCTACATGATGTGTGAAGATGAATGATTGATGTGAGGACCTGTGCAAGTGATGAAGTATGTGCAAAAATCTATGAAAAGTTAAGATTATGTCCTAGCGTTTCATGGAATCAACCTATCGGGTGTGTTTGTTTAAGTGAAAGAGGAGCATGAAACATTGTCTAGACCAAGACAGTGCTGAAGCATCAACGTCATGTCGCGGTGACGTCACGGCGCCCCCTTCGTGTCGTGGAGATGTCACGCCGCGCCGTGCCAGCGACGTCGCGGTGCCCTGTGAAGAGGATGTTGCTGTCGGTGCTGCTCCGTCGGTCTTCAAGTTGGCTGCGAGGACGCCGCCGTGTCAGGAGAGGCCGTGTTAGGGACGTCTCTTTTTCATCACAACGGACCTACCGTCATCTATAAAAGCCGAACGCCTCGATAAGAACGGTCACTTATTTTTCTACGCTCGAAGCGAACGGACGGCTGCTAGAATCCCTGTCGATCGTTATAAAGGTCACGTGAGTCATTTTATCGTGATTAGTATTGGTTTTACAAGTGTGCAATCGAAATTATCAAAATTTACAAAAAACGACTATTGTATAATACTAATTGGCGAAGAAGATTTCAGGACACCAAGTGATCATTACAACATACTTCGACACCTCAGGCATCTACTGCAAAAAATAAACCATACCAACATTGTGATATGTCTACCAGTACACAAATATTATACTACTACAAATATATACAATTGGAGAGTTGATAATTTCAGCAAGTTGCTACAGCTTGAGACACAGAGACATAGACAGGCCTTTATATTTGACCCTAACAGAAATGGAACTTACGACACTAGCATGATCCATAAACTCTCAGGGACTATCAATAACAACGGGATACGAGCTATATTCAAAGGTCTATATAAATTAATTGAGGAAATTGACCTCAATTATGTAAACTACAAAGACCAAACAACCATCCAAAAAGAGAACGAAGTAAAAATGCAGTTATTTCGTGAATAAATATATACATGTCTTACATCAAAATATAGCCGGACTAATAAACAAATCGGACCAACTTGTAGTTTGTCTAGATGAATTTTTAGAAAAAGGTATAACAGTGGATGTCATTTGTATCACTGAGCATTTTATGATGGCAGGTTATGAACAATTTTTGAATATACCTAATTACTATTTAGCTGCTAGTTTTAACAGAACGTCGAGTAAGAGAGGTGGAGCCTGCATTCTAGTAAAAAAAGGACATCAGGGGCGTGAGCTACCTGAAATAGGACAGTGTTCTATCTCTGGATTATTAGAATGTTGTGCTATTGAACTAATTAATTACAATATTGCAATATTATGTGTCTATAGAGTCCCAAAACTTAGTAATTTAAATATATTTTTTGCAAAACTGGAACATATTTTACAATGTTTAAATAGGAAAAAATTTAACCAGATTGTATTGGCAGGCGATTTCAATATCGATGTACTAAAAAGTAACAATATTTCCCTTGATTTTGAATGCTTATTACTGAATCATAATTTACTTCTAGCGATAAGGCAACCAACAAGGTTAAAAAGCCAGACATGCATCGATAACTTTGCTCATGATTACCAAAGTAAATGTAAGACGGAAGTGTTGGAACTTGCACTGTCTGACCACACTGCACAGCTATTACGTTGTCCCGTGAAGAAGGAATGTATCCTTAAATTTTGGAAAACAAAGCGCAGGGATTACAGTCATGAAAATATACTGAAATTCAAAACTCACCTCAGTAATTTGTCCTTCTCGGAAGTCTATAACTTAGAGGATGCAAACTTAGCTTATAACGCTTTCATAGAAATGTTTGCACTGCTATACGATTTGTGTTTCCCTTTTAAACTAGTGACCATAAGAGTAAATAAAAAAACAAAATGGGTATCTCGCGGTGTAAAAATATGCAGTAAGAAGAAACGACAACTTTTGAATTATTCTAGAAAAAAGCCTACAAAAGAAAACAAATTACATTATATTAAATACTCCAAACTTTTTAAAAAAATAATAAAATTGACTAAAAAAGCCCAAAATAACCATAAAATAAAAACCTCAAAAAATAAGTCCAAAGCCACCTGGCAAATAATTAATGATAGCAGACATAATTTACCAAAACATCCAATTGATAAAATAAAACTTAATAATGAATTTATTTCAGATCCTAACGATATAGCTAATGCTTTTAACAATTATTTCGTTGATAAAATTATCCCGTCACCTGTATCTGGCCACAAAGTAACTCAGCACGTAACCAACAGCAGCAATTCAATGTTCATGGCACCATGTTCACCTTGTGACATTATTACAATCATAAAATTGCTGAAAAACACTAGCAGCGTTGGGTATGATGGAATTGCTACAAAAATAATTAAAGCTGTAAATGAATATATTTGTAGTCCACTGTGCCACATAATTAACCTCTGTATTAGTACAGGCACATTTCCAGAATGCTTAAAAAAGAGTATTATTAAACCACTGTTTAAAAAGGAAAACCGAGAATTAATGGAGTATTACAGGCCGATTGCTCTGATACCAATTATATCAAAAATCTTTGAAAAGTATTTTTATCAACAATTTAATGACTATTTTGAGAAATTCCATATCTTGTGCGACGAACAAAAGGGTTTCAGACGAAATAAAACTATCAATATGGCTATTTATAATTTTCTAGACAATATTATGTTGAGTGTAGACAAGAATCATGCTGTTTGTGCAGTCTACTGCGACATGACCCAAGCGTTTGATTACGTAGATCATGATATTTTGCTTGACAAACTTGAAGCATATGGAGTTAGAGGTAATATACTTGAGCTAATTAAATCATACTTATCAAACAGAATACAAGTAACTACCATAACACAACTAAACATTAATGCAAAAAAAGAAGAAAGTTACACCTCAGCTGAACGTGTAGTAACTTTTGGAGTACCACAAGGTAGTGTGCTGGGTCCATTACTTTTTATTATTTATATTAATGATCTTCCACGAGTAACTCAACACCCAATGACATTATTTGCGGATGATAGCACTGTGACGATCGCCTGCCGAGATAGAGATTTATATGAAACTGACATTAATAACACATTAAATGATATAATTAATTGGTTAAATAATAGCAATTTGAAAATTAACATTAATAAAACGAATGTAATGCAATTTACTCAACGAAGTAATTATCTAACTGACATAAACATTAATTATCAAAATAAAAAAATAAATGAAGTTAATTCTGCCAAATTCCTTGGTCTTATAATAGACAGCAAATTAGATTGGAAAGCGCACACTGAAGATCTGTCGAAAAGGCTAAGCAGTTCAGCTTATGCTCTTTATAAATTGGCTCCGGTTGTTCAGATAGACGCACTTATGACATCTTACCACGGTTTAGTAGCGTCGGTTTTGAGGTATGGTCTGGTGTTCTGGGGAATTTCAACAAATACGAATATGGTTTTCAAAGCGCAAAAACGTTGTGTTAGGGCCATGTTTGGACTACATACAACTGAAAGCTGCAAACCAAAATTTTATGAATACAGAATTCTGACACTTCCGTCGCTCTATATTTTGGAGGTTGCTTTGTTTGTGAAATTGAATCCGGAACTATTTCCCCGTCTATGTGATACTGTACAGCGGAATAGACGTGATAGGAATAGACTTCGTGTATGTACAGCAAGGAAGGCGCTCATGCGTAATAGCATTTTTGGTATGGGCTCCATCATTTACAACAAACTACCCAAATGGCTTAGAGAACTAAACATTAACAGCTTTAAGGCTAAGCTCAAGAACATTTTGACAAAAAAATGCTATTATAGCGTGAATGACTTTTTAAATGATAAGGAACTGGACTTGGAATTATTTTAATTAGTTTTGACATTTATGTTTTTTGTAATTTGTATTTTGACTCTTGTACCTACTACGTTCTTTTTGACAAGTATTTTTATTTTTTGACATGTATTTATATAAGCCATTCTCTTGCATTTTGTACGCCTACTAGGCAAAACATGTTGACAACATTACTATAAAAAAGATCTGCATGCATGCTCGGATATGTGTGTAACCTCACATGTTTTTGACAAATAAATTTATCTTTATCTTTTATCTTTATCTTTATTTGAATTATGTGAACTGTGAGTACTTTTCCTTGGTTTAAATGTTTGATTTAATTCGTGTAATAAACGGAATTCTTGTTCTAACTTGTTTTTCTTAAGCAAATTCCATTTCTGATTCTAACATTATTATAATACAGAACCATAATGAACAAACATAAAGGCAAGGACATAATTTCTTAGCTTGATGGTTAACAATAATGAGATAATTACTCAGAGATTCAAGACAAATTATACAACATTTAAAAGGGAATGGCCAACCTTTAGGAGGAGTTATGAAACTCATTGAGATACATTTATTTTCAGTTATTGAGATGTTCAAAGAGACAATTAAAGTTAAAGGATTGATGTTACAACGGTTACGGAAATGTTAATTTAACCATTATTGGATACAAGAGAAAGGTGACTAGCTTACACAACAGAGCTCTATGTTCAAAATGATTGGTCATGAAAATAATACACATTCATTATGTGTAAAAGGAAAATCATCAATTGTTTCACAACGGCCATAGTTGAAATTACAGAATTAAATGTAGATTGCATTAAATGCCGAGTTTATTAAATTTGGAATTCAAAGATGTTACGTCACAGAGAAGATTGCTGAAGACTGCAATTTACTAACTGAGGAGAAAACTTTGTTTATGCAAAACAACACTGACAGATGACAGGCGCGTCACTTGGCCAGCGGCGTCGACCCGCGGCGGTAGCATTATAAAATAAAAATATTAATTGTGTTCTTAAGGATTGTAAAAGCAACGAAATATATAAAAAGTATTCTCTTATATCAACATACAGAGTTTTTCAATCAAACATATTCCTTAACAAAGTTTTGGCGACCGTGAACAAGTTTATTGTGCGGAGGCGCAATACGAGAATCTGTAACTACCTACGGCGCCGGCGGACATTGACTGTGGATGACTTAGAACAAAGAATCGGCTTTTGGATTGGCAACGGCGAGGAATAGCAAAAGGGTTTGGCAGTGGAGTCGACTTCTAAAAGGGAGGTTTGCCCATTCCTTACTTCATTTTTCCATGCACATAACTTTGTCTAGCTTGCTCGAATTCAAAATTTTGGTTGGGTTCAAAGTCCAACTCCATATTTCATAAAGAATTAAGTCTGTCTGGCTAAGTCAAATCTATTTCTATACCTAAATAAATAATGTACTTATAATAAAATAACTTTAAAATCATTGCATATTTTCTTCATAAGTTTGGCTTTAAAGGTATACGATCTTAACCTATACACTATTACGCAGCAATAAATTAAGTACATTTCAATTGTTTTCTTCATTCTATCGCTTTATCTTACTTGATAATAATCAAATACCCTTAATTTCATTACGAAACTATAAATCACTATAAACCTAAATCACTAAGTTAACATTTTAACGGTCAACAATAATCCGAAAATGCATTTTTAGTTGTTTTAATAAACTAATCCGAGTAAATATAATCAATTCCAGTGTCATCTCAGCGAAGTGCAGTGAGTACCGACATTCAGCCAGCTGATTTCTTACTATCGGCTACCTGGAACTAACGGGTGGCCTATTGTTCTCGTCCGGCATCACAGCTGTTTTCGAGGCTTGATTTATAGAAGGTATTTATTTGAATTTGTTGTTCTCGTTACGATGACTGGCACGGACGATAAACATTTTCAAGACTTAAAAGAACTTAAGGGGAAGAGGTCTTCATTAAAGGGTAGGTTAACTACGTTTGAAAAATATTTGGATGATTTTAAGCAACAAAGTACGATAAGCAAAGCTCAGCAGAATGAAATTAAGACAAGATTAAAAAAGATAGAATCAATTTTTGAAGAGTATGATCTAATACAAATTAGCATAGAAGTAAAGCAAGAAAGCCCGGAAAATGAGACAGAAAGGGAAACTACAGAAAATAGGTTTTATAGGTGCATTGCAGAAGCACAAGAAATAATAGATACGTACAATACGATGGATTCAGATAGTTTATCATCACAGTCTACAACGCTAAAACATTCGAATTTAAAATTACCTCAGATTAGGATACCTAGTTTTGATGGGGTTGATATATCGAAATGGTTAGAATTTCACGATATTTTCACTTCTATGATTCATAATAATGATTCTATAGCAAGTATAAATAAGTATCAATATTTAAAAAGCGCTTTAACTGGTGCTGCAGCTTCTGTAATAGCGTCCTTAGAGATATCTAGTAGTAACTATGAAGTGGCATGGAAACTGTTGTGTGACCGTTACAGTGATAAGCGTAAACTTGTATGTACTCACCTTAAGGCATTATTTGACGTTCAACAGACCAGTGAATATTGTTCTCTGCGGTTTCTTGCTGACCATATAGCTAAACATTTAAGAGCGTTACATACGTTGGGTGAAAAAACGGAAAACTGGGATACTATGATAATATTCTTATTTTCTGCGAAGTTAGATAATAATACAAGCGTAAAATGGGAGGAGTATAAAAATACGATGTCAGAAAACCCTAACTTAGAACATTTCTTTGTGTTTTTGCGTAAACGAGCTGATGTTATTGAAGCGACAGGGAGTAGGAGTAGTAGCAGCCAAGAATCTGAGCAGCAGCAATCGCAGCAACAGCCGCAGCAGTCTAGCCAGCAATACAATCGAATTAACAAACAACAAAAATCATTTGTGGCTGCTACTTGCGAAAACAATAAGAAAAATAATGCTAGATGCATAGTTTGTAATGAGCAGCATCTCATTTACTATTGCAAGAAGTTTTTAGCGATGTCACCCGTAGACAGGTTTAATTTTATTATGAAACATAAATATTGTATTAACTGTTTACGTAGCAGCGGACATTTAGCTCCACAGTGCAAATCTAGACCATGTAAAGTGTGCAATAGCAAACATAATTCACTTCTGCATTTTGACAAACAAAATACAGAAAACAAGCAATTAGTTTCAAGTCCAATTGCACTATCAACATGCGTTGCTAATCAGGTATTGCTATCAACAGCTATTGTTAAGGTGTCTTGTACCAATTCACAGAAACAAATAGAAGCACGCTGTCTGCTCGATTGCGGGAGTCAGTCGTCATTCATTAGCCAAGATTTAAAAAATAAGTTATCTGTTCAGACGATAAACGTGAACTCGGTATGTGTCACAGGTATAAACAGTATTTCATTTGATGCGTTACAGCGCTGTGATATCAAAGTACAGTCGCGCACAAATACGTTTAGCACCACGGTCAATGCATTTGTCATCAATGAAATAACCAGTTCACTTCCAAGTCATGAAGTGGATATTTCAAAAATTAAGATGCCTAAAAATATCACTCTTGCAGATACATCATATCACATTCCGACTAAGGTAGATCTCTTGCTAGGAGCGGATGTGTTTTGGAATATAATTAGTTCCGAACAAATTAAATTAGGTCAAAACTTACCTGTTTTACAGAATTCCGTGTTTGGTTGGTTAATATCAGGGCCAGTGATGTGCTGGCAACCTAGTAATTCCAAGACGAGACTTGTATGCAATTTTAGTCACGAGATTCAAAACCAGCTCAGTAAATTTTGGGAACTGGAAGAAGTCCCTAGCAAACCTGCATTATCACACGAAGAAGAGGCGTGTGAGCAGCATTTCGTGCAAAATACTCGTCGATTTGCGAACGGGAGATTTTGCGTCTCGCTGCCCCTGAAAATGAAGCCTGAAGTTTTAGGAGATTCTTATTATATGGCGCGTAAAAGGTTTGATACATTAGAGCGGCGATTTCAGCGGCAGCCAGAAGTGAAAGCTCAGTATGTAGATTTTTTAGATAAATATGAAGCTTTCGGCCATCTTTCAAAAACAATAAAATCCTATGACGCTGTGTTTTTACCACATCATCCGGTACTGAAAGAACAAAGCGAAAGCACCAAGTGTCGCGTGGTCTTTGATGGCTCGATGAAAACGACGTCGGGATTGGCACTTAATGACATAATGATGGTAGGACCTACTGTTCAAGACGACATTTTTTCTATATTAACCAGATTCAGACAGCACGCGTTTATTTTTACTGGAGACATCCAGAATTTCTACAGAGAGATTGCTCTGGAACTAAACCAGAGGCACCTCCAAACTATATTATGGCGAAAAGATGAGCGTGAACCTATAAGATACTTAGAGTTAAATACTGTAACTTATGGCACCTCATCTGCCCCTTTTCTTAGTACTAGATGTTTAGTACAGCTCGCGATGGAATGTGATGATCCTTTGGTCAAGGACATCATGCTCCACGATTTTTATATTGATGACGTCATAACTGGCCATTCTCATGAATCTGGCTTACAAAACGTTTATAATAGTGTCACTAAGCAATTAGAATCGGCATGTTTCAATCTACTCAAAGTGAAAAGTAACTCACAGTCACTTCTGAACTTTATTTCAAAAGAATCAAATGATTCAAAAAATATAGGAAGTATTTTTTTTTTTTTTTTTTTTTTTTTTATGTTATTTGGTAACGAGACGAGCTGGTCGTTTGCCTGATGGTAAGCATAACGCCGGCCCATAACGATTGCAGTGCCACTCAGAACTTTGAATCACAAAGGCCTGCGCGGCACTGCAATGCGCTCGTTACCCTGAGACATTAGGTGTTAAGTCTCATAAGCCCAGTAATTTCACTGGATACTTTGCTCATCAAACCGGAACACAGTAATGCTTGCACACTACTGCTTGGCGGCAGACTTCACGAGCAAAGCGGTGGTAACAACCCAGACGGACACTCGCAGAAGAGTTAGTCCTCCCACTAACAAAGACGAGTTGTTAAGTATTCAAGAAACATTAAAACTTTCCAGCACAACAAATACTTTAGGTATTGAATGGGATCCTAACTCTGATTGCATCCTCATACCAGTAGCAAAATCACTAAAAATGCGCGAGCATTTTAATCAGGTAACAAAGCGCATAGTTTTATCTGTGTCATCTAGTATATTTGATCCATTGGGATTACTGAGTGTTTGTGTCATCACCTGCAAAATAATTTTGCAACAGTTATGGTTGTTGAAGGTGGGGTGGGACGAACAAACTCCTGACGAAATATCCCACGGTTGGATAAAATTAATCCAAAATTTAAAACATATTGAGAATTTGGCTATCCCACGCCAAGCTATTTGCGCTAATCCAGTTTTAATTGATATTCACACGTTTTCCGATGCGTCCCTTAAAGCCTTTGCGGCTTGCGTTTATGTGCGCTCGAGTGATGCGCTAGGACATGTCACTGTACGACTTTTATGTGCCAAATCAAAAGTGGCGCCTTTAAAAACGTCAACCATACCCAGGCTGGAGTTGTGCGGGATAGTGTTGGCCGCCCGATTGTGTAAGAAGGTTACAGAATCATTACGGTGTTCATTAAATAAAAAATACTTTTGGTGCGACTCGAATGTTGTACTGGGCTGGCTAAACACTCCTCCGCACAAGTTAAGTGCTTTTGTGTCTCATCGAGTTGCCGAGGTAGGTGAGTTGTGTGCTGACAGCGTCTTGTTATACGTACCTTCGGGTTTAAATCCTGCAGATCTCGCGACTCATGGTGTTGATCCTAGGGATGTACAAAACCTGTCGTTGTGGTGGGATGGGCCTACATTCCTGACAGGTACACAAAATCACTGGCCTGACCAGCGACAGTTGGAGACACCAAGCAACTTACCTGAGATTCGCGCGCATGTATGTTATGTTGACACGCCTCAGAAATCAATGATCGATTTTCAACGATATTCTAATTTTTTGAAATTACGCCGTATACTTGCTTATGTCTATAGGTTTATTAATAAATGTAAAAATACTAAAGACACTGGGCCTTTAACTGTAGATGAACTAGAGAGGTCCGAGTTAAAGCTAGCTGAGCTGTCACAACAAGAGAGTTTTCCAAGCCACAAGAATTTTAAAAAATTTCCTGCACTGCACAGTTTAACTCCTATTGTAGACGAAACCGGATTAATACGGGTTGGTGGGAGGTTAGATAACTCATCGTACAATTTTGATAAAAAACATCCAATTTTATTAGATAAAAAACATCATTTAGCCTACCTAATAATGAGACATTTTCATGTAAAATTATTCCATGCAGGTCCGCAATTGCTTCTTTCAGTCGTTCGTGAAAAATACTGGCCACTTGGTGGGCGAACGTTAGCAAGACGAGTTGTTAAGAGTTGCATATTGTGCAGACGAATGAAAGGAGCAGTCGCCAAACAGATAATGGGTAATTTACCTTCTCAGAGATTATCGCCAGGCTCTCCTTTTGAGATAACGGGCACCGATTATGCAGGACCTTTTCTGGTCGTGAACAGGAAGGGTCGTGGCGCCAAGTTAATAAAATGCTATCTCTGTGTGTTCATTTGTTTTAAAGTTAAAGCTGTACATCTGGAGTTAGTCAGTGACTTGACCACAGAAGCTTTTATATTGGCTTTGCGTCGCTTTATGTCGCGTCGAGGGAAGCCACGCGAAATCTTTTGCGACAATGGCAGCAATTTTGTTGGTGCGAATCGCGAAATTGCTGCACTTGTCCAGAATTGTTCAGATGCCATGTCAGAATT
This sequence comes from Crocallis elinguaria, assembly GCA_907269065.1. Classification (NCBI taxonomy): domain Eukaryota; kingdom Metazoa; phylum Arthropoda; class Insecta; order Lepidoptera; family Geometridae; genus Crocallis; species Crocallis elinguaria. The sequence continues at coordinate 4,025,214 of OU026081.1, read as the reverse complement.
TGTAAATGAGGGCATCAGGTTCAAATTTTCACCGGTGTACACACCTCATTTTGGAGGTTTGTACGAAGCAGCTGTGAAATCGGCAAAACATTTAATGAAAAAGGCTGTAGGTAACGCTCATTTCACTTTCGAGGAGCTCACTACTTTAGTTTGCCAAATAGAGGCCATTTTGAACTCGAGACCGCTAGTTCCCATGTCCTCTGACCCTAATGACCTGTATCCTTTGACACCTGGGCATTTCCTAATAGGGAGACCACTCACATCATTGCCCGCACCCGATTTGCAAAATGTTAACCCGAACCGCCTACATAGATACGCTCGCATAGAGCAAGCGAGGCAACATTTTTGGAGCCGATGGAGTCGCGAGTATATCTGCGAACTTCACCAGCGAACTAAGTGGCAAGATAGGCATCCAGACATAAAGCCTAACCAACTAGTCCTCATCAAAGACGAAGCCAACCCACCGCTGAAATGGCCAATGGGAAGAATCACTGCCGTTTATCCAGGAGTCGATGGAGCAAGCAGAGTTGCTGATATACTAACAAGCAAGGGGACAGTGAAGCGAGCGTATAGCAAAATATGCCCTCTTCTAGATGTTGAATAGCAAGAGGAGAGGGTTTCTACTATTCAAGGAGGCGGAGATTGTTTATGCAAAACAACACTGACAGATGACAGGCGCGTCACTTGGCCAGCGGCGTCGACCCGCGGCGGTAGCATTATAAAATAAAAATATTAATTGTGTTCTTAAGGATTGTAAAAGCAACGAAATATATAAAAAGTATTCTCTTATATCAACATACAGAGTTTTTCAATCAAACATATTCCTTAACAAACTTATCTAACTGTATTTACATTTGGATATAAAATATGGAACTAGAACAGGATAGTCAACTAGTTAAATTGATAATGAGAACTCATAATAACTAATGTAAGGTACTATTTGCTTATGTTTAACTAATAGTGTTCCATATTCGGAATGAATACTGAACGTTTGGAATAACAAAAGCTACAATTTTGGACAGCTCACACTATCAGACCGTGTAAATATATGGATTGAAAATGATGGCTACAACCATTCACTTTATTGATGGGAAGGATACAAGTTGGAGAGAACTGGTTTTAAGTATAGTCTGTCTGTTGAGACAATCAATCATTGAGTGCGACCAAGTTGAAGGAACCTGATCCACTCTTGGACAAAGGGATCTGCAGATTTATGAGACTTACATTACAAATTCTACAGTAGAGATGGAGGTAGTTAAATGGTTCAATGAAAATACAAATAACTGATATTGTATAATCTACATGTATATAAGTACATTGTACTTACAAGCTTTGGTTTGAATACTTTTAAATTATATTAGGATTAGCCTATGAACATTCAGTTCTTTACTTAAATGGATGGATTCCAAGACTTTATTTCGTATGATGACAAGCTAAAGGAACACCTATGAACGGGTATTATAGAGACGATTGGAAAGAATGGTAAATTACCTTGTCCATTACATATTTTCATTATGGAGTCATAATAATTGGATAGCCAATTTATACTGTTTATGATGTATCAATGAAGACAAAGAGTAATAAAATCCTGGATCAATTTCTTTAAAGTGGACCAATGATGTTGGAAGATTTAATATAATTACTCATTAACTTAAGATGTCAACGAATTGGTATACTTATCAGCTAATGTAGAGAAAGAAATTAGTACTGCAAGAATAAAACTAAGATGTAACTGTATTTGTATGACTCCAGGATACTACAAAGGCAATCATATAACATCATCTATTTTAATTCAAAAGGGACAAGCATTGGAAACCTAGTTCATGACATATTATATGAATATATTATATTATGTAGACTGAGTTAAACTCAAAACGCAATACCTGTGTATGAAAATTCAAAGGAAGCCTTTCAAGAGAGAATAGTCTTCAAATTCAAAGGGCTTCAAATACATGTGTGGATAAAGTAGTGAAATTATTAGGACATAATGGACATTTGGAAGAAGATACATTTCATTTAAGAATACAAGATTCAAATAACGAAAACACTAAACTTTACTCTTCATATTGAAAACAGTTTCCATTAATGACCTAGCGGGGTTGCAGTGCACTATCTAGTGACTGCTAAGATGTTACTACAAGCTTTATGGAAGATGAAATCATGAAAACAAAATGCGATGCACCAATTGACGGCTCCGTAGCTAAGTTGGTAGTAATGTGGTTATGTCCATGCCACCTGCAACACAGGGAATCCTAGTGCGGGGTATGAGTGTAAGCGTTTATTTATTATTTATTTATTCTCTAAGGAGGAGACTAAGAAATGGAGAACAATTAAGTTTAACAAATAACTTAGGAGAAATCAAAGGAATAACTTGCCAGTTTAGTTGTAAAAGTAAAACAGTAGAAGGGATGTCAAGTTCATTATTTTTCCAATTCTTTTAAAATTATATTATGTAGCTGTTTTGTGGTCATAGTTGTAGAGAATAACTAGCGTTTGCAATTGTAAAATCATGCCTGGTATGTAGAGTACCTATCTACTTATAAAGGGTAAAGCTAAAAGGCTCTAATATAAATTCAAATACATTCAATATGTATATTCATGTAATAATTTAATATGACTCATTAAATTCAGTAGACATATCTTTAGATTGTTATTGAGTGTTACAATTCCAATAAATTACTTAACCTGTTTGTATCAGGAGGAATTGGAGAGATAAAAACTTGACTGTACATTATGTTCCATCAGAACCGAAATAAGCAACCAAATCTATCTTTGCCAAAGAACTAGAAAAGTGGTTCATCAGATCGGAATTCATATTGAAATAACTAGCGAATGTTAGCTACTAGTATATCGAGTGTCATTTTTTCTTTCGGTTGGCGAAGGTCTCTCGAATATAGTAAGTAACAAGAACAAGAGATATCAGCCATGGAGCTTTATCAGCCTAGTAATAGTTGAGAACTGGAAAGAGAAGAAACCTAGGATTATCCAACAATATTGATAGCATACTGAGAGGTGTAAGGATTGTTAATTTACTAGAAAATTAGTACAGATATACATGGAAGAAAATTTTACATGGGAGTCAATCAAACAGAATAACTTGTCAATCATACTGGATACCACAAGGTGTGGATTACTCCATACCTGTCCTGGTCAGGACTGAAAAAGAAACAAGAAAGAGATGGATTTGTCTTTTCACAAGAGTCTTTTACAGATGTCAGAGCTATTGACATTTGAAAATGGTTTAAGATTTAACAGATGAAGAGGCTCTACTGGCTCTAAAAGGAGTGATAGCAACACCAGTTCTTATCTTATCAAGCAATGCATAAACTTCAAACTTTAGTAGAAGTTATATCAAAACCATATTGTGTGGAAAATAACATTCAAAGTAAATTGATACCAGAGCTATGGTAAAATATTGCACGGATTTACCGATAAGTATTTATCACAGAAAATACAATGGATAGATTGGAAGGAAGAAATATGGTGATAATTATTAGGTCATTGGAAGGAAATCTAAGAGCAAATGACAATGGAGTTGGGAGTACAGTTTTGGAAAATGAAAACAAAGATAATGAGAGCTAAACAGAGATGTCAGAAAAACAGTTGAACAAGATAAACAAAGCAGATAAAAGGCGTTATAGCATAGATTAGTCTGAGCCCTAGAACACTTCGTTAAGTTATTACCTACTATTACTATCATGCTTTAATTTTCCTTGTCGGGTGTGTCGTGACGTCTCACGAAGACGGGCCCTATTTGGAAATGGATATCTAATAACTTACTAACATTCTTTAATTTTCCTTGTCGGGTGTGTCGTGACGTCTCACGAATGGTATCATTAGCAACACTACATTATCTATGGTAAACTTATAAGACTATTTGACATATGGCAACACACTGTATCTTATTCCGTTTCCTGTTATGAAAGTTTATGTCTATTCTAAGTTTGCTGTGCTTGAGAAATGGCGGGGACGCTTAGGAGAAGTTACAATACAATACAAAAACTCTTTATTGCATACCAATACATGAAACTTCATACAATGTATGATGAAAAATAGGAATAATTAAAAATATACGGTAAAACAATCGGCGGTCTTATTCTTATCGCTATAAGCAATCTCTTACAGACAACCTTAGAATGGACTGGATAAACGCGAACATAAATGGACGGTGGTGTACAACAAATTAAATAATTACGGAGATTACACTATAACATATACTATACTAACATAAATACAAATATAACCATAACCCTATTTATTATATACTCATAATATAATAAAATATATACAATACCTACATGTACATACAATATTACATAGATATATATAATATATATAAATATATAATACATATAAATAATATAGAAACCTGGCGTAGCAGTTTTAGCAGAGAGAGGACAAATAATGCTCCTTAACCAACCTTTTAAAGATATGAATAGATTTTGCCTGTCTGATGATTAAAGGCAACGCATTCCATAATCGGACAGCTTGCACAGTAAAAGATTTGTCGGAAAATTGTGAACAATGCAGAGGGGTCTTAAGCTGTAAAGTATCCGAGGAGCGCAAGGATCGAGTATTAGCAAGATGTAAGAACTCGAATCGCTCCTTAAGATACAGCGGAGTAGCAGGGAAAAACAGAATAGAGTAAAGAAAGGACAGGATATGAGTGTTCCGGCGAAGGCGAATTGGTAACCACTTAAGCTTATTCCGAAATTCAGACACATGATCGTACTTGCGCAGACCGAAGATGAAACGGATGCAGAAATTTTGTAAGCGCTCGAGCTTATTAAGCTGTTCCTGGGTTAAATCCAGATAGCAGGCGTCAGCATAATCGAGAATGGGGAGTAGAAGTGATTGTGCTAGAGTAATTTTGGTGTTTATTGGCAGAAAGTTGCGTAGTCTACGAAGCGAACCAGCTGAGGCAAACAGTTTTCGACTGACTTCTGCCAATTGAGGTCCCCATGATAGCTGCCTATCAATGAGTACCCCAAGATCTTTAACGGTATCGTTGATATTGATAATAGTTCCATCAAAAATCACTTGTGGGAGGCGAAACCAGTCAATTTTCGAAATCATCCTAGAACTGCCGACGACTATCATCTGAGTCTTTGCAGGGTTTATGCTAAGACCATGCCGTTTGCTCCAGTCAGAGATAATACCTAGATCGGAATTGATGGAGTTAATGGCTTCTGGCAGTTGCTCAGGAGATGAATGCCGATACACTTGGAGATCGTCTGCATAGAGGTGGTAAGAAGAAGTAAGTTGATGAGAAATAGAATTGATAAAGATAGCGAAGAGAAGAGGGGATAGCACGCCACCCTGTGGAACACCAGCAGTCGTATTACACCAGGATGAAAAGGTGTCATCAACTCGAATACGCTGCCGGCGACTAAACAGGTAACTACGAAACCAATCAACAACCGAAGGAGATATGTTAAGAGAGCGTAGGATCTCTAGTAGAATGTCAAAATCAACATTGTTAAAGGCATTGCTAAAATCAAGCAGTGATAGAACAGTCACTTACCCATCAGCCATGTTAAACCGAATATCATCTGTGATTTTAACTAGAGCCGATACTGTGCTATGACCAGGGCGAAAACCGGATTGGAACGGATTAAGGAGATTATTTCTAATAAGGAAGTGACTGAGTTGACCATGGACGAGGCGTTCAAGGACTTTAGAGAGGAAAGGCAAGATAGAAATAGGGCGGAAATGTGAGAAGAAAGATGGATTGGATTTTTTTGGGAGAGGAATAATTTGAGCTTCTTTCCAAATTAATGGAAAGGAGCCACAGGTAATGGACTCATTAAGGATGTATTGGATTATTGGAGTGAGTTCGTCAAGTATAGGCATGATCATATTGCGACTGATACTGTCACTACCAATCGCATTTGATGAAATAGACGAAATGCTCTTCTTAACATCACTATCGGTAAATAGATGGAAAACAAAAGATGAATAATCAGGAGCTGGGATAGAAGAGAGTTGATTCAAAGTTATAGCTTTTGTGGTTGCATCGAGATTAAAAGATGTTGAGAAATGCTGATTTAGTGAATTTATATCGAAATTTTTAGGGAAATTATCTTGACGTTGTTTTCCAACTCCTAATGTTCTTAGAAATTTCCAGACCTTAGAGGGGTCTTCATTACCAACAGACTTGAGAATGTGCTGGCGTATTGCGTTTCTGCACACCCTATTGCAGCGATTCCGACTGTCAATGTAGCGCTTTTTATTCCGTTCAGTAGGCCGACACTTGAGTCGAGCTTTAGCTACAAATTTTTTCTGCATAATCGATTTAATGTCATTCGTAAGCCAAGGTGCAGGGAGATGCTTAATTTTGACAGGTCGCAGAGGAGCATGAACGTCATAAAGATTTATAAGAATTTTGTTGAATCTGTTAACCTTTTCATCAACAGAATTCGCATTAACTACATCAGACCAGTCCGTCTCTAAAGCATCTTTGCGCAAACGCTCGAGATCAATGGCACCAAAATTACGCTGCAGAAGAATCTTAGGCTTAGCTTTAGGTGGACGAATTTTGTAAGAAAGATAAATAAGATCATGATAGGAAAAGATATCCGCCGCACATTGACCATGTTTGCCAACATGATCTAAAGAAGACACGATTATAAGATCAAGAAGGGATGGTGCTGAATTTGGAAGACAATGTGTGGCATTTAAGGGAAGAATGGTCAAATTGCTAGCCTTGATGATGGACTCGAACTTAGATGAACGAGTGTCCTTCTTAAGAAGACATGTATTGAAATCACCCATTATAATTGAATGATCATATGAAGGTGAGGTGTCTTCCAAGAGTTTTTCAAAAGAGGTAAAGAAATCTATACGTAGGGAAGGGCAATAATACACTCCAAGAAGCAGTTTAGTATGAGAAAGACAAACTTCTACGAAGAGGTGCTCACCAGCATTGGCAGGAGGTGGTTGCGATGACACGTCTACAATGGTGAAAGGAAAATGGGCACGGAGATAAATGGCAACGCCGCCCCCAACCCTGCCAGTGCGATCATTACGAATTAAACGAAATCCAGGTAGAGAGTATGTAGTAGAAGGGAGGCAAGGTTTTAGCCAAGACTCTGCGACAAGTATGGCATGAATGTTATTACTATGCTCGAAAGACGCCAGCATATCGGGGTAGTGTGCCGGAATACTCTGTGCATTAATATGCACTACATTAAAATTTTTCGAAACATCACTATAGAGTGACTCGATTGTAGTAGAAAGCCTAGGAATACTACTAAAACTATCAACGCTACTACTCTCCGAATCATCACTAGAAGAGAATGATAAATATTCATTATCGCTGCTATTAATTGACATATAATATATAAGTTAAATATATAAAAAATATATATATACTATAATATAATTATATAATACTTACTAATAGATAAAAACAATACCTATACCTAAACAATATTATTAGTCGCTACAAGATGTATTTTATACACCTGCCAGTAGTGCTAGTGAGATGAGATATAAAAAAAAAGCAAAAATTAACATAAAAAGGTAACAGATTAATGACAGTTATCACAACTATTTAAATATAATACAAGTCCAAAAAGGTGCCGACTGGGGTAAGTGGTTAGCTTTATTATACAATTAATATGATATAATAAAAAATTTAAAAAAAAAAAAAAAAATATAAGCTAATACGAGTAGAACAGAATAACAACGAATGCTCAACAATGATTACAGTAATTATCTGTGATAGTAATGCAAATACGTTCACAGACGATCACATACAATGGTAGGAGAATCTATGCTTTAAACTGTGCGAGAAAAAAAAAATACAAATTGACAGTATCTAATTGACAATGACATTTGACAGTACCGATTTCAAATCTATACTATCTATGGTTCTTACTTGAGAAAAGGTCAAAACCTCAGAGCAAAAATAGGTAGAGTACGAACATCGCTCCGGTCGCCTAATGCGCAGCGTAGGCAAGTGAACTATAGCTAGTTATATTGATAGGTAAGTGACTGATAGGGATGGGCAATTGAGCGCTGCAAGCGTAGTTGTCGATAAAAGCAGCTGAACGGCACGGGATCTATTGTTATATTATGTTGTATAATTAATGTATAATGTGAAGTATGTATGGGTGAGTTTTTGATAAGTAAACATTATTATCTGCTTATTTATTTTAAGGTACGAATTTATAGGTCTCGCATATAATCCTAATGACCTATGAATTGATATTGTTATAATTTTATATATTGTAGTTTTAATTTACAATACAATTATTTTCAAATGACATGGTTTTTTATATCGTATTTATGTTATTTACGTTATTGTAATTGAGTCAAAATGCGTTTTTATTTTTATATTTCCCCGCTCTTTATGTAAAGGATAAAAACTAAAAGAAACAAAGAAATAAAAACAGGATTATATGTTACTTATATCTTATTTATTTTTGAATTATTTACTTATATTATAAACGCTATAACGCTTTCACACTCACCGCCTCTAATCATTTACAAAGTAATTAAAGTATTAAAGAAAAGTAATTGTCGCAAGCGCACATAGCGCGCCGGTGTATTATAAACTATTTCTCGCCGTATCGACTCAAGCGCCGAACGCGTCACATCACTGTCCCAGTTGGCAATCCAAGAGGGGTTGCGGGGCGGTGCGGGCGGTGCATGTAGCCTTGCGTCCCGCGTCTCCTTCCACCCCGCGAAGCGTGACTTCTAATTTACTTAAAAGTATTAAAAAATGGTTTACCGGCGAAATGTGATGCTAGATTTCTGTTTAGTGTGTTTCCGAGTATCGTTTTTACAGGTTTTTATTGCACATTTTACCATTTTTAGCAGTTAAATAATCAAATGCTCGCCAGGAACTCGCAACGTGCGCTCACACCGCTAGTGAGCGTATGACTATTAACGCTTGCGGTAGGAACAGTGCGATGTTCTCACCCGTGCATACTGTTCCCACTTGGTAACACGCGCTCTACCTATTTTTGCTCTGAGGTCAAAACACAAATTTCACAATTTGTACAAAATAAAAATTACAAAAAAAACTAAAACAATTGGAGGTACATTACATTCGAAGTAACAAAACGACGGTGTAACTATTTACTGTAATTTACACAACCCCTCCCACTCAGTCAGTAAACAAGTGGAAGACATATTCTAAAGAATAAACTACTTCTTCAACGCTGCAGTTCGTCGCAGTTTTGATGAGCCAGGCTTCACAGGCTCCTTTACCACCACGATTGGCTTTGGAGCTTCCGCTTGCTGGGAAACGTTGAGGTCTCCAAGACAGTCTATTCGGCGACGAGCTCCATTACCTCCCAGAACAAAAACGAAGCCCTCGCGCGTCCAACATTTGGTTATGCCGTAGCGCTGACGGGCTGCCATGAAAATATCATGCCGTGATTTAGTGAGGAACTCGGAAATGGTTATACCTGAGCCCTTCAAAGAGGCCTTAGCAGTCCAAATCTTATCGCGAACAGTGACTTCTCTGAACTTACATAAGATTGGGCGCGGCCTATCGGTGATTCCTACGCGACCCATTCTATGACACCGGCTGATGTCACCTACCGTAAAAGATGTCTGCCGCAACCTCTCCACCATAGCCTTGGCAACAATCGCTGCAGTATCCTCCTTCGGGTCTTCAGCGAGTCCATGAAGTAATAAAAATTTGCGTCTGCTTCGCATCTCTAACTTATCTCCTTGAATGGCTAGGCACTCAATTTGGTCCTGCAGCACCCGCAATGAGTTCAAGACAAATGCTTTAAAGGTGGCATACTCAACTGCTAGATCATCCCTGCTATCTGAGGGATTTGAAGTTTTTGCCAGCTTGCCTTCAAAACTGTCCATCCTCTGAAGAAATACAGCTGACAATTCACTCAGGGATTGCTTCACAGTGGTATCCATCTTGTAACAGTTGAAGTGAAATCTCACAGTGGTGATTAAATAGTTGAAACTTATGTGAAGTGATGCTTGTTGAAAGGAAAACACAAAGTGGCAGGTGAGGTGTGTTACTACTAATTTATATCATAAAAATTATTGTCCAATATAATATTAATTATTTATTAAAACCTTGAGCTCCCACTAGTTGTTGTTACTTGTTACACACCTACCCCCGAAAAAAAAGTTCATCAATTATGAAAGCTAAGTAGCTAGCTAATACGGTAACTAGTAATAACATACTCACCAATTGTTTGTGTCATTAATAATGTGTATAATTCTATAGCAGACAAGGAAATAGGTCTGAGCTGTGTTTAGTGATCTGGCGCCGCCTTGGTATAATGGCGGCAATGCTATGATATGTGATGATGGTAAATATCTCTGGATTTCGGTGAGTACTTAAAGGTTAATACACTCAAGGTAATTGCTTGGGCTTGGAATGTGGATATTGGTCGAATGGCGGTGTCGTAAGAGCCGGTCCAGTTCAGACTTATGATGCCTCCACGCTGTTGGAATATGAATACTTGTTGAATGGCGGCGTTGTAAGAGCCGGTCCAGTTCAGACTGATGTTTCCACGCTGTTGGAATAAGGATGCTTGTTGAATGGCGGTGTCGTAAGAGCCGGTCCAGTTCAGACTGATGTTTCCACGCTGTTGGAATAAGGATGCTTGTTGAATGGCGGTGTCGTAAGAGCCGGTCCAGTTCAGACTGATGTTTCCACGCTGTTGGAATAAGGATGCTTGTTGAATGGCGGTGTCGTAAGAGCCGGTCCAGTTCAGACTGATGTTTCCACGCTGTTGGAATAAGGATGCTTGTTGAATGGCGGTGTCGTAAGAGCCGGTCCAGTTCAGACTGATGTTTCCACGCTGTTGGAATAAGGATGCTTGTTGAATGGCGGTGTCGTAAGAGCCGGTCCAGTTCAGACTGATGTTTCCACGCTGTTGGAATAAGGATGCTTGTTGAATGGCGGTGTCGTAAGAGCCGGTCCAGTTCAGACTGATGTTGCCACGCTGTTGGAACTGACGCGAATCATAATATTTATCATGGCTTGTTGGGCTTATGCACTGTCTAGATGATGACTTAATGCTGCCGATGATTCGCACTATTTATGACTGTTCTTGGGATTGGCATAGTTAGTGGTCGACTTACCTGCTGGACAATGTTATGCACAATCGTGGTTTGTGTATGGTCGGCAGCTGGATGCCTCGGCGGCTAGTTCGCGCCACAGACCCAGGTTATAATTCAGTTATTTCTGAGCAACTAAGAGAGGTGTGGGCCAGGGGCGCGTGCACTGGTCCAACCTATAGTCCCGAGGCCTCGGGCATTTGCCGCTGCGGCGGGCTAGAGTCTCAGCTGGGTCTGGTGGTTGAGGATTCAGAAATTCGAAGAGGAGAAGTAACAAGAGTGATTACTTCCTGTGTTGTGTTGAATTATTTACCGTTGTAACCAAAGTGAACAGTCAGTCCGCATCAGTCTAATTACATGGATGAAGGTTGTTTGTCAGCACATCAGATGAGTCTAAGTACATTGTATGGTCTAAGTACATTGTATGTTGTTTCAGTGCACCTGAAGGTTGATTTGCCAGTCCCGCATAACATATGCTCAGAGTGCCTATACATAATAACATAGTGTGTTGAACTAGGTACTGATGTGTTCTAAGACCTATCCATAATAACTTAATGTATTGAACTATATACTGATATATTCTAAGACCTATATATAATAATGTAGGGTGTAGAACTATGTGTTATAAGAAGGGTGAAGTTTATGTGGGGTCATCTTATTATATTAATAGGTAGGAATCTTTATTATTAGGTATGAGTAGGAAATGGGGTCTGACCCATATATTAGTAGTAGGTAGGATAGGTAGGGCCAATGGCAGTTGATTAGTCCGGTGAACACCGGCTAAACCATGGTTCCACATTACATGTGGAATCATGGTGCCAAACTATAATTACAGGTGGTGGCAATTTGAAGTGAGACGCAGACGTGTCAACTAAAGCGAAGCAGATGGAAATAGAGGTATACGAGGAAGGTACTTAAACAAGGAGTCCTTGAAGAACTCAGGTATGACAGTCATACTTAATTATGATTTATTATTATCGTTGCGCCACGTTAAGATTTTGTTTTTTGCCACAACCATTCTCATGTAAATGATTATCAACCCTATCAGGGCGTTAACGTGGGCGCGGCGACAATGACGTCATTCCTCGACTGGCCGCGTCAGCTGGATTTTGCTTCGTTGCTACGTAATGCCATAACTCGGGTGGCATCGATGCTGTTATTCTTTTAACCCGATTGGCTACAAAGGGCTTCCATCTGTCGGGATTTCCTTGTATCCAGCTGAGGGCTACCATCGAGTCACTCCATCCAAAAATCTTTGTCTCGATGCTGTCTATGCTACTGACAATCTTAGTCATAAGTTTTGCTAATAAATCGGCTGCACACAATTCCAGTCGCGGTAGGGTCACCTCCTTTTTGTTAGGGACCAGTCGGGATTTTGCTGCGATTATAACGATAGACGTTCTATTTTCCGTCACAATTCGAGCATATACCACACATGCGTATGCTTTTATGGAAGCATCACAGAAGCCATGAAGCTCCATGATGCTGCTTTGCTTGCTTTGTAGCCATCTTGGCACTTTAACCTGACCTAGGCACTCTAAATCCGCTTTCAATTTGATCCAATCTTCTTTGATGTCCTCTGGCACTGGATCACTCCATTGAAGGTCTGATTTCAGCCAAACCTTTTGAAAAAGTAGCTTCATTTTTGTAGTTAGGGGTGCCCACCATCCCATTGGATCAAAGTTTTTGATATTTCCGATAGTAACATTCGCTTTGTTAATTTGGAGACGTCTGCTTTCTGCTTTTAGCGTGTCACATTGAAATAAAAACTCATCTTTTTCTGAATCCCATCTCAAGCCTAAAGTTCTCGCTGTCTCTTCGGTTTTGAAGGTGAATTGAGCCTGAGTATTTTGCTCCGCTTTGTTTAGGTTACATAATAAACTTTTATTGTTGGCTGACCACTTTCGTAGTTGAAACCCTGCGCTACTTAATACTTTATTCAACTCCGCTATTTTATTGCATCCCTCGCTTATTGTATGGGAGCCCGATACCAAGTCATCCATATAAAATTCTTCTTTCAGGCTTTTTGTTGCATTTGGATAATTAAGCTGCTCATCTTTCGCTAGCTGGTGAAGTGTCATTATGGCCAAAAATGGTGCTGCCTTTGTACCATATGTCACCGTAGTTAATTGATATGCTTTAAGAGGCTGCTCTGGTCTCTCTCTCCATAGAATCTGCTGTAGCTTTTGATCCTCTTCGCTTATAAGTATTTGTCTGTACATCTTTTCGATGTCGGCTGTGTACGCATAACGATATTGCCTCCACTTCAACATTAAGGCCTGCAGATCTTGTTGCAGGTTGGGCCCTTTATGCATAAGGTCGTTCAGACTGTGGCCTGACGACGTTCGGGCAGATGCATTAAATACCACACGTAGCTTAGTGGTGCTAGATTCCGCTCGTTGTACTGCGTGATGAGGCAAAAAACATTCCCTTTCTTTGTGTGGATCTGATAATTTCATGTGCCCCAGATGCTCATATTCTTTCATAAATTGTTTATACTGCTTCGCCAACATCTTTTGCCGGGTAAATTTATGCTCTAAATTTCTAAATTGTGCTGCTGCTAGCTCTTTTGAAGACCCTAATTTTTTTGCTGTTTGCTGCTCCATAGGAAGTCGAACCTCATAACGCCCGTTCTCTAACCGCTTAGTTGTTGAGTTGTAATATTCCACACACTCCTGCTCTTTTGCTGACATATCATCTTGCTGTTCAATGTCTTCTATCTTCCAAAATTGATAAATGTCATCGATATTATTTAAAATTATATCTCTACTCCGCATCCATAGGTCGCTGGTTCAGATCCGGCTCGAAAATGTGCGGTACGCGCACAAGTGAATTGTGGAGGTGAATGTAAATACGGTTTCACTGTGTATGTACTGATTTAATTATACTGCACCCGCGATCGCTGCTGATAGAACACTGACGCGGCCCGCGCTCGGCACGAGCCGCGTGGTTTTGGTAAAGCGCTGGGTCAGGAGTTCGGGTGTCACGAACACATGTGTTACTCTTAGTATCTTTTTTAAACCATATATTTTGCCCAATCCAAAATTTTGATCTAGGTCTAGCTCTTAAGTTATAATTCTTTATATTTCTGTTAACCGTCTTGTCAAATTCACTCTTAACATTTGTTGCGGCCGGAGGCCGCGTATTTTACCTGTAGGTAGGTTTTTTAAATAAATTACCTAATCGGATTCCTGGGGGCTATGGAGTACACCATATGATTATCAGGGCTCCCTAACACGGCAAGACTAACGAGTATAAGCCCACTCACCTTGTCGCTCTCTTCCAAGCGCCATCAAAGCAAATCCTGCAGCGGAGCACCGGCGCCGGCGCGGCGTGATCGAGATGGAATTCCTGTAATTTTACGCACTCCAAGCTTGTCCCAAGTACCTTTCAGGTAGTCCCTCTGATGTAGAACAATTCTAGCTCACTCTAGTCACAATCACTGCACTAAGTTTTAAATTAAAGATTTTCTTCGCGGAGATTGAAGCGTTCACACCAACAGTAAAAAATGGACGAGGCTAATCGCACAGAGGGCGTTTGCGTCGGAGCAACAGTTCTCACGTTCTTGCAGCACGCGCTCTCATTGGCGGGCGCGAATAGCGCGCGAATTATGAGTGGGCCCTTGTCTATGCCGTGATATAAAACCTAAGTAATCAAATGGCCCAAACATCACCCCCGGCATGAAAGGTTCCCCTTTCAATAAGATCCATTAATAAAAAATAAATTTTTTGAAAAGTTACACTTGAATAGAGCGTAAATAACTCCACGAGAAATCGCGTTAATCGAGGAAAATGATTAAATTCTATAAATATAAATTATATGGACAATATTACAATAGATATACCTAAATATATAAGGACTAACTAGAATGTCTTTCATTTTCAATCCAATAATGTAATCTATTGTGCAGGTAGCGGGCATAGCCGAGCCACTGCACGTTTTAAAGTCCCTCCTTTGGTTTTTACTAAAACAACGCGCGTTCTGCGATCCGTACCGGGATATGTTTCTTGAATGACGCCTAATGGCCAATATAACGGACTGGTGTTATTCTGCATTATCAAAACTACGGTACCCTTTTGAATAGGTTTAGAATCAGTCAGCCATTTTTCACGTGCCTGCAGAGTGTTTAAGTACTCCATACTCCATCTACTCCAGTAGGATTGAACCAGCTTATCAATCAGTAAAAACCGAGAGCGAATTTTATCTATATTCTCTGTAATTGGCACAGATGGAAGTGAACGCAAAGGAACTGTATGCAAAAAATGCGCCGGGGTTAAAGCTACGGGTTCCGACGGATCCGATGTCAACGCCTGTCCTAGCGGCCTTGAGTTCAGTACAGCTTCTATCTGAATCAATACGGTCTGAAGCTCTTCATATGTCAATAATTGAGCACCAATCGAGCGAAACAAATGCGTCTTAAAAGATTTAACGGTGCTCTCCCAACCACCACCGAAATGAGGAGCGTTAGGCGGTATCATTTCCCATTGAATACGTTGGCTTCCCAACTCACCCTCCCAACGACTTGTGTGTTGGTCTGATAGTAAAAACTTGTGAAGATCATCTAAATAAGCCCTAGCACCGACAAAATTAGTTCCATTATCAGAATACAATTTTTCTACAGGTCCGCGCCTACCTAAAAACCTCTTCAATGAGTTAAGAAAAGCCTCTGTACTCAAATCTGGAACCAGTTCCACATGTGCAGCCCTAGTAGTAAGGCAAATAAAGACGCAGATATAGGCCTTTTGACTTTTTACACCCCGCTTACGAGTGAGGGTAATATTTATAGGACCGCAATAGTCCAGTCCAGTATGTGCAAATGGCTTCGATACTTGTAACCTACATTTGGGCAAATCAGCCATCACAGGCGGAATACAAGCCCTTGGTTGAGCCCGAAAGCAAAAATTGCACAAATGCACACGAGAACGAACGATATTTCTTCCCGCCAGAATCCAGAATCGCTGTCTAAGTATGGACAATAGTAAATGTGGACCAGCATGACAGTTCTCTCGGTGAGTGTGGTCGATGATTATATTTACCATATGGTCCTTTTGCGGCAACAATATTGGGTGCTTCTGATCAAAGGTAAGATTAGAGTTTCCTAGCCTCCCTCCAACACGAAGCACTTCGTCAACAACAAACGGGCGCAGTTTTTGAAGACTCTTTGAACACGGTCTTCCAGTCAGAATTGCATTTATTGGTTCTGCAAAATGAATTGCTTGCAATGAACGAATTATCACCAATTCTGCCTGAACTAAATCTTCTGCATTAGGAATGCCACGAGATTTTAGTTTCCTCGCGAATCTCTGAACATATACGATAATACGTAGCAACTTGGGTCAGGATGATACCCTTTGAGACAAAGCATAGAGGATTGATTCTACAGGCTCGACTACCGCCAATGATACGACTTTCGCTTCTGGGACCGCTGCCTTCATATCCGCTTGAAACGGTTCGATTGGCCATTGAGAACACTCCTTCTGCATCCATGAGGGACCCTTAAACCACAATGGGTGCTCTAGAAGTTGAGCAGGGCTGAGACCACGTGAAAGACAATCACTCGGATTTGTTTTTCCTGATATGTGATAAAAATGAGAGGGTGGCATATATTCCTGTATTTTAGCAATACGATTGGCCACAAAAGTTTTCCATTTATGAGGGCTAGAATGGATCCAGTGTAATGTTACAGTGGAATCCGTGAACGCGAAAACACGATTTATTTTGCAGCGACGGTCATAGTTATCTAACACTACTCTTACCAACCTTGACATCAACAAAGCGGCACACAATTCCAATCGCGCTAAAGATACAGTCTTGAGAGGAGCAACACGCGACTTCGCGCATAAGAAATTAACATTGACTCCATCGGGCAACTGACAGTGTATATAAATGGCAGCACCATATGCCTTTTCACTGGCATCGGCAAAAGCCAGAAGAGAAACAACTCCCTTTTCCACAACTCCAATATGACGTGGTATAAACATTTGCGATAGCAATGGTAGCTCCGCTTTGAAACGATTCCATTTCTCTACCACTTGGGGAGGTGGTAACTCATCCCAGTCTATTTTTAACTCCCACAGATCGCGAATAAGCAGCTTCGCATACAGAACCACCGGGGCTGCGAATCCTAAAATGTCCCACAATCTAGCTACCACTGACAGAACATTCCGCTTCGTGCATTCATCAGGACAAGAAGCAACTTCAAATGAAAATCCGTCCGTACGCGGATCCCATTTGACACCTAGTATTTTATGCCCGTCACAGTCGAAGCTGTGCACCTGAGGATGCAAGTGTGTCTCTGGAAGTTGTGACAGTAGATCGCTCGAATTACTCGACCATTTCATTAGGTCAAAGCCTCCGGCCTTGAACATCCCTATCAGCTGAAGTGTCGCCTCCGTAGCTGCTGAGACGGAACTTTCACTATATACAATGTCGTCCATGTACAGACCGCTTTCAACGATGTAACGGAACCGTTACATAACATTAATATTTAATCAAATCTAAGCAAATATATCATAATTTATTCTATAGCTATTTTAAAATTAAAACCTATTTACAATTTTTTTAAACACATGATCGGCCGTTGAGCTTTAAGCAAGTTAATTATCTTAAATAATATTATTTTTTGCCCTCCACTGTACGTTCCGGATTCACGAACGGCAAGCGAGTAGAATCGAGCTGCGCCCGCGTCGCATTTCACGGCGAGTCGTCACTAGACAGAGGTCAGAGCCGGTCCACGCCACTCTGCGCTTCGTCGCTCCAACGGTCGGCCAGCGCGATCTATATTTTCAAAATTTTAATCTATATTTATCACTTTATAATTAATCAAGTGATTCATTGAGTATTTGGACCTCAAATAAATAGTTTTGGTGCAGGATTCAACCCCGCATTAGGGGTTTTCCGTACCAGCTTACACCGCACCGCATCGCATTGCACTGCTTGCCATCACACGCCATCCTCCTTCTGTGCGCCTTATAGCCAGAACAACACCTCAGCGAGGATCCTGGCGCTGCATCACCGCGAACACGGAGCCACCATCCACCTCTCATCATCACCGCATACAGGGGAGTGCTTCGCTGCAGGCACGATCAGATTGGCCGTACACCCACGACCCTATAAATTTGTGTTCGCCTACTCCGTTCCCTAAGACATTATACATAATATTTATTATTGAGACACCATTGTTTCATTTCCAATCCCGAGGTAGGGACAGGGAACGAGTAGGTCGTCGCAACGATCGTTGCGGCACGTGGGAAATTGGCTTGCTCATCTTCACAGAGTGTTCTAACTGTCTTCAGCGCCAAGAAAGGGCTAGAAGATAAGCCGAAGCAGACCCTATCAAACTGAAAAAGTTGCAGTTTATCATTAGGATTAAAACGATACAATATTCTCAAAAATTTGCAAAATTGGGGATGTACCTTTATTTGCAAGTACATTTGTTTAACGTCCGCACAAAATGCTACCGCAAACAGACGAAAATTAACCCATTAGTGGCCAAACAAAAACCAGAAGTGATATTGTTATAGAGACTTTATTTTCGTGTAAAAATGGGTCAAAAAAAACCAGAATATGATGAAAAAAAAATTTTGAAAACATATTTATGGGTTTTATGATGGTGTACTTAATTGAGTACAATGGCCACTGAGAGGTGACATTTTTCAAAGGAAGGCTTTTCGACGCAAAGGGTTTTCAGGCATTTTTTGCATTCCCAGCGCATTCTTGCGTGACATAAAATGTATTGAAATTGTTTCTCAAGTTTTCTTGAGTTGTGGCCAAAACCATCTTGAGGCAAATCGTGGACTTTTGATGAAGATGGACAGTTTTTTTTTTGTTTTACGCGGATAATATCTTGCAATGCTGCGAAGAAACAAAAACTGCTCCATTCGTTCATTACTGCTCAAAGCATGTAAACGCCAAACATTTGAAATGGGTGTTTCCTCGAGGCCTAAAATAGCCATGTGTACCATGTAGGTAAGCAGGACCCACCACCATTTTTTGCCACAAATGGCAGTTCAGTACAGTGATATTGACTGATCAAACTCATCGACTCCACCCATAATTTTATTGTAATTTTGAAAAAGTCGTGATTACCCAACATCAGCCTTTTGTCTTCTTATTGAACAACATCCTTTTACTTCCATTGACTCAACAGTATCAAAGTTGGTTGTCATATTTATCAAACCTATAATCATACGCTGGTCGGCACTGTCACATCTTTGATACTTTTCAAAGGACATTTTTCGGTACGATTCTCTTCACGACTTCACGACTCTCGATCCCAAAGGCTCTGTAGAAGCAATGGTCGATTTTCCATTGTAAAAATCGAAAGCGTATAACAATATCCAGATGCCCTTGCTACCACCCTGTTTTTGTAGGATCTGGTGGTAAACATACCACACCAGACCAGACCATAGCCAAATATGACCCTGCCATTAGGCAAGGCTTCATTAGGCTTCATCATGACTAGCTTATACGATAGCTTTTAGGGCTTATTCGAGCCCTATGTAGTTATTTGCATAAATGAACACTTGTCATGAATCTGCAAAAAGTCCGGAATATTGCACACGCATGTGGCCATTGTACTCAAACAAGTACATCAACAAACAGATCAAAATATATCAGTCATAGATAACATAAAATGTTTTTTTTATAACTCAAATATACTTAGGCATTGTATTTCGTCAATATAACTAAAAAAATCGTGATTTACTTTGAAAATAAACAAAATATGGCTATCCGAAAGCACACACTACCATCTACAGTTCACTCCGTAACTTTGAATGACGCTGACGGACAGATACTTTTCTATATACCCTCAAATTATTTTTTTTCGTATTGCCCCACTATGGGTCTTTTTTGATAATATAAGTTCCAATCATATTATTTTACAGCTATAGATATAGAAAATATTAAGTAAGTGTACTCAATTGAGTACAGTGACCTCAAATGGGTTAAGCAATAGCTTAAAAATATCACCCTGCAAATTAGGACCTGCGTGAAGAATTGAATTCAACGACAAGCCTCGATCAGTATGTGCACTTGCATCGAGGACAATACGAACTTTCGTACTCACCTTGTCGTCTCTTATGATGCAATGGTGGGGAATGACATAACCAACATCATTACCAGACTCATGCTCGGTAGGAATTGCAGTCAAATAGCCTACCTCCAAATAATCTTTAATTATAGCGTCATACGCTTTTCGTAATGGTTGAGATGCCTCCAGTTTCCGTTCCAATGCCAAGAAACGTTTCTCGGCTACCTTTAACGAAATACCTAACTCAGTGGGGTCAGCCTTAAAAGGCAATCCTACGGTGTATCTCCCAGATGAATCCCGTGATGTTGTGTTTTTATAAAAGGTTTCACATTCCTGTTCCTCACGACTGCGACGGGCCGAGGTAGAGCACGGAACGTCTTCTAATTGCCAAAACCTAGATATAACCTCATGCATTTGCGGTTCCACGACAGCGCAATAGGCTCCAGTATAAGACGGCTTGTTTGCTAAAAAGGCTGGGACTTCACCCATAATGATAAACCCTAACCTGGTCTGGATAGCATCAGGCATTCCAAATGGCCCATGAACCCTACCAGGCTGCAACAGTTGGGCAAACAATTGTGCCCCAATCAGCATCTCTACTTCACCCGGAACCTGAAAGGTATCATCAGCCAGAGGAACACTAGACAAGTATGACAGCAGTGACATATCAATTGAAGACGTCGGCAAGTTACTGGTGATGCTCTCTACCACCAATGGTTTTATATGAAAAGCTTCATTTTCATCAAATCGTGAAGTAAAGGCCACCTCCGTGACACCTTGAACTGGATTTACACCGCCACCGAACCCGTGAACTGAAATGGGACAATCTGTCTGATGTAATATCAATGACAATCGCTCACAGCACTTGGATGTTATAAAATGATTTTGTGATCCACTATCTATAAGGCAACGGACTATGTGAGAAGTACCCAGTGGACTTACGACACAAACCCTTGCTGTGGCTAGCAACACAGTAGATGAATGCATACTCTGCAAAGAGTTCTGGGTTGCAGCACTATGCATTGAACACAATGATACCCCTGCCTGACACACACTATCCATTCCGGAGTCTACCCCAACTACATAATCAGAGTTCCCAATAACTTCCAGATTCTCCTCACTTAACACTGGCAACGCTGTACTGGACTGTACATTTTTAAAGTGCAACAATGTATGATGAGATTTTGCTTGGCAAGAATTACAACAATTGTTTGAATTGCATGCGGGTGTGCGATGATGAACACTTAAGCAACTGACACATGCATTATATTTCTTAATCACATTATAGCGTTCTTTAGCTGAGAGCTTCAGAAAGTCAGTGCACTTGGAAAAGTATTCATGTCTCGCGGTATTACATAATGGGCACAATGCACCATCACTTGCCGTTACAAAAGATTTTGTATTTTTTCCTGGAATAGGTACAGAGGACACTGGCACTCGAGCATTATTTGACCTAAACAAACTTTTCTCACTCGCATTCGACCCTGCTCTTGTCCGTTCTAATATTTTTGCTTGTTCTTTGATAAATTTTGCAAAGCTAGTGTAGGTAGGTATGTGATCACCACGCACCGAATTTTCAAACAATCGAGCGGTTTCACTATCCACCTTTTTTAATGCCAGGTATAGATAAATAAAGTCTAATTTACTCGCAATATCTAATTTTTCAAACGCTGCCACTGATACTGAGAACTTATCAATAAAAGTATTCAAGCCTTCCACCGAAGGCCACTGCATTTTCTTTAAATTCAATATCTCATCCAAATAAGCTGTGCCTAATGTACGTACATCTTGGTATTTGTCTACTAAAGTTTGGTATATCAAGTCATAATTATCACCTGTGGGTGCTAAGCCTGCAATGGATTCAAGCGCTTTACCTGACAACTGGCCACATAGATAATGTTGAATATTGTCTAAAATAATCTAATTCAATGTCAACGTCTCATATGACAGGTGATGTTTTCTGTCATCGTGTATGTACTCTCTCTTGTCCATGGCGTCCCGGCGAATTACTGTGCTAAGAAACTGTTGAAATAAATCTAAGCTAATTCAAGAGATTGGTTTCCTTTTTGCCCATAATCCATCAGGTTATGGGCCCAGGACTAACCGCTGCGCACTATAACGTAAATATTTCGAGATTCGATATAAAAGTTAAAAACGTGGTTAGCACTAAACCGGGTGTCCGCCATCATCTTTGCATTGCCGTCGCCGTTTGCGCAACTGCGCAATATATTAATATTTCACCATGTCTTCAACAAACGGAATAGTTATAGAAAAGTTGAACGTAATCGAAGACTATAATAACTGGAAATTCCTGCTCAAAATGATGCTGATGCATGAAGATTTATATGAGTGCATTTTGTCTGAAGAGGGCTCAAAAGATATTAAGAAAAATCAGAAGGCTTTAGCAAAAATATGCCTATCAGTTGGGACATCTGCGTTGGTACACGTCAAGAACGCGAACACTGCATACGAGGCGTGGACCAGCCTTCAACGAGCATATGAAGACAAAGGTTTGAGTCGGAGGTTGGGGTTATTGAGATCATTATTCGGGGTGAAATTGAGCACGGAAAGGATGCAGAGCTACCTGTCAAGAATTACGGAGCTGGGACAGCAGCTATCCGATATTGGTTCCCCGCTGGCAGACGAATTCATAGCTGTAATTATGCTTAGCGGTCTACCATCAAATTATGATCCGCTTATAATGGCATTAGAAAATACAAGCACAATATTGAGTAGCGAGATCGTCAAATCAAAATTACTTCAAGAGCAGATACGGAGAGATGACAAATCTGACATGGGTGCTTTAGCAGTGAAGAAGACTTTTAGATGCTACAGGTGCAAACAGCTAGGACACGTGAAAAAAAATTGTCCACAGAACGCTAAGAAGACCTGTAACGCAGACAGCAAGATCTCAACATCAAATAATAAATCACTATTGACAGCATTATCAGTGAGTGTGAAAAATAACCTGTGGTATATAGACTCCGGTGCAACAAATCATATGTGCAATGATAAACAAATAATGTATGATTTTGGATATTCTAAACCATTAGAAGTAAGTGTTGCAAATGGGGAGAAGCTGATGACTGGAGGGCTAGGTAAAGTAAAAGTGACTCTAAAAAATTGTGTAAAGACAATAAGCAATGTTTACTATATTCCAAAACTTTCTGCCAATCTATTATCGGTTAACGAACTATGTAAGAAAGGTTATGTTGTAAAATTTGATGACAAAGGTTGTAGAATTCTTGATGGGTGTAGAGTTATAGCAACGGGTACATTTTATAATGGCGTTTGTCAACTGGATTTAGTACAAAACAATATACTGTGTTGTGAGGTAGGGTCGGAGTTTGCCATGAATTCGGTGTGTGACAGGCCTGCAGTAGGTGAGTCATCTAGTGAAGAGAAGGCTGCACTGGTGTCTGCGGAGGCTACACAGGAGCTGTGGCACAAAAGGCTCGGTCACCTCAACGCTAAAAGTATGAACCTCATGAAGAATGGATTTGTAACAGGTATGAATTTTCAAAATACTACATTCAGTCCTTGTGTTGCATGTATTGAGGGGAAACAGACTAAATTGCCATTTCCCAGGAAAAGTTATAGCAGATCTCATTTATTGATGACTACACTAAAGTTTTCCTAGTGTAGTCATCAATAAATGTTACAAAATACCTTGCCCCATTTATTGATTTCGACTGCATCGGCCCACACACATCAGTGTGTACTAGTCCTAGTTTTTCACTAGCCTCAGCCGCTCCACCTCGCACGGTTCCCGCGCTTCGTCACGGCGGGCGAGGGCTGCTCTCCCTCCGCGCCTCCGCTTTTTTATAAACACTCTAGGGGTAGGGCAGACAAGACCACGTGGAAAGTGGGGTGCTCTGATTCGGTTTTGGGGTATTTTTCGGATATTCATGTAGTGAGAATAAAACGCAACAACAAACGATGACTGACACTGACGGCTAACAGAAACAGATAAAAAGACGCTACAAAACAAAATGGCGTCGCTTCACGTACCATTCCGCAGTATAAACATAAATTCGTTATTTTTTGTGTAAAAAAAAAGTCAATGTAATTGTGTAATACAGCACGGTTATTGTGCACATTAGATAGATAGATAGATAGATTAACTCTTTATTGAAACACCACATTAGACATACCTTAAAAAAATAATTAAAATTAATTTAATTAATTACACACCAAAATTTAATAGTTCAAAATAAAATGATATTTTAGAAAAAATAAGACTTAAAGTTTAATAAAATACACCTCTAGCATCAACGGAACGTAAATGTCAACTTTGACGTCTACCATGACAATTTATCCATAAAAAACTTGCAAATGGCGTATTATTTTCCAATTTATATCGAAACTTTAAAAAATTATATCTCGTAAACCGTGAATCTCCGCAACTTCAAGATTTGTAAAAAGCTTTCTATTTAAGAGTACTAACTACTATAAAAACGTGAACTTCCAAATCGACGGTCCACAAAGGAAAGTTTAGCCTTTAAAATAATTGCGCACTCAGCCCAAAGGCGCCCGCCCTGCAAAGGCTCGTGTGCTTCTCTTGAGCGCACACAACCCAAAGCAAGGTCACGGTGGCCCTCAATAAATTGGTTGAGGAGTTCCATCTGCCTCACTGATGTAGTGCGTCTTCGGTTCTCTTCCATCTTCTTTTAATTAATCTTCGAAAACTTTTACGTTTTATCGCACCTCAAGTACTTTGAAAGTAAACAAACCGCCTTTTTCTTTTGACTTGACAGCCAAATTTTAGTCTCTATGTTTGCAACTTAAACTTCCTTGAATGGCTCTCTATGTTTGCATTTGACACTTAATTTGACATAAGACATTTTTTTTCCAGAGAGTTGCGTAATTTTTAATTAAAAAATGAACAGAATCGGACTTAAATTTGATTTATTAATCAAATAGTTGATATTCGCTTTAGACAAACGTTTAGAAGTATGATTTAAAGATTTCGGCACCAATGGTATTAACTTCACCATTGTTATGGTAACATTAGAACAATAGTTTTTTACGGCTACGTTCCAGCTATGTTTTGGGGTTACGATTGGTTTTCGATTCGGCTCATATTATCGTTGGGAAATAGTAGAATGGCTTTTTTAATAAACATCGAACGACGATAGGAATTGAGCTGTTATTGCAACGGAATAGATCGCTAAACTAACCTGTCTAATGACTAAATTAACCTGTTAATGTGTAAAAAAAAAAAAAAAAAAAAAAGTTCTATAGCAAGTGAGATGTTGCATGTGATACATGCTACCATGCCAATGTGCTGTCTGAAGAGCTGTGGCTCGACATTTGACGCCATTTTTGTTTATGTTTCGGCTCGCAATACGTACCATACCTTTTGTTCGTCCGTACCTTTTGTTCACCTCTACTTTTCTTTAATTCTTTAATCTATATTTTGATGTATCACTGTCCGGAGGTTCGTGATGTCATAGGTGTGGGTTCCGACTGAAAATCAGTTATTAAGGTCCTTGGACCTTAATTGCATGCTGAGTCGGAACCCTTATCATGGCATCACGCAACATTGGGTTTTTATTTATATACTTGTCTGTCCTTTTTTTTTTTCACCTTTTATGCATGTGTAAAACTGTAATGTTGTGTGATGTCCTGAAATAAATGTATTTTCTTTCTTTCTTTCTTTCTTTCTAAACGATAGATATTAGTAGAATTGGCCCCCAGGTGGACATGCACGTTATAAAATAATATGTAGATATATATCTATTTTAGTCTATTTCCAAGTCACTAGTTTGACGTGTAAAAGTGTGCGATGTTATATGTTCAGTTCTTTAAACATATTCTTCTACAAATTCGCTGATTACTTATTACTAATTATTACACGTTTATTCGGCTCCTATTGACGGACATTATCTACGCAAACAAATGAGTCATGTTTGATACTCGGCTGTGATTGTTTGTTAATAGTTGCGTTACTCGTCAATATAGTGTATGTCCTGTTATCGCACTTAAAATACAAAGCAATGTTAATTTCATTTCAACTCCGCTGTCGAGATTTTTTGCCCTTTTTCTCAATGGTGTTGTCTTTGGAACGAGGCAACTAGTCACTACAAATTCCGCGAGCGGCCACCTCGGGCCCGCGAGAATTTAGCTTTAGCTAGATTAGGGCCCACCTGAAATGGTCGCACTCGTGCGCCGGGGCCGTTGTGTCCGACCCCCCTTTATTTCGGCGACGGCCTAAGCCGAGGACCGTACCTCATGATTCAACTCACGCGGTGTCCTTGAGCTAGTCGCCAAATCACCACTTCGCTAGGGCTAAGCGCCTTCTGCGATCTCCCGCCGTTCGGCGACTACAGGATATGTGCGCGAGTGAAACTGCGAGGTGAGCCTAGTAATTTAATAAATAGAAGATTTCCTGTTGATTCCAGGTGTTAGGATTGACGGAAGGACAGACTGGCCTGTGCGCGTTGCATGGCGTACATATGTTCGAGCATGCTTCGCGGCGCGGCGACGATATGACCGGGGTCTGCTGTGTTGTACTCGTAACCGAGGAAGAAATCACAGAGATCATCGGGAACCTCAAGGCGCGCTTAAGCGTATTTAAATTGAGTCAACTGCGTTGAACTGAAATGCCTAGTTTTCACCCAAATTTTGACCCAATGGTCAACTGCGTGGAACTGAAAACTGTTCGGGCATCTGTGCGCTCGACGCGACATGATTACCGATTACTCTGTATATATATAGCTAGCTAGTTGATTTCTATATCTCCGGCCCGCAGACACTAATCCCGTGTTGCCAGCACACTATTCAGGGATACCACATCTTCCCCTTTTACAAACCAAAAAAATTAAAGTTATATAAAACAAATTAATCTACTTTTCTTTTTGTAACGCCTCAAATGTATGCCAAGCCGAAGCCAAAGCCAAAGCCAAGCCAAGCCAGCCCAGCAGAGCCAATCTACAGCCTCTCCGCACGCTGGGCCAATCGACGGCCTCACCCTACAAACTCGCCAATCCTGTCACCTGCCGTTGACGTCTCTCGCCGTTGATTGGACGTGACGTCACAACCGCTATGAAAAGATATCGCTCCTAATTATGGTGGGGGAAAGCCTTTATATGCGCCGGGAGCTCATTTTGTGGTACGATTCGCATACCTCACCGAAGCCAAGTCGAAACTCTGCTCAAATTTTGCAGTAAATAAAGTGTGATTTTTGTAAATCGACTGTTTCACTTCCCTTCTGTTTTATTCAGAAGTGGGATGAAGCGTAATCGTCCGGAAGATACGGGCCAAGGAGTCCGGCCACCTGGAGGGAGTTCCTCAGATCACGAACAAGGTCAAAATTCCAGTGATGAAGACGAAGATTTTTCTCCGCCCCCTGCCAGAAAATTACTCAAATACCTACTGGAAAATAAAGTCGACAGGGCGATACGCGACCTCGATCAAGAAACTTCAGCGTTCGGCCGCGGTAATTATAACCATCGTGCTGCGTCTCTAATCCCAGAATTCGACCCGGATGGTGAAGAAAGTACAGTATCAGCGTGGCTCAAGAAAATTGACCAACTCGGGGATATACATGGGTGGAATGACCAAACTAAAGCATTCCATCTTCAAGATAAACTGCGAGGTCAAGCACGTAAGTGGTTTAACAGACTTGAAGAATATAATTATAATTGGGACGAGTGGAAAAACATGTTGCTACGCGCTTTTCCAAAGCACCGTGATTATAGCGCACTATTGGACGAAATGATGCAAAGAAAGAAGTTGCCTAACGAAACGATGACAAAGTACTATCAGGATAAAGTTGCTATGTGCTTCCGTTGCAAATTATCAGACAACGCCAGTATCTCGTGTATTATTAGAGGTCTACCTACATATTTACAACCAAATGCACGTGCATTCCAATGTAAGCGACCTGATGAGCTGTACGAGTCCTTTCTCTGTACTCTGGATGACTATCGAAACCCAGTGCAAGAAGTACGCACATCAATTAAAGACATGAAACAATCACATATATCTGAAAAGAAAATTAACACAGACACCGATCCCTGTCCACGCTGTAAAAAGACGGGGCACATTCTACGGAATTGTACGCTACCCGATCAACGAATTTGTTTTAAGTGTGGTGGACAAGGCCACATCGCCACTCGATGTCATAGCACCAGCACACATCACAAAGCTACAGTCGACGTAAACAACCACATAAAGGATATCAAACTACTGCAGAACTATAACAATACATATAAAAAAGTCGCAAAGATCAACGGAGTTTTTGTGAAAGCCTACATAGACACGGGAAGCCAAGTAAACGTCATGAGCACCCAGATTTCTAGGATTTTATCTCTTGGAATTATACCTACAAACACTATATTGAAAGGATTTTCTGGTGGAATGATAACTAGTCGGGGAGAAGTGACATTCGATCTCGAAATTGATGATATTAAAATTCCGTGTAACGCACACCTGACAAATATAAACATGGAAGATATGGGCTTACTAATTGGCCAGCCCGTCATTAATGCGAATAACATATCATTAATTGTCACTAATGGCACTGCTAAGCTGAAGCAAGATTCAAATTTCACAACTGAAATTGACGTAGCCGAAGATCCTCAGAAATTCAAAATTGTCACAACAAGTCAAGAGATTCTTCCGCCTGGGGCCTCTGTAATTAAAGTCAATGTCCTGGGAAACCGCAAGGACAACAACGTCTGTACTAATCCACGTCATTTTGAACTTCAGGGCGTATCCTACTCCCTGCCAGCGACCTTACTTCGGGGCAGCGAAGGATACATAAAGGTTGTAAACACCGGTGACAAGGACGTCGTCTGGGAAGCCGGCGTGGTTCTAACACGAGCAGCGAGTTGTGAGGAGCCAATTGTAACAAACCAGGTCAGTAGCCAAGCCATGCCATTATTACCTAACTTGCCTGATTTGCAAAAATTGCCTGAACTAAGTACCGTGCCTAATTCGTCTACGACTATCTTAACTTTGAACCAAAGTTCTACTTCTATAGGTGGTGTTCCGCTAACTGACATAAACATAGGTAATTTAGATGAGAATGAGCGCAGTGAGTTAATTAATACACTGTGGCAATATAAAGACAGTTTTGCAAGTAGCACAAAAGAGTTGGGTTGTACAAACTTAGTTCATATGAAGATTAAGCTTACTACCGAT